>CM052543.1:40532105-40553180 GCA_028533065.1 Trachops cirrhosus
TGTCTTTCTCCTTAATTTTAATAGCCCTTATCATACACAAACCTCTTGTTTAATAAATGATACCATGACAACCTGACAGCCCCGCAGAGGAATGACAAACATCCCAATAAGGCCGCGTTCGCAGGTGTGAAGCGCTGAGACGGTGCTCCAAGGCTACAGTTAGGTATTAAGAACCCAAACTGGAGCGTGGTCTGAAAGATACGACTGTGTTTAATGGGAAATGGTATCAACTACTTAAAAGAGGCCTCAAGTATAAGGCATTTTATCCATAATGTTCATCCAAAACAAGCTTGGCCTCAGAAAACTAATCAGTGAGGGGAAGCCCAAGAGTCCTGAGGTGATGCACACGCAATGAAAGGGTTGGCTAATTTGAACATTTTGAGAGGAAACTAAATGTAGTAGGTCAAAGGTTTTGCTGGGACTGGAACCCGTGCGGACAGGGTCTCGGCATATCCACGCAAAGTGAACACCACAGGTGCCTGTACGTGAGCACACACATACATACACACGTGTGCACACCCATACAGAGCCGCTCTCCCCTCACACAGACCTGACATCCAGCCCCTTTGAAGAACAAGACAGCTCTCCTTAGTCATGGGTAAGCAAACATCTTATAGGGATTACTTAGTTCATTTTCATCTATAAAAGGCTACTAGTTAGAGCTACTGTATGCAGCAATCCCTCTTCTGAGTATCTACCTGAAAAATTTGAAAGCACTTATTCGTAAAGATATATGTACCTCTATGTTCACTGCAGCATTATTCACAGGAGCCAGACAACTTAAGTGCCCTGCAGTGAGCGACTGAATAAACCAGATGCGGCTCACATATACAATGGAATGATACTCAGCCATAAGAAAGGATGAAATGTTGCCACTTGAGACAACATGGATAGATCTTAAGAGTATCACGCTAAGCGAAATAAGTCGGTCAGAAAAGGACAAGAACCGTTACGATTTCACTCATATGTGGGATACAAAAGAAGGCAATAAATGAACAAACAAAGTCATAGACAATAGTATGGTGGGGACCAGAGGGAAGAGGGTGGGGGAAGGAGAAGAGGGTAAAGAAGGTCAAGTATATGGTGATGGAAGGAGATGACTTTGGAGGTGAGCACGCAATGCAACATACAGATGATGCAGTATAGAATTGTACACTTGCAACTTATATAAATGTTGTTAAACAATGTCGCCCCAATAAATTTAATTTAAAAAATAAATAAGAGGCTATTATATTCTATACATGTCACAATATCAGATGTATTTTGTGGTAGTTCATACCCTTAAAACATTTCTCAAAAAAAATCTTATGAGCAAACTCTGGTTGAGTCTATTCCTATTTTCTTTTTCCTCTTTTTGTAAGTTTCTAAGATACTATCTATCAAAATATTAGAGACAGCCTATGTTTGCGCTGAAGAGGTCTCTTGTGATCCTTTCTTCCCTGGGATTCAATAAACCTACAACCAAATGTTTTCCGTCGTCCGAGTGAACTAAGTCAGAAATAATTAGGATTCTTCTTCAAAGGAAAGTGCTCTCCATGTAGCAAAATACCAAAAATATTTATTTAAAAAAGTCATCAAACTTAATTTGCAAAGCAAAAGATTAATTAAGACTTTCTTTCCATTTTTAAAATAAATTTCTTCTGTAGGAATCCACTTTTCTGGAGTGGACTAAGTTACATACTTAAAAAGAAGCATGAGAATGCCTATGTTAAGAAAAGCCTCGGTGTGACATATACCCAGCTCTTCCTCAAGAATTACCAGCATTGAGCAGACACGGAAATGAGTGTACAAGTTTACATTAAGACTCAGGGATCATATGAAGTGATGACGGACTGTGATATTATAATTCAGATCCTAGTGAGGATATTAAAAGTATGATCTCTGAGTATGACACAGAAATAGTGCAGATAGAGAGACAGATGGACAGATGGGACAGAGAGACTTGCTCCTAACTTGAAGGCAGGAATAAAAATAAAGGTGACTCAGGTCAATACGTCAAAGTCCTGCAAACTAGGAGGTTCTCTGACCCAGCAGTCATGTCCTGCGAATTTATCCTAGGAAAATAACTTAAAAGAAAATAGTTAATTTACTGCAGATTTAGTGGTAAGATTAAATAGAGGGATAATTGGATAAAGCAGAATAAATAAAAGTCATTCAGAAATTAAAAAGTAAACATAAAAGTTGTGCAGAAATATGAGGAGTTCCAGTTAAGAGGGTAGCAAAGGTAAAGGTGGTAATCAGAACTTCTGACAATCACATCAAAATTACAACTAAATTACAGAGCAAGCATCATTCAGAACACCTGAAATCTAGCTGAACAGAAGTCCTATAACTAAGGATATAAAGTGAAAGTCCCAGCCCTGGCCAGGTGACTCAGCTGGTTGGAGTGTTATCCCACATACCAGAAGGTTGTGGGTTCAATCCCCAATTGGGGTGCATATGGGTGGCAACCAATAGTGTCTCTTTTTCTCTCTTTCTCCCACCCCCCATCTTCCTCTCTCTCTAAAATCAATGAAAGCATGTCCTCAAGTGAAGATTAAAAAAAAGAAAGAGAAAAAGCCACATCAAGATTGGCAGGAGGGGTAGGGATGCTGAACAGGCTGCTTGCACACCCACAAGTAGCAGTTAAAAATCAGCAGAAACATCTCGACTTCCCAGGTCCCTCTTAAGGAGCAAGAGGTCCCAGCCCCACATCAGAACCCCCAGCTGGAGGAAAGTTCCAGTGCCAGGAAGGAAAGTCCCCACAACTTCTGGCTGTGAAAAGCAGCAGGGAGCTGAGTGAGATGGAGGGCTTCTGGAATCCCAGGCAGTTCCTCTTAAAGGGCCCACACACTGACTTACTCAGACCCACTTGCTCGGAGCTCCAGTGCTGGGGCAGCAGCTCGAAAGGTGCCAAGGACATAAAGGAGGAACAGAACTGTCTGGCTTCAGGATCAGAGCTGGGGGGCAGCGTTCTCCCAGTGCGTCTGGTAGACACACTGGCAGAGACCATTGTTCCCTTTCTGAGCCCTCCCCCACACAGCCCGCAGGTGGGCACCATATCTGAGTCTCCACCGACCCAGCTAACAAGGTTCAACCCAACCTGGTGACAACCTGGTTTTTATATTGTTACTGAGGTGGCAAAACACTAATTCAAGGTAATAAATTTAGAGTAAAGTTTGGGGAATAGTAAAAGCACCAATTAGAGGTAAACTACAATAAGTCAGGGAGGCATATTGGAATCTAAGGTAATTACTAAAAGAATAATGTAAGATTATAAAACTAAAACGCTAATAGTGAAGAAAATTGATAATAAAAACGGTTAAGACTGTTCAATATCACTAGTCATCAGGGAAATGTAGATTAATATCACAATGACATATTACCTCACACCTGTTAGGATGATTATTGTTATTATTTTTTATTTTATCCTCACCTGAGGACATGCTTATTGATTTAAGGGAGAGGGGAAAGGAGGAAGAAAGAGAGGGAGACACTGATGTGAGAGAGAGACATCAATTGGTCGCCTCTCATATTTGCCCTGAGCAGGGACCAAACCCAAACCCAGGCATGTGCCCCGACCGGGAATCAAAAGTCAACCCTCGGGCCCGTGGGACTGCACTTCAGTCAGCTGAGCCACACTGGCCAGGGAAGACTGGTTATGTAAAACAAAGACAGGAAGTACTGGCAAGGCTGTGGAGAAATCGGAGCCCTTGTGCACTGTTGGTGGGAATATAAGACAATGCAGCTGCTATGGACAACAGTATGGTGATTCCTCAAAAATTAAAACAGAAACTACCACGTAATCCAGCAGTCCCAGTTCTGGGTATTTATCCAGAAGAACTGAAATCAGGATGCAGAGGAGATACATTAGCACCCCGACGTTCACTGCAGCACTGTTCACAAAAACTAAAATGTAGAAGCAACCAAAATGTCCATCAATACATGAACGTGTAAAAAATATGTGGCATATACAAACTATGAGGTACTGTTCAGCCTTAAAAAAAAAGAAGGAAATCCTACAAGATGCAATAACATGGCAGAACCCGGGGAGTATCATGTTGTGAAACGAGCCAGTCACAGAAGGACATATACTACATGATTCCACTTCAGTATCTAAAATAGTCGAACTCACGGAAGCGAAGAAGAGGAACGTGGTCGGCAGGGACTGGGGGAAATGGAAAGAGGGAGCTGCTAACCGGTGGCTGTAAGACTCCTGTTGTGCAAAGTGAGTAAGTTCTGGAGGCCGGCTGCACAATGCTGTGTGTCGATGGACAATAAGGTACCGCCCACTGCAGAGTCTCTTCAGAGGGTAAATCTCATGCTAAGTGTTCTTATCACAGTAAGATATTTTTAAAAAAGGTTAATTCAAAAGAAACCTCAAAAGGGCGGGGCAGAGCCTTAGCAGGAAAGGAAAAAGAATAGGTGGTTTATTGAGGCTACAGTTTGTTGCAGAGTTTGGGAGGTACAACTGGAGAAGCCAGTGGCAGTGGCCTCTGCCGCTTTTGCTTGCTGTTTCTTTGGGAGCCCGTCTCCATTTTTCTTTGAAGAATCTCTTTCCCCATTTTAGTCCACGTCGTTTGCATGAAGACTTGTAACTCCTGACCAGTGGAGTGGTGGGGTGGGAGGACGTGACCCCAGATAATCAATGAGTTTCAATTCTGGTAGTTTTGTTGGAACTACTGGGAAAAAGAAACCACGGAAGGGCTAGCTATAAGGTGTGTAAATCTGGCACTTTGGGGCCACTGTATGGACCAGGTTGCTAACGAATAAAGCCACTGGAAAAAGCAGAGCTAATGGATAGGAAGAATATTGAATTCTAATAGCCTCATTTGAGCACCTGGATCCACCCTTGCCTGGATTCCATCCATGCTAAAATTTACAAGCTGACACATTCTCTTCTTGGCTTAAACCAGTTTAAAGTAGGTTTGTGTCATTTGTAATCGGAGTTCTGACAGGTATGCTCAATATGTACCTAAAGTTTAACAACTGCTTAGACGAAACATAAACATCATTATCAGCTATAATATAAAACAAGTTAATTCACATACAAGGCCTTGTCAAACCTCACCAAACAGTCTTTGCTCAGGAATGCTGGTTAACTTCAGGTCAGAGACTACTCTACCAATGGCAGAAAAATGTAGAAGTGATAAGCTCTTTTAAAATATTCTAATAGTGTAAAAGGTGGAACATACCAGTAATTCGATCAGATTTGGTGAATGTACTGGCTATTTGAAATGCAGTATTTCTGGTTAGGAGGTTATGCTAGTGTTAATTTTCTATCTGTTCGCAGCATGCACAAAGGGATACATATGCACACACACAAAATATTTTCTTCTAAATCGAAAGCATTGTTTAGTCAGTGGTCACATAATTTATTCACCATGTTTGTTTTGAAAGAGGTATTGGATCAAAGATAAAACAAAGGTATTCTTATACAAGCATGTTAGAACCAACCAATATGTGAATGCTCTAAACAGATTAAAATTTTATACATACAATATATCCTTCGCATACTAGTTTTATGGTTCTAAAATCATCTTTGACAAACAAGGAAGATTAGGTTTCTTTTGTTTTTGTTTGTACAAAAGTTCTGAACATCCAAATGACAGTTAGAATCATACTGGATGGCTTCTGAAATGTTATTTTCTTAAATAATTACCTTAATATTTTCTAAAGTATTAATACTTCCATAAGAGAAACTTGCTTACTTATTAGGTGTCATGATAATCTCTATTTTTGTAACTCTATTTCCAAAAAGGACACAATTTAATCACCTACTTCTAATAGCAAGCTTTTCATAAAAGTCACATTTAATAATGATTTTTCTGTGAACTTTTAATTTCCACATAATCAAAGAAAGATCTATTTGAAAACTTTTACTTTTATATAACCTATATAATTAAACTTTAGATTATATCAGTTTGGATAATAATTTTACATTTTGTCCAAATGTGTCAACTTCCTTTAAATCATTATGGAAAATGGCTCAAGTTGAAGCTATGATGAACTTTTTAAGACTCAATGAGATTAATAACATTGTAACTACTTTAACATACACCAAACTATACCAACGTTGTGAAACGAAGATCGATGTAGTTGAGCTGAAAATCAGCGCTGGTTAAGTGTTTGCGGAGCGTCCAGAACACCCGCCGAGTAAACCTGCACTGGCCGCTGTCAGTCAGTGAAACGCAGCAGCAGGTAGAGGGCACAGGTGTGATCAGAAAACCAGTGCTGACTGCTGACGCTGGCATCATCTGTGACCCACCAGAAAAGCTCCGAGTATCGAATGCAATTTAATATAGTCTTGCAGATCACAAATGTAACACTGAGATATTAAAATGCAAATAAGAGAAAAAAAAAAGAAACAATACCCTTTTTAGTTGTTGTTCTTTTAAGCTTCTCACTGTCCTTGCAGGCTCAGAAATGAAGTTTTTATAGTTTTCACACATATTGATCCGAGACTGGGCTACCTGCATTGTTCCCTCGAGAAAAGATTTCCACACAGGATACATGCTCCTAAGTTCAAAGAGGGACAGAAAAGTGTTAGGTAGGGAAAAGAAAGAAAACGTTGGCTAACCTTTAGCTCACTGGCTAACACTGACAAACAGAATGAATGTTGTCTTTACAGTTAAAAGTATATTTACACTGGCTTATAGGTAGCATATTTTTAACATACATAAGCAGAAACCGCATATACTCTATTTCTCTCTTGCTTAGCAATTGGCTGTTTTGATTAATTAGCTATTCAGGTTACTGGTGTAAAGTGATACGAGGATTATAATTCTAGACAAAGCTAACATTATAAAATCAGTGACTAAGACTGTCCAGGCCTTTCACTGTCTTGGGGTCATCATTATGAATATCAAGTGTCATTATGAGGTAAGTGAGGCAAAGAGAGATTGAGAGAATTAAATCACACAGATAAAGGCTGGCTGCTTCTAACGTACATTCTCCTTGAACTGTATCACATTACTCTCTTACACAGACTGATGTGGCTGGGGGGCGGGAATTACGAACAACTGCTACATGCTGGAGAAACCTATTTGTCTTACCAAGCAGTGAATGGTATTGTTGCTCTCTATCTCTTTCTTTGCTGTAATAATGCTCAGCCAGCATCACATTTTGGCTTAGAGTCATTCCAAGCAAATCCCATCACCTTTGTTTGATAAATGTGCTCAGCAATCTCTTGGTAAAGTCAAAGAATTATTCATCTTTGCTTTTTTGTAGCCAGCTTCCCTTTCAAACCTTTTCTTCTACTTTGCTAAATGCCTTAGCCAGTTCTAGTATGCCCAACACTAGTTATAAACATATTTTATAACTTATCACAACAATGGATGATACTTTGTTTTTTAGAATGAGATACTTGCACTGATCGATTACAACATTCATCTCCTGAAATTTCCTTTATTGTGCCATGTGGACTTTCTACCACAGCGATGTGCAGGACCACGTGCCACGTAAAAGGCTGGCTGGGGGTCCGTGGGTGAAGGTGTAAAGACAAAGGAAAACTAGCTGGGTCCCCATCCTACTCAGAACTGAAAAAACTTGAAACTATGTTTCAACCAAGGAAATGATTAGTCTGTGTGAAGAATCGGTTTGTGTAATATGTCAAGTGAATCTGTTGAGATGGAAATAGCCATTTATTTAAACAGAGGTATACCACTTTCCCTTTGGAAAAAAGATTCCATGTGGTGAGTCGGCAAAAACTATCAGCATAAAAGCATGGATGGGCTTAAGAACAGCACAGTCCATGTCCTCCGTGGCTGTAATTACTGCACCACAGCAACGGAGCCGGATGTGAACTCACGCAGGCCCTCCTCAGCAGTCCAAACAACTGATTTTCTCAAAGAATCCACCGAGAAAAAACTCAGTACTATGCTCTGTAATCTATTAATTTATATTAAAATATGTTTGAAAATCATAATAAAAATGTGAAAATATATTTTTTGCCCATTTGACAAAAAAATAGGTATAATTTTGATTCATTCACACCAGACAGCTATTGTTGTGCTGGCTGCTGCCATTTTTTTTATTTGACAGTCTAAGGGAAAAGAGGCCAGTGCCCTGGACTAAACAGTCAGGTACTGCATGTTTTAAACATTCTTGTGGCACACGGGTGGAAAATCGCTGACCTACATGACTGATGCTCATCCTTCAATTCTCATCTTAAAAGCAACTTACTCAGGGAAGTCTTCTGTGGTCAGCACCGAGCCAACCCTCGGACTCAGTGAAGTCCCTCTCTGTCAGTTGTTCACGTGGCTGGGGCACTTTTCCTTCAGTTATAAATGGTGTTATGTACTTGTTTAAGGTCTGTCCTCACTAGAGTGAAAGTTTAATGAAGGCAGGGGTATATGTCTTTCTCACTCTTGTATTCCGAAGACCTAGCGCATGACTTAACATCTAGGTCAATAATTATGTGATGAATGAAAAATGAATGAATGGATGGATATAAAAATTCATCTTATATAATGTAAAAGGAGGATTGTACAGTAAAAAAATCTTTTTATTATAGAGTTTAAAAAGAGATCTTTAGAGATTAGCAGATCTACAGCAGGCAATCATATTCTCAGCAACAGTTATAGTCAGTCGGAAGACCTGGATTCAAGTTCTAATGTAACAAATATAGTCATATATAACACATTTCACTGTACTTTCACTTCCTCAATTGGCAAATGAAGAAATAACAAAAATACCTGTACCATGTAACTCACAGGGCTATTTTAACAATCAGATGCAAACGATGTAGCACACAGATTCTTTTAAATGAAAAGATAGTAATAGTAGCAGAATTATAGCAAAAACAAAAGTACTTCTTGTTAACATAACAGTGGTAGTTCCAATGCTAGTAGAGTTTTTCCTTCTGATTAGAGAAAAACAATAATGGGTTGTAGAGTGATTTTTAAAATATTTTTCATTTCACTCAGCTTCATATAAGTAATTTTGAAGCAGAATAGCATTTGCTATTCTGTTCAGGTCAGGAAATGAGGCTCAAGATTACAAAAGAAAAGAAAGAAATTCTTTTAAGAACCTATCACTTGCTAGGCACTATGTTGTGTATTTTATATTCATCATATCATTTAATCCTGGTGACAACTGTTTAAAATAGGCATTATCTCCACTTTGCAGAGGAGAAAAGAAAGACTCAGAGAGGCTGTGAAATTTTCCAAGGCCGTCCACCTGCAAACAGCACTTCTGCAGTCACAGCCTAGGCTTCGCCGTCACCAGTAACTGCCCCTCTGCTCTGATCCAACTCCATCATCTATTCTCTGGCCAACACCTCCTGTTTCCCCTCACGCCCTTTAGGGTTTTGACTCTAACAATTACTGAGTCCTGCCAGAACCCACAATCCATTTGGTCCTACCACCCCCTTCCCGCAGTCTCACTGAGCTGCCATGACCTCCTCTCTCAGCCCTCAGCCCGCCTGGCTTCACGGTCCACCATTACAGTCGCTCCCTCACATCACATACGCTCTTGTGGTCCTTGCTCCCTTCTCTTTTCGTCATGAGAACCTACAAGTTCCCACACTGATTAAATCCCAAATTCTGTTTATATCATACACATGTTTGTGCAGCAGAACATTGCCGAGAAAACCATAATCATGCTGCCTGGTCTCACTCTCAGTTGGTGTCAGTTCTAGTAGGGCGCCTGAGCGCTACTGGCCAGCAGCCCTGCTGGATCCCCTCAGCCCACTTATTGTCTCTCTCTTCTACATAACTAGTTTCCACCTCTCCTGTCGCCTCAAACCTAGGCCCAGAAATACACCACACATCAGGACTCTAGAAGTGTGATAAGTTCATCATCTAAGATTAATTTATACAGCAACTGATAACAAGGGGAAAGCACGGTATTTAATAAATAAGTGTTCACGTATTGTTGTTCTTGATAGGAAGGGACAGCATCCTGAGCCCACGGAACAGAGGTGAGGGCAGGCAGGGTGACTGACTGCAGCGCAGCTAAGGTGTGACGGGAACTGCAACACAAAGGCAGCTTGAGGTGCCCGAGGACGGGGAACCGAGGACGAAAGGAGAAATGGCCAGAGATGAGGAGAGAAAGGAAGCCTGGAGTCGGGTTTCTTCATGGCTTCAAATATCATAATTTTTTTTATTTCATCCTATTGGTAAAGAGAAACAATAGATTTTCAAGCAGGGGAATAACAGTCAGCCTATTTCTCAAAGACATACAGATAGTTGGTGGTATTGTAGCAAATGAAAGTGTGAAAGGGAGAGACTACAAGCAGAGAAGCAGCAACATAGCATTATTTAAAAACAAAAACAGTGTGATCTAGAAAGAAGTGGAACTTGGAGGCAGCTGACATTTTGGTTTCCAAGACAAAGAGTCAATAAAACATATCACCATTACCATTTTATAGGCTATATTTAAAGACGGGGATCTAGATAAGAGTCCTTGAAACAGTCCCTAGAGAACTGAGAGGACTTTGAGAAACACTTACATAGAAAGAACTTGCTGTGGTTTGAATGTTTGTGTCTCCCAAGACTCATATACAGAAATCCTAACCCCCAAGGGTGATGGTATCAGGAGGTAAGGCTTTTGGGAGGCGATTAGGTCATAAAGCAGATTAGTGCCCTTAGGAAGAGGGCCCGCAGAGCTCCCCAACCCCTTCCCCCATGTGAGGACACAACCGGGAGTCGAGGAGCTGCAGCTCAGAAAGGGTACTTCACCAGAACCCCACCACGCTGGCACCCGGCTCAGACTTCCCGCCCACAGAACCGTGAGAAATAAATTTCTGTATTTATAAGCCCCCCACAGTCTGTGGAAGTTTGTTACAGCAGCCTGAGTAGACGAAGACAGAAATGAAAACTTGTCCTCAAAGATTAAAAAAAAAGGTCCAAGAAAAAGCAGTGTTATATAAGTTCAGTTTCCAGGCAAATAAAGGTGGTTTAATGCCATTAAATGATGCATGTATTGTCAGACTGGCAAAAATTTTATTTTTATTATTTTTTATGTTTATTGATTTTATTTTATTTTTTAACTATATTTTATTGATTATGCTATTACAGTTGTCCTGGTTTTTCCTCCTTTGCCTCCCTCCACTCAGCATCCCCCATCCCTCGAATAATCCCCATACCATGTCCATGGGTCATGCTTATAAGCTCTCTGGCTGCTCCATTTCCTACACTGTACTGTACATCCCCATGGCTATTCTGTAACTACCTATTACTACTTCTCAATCCCCTCACCCCTTCACCCATTTCCCCAAACCCCCCTCCCACTTGGCAACCATCAAAACGCTCTCTGTATCCATGATTCTGTCTCTGTTCTTGTTCAGACGGGCAAAGTTGTAAAAGATTGATCACATGCCCTGCTGGCAAAAAATGAAAAGGAATGAGCCATTTCAAGTCAAATTACAAGAAATGTAAAATACAGTGTGGGGCAAAAGTAGTTTCATGGTTGTTTATATGGAAAACAATACAGTAATGAACACATAAGGACACAAAATAAACTCCGTATTTTGTGTACTCACAACTGTAAACCTACTTTTGCCCCAACTGTACAATATACAGCCCCTACTTTTGCTGTATACTGATACAGAGTTGATGAAGGGCAATTGATAATATCAACATTTTAAATATACACATGGTCTGACCCAGCACTTCCCCCACTACAAATTCACCCTATAATTAGACTTGCACAGTCCACAAAGACATGACTATGCGCACTCACAAGTCGTCCACTGCAGCACTACTTGTGAACGTGATAAACTGAATAACCACCAGCAGAGAAACAGGTAGCAAAACGACAACTTGCTCATACTACGCCACAGACACAGCCATTAAAAAGCATGTGGGACCTGCACATACTGACATAAAAGGAGGCCTAGACTCCTTCAAGTGAGCGTGAGAACAGGGGGGAGTTACGGAAACATATGTATATAACGACTCCAGTCCTTTAAAAACAGCAAAACTGTACATGCTCATGCATCCCACGGGAAAATACGGAAGAAGAGACCATATGCCTTTAGCAGCAGTCGCTCTAAGGGAGCAGAAATGCGAGGGGAAGCCGCTGGGGAAAGAAGCGGGGATGGCACTTCATACTGTTGCACGTGCCACAAATGTGCATTTCTTGGATAAGGAACTTTAAACTACCAACACAAATGCAAATACAAAAAAAGTTAAGAGGAAAATGTAAAATGACTAGAATGAAAACGAACTCCTAATAACAAAGAAAACTGGCAACCGCCATTCCCACCCTCAATCCGATCTTTCTATATTGTCTTTTTCCACAATGGCACCACCACCCTCTCAGCTGCCTAAGTTAAAAACCTAGGAGCCACTCTACAGTCCTTCCCTTTCCTCCCTCGACTTCATTCTTCAGTCGGCAAACACTGGTCAAGTGTTTTCTATGTTCCAAGAGCTATTTTAGATACTGAGAAGACTGCATTGTAGTTCGGTTGTTACAGAAAATCACGTATAGATTATCTCAGAGCAAATTTGACGAACACAAAAAACAAAACTGCCAAATCAGTTGCAAGTCCTCTAGCTCCAGTTTTCTAAGTATCTCTGAAACCTCGCCAAAACCCAGTTTCTACTATAATTTTCACAGTTCAAATGAGAGATGATGAGGGATAAACTTCTGCAATTCTATTCTTTCCAAACTCTTCCTTATATCAATCCCTCTAATCCTCCTTTGTACTATCACTAAGTGAAGATGAACCTGTTATTCCTCTTGTGGAAATTCTTCAATGGTTCTATTATCCTCTGAGTAAAAAAGAAATTCTGTGATGTGCAAAGTCCTTCATAATGACACAACTCCTCTCAAGTTCCAACCCGGGGACCCCAAAACCCCCGGAATTATCTTCTGGAGCTGGGGTCCCTTGTAGTACAAGCTTCCCCTGCTAAGTGAGTGCTCTAGGGACCCATCTGTATCAGTGTATCAGCTGCCCCTGTCGTGAGAGGCTGCGTTTGGCTTCAGCAAATTATTTTCTGAAGACTCTTTCAACATGCTTGCCCATTTCATGAAGGGCGATTTACGAGCATACTTGCTCACAGCACACTGAGTGTCCAGCAGTTTTTGACCAAACCCCTGTGCCCCATCCTCCCTATCACCCAGTCTCACTGGGAACTTTTTTTTGTTTCCCTGGATGAAAAAAATCCTCAAAGGGAAACGTTTTGCCGATGTGGGAGAGGTGAAACAAAAACCAGCAGAAGCACTAAAAGGCATCAAAATTGACAAGTTCAACAACTGTTTTGAGCAGTGGAAAAAAGTCTCAGTAAGTGTATTGCATCAAATGGAGAGTACTCTAAAGCTGACTGAAGTTTAAACGTGTGAGAATAAATACACAATTTTTTATAAAGAAATTCCAGGGTTTTTTGGGTCCCCCTCATACTTCACAGCAACCACGCCGAACTGCTCATCGTTACCTAACATTTATATTTTTTCATGCCTCCATACCTTTAATAAGGAATTCCTCCTGCTTAGACTTACTGTTGCACAGCCCTGGCACACTCCTGCACATCCTCGAAGACTCAGCTCTAGAAGCTCAGTTTTCCTCTGCACTGCCAACGCACCTGCCCTACCACCGCACGCGGTGACTGTCCTCGGGGCCGTCTCCTGAAGCTCTTTCCGGACAGGTACTGTGCCCTCCAGTCTCTGAGCCTGAAGTCTACTCCCACAGCTAGCATGCAGTAGGTATTTCACATCTGCCTCATGGGTCAAGAATGAATGAATGAACAACTGCGTGTTTAAATGGCTGTGTGATTCTGAATGAGGCATGTAATCTGAGACTTAATTTCCCAGTATATAAAAAGAGTGTAATTTATATAACTTATATGAGTATGCACCTCCTGGAGTCATTTTGCAGATACTGGCAAGTCCACAAGAAAATCTCTATTTTCATAGTCCTGTTTTCCTTTATTATTCTATATGGCAACTGTGGATACTGCTATCTCTAGTACCACATGACCTTCCAAGTTGCAGTCATTCCTGCACTGTGAAGAACTATTAGGGTTTCTCCTGTACTTTCAGTTTTCTAGCCTCATTAAGGAATTATCTGAGGATCAGATCACGATCTGATGATTTCATACACAGACCTCCAACCACACACTTCAGCACGAGTTTTTAATCACCCTGGGTTCTCTGCTGTTGTCTCATGGGTGTTAGTCTTAACACCAACGAGAGGGCAAACCCCGAAATACGTCTTTGACTTTCGGTTCCCTCAACACTAAGGATGGTCTTAGCACAAAAGCCAGTAAGTATTTCCAAATTAACCTCAAAAAGATATTAACTTTAAACAAGACTGCAAATACTTTAAAGATATCCATATGTTACTGAGGACAGAATTTATATTCTGTTGTCATTTACTTTCTTTAAAGTGTGTGTGGGGAATATTGACTAGCCAATCTCTGGATACCTGATTTTTAAATCAATCAGTCAATCTGGATACCCTGTTTATAAACAAACAAACAATCAAACAAGCAAACTTAGAAACTCTGTTCCCCCAGGCTCACAAAATCTCATCTTTCCAAATTTAGTTATTTGGGGATAAAGCATCAGCGATCAGGGTTTCGTTATTTCCATCTTGCTTCATTATTGCTGCAACGTGTTTCCTCTGTAGCTTGCTGAGGAAATCATTTGTTTCATTGTCATCGACTCTTTAAATTCCATATGTGGGTATTAATTAAACGAGAGTAATCTTGGCCGAAGACATAAAATGATCTATTTTATATAGATTATCTACATATGTTGTGAAACGTTAACATTTTTTATAATTTTGAAATTGTCTAAAAACACAGCAGAAAAAAGAAGCAGTTAAAAAAACTGGAGTCTGCACTATCTACACGGGACACAGCTCTCAGCGAAGCCATTTTTTAAAGAAAGCAGGCAAGACCGACTTCATCCCGTTACCTGTAATCATTCCGATCATCAGCTTTTATTCCAGGCCAGTCTCTCTTCAGATATTGACTGGCCAGCTTCTGGATACCCTGTTTAAAAAAATATATATTTTTATAAAATAAGTATTGCGTTGTAAAGGAGACTCTTTTCTTAAAATACAGTGCTTAGCAAATCCCATCTTTCCAAATATAAATTTAGTTCTGGAATAAAGAATCAATGTTGAAGGGTGGAATGTTGTTATTTTATTATTGTCACAGTCTTCTCTTGTCTTCATTTCTAGCAAAAGGGCGAGTATAAGGATGAGAATATTGAAAACTGATATGCATCTTTTCTTCACCAAACTATCTGACCAGCCATAAAGACACACTGCCTCTGGTACACCACAGGGCACAGTGCTGTCACCTCCGCAAGGCTCTGGTCCCACAGCCTGACACCTGGGTGTCCCACTGCCCCTCTGCTGCGATGTGTACTGCATTTCTGAATCCCAGCAGCTGAGTTGTCACATACCAGGGATGGTAATAACATTTTGATCAGACAGACAGACACACCGGCTCATAAAAAAAATCAGTGAATAAACCTTGGTGTTGCCAATACTTTGGAAAAGTATGCCAATACTTTTCAAGACAGATTTTAAGGGCTTTGGGCTTTTTAAATAACACCATGGCACAAGTCACTTCAAATGAAAAAAATAGTTTTACAACGAAATATACCCACCAATTTACTGTTATCCATACAACATGGAACTGGACAAAACAGAATATTTATCTATAATAGGAATGGGGGGGTATCAGGATTTGAACAGAGAAGGCTACTTTGTTGGCAAGTGAGGTTAAACTACTCATTCTAAATAGAGAACGTATTGCTTTTATTTTTTGAAAAGATTTTATTTATTTATTTTTAGAGAAAGAGGGAAAGAGGGAGAAAGAGAGGAAAAGAAACATTAATATGTGGTTACCTCTAGCACGCCCCTCACTGGGAACCTGGCCCACAGCCCAGGCATGTGCCCTGACTGGGAATCAAACTAGAGACCCTTTGGTTCTCAGGCCGGCACTCAATCCACTGAGCTACACCAGCCAGGGCCATATTGCCTTTAGACGGGAACATATGTGGTCCTCTAATACTGTATCAGGGCCCAATGTAATGGATTACAACAAATGACTTTGACATGCTCATCTCTATACACACAACTTAAAAGAATAAATAAAAGGCTGAGATAAAGAGCAATCACATTAATAAATTGCATACTTTAAGCAGAGATTGCCCAGGAAAATTTAATGCTGCGTTCTCTACATATCTTTCTACTAAGGTTTGCTGCCAGATCAATTTGGCTTCATGAAATCCATTGTCAAATGCTTCTGTTTACCATTTCAATGAGCCAAAGAGTAGCGGGAACTGTACAGAAGTTCCTTTGAATCTCAGGTTCCTTCTGAACTTGGCAATAGTTTAGTTTCACTACTTCCAGGGACTATGAATTCTAAGAACACACATATAACTGCATATCCAAAATATTACCACTTATGTACCTTGTACTTTGGACCCAATCACCAAGTCTTCCCTGAATATATACAGTATTTTTTCACTTCTTTGTTTACACTGTTCCTATTTGCGGGAAACATTTTTCCACCACCCCCATTCCTTCCCGCTGAATCCTCACTGCTCTTCCTTTAAACTTATTTTAAAATTTTCTAACACAAAATATTCAAAAGTTTATATGAAAATGTGGAAAATTTCATTACCTAGGTATTTCATTTTATTGAAGTATAAGAGTTTATCATTCTTTCTTCATTCATTAGCTAAAATTCTTTTTCAAGAATGATCTCTTTTTGAACAATTTGGTTATCTCAGAGGAAAGGCAAGATAAATATTTCATTGCTCTGTTTTGGCCCTAAAGTGGACAATGACTTTTTAAAGTTGCATTATGTACTTATATATTTTGAATAAAAGGCATGTTTCAATTTATTGCCGTCTCTATTCTTTTCATGTGTTAATTGTTAACACCTGTGGTCAGTGGGCATCCCTCCAAGCTGGCTCCCATATCGTGTGACCACAACAGGTTTTGATAGTTTCTTGTTTTCTTTTGCAGTTCCTATTCCAGATCTTTAGTAAGCTAGTTTTCCAAGGAATTCAGAGTCCTTTCAGAGACAAACCATACTTAGAGTACAATGTAGACACTTCCTCATCCTTTGGGTGTTACTTTGTGTCTTTCTCTACCAGGCCTTTTCTAATCGCTGTATACAAAGTACCTCACCTTCTAGCCAGTTATTCTCTCTCCTACTGCCCTAATCATTCATAATCCTTATTATACTGTTACTGTCTGGTTTAAATATTATTGTTTTTAAAGATTTTATTTATTTATTTTTAGAGAGAAGGGAAGGCAGGGAGAAAGAGAGTTAGAGAAACATCAATGTGTGGTTGCCTCTAGCACACCCCCTACTGGGGACCTGGCCCACAACCCAGGCATGTGCCCTGACTGGGAATCGAACCAGTGACCCTTTGGTTTGTAGGTCAGCGCTCAATCCACTGAGCTACACCAGCCAGGGTTAAATATTATTTTGTCTGTTTACTAACTATAAACTCCATCAGGTAGAAATCTTGTCTTTTTTATCACTATGTCTCCAGGCTATAGCAGCAAAGAGCCTAACATTTAGTTGATGCCAATAATATTCACTTATTGCATGAATAAATGTCACCTACATTATTTTATTTCTAATGTATGATACCCACACTCCTTTGTGTTTTTACCATTCTCAGTTAGAAATGTTTGAGTCAGAATTTCCTTGGATCTTAATTTTCATATGCTCAAAGGTGGGGGATGCAGGGGGAACGAGTCCAGATTTCTAAGATTTTGACCAGGTAGTTTTAATATAAGAAATAATTTCCTCGGAAAATTATAGTCAAATTTGACATTTTTCACTACTGGAAGAGAACATGTGTGTATACTGTAAGGCATTGAAAAAAATAAGTTTATTCCAAAGTTAGCACTACACATTAATTTTTTGTGAAGGTTCAAATGAGTCACATTCCCTGAATTCAAAGAGCTCATGATATGTGGACAGGAATAAGAGTGTGCAACATAAAATGGGGGGCAACACACAGGTTACTGTCGAATAAATGACAAAATGTGATATAAGCACAGAGATGAGGTAAAGATCATCTGATATTTGCTTAAGTTACATCTAAATGAGCTCTGGCGGGTGAGGCACAACGGACGTCGCCAGTCTGACTCCATCTGGGCCCACGCCTGGGTTGTGGCCAGGTCCTCAGAGGGGGCGTACCAGAGGCAGCTCATAGGTGTTTCTCTCCCTCTCTTTCTCCCTTCCTTCCCCTCTCGAAAAATAAATAAATAAATACATAAATAAATAATAAAACCTTTAAAAAATGAAATGGATCCTCCTTATTATACAAAAACCATTACATCTAAATGATATGTGACTTTTTTTCAGTTTAATCATTGCTAAAGTGGTTGAAGAACACTTAACATAGAACATGAGCTATGATATGAGCCTCAGATCATGAGCAGGACTGAATTATGGAACAGGCATCTCGAAACATTTGCTCCTCTGAACTCTGTTAGGCTCTGCTATAACCACAGAAAAATCAGACACTAAGAGGATACAGAATTTACTTAAGATCACATAATTAGTTATATTTCAACTCAGAACTGAGTTATTCTAAATCTTTGCAAAAAAAAACAACCCACAAACTTACCATTTTAGTGTGGATTTTATCTAAATCTTCAAAAAATTCTTAAACCACTTTATCTTTTTTGTGCATTATAAGTCACAACAGCAATTTCTAGAGCTCTGCACCACAAAGTTGAACTGTATTAAACTGAATGAGCCCTTGAGAGATGAGATGAGGGATTCATGAAATAGACAAACAGTGAGACCTTTAGATGAAAGGCTTCATTCAAGTTAGTTCACAGAGGCAGGAGTCATGGCTTCTGTGTGCTCCGTGCAGCTGTTCAAGGTCTCATCTGCATGGGCGCCCAAGAAATGCTCTGTGGCCATTAGAGGAAAAGTCCTAAATAGTGTTTCATGCCTCCAAAAGCATTCTATACCTAATTGGTTTCCCTTTTATGTTATGCTTAAAGCTACATCTTATGCCTAAGGCTGATTTATGTAGCTATAAAATCTACCCGAATTAAGTGGCTAAGGAAAATAGACGTGTGGCTATTTCAAAAAGTACTTTTGTTTTTCAAATCACTCCCCTAGCCCACAACAATACTCTCTAAAACTGGCACACTAGACTTATGAATGCATTTATGTTTACCTGAGCATCACTCACGTATAAAGTTGACTTGATTTTCCAAATGCAGTTTACTCTGGCACAGTGGTTTCCATAAAAAGGTACCATCAATACACTCTTTAGAACATCCAATAACATCCCATTCCAACTCCTAAAAAAGCCATCAGTGTCTTCTGTAAGACCTGCTTTGTTTTATCTCTCAATATTGCTCTAACAAGTGAAGCAACACAAAGAAAGCCACTGTTCAGCCGACACTGGCAAATGGACTGATGGCTTAACCTTTGACCATTTACACCAGCAGGCTGAGCAGGAGCGTGCTCCGTGGCTCTCGCACAGGTTATTCTGTATCCATTTCTTCACTCCCCCCCACACATGCAGACGGCTGTACAAAATTATAGGAAATGTTATCTTTATACTATAACTTTGTCATGAAATTCTCAACATTACGCAAATGACATTTAAAAGTTAAGATAAATTGGACACTTCTCAAGCTGATGTAAATTATACAACTTTTCTTTACTACTACTAAGTTACTTTAATAGCAATAGAGAATGTCACCACCATGCTTAAGGAAAGTTCTGAAATATTTTTCATTGCCCTGTGTTTCTCTTCCACCTGCCTGCTGCTGAGTTACAGCACCCATCAGAAGACCACTGACTGCATGAGAAGATCCTGGGAAGATGGTGAAATAGGAAGCACCAGGAATCTATCTCCCAATTCAGACAACCAACTCCAAGGCAGAATCTGCCTCAGAACAGTTTTGGACCTCCGAAGTCCCTTGTGGCCTATCTCTTTACTTAGCTCAACAGTAATCAACCCCCCCGCTCCCCGCCCAGTGGCAGGCAGCACTTATTCCTGGAGCAGACTGCACGCAGGGTGAGCAGTAAGGGGCTTGTCCTCCAAATATCAGAGATCTGTGCTCTGACCACCGATCACTGCTTCTGAGCAAGGAGGTGGAGACAGAGAGGTGGGCAGCCATTGTTGCACCCCTATTCTCCACTGAAGAAAAAGTAAACAGAGCTTAAGGAACCCTTGGGACACCATCAAACAGACCAACAGATGCACTGCAGGAGTACTAGAGGAGAGAAAGAAGGCGACAGAGAGGTTATAGGAAGAAATAGTGATTAAATTTGACAGATGTCTTCTTGTCTAGAATATAAACAGCCAAGAAGCTCAATGAATTCCAAGTAGGATGAATTCAGAGACGCACAGTGAGACACATTGTAATCAAACTGTCAAAAGCTAAAGACCAAGAGAAAACCTTGAAAGCAGCAACAGAGAAGAAAATTGCCACATACAAGAGTTCTCCAGTAAGATTATCAGCAGATTTTGCAACAGAAATGTGGGAGGGCAGAAGGCAGTGGATCCAAATATTCAAACTCCTAAAAAAAAGAAATGGTCGATTAAGAATACTGTATCCAGACTTCCGGCCAAGATGGAGGCATAGGTAGACGCACTGTGCCCCCTCGCACAACCAAGATATGGACAACAACGATATAGAAACAAAATAACAACCAGAAATAACAGAAAATTGAAGTGCCGGGGAGTCCGACAACCAGTGAGTTGAAAATAGACTCGATCGACCGACCAGACCGCGGAGTCGGGCCGGGTAAGGGTGAGGGACACGGAGCGGAGACCTGAGCAACCGGGGACGCGCGCAAGTCCCCAGCAGGCAGACCCTGGGCGCACAAACCAGCAGCAGGCAGACTCTGGGCGCACAAGTGTCAGTAGCTGGCGGGCCAGGCTGGGAGGTGGCCCGACCGGCAGACCCAGCGAGGTGGCCATTGTGAAGCAAGGCACTGCGCGCAGCTCAGGGTCCCAGCACCGGGAAATAGAGCTTTGGGTCACTGACTGAAAAGGAAGGTCCCACAGGTGCACGGGCCCACCCACACCGGAATTGGTGCCAGAGGGGCCCGGTTGGCTTGTGGAAAGTGGCAGAAGGTTCTCAGGTTCTACAGAGAGCAGAGCAAGCGCCATTGTTCCTTCCCAGACCCC
>CM052543.1:40553680-40586205 GCA_028533065.1 Trachops cirrhosus
AGAAGGGGAAATGTAGAAGCTAAAGAACTTATGACACATGGACAAGAACTAAAGGGGGGGAGTGGGAGAGGGTGTTCAGGGAGGAGGGGAACGAAGGGGGGATAGTAGGACAAATGTAATAGCATTATCAATAAAATATGTTTAAAAAAAATAAAATAAAAAAGAAAAAAAAAAGAATACTGTATCCAGCAAAAGTGTCCTTCACAAGTGAGGGGGAAATTAAGGCATTTTCAGATAAACAAAATCTGAGGGAGTTTGTAACCACTAGGCCTGTTTTGTGAGAAATGCAGGGTGAGAGGAAAGGATATTAGACACAACCTGAAGTTGTATCAAGGAATAAAGGCAAATATAGGGGCAATTACAAAAGCTAGTATTACTGTAAAAGTGGTCTGTAACTCCACTTCTTGTTTTCTACGTGATTTAAGAGAGTAACACTTTTTAAAAATTGTTAGGCTAACAGCTAGCATTACTGTTAAATTTAGTATGTAAATCCACATTTGGTTGCATTTACTAATGCACTAAGAACCAATTTTTTGTTTACTTTTGCACATACAATGTACAAAGATGTAATTTTTGACATCAATAAATAACAAGGGTGGGGATGAAACTGTAAAGGAGTAGAGTTTTTGTATGCTTCTGAAGTTAAGCTGGTATAAATTCAAATTAGAGTGTCACAACTTTAAAATGTTAAATGTAACCACAAAGAAAAAAGCTATACAACATACACAAAAGGAAACAAGAAGGAAATTAAAACATTTCATTGCAAAAAACTCAACACAAGAGACACTAATTAAACATGACAGAAATACCTTCTTATCAATAATTACTTTAAATGTAAATTAAATGGATTAAACTCTCTATTCAAAAGACAGATGGGCAGAATAGATATAAAAAGACATTATCCAACTATATGCTACCTACAAGACTCTTCAGGTCCACAGAAGACTATGTGGTATTCGGGGGGAAATAATAACATCTTCAACTGTGGTGGAGGCCCTAAGATAGAACCAGACCGAGTACAAAAATATGTCACAGAGAAAATGGATCTGATTGGTAATGGTCTATCTAGCTACGGAAAAGGTAAGAAGGATGGAGACAACAAAAATGACCCTTTGGATTTTGACCTTATGCAACTGGATGGATGATGGTATATCCCGCAGGGAGGGGGAGGCTATTTAACTACAGAAAAGTTGTTGGAGTATAATATAAATAATACTAGGTTTAGCAGAAGTACAAGAAAAGAGGAAAAGCCACTATCTCTCCTAAAGAGATATGTCAGGAAAATCTATGTGTACTTGAGTATATTAGAACTAGAATTGAAAGAACAAGCAGGAATTTGACTGGCTGAGAAAGGAAAAAGGGCTTGGCATAACTCAGGTGAAAAACTGGTGATGTACAAAATAGCAGGGGAATGTGGAGATGGGAAAGTGGAGTAAATTTTAACTCGTATGCATCCAGCTTGTTCTTTGAAGCTGATGCTTATACATACAGTGAATTGTTTTTGTTAGTGCCCAGGAGATATCTACTCTCAAAGCAGTTTTACATGAAGTTATTCTCTTTAAGAAAGACTCTCCAATATCATTCTTTTACTCATTTCAGAGTAAAAGCACCACAGTATTATTACTACCACAGCACTGATAATAAAATCATTGCAACACATTTAAAAAGATATTTCCTTGGAACTGTGGTGTATCATCTTAAGTTAACTCACTACATTTACACGAAACACACAGTCTTGGCTTTCATATGCATAAGAGACATAAAAGCATCTGCCTGAACTCTGCTTACTCCTCCCCTGAATATTATGACAATTTCATAAGAGCAAGTATGTGCATAAATCTTGGTGGACTTAAACAGAGAGGAAGCGTTAAGTGTCCAGTTTATGTGATGCTGGTGCCAGTATGAGCATATAACTTGGAAGTCTGTGTGGTAAGAGGCATATTCCCTTCAGGACGCACGAGGCCAACTCCACCCCATGTTAGGCATTAAATGTCAGCTATTCCATCATTTTCAAGTTCACGTCCATGATTTTCACCCCTCCAGTCTTGTTTTCTCCTACAGAGTCCCTCCGTTTATTCCCAAAGAAATTTATAAGCAAGTTTTCATTTAAATGCAAGTTTTAAGAGAAAACCCTACTAATTAAAAGGCACTGACTCGGCTTACCTCTACTATTTTAACAGCTTTTACTTCAGTTTCCATTTTACAGATCTAGATCGTTTAACCAAGAAATGATGTCTATACTTTTATGAATGTTTTTCCTTTCCCCCACATTTTGTGAAATTTTCTTTCCAAATTACTGGAAGCTATTAGTAAGAAAAGCAACATTTTTCCATTGTGTGTTACAGCCATCGTCTAATAAAGATTAATATTATTTGTTGATAAAAACTGAATTTGGGAGAGTTTATTTTATAATTTTGAAACACCAATTGAAAAATATAAATTATGGCTTATCAATTTTTAGAGCAAAATCTATGTAACTTTGGCTTATTAAGAACATTAAAAAGTCACTAAACATTGTAAAATTTGTAATTTGTTTCAATATTTTGTTAAAGTCATGTTTCAAGACCTAGGTTAATTGAAAACATGTATGAAATGTATACCTCTCTGACAGGAAGGGTTTAGTTGCGGGGGAACAAGCCAGTTGCTGTTGTTTTTCAACAATAAGAAAAGGGTTAGATTTGCAGCGTGGCTGAACTGCCCACTTGACCTCAAGACAGCTGTAAAAGCAGTTCCTTCTGTAAAGCAGAAACAGGAAGGTATCAAATCAAGAAGCAAATAACAATTTCAAGTGCCTGAGCCTTAGTTATTTCCAAGCACTTTATTTTTCATTAGAGAATGTCATCTGTAAATCAAGCTGACCAGATGGAAACCGCTGTGCGGGGCAACACTAAGGCGAGCCCTCCGCGGGCACGCTGCCCCCACGCACCCCGGCAGTGCGGGCCGCCCGCTCTGGGACCGCGGGCTGCAGCACGGGCGTCGGTCTCAGCCCTGACATGGACTACACACGTGAATACTGGTCACTTGATCTCACCTCTGTCTCATCATCTGTAAAATAAGGATAATACTTCACTAGGTGAATGGGTAAAGTGTCACATATCCAGACAATGGAATATTATTCAGCACTAAAAAGAAGTGAGCTATCAAGTCATGAAAAGACACAGAGGAACTTTAAATGCCTTTTACTGTGTGAAAAACGATGATCTGAAAGGTGCATACTGTGTGATTCCAACTATACGACATTCTGGAGAAGGCAAAACTATGGAGACGGAAAAAGATCAGTGGTTTCCAGGGGTTAGGTGGGGAGCAAGAAACGAAGGGGGGCACAGAAAATTGTTAGCACAGTGAAACTATTCTGTAGGATACGATAATGCTAGACACGTCATTATCATTCCAAAAACCACAAAATGTGCAGCACCAGGAGGCGACCCTAATGCGGACTTCGAGTGGCAACGGTGTGTCCATGCAGCTTCGACGGCTGTGACAAACCTAACGAGCCTCTGGTGCAGCCGTCGGCGGTGGGGGAGGCCGCGCACCCTGGGGCCTGGGGACAGGTGGGAGCTCTGTACTTTCTGCTCAAAATTACTACAAACCTACAGCTGCTAAAGTTAAAGTGGATTTTAGTAAGTATAATACCATCTACCGCAAACGACAGTTATGAGAATCAAAGGAAATGACGTCCACGGAGTACCCGATGTGTACACTACAGGCACTACAAACGTCTCCTAGCCGCTCAGTCCCTCACTCGTCCGCACGTGGTCAATGACAACTAAGGGACCTGGTCACGGCCATAACCATGTACACTCTGCCCCCAAATAACTGGCCAGTTGTTTCAAGAAATGTTTACTAATTCATCGACCACTTATTTGATATCGCGATTTTTCTTACATAATATGAGTATAAGGTCTACCAATTACAAGTTAATTCTCCCATGAAAATTCAATTCAGTTGATCATTATGTACAAGAAACATCAACACTGTCATGTGTAAGGTTTTAAAAAACTGAGAAATTTCCTGTTACAGGCTGAATGTAAATGATTGACAAAGTTAGTTAACATAGCAATGTACACATTATTAGGACAAAAACTTCCTAAATGAGTAAAGAGATTAATTATCAAGGATAATGAATGAAGCAGGACTGGTTAGTATTTATTTCAAGACCACAGATATTCTTTCATTGCTGACTTTAAATATTTCATTAATTATTCTACATAAGTGAAATGGACTCCTAGAAAACAGATATTTAATTTATAATTTATAGAAGGATGACCACAAATCATTTTGAAGTTTCTTTTTAAATTCTCACATTCCTAATTAATATTCATGAGGACAATTTCACAAAAGCAGATACAAAACTATGCCAGAGGGGGTGTGGAAATATGTCGTTGTGCCAGTGGAATATGAAGGAAATTTCTCTCTCCCCAAGATGCAAGATGTAAGATCAACACAAACATTTCCTAAATAACAGTTTTATAATATTTAATCAGATTATTCATGACTCAGAAACAACACTGTGGAGAAACAGATAATAATGCTGCACAAAGGCTGAGCCCATTTGTTCTGGACAGGTGGCCAGTCTGTGGCCCTGTGTCCGCAGCCCAAACCCGCCCACAATAGCCCTAAAGACGATTATGCAAATACCAGCCAGCCCAGCTATTTTCCCAGGAACAGGAGAAGGGCTCCTAGAAGCTATAATTGTTCCGCAGTCATGTGGAAAAGCAAGCAGGTTTTTTTTTTTCCTGGAAGCAGAGTGTTTTCATTAAGGGCACAACTATAATATGTGTGAGATATACAAACAAACACACACACCAACACACACCATTAAAAGACCTGGAGGAACCCTCACACATATCACTGAGTGAGAGAAGGCTACACCGTGGGCTGGGGTGGAAGGCGTGTCAGTGTGCACGTGTGTGTGTGCACTTGCGTTGGAGGTGCACTTCTCAAACACCGTGCACAGCTTAGTACACCCTCTTCTCCCCAGGCTCTCCTTGCAAGGCAGCCCTGCCTCCTTAACAATACCAAGCGTCCTCTGTTGCTTACACCTTCCCTTGCCAACAAGATACGTACAGTAATGCGTTAACTTTGACCATTGCATCTTGTAAGTATGAGATAAATATTCTCTGGCAAAGCTGGGGTAAGAACCATTCTTACTCTGTATCTGTAAGGCATTTTTCATTTTCATCCAGGGGCACAGAGACACAGGCTGAAGGTGGACACCCATCAGGTTGAAGCGCAGCACTGACGAGGGAATGCTGTCACCTAGCATTTACTAATTAACGCTATCTCAGCTTAGTTTCGGGGGTTTGTTTTTGATTTTAAAAAGTCATCAGATTCCTTAGTTCCTAACTAGCAGTTTTTAAGTTACCTGCTCTAACACCAGATTTTCAATTCTCTCTGGAATTAAAGCTACTTCAAATACTATTGCTGTTGGATTTTTGATTCTACAGGATTCAAAAACAGTATTTTTTCCTTTTTCTTACCTCTCTTTACATATTCATCCCTTAAATCCATCCCCCATGAGATGAAGGGACATTACCTGCTTTATTTATCAAGAGGCTAAGATGCTACTACTTAGTAGCATAGTACCTATATGGCACTCAGCAGTTTCCAGAAATCATGTCGTGCTATTTAAGGGGGGATTTTTCTCAAAAGTTTAAAAACAGAGATTGTGATATTCTTCATAGAAGTCAAATACATATTTAAAAAATAAGACATTACCAATTTAATTAATTAATTACCATTCAATTAATTAAATGTTTAATTAAGAATACATGTACTGTTATGGTTAAACCAACCAGAAGTAGATAACTTCTTTCACCTCAATAGCATTACAGATGTGAAATTAAGCTAACATAAACTTCACTGTCTGCGACACAAATTCATATTCAAAACTCTCTCAAAAATGACTTAGCTCCAGTTCTGAAATTATTATTCCTTATGGTAAAGCCTCACAAAGTGTTTTGTTTATGTTTCTTATAGCATTTATCAAATCCTTGCATTAATATGTTCATTCGTTCAATTATTCATTCCTCGGCCCTAAATACAAACAGATAAGTCGCAGTCTCTGCGCTCAAGTGAGACACATACCTGATTCTTTAAAAGTGTTTTCTGTACATCTAGATGCAGGTATAGAGTAGGTATACCCAAGTTGAATGTGGTAAACTATACTTTACTGTTTAAAACATTCCCTACCACCCCACCAGGATGGCTAAAGGAGAAGAGGAGAAGAGAAGAGAAGAGAAGAGAAGAGAAGAGAAGAGAAGAGAAGAGAAGAGAAGAGAAGAGAAGAGAAGAGAAGAGAAAAGAGAAAGGTAATACCAAGTGTTAGTGAGAATATGGAGAAACTGGAACCCTCATACATTGCTGCTGAAAATATAAAATGGTGTAGCCACTTTGGAAAACAGTTTCGCAGTTTCTGAAAACGTTAAACAAAATTACCAAATGGCCTAAGCAATTCTACTCTCAATTGTATACTCAAGAGGAATGAAAAGGTGTGTTCACTTAAAAACCTGTACAGGAACATTTATAGCAGCATTCTTCGTGACAGCCCAGAAGTAAAAACAACCCAACTGATGAACGGATAAATAAAATGTGGCACGTCCACAGCAATATCCAGGCAGCGGGACAGCATTAAGCAATAAAAAGGAAAGAAGCACATGCCACGGTGTGGATGAAGCCTGAAAACAGCATGCCAGGTAGAAGAGGCCAGTCACGAAAGACCACACGCTGTATGATTCCACTCATAGGAGGTGTTCCGGACAGGCCCATCCACGGGCACAGAAAGTAAACTGGCGACTGCCCAGCGCTGGTGGGGCTGGGGAGGAGTAGGGAGTGACTGCTAACGAGCACAGCGTTTCCTCTGGGGATGACAAAAATGTTTTTAAAAATTGATTTGGGTGACGATTGCACAGTTCTGTGAATATACGCAACACCACTGAATTGTACACTAAAATGGTGAGTTTTATGGTATGTGAATCACAGCTCAGTAAGGCTGTCGGTAAAAAAAACACAGTAGATGGGGGGTTTACCCCCTGCCTCTCTCTAAGGAAGTATTATACTTTCCCACCCCCGGCGACACCTGGCTGGCCACGTGACTCACTTTGGCTGATGAAATGAGAGCAGCGTTGCTGTATTACATATACTTCTTCTAAGCAGGATTTTTAAGAATGAGGACCTGCTTTGCCATGCCCTCTTTTCCATTTACGAATATTCCAGATAGGGGCTATTTTATCACGCTGAGCCCCAGAATGAAGTGATGTATGGTGTCAGATGGGTACGAGACCTGCCGGTGTGATCACTTTGTAAGGTATATCAGTGTCTAATCACACTATGTGGACCCCTGAAACTAATATAATATTGTATGCAAACCATAACCAAAAATTAAATTAAAAAAAATAAAGACATTAACTCAGTGGTCCAAGCAGAAATCACAATGGAGGTCAGAAAAGTTCTCCAACCAAACAAGTGAACATTACATAATAAGACTTATAGAATGCTCTCAGTTTAGAGGGAAACACATCCTTAAATACTTACATTCAAAAAGAGGAAAGTTCAAAGATCAACAAATCAAGCATTCCTCCCTTCTCCAAGAAGTTAAAAATATGAATAGCTGACTAATTCCAAAGAAAACAAAAAGGAAATACAAGATAAAATCATAAATGAATCAATAGGAAACATATTAGGGAGAAGATCAACAAAGTCGAAAGTTAATTTCCTGAAGAAACCATTAACACAGGCAACCTTCCGGTGAGGCTACTCAAAGAAAACTGAGGCATAAAAAAAAATCAACATTAGGAATAAAAAAGAAATTACAGAGCTGCACGTGATTAAAGAAAAATACCAAGTTATTATGAGCAATTTGCCAATAAATTTGACCAACAAACAAATTCTAGGAAAAAAAATGTTACTTTACCAAAATTTACATGAGAAAAAAATAGATTCATCAGTCATACTGCCATTAAAGAAAATAAATAATTTTAAATCTTCACACAGAAAACTCTAGGCTACATATGGCTTCACCAGTAAAACTTCCGAACAATGAAGGAAAGAAACAATTACAACTTACAGAAATTCTTTAAGAAGGAGAAAGAGGGGAATAACCTCAAATCATTTTATAAAGCCTTGATTTCAAAATTCAAGAAGAAAAAGTATTAGAAGGAAAATTACAGTCCAATTTCATTCATAAACAAATGGAATCCAACAACATATAAAAATGATAGAACATCAAGACTGAGTGTGTTTTATCCCAAGAATGCAAACTTGGCTTAGCACTAGAAAAAAAAATCAACATTATTTGCCACAAAAGTTAAAAATCATGTAACTATCTCAATAGATAAAACAACTGATAAATTCAGCACTCATTCATGATCAAAATTCTTAGCAAACAAAGAATAGAAGGGAATACCATAAACTGATAGGTTAAAAAAAACTCTACAGCAATCATCACAGAATGATTAGATTAAAAGATCTTCCTCTGAGACCAGGGACAAGACAAGAAGGTCGTATTCCCCGCAGTGCTGGAGGCACCTGACAGTGAGATAAAGCTAGAAAAAGAAACGAAGAGGTACAGGCAGTCCTCACTTTGCATGGTCCCATATGAACAAATTTCAGTTACTTACAGTTTAAATTATCACTCCCCCAACAACACCATTTGAATTTTAGTTACTCATATTTAACATATGTTAAATATGAGTAACTGTATAAAGTAAAGACTTAACTGCTAGCTCTTAGGTCCACAAATCACTGCAAATGACAGCTGTATATCATGAGCAGTGACCAATCACTTCACTTCTTTCAAAGTTTTGAGTGATTAATCACTGTGCCTGTTATTCAGTTCACACAGGCAGCAAAGACGTAGCTATGTTGCCTCTTTGTCTTACAGTGATAAACCCACATGGCACTTGACAAAAATGAAGAACCAAAAGAGGGAATTAACCAACAGGGATGAGAGTGCAGCAAAGAAACAAAAAGCAATACTGCTGGAGTGAAATTCTAACCAACTGCAAACATAGCTATAGAAGAAACAGCTGTCTGTGGGAATGCTGATAGTGCTGCCATTTGGGGGACTCTGAGTGTGCAGTCAGAAGGCGAAGGTGAACATACTGACAAAAATGCAGAAAGTGAGTGTGGTTAAGTGGATGGAAAGAGAGAAAGAGAGGAAAAGAAAAGAATAGAGAAAAAGAAAGAAAGAAAGAAACTCACATTACAGAAACTCTCAGAGATATTTCATGGCATAGAAAGGGCAAAGGATAAAGCAGAAAGCTAACCCAAATATAGAAAAGAGAAAAACAATTCACCAAGTCACATGATGATAAAAAGACAATTGCTGATTCCTGGGTGGGGCTTCCAGTTTCTGGTTCCCCCTGTAAGGAGCCTGTAAGTCACCACACCATCCTAATAACAAGTAAAAAGCTGAAGAGACTGAAAAACCATCAACTTTTCTTGGCGGTGTAAGAGGGGAAGACACAGGGCAAACCACTGCCCCTAGACTGGAGACGGGACAGGTGAATACAGGGAGTCACAGCTTAACTGGTGCAGACTCCAGAGCAGAAGCCTCCTTGTAAACCAGTGCTGGGTTAGGGAGACATGAACCGTAATTTGACACATTGCTGGAGGCTCTATGTGAACAATTCTGAGTTAAACACTCCAGTGGGGCACAGTCATAGGGTGCACCCCTCAATATTGTGAGAATTACTTTCAGGAGCTCATCCAGATTCCCATAATAATATCAGAAAAAAAAAAACACCTGCTCTACCGGGGGAAGGCAAAAGGAGTCATTATCAATATTGTCGGGATGTCAGTCCTCCCCAACTTGATCTATAGATTCAATGCAATCTCAATTAAAATTCCAGCAATTTATTCTGTGGATAATGATAAACTGATGCTAAAGTTTATACAGATGGAGAGGCAAAAGACCCAGAACAGTCAACGTGATATTGAAAGAGAAGAACAAAGTTGGAGGGCTGACACTACTGGACTTCAAGACTTAATATAAAGCTACGTTAATTAAGACAGTGAGGTACTGGTAAAAGAATAAATACATCAATGGAACAGAAGAGAGAGTCCAGAAATACAGCCACATAAATATAGTCAATTGATCTTTGATGAAAGAGCAGGAAATGGAGCAAAAAAGAAAAAAAAACTTTTCAGCCAATAGTGCTGGAACAACTAGACATCCACAAGCAAAAAAAAAAAGGGGGAATTAAGACACAGACCTTACACCTTTCACAAAAATTAACTCAAAATGGATCATAGACCTACATGTAAAATGTAAAACTATAGAACTCCTACAAGATAACTGAGGAGAAACCTAGATGACCTTGAGTATGGTGATGATTCTTTACATATAACATTAAAGAAACAAGTTGATAAGCTAGACTTCATTAAAGTTAAAAACTTCTGCTCTTTGAAAGACAGTATCAGGAGATGAGAGGACAAGCCACAGACTGGGAAAAAATATTTGCAAATACACATCTACTGTCTTTACTATCTAATACCTTTTGGTTATCTGGTAACCAAAATATATCTAAAACTCATAAAACTCAGCAATAAGAAAACAGACAACCTAATTAAGAAATGAGCCAAAGACCTTAGACCATTTTACCAAAGAAGATAAACAGATGCAAAGAAGCAGATGATAAGATCATCTTATCACTTTGTCATCTTACCATCAATCCACATCGTATGTCATAAGGGAAATGTAAATTAAAACAAGATGCCATTACTCACCTTTTAGAACAGCCAAAATGTGGAACACTAACACCACCAAACGCTGATGAAGATGTGGAACAACACGAACTCTCATACACTGCTTGTGGGAATGCGAAATGGTACAGCTCCTTTGGAGGATGGTTTGGGATTTCTTATAAAACTAAACATGCCCTTCCCATAAGATCCAGTAATCACACTCCTCAGTTTTTACCCAAAGGAGCTGAAAACACGTCCACACATAAATTTGCCCACAATGTTTGTATCAGCTGTATCAACTTGGAAGAAACCAAGAGGTCCAGTAGAATGGACAAACTGCAGTACATCCAGACAACAGAATGTTATTCAGTACAACAAAGAAATGAGCCATCAAGGCATGAAAAGACATGGAGGAACCTTAAACACATATTAGTAAGTGAAAAAGCCAATGTGAAAAGGCTACCTACTGTATGAATCCAATTACATGCCATTGGGAAAAGGCAAAACTATGGAGACAGCAAAAAGATCAGTGGTGGCTGGGGTGGGGGGTGCAGAGCAGGCAGAGCACAGAGGATTTTTAGTGCAGTGAAGTTACTCTGTATATTATAATAATGGATGTATGTAATTATACACTGGTCCTAACTCACTGGGTATACAACACCAAAAGTGAACTCTAATGTAAACCACAGACTTTAGGTAGTTTTGATGGGTGGGTGTAGGCTCACTAATTGTAAGGGAAGTGCCACTCTGCTGGGGGATGTTGATAATGTGAGAGATTATAATTGAGGGGAGTAGGCTGTATATGGGAAATCACTCTACTTCCACCCTAATTTTGGTGTGACCCTAAAATAGCTCTTAAAAAAATAAGTCATTGAGGAAAAAACAAGCATTGCTCGAACTATTATTTTTTTTTACCTATTTAGTATTTGTGTATGTTGTGAAATAATCACAGTAAGTCTAATTAATGTGCCACCAAAGTTACAGAATTTTTTCTTATGGCGAGAAGTTTTAAGATTTACTCTCTTAGCCACTTGATTAACTATATAGCTGCCGTGCTGTGCATCACATCCCCATGACCTACTTTAGACGTGTGGGCTTGGCTCCCTTCGCCCATTTCACCTATCCCCGACCCCTGCCTCTGGCACCCGTCTGCTCAAACTGTTCTTACTGAGTATTTTACAAAGAATAAAACATTTAATTCTCATAATTCCTAATGTTTTAAATTAAGTATACATACTAAACACAAATTTTACTATTTTTCATTTCCCTTTACCTTTATAAATAACAATAAAAATCTGACAAAAATTGTTTTAAAGTCACAGAACAATCCAAACTTTTCCTTTATGATCACTTTGCACAGTTATATTTTGCACAGTCGTTTCTGCACAACCCCGCACTAGCACGCAGAATGAGGGCTGTTGTGTAAGAACCGGAGAAGCAAAACTGTTGTCATTCTCAGACAGCACAATTATGCACAGGGAAAATTTCAAAGATAAGTATTAGAATTTAAAATGTCCAGAAGACTACTGAATCCAAAATCAAAATTCAAAACTCTACATATGATCAAAAGTTAAAATGTGAATTTCTTAAAAGATGTCACTTTTAATAAAGGCCCACAATCCCCAGACAGGAAATGACACGAGGACAAATTTTACCCGTAATTCACTGGGCGGCAAGACCTGTCCTGAACTGAGATGAAGCTATTTACAACTTCCGTGCTCCAAACGCTGCGGGGGCACACACACAGCACACGCACTACGCAACTTTGCTAAAATCCAAGTTTTGAATTCTGAAATACATCTGCCCTGAAGGATTTCAGATAAGAGGCTGTGTTCTTATAGCATCAAAAAACACATTAAGTACCCAGGATTAAATTTAACAAAAATGTTCAAAACCTCTATTGAGAAAAACTATAAAATTTTTACTTAAAGACATTAAAGAACATCATTAAAAATGCAGAGGCATGCCTAGTTGATGGCACATCTCATTTCATGGATTGTCGGCGTCTTCCAAGTGGCCTACAAATAAATGTAATCTCAGCCCAAATCCCAGCTGGTCTTTCGGCAAAACTTGACAAGTGATGTTAATATTTGCATGAGGCCAAGGGCCACGAATTGCCAAAACAGAGAACAATATGAAAAGACTTGGTATACCAGATACTAAAATTTATTGGAAAACTGTATGAATTAAGACAGTATAGTATCTGTACAAAAATGAAAGACAAATACAATAAAACAGAAACAAAGATCCTAAAGAGATGCACAGGTACATGGACAATACAAGACAAAAGTGACTCTGCTTAAAACAAATTTGTGTGAAAGGGAAGCATCAACAAGTGATGCCGGCACAATTGAGTATCCATGTGTGAAAAAATAAAACTGGGGTTCTACTGCATACTATATGCTAATCAATTTCAGATAAATTATGAATTTAATACACTATACAGGTCTAAATATACTAAAAGCTTTTGGAAGAGGATACTGGAGAATATCTTTTGTATAATGGAAAATAACCATAAGACAAAATATCAATAAATTCAACTATACTAAAATGAAGACCTTCTGCTTATTAAAAGGCACCTCTCTTTATTAAAAGGGTCTGCAGACATCTTACAATACATTCTGTGTGTCTTGTAAGCAGAGGCAATGGCTGCCTTTATTCCAAACTATCTCTTCAAAGACATCTGTGTAGCCAACAGCATTGAAGGGCAGAAACAGTGCTTCCCTTTTGGCAGGTTTGGTCACTGTCCAGCACCATAAACATAAATGTTCTCACCAGGACAACAGTCAGATTTGTTTACTGCCCGTATAAAAGCCTGAGGTTCCCTGAACAACCCGCTATGGCATTCGGTCTTCTTTGCATTGCTCTGTGCAAACTGGGCTTAGGGACCAACAACCAAGTGCTGTCACTCTGACCAGTGCTATCGCCATGAGTAATAAACTCTGTCAGGTCTGAATAGGAGTCTGGTGTCTTCTTCACACACCCAGAAAATACCTTAGATTGCAAACAGGGTAGAAATCTCAGACCCTTGATGGTTCTTGGCAACTATTCCAAGAGTGAAATAAAAAGAAAAAAAAAACCACAATCCAGACAATAGAAGATATTTTAACTGTGTTACCAAGTCTTTTATTTCAAATATGTACACAACTCCTATAAATAAGAAGCAGAAATAAAAATTAATGGGACAAGGGTTAAATGCTTGAAGGTTTTCACAAAAGAGGATATAACCAAATAGTCAAAAAAAAAAACATTTAAAAGGAGTTTCAATCTCATTAATAAGGGAAACACAAATAAAAAAATAAGATCATTTCATACCCACCAGATTGGCAAATATTTATCCCAACAAGATTAAGTGTACTGATAATGTATGATATGGGAACTCTGATACACTCCTGGCATAGCATGCAACCACTTGAGGAAATTATCTAGTAAATGTAAGACACATTTAACCCTATGATACAGCAGTTCTACTCCTAACACATGCCACAGAAAAAGTCATGCATGTGCAATAGGAGACATGTATGTAAATGATCATAGCAACATTTTTCATAAAAAAACAGTAAATGAAAACAACTCAAATGTCCATCAACAGATTGAACAAAATTTGATTTATATACACAATAGAAAACCACAGACTTCCAGTCAAGATGGTGGCATAGGTAAACACAGCTTACCTCATTGCACAACCACATCAAAAGTACACCTAAATTACAGAACAACCATTACTCGGAACCATCAGAAATCGAATTGAACAAATGTCTGATAACTACGGAATTAAAGAAACCACATCCATCCAGACTGGTAGGCGGGTGGAGATGTGGAACGTGCTGGTCCCTCACCCACACATGGGAGATAAAAATTCAGGAGGGACATCTCAGGAGTGAGGAGTCCCAGTCCCACAACAGGTCCCCCAGCCTAGAGTTCCAGTCATGGGAAGATAAATCCCCATAACTTCTGGCTGCAAAAACCAGCAGAGATTGAATTGGTGGATGAAACTTCTGGAATCCCAAGCAGTTCCCCTTAAAGGACCGACATACGGACTTCACCAGACTCACTCCCTCTGAGCTCCAGCACAGGGAAGCAGCTTGAAAGGCACCAGTGGCGTATGGGGAGGAAGTGACGGGTCTGGCATCAGTGTGAGAGCTGGTGGACAGCTTCCTCCCAGACAGAAAGGCCACTATTCCTTTCTGAACCCTCACCTATGGAGCCACAGAGCCAGCAGACAGATGCCATATCTGAAACTCCATCTACCTGGCTAACGTGTTTGCCCCGCCCTGGAGATCCTTGAGACTCCTTCCCACCCAACTTATAGGCCCACTCAAGCTGTTAACAGAGACTTTTCCAAATGAATGGCTGATCTTGGCTCACGCTTCACAACTTCCTAAATCCTATCAAACAAGCGATAGCCAATCTCAGTGAGCCCCCAGCCTCCATACCTCTTGCTAAGAGGTCCCAGGCCCAGCACTAGCAGCAGTCAGCCGAGATTCACAGCTTGGCTTAGCCTGGGAATCTCCAAGCCCAGCACAAGTAGCAGCCATCTCACATTGCTTTATAGCCCAGGCAGGGTGGCTCCAGGCAAAACACAGATTGGGGCTGACCTTGGCCTGCACCACCTGGGAAACCCGAGAGCCTGTGCTCCCAGTGGACAGCTATAGACCATGCTGGGGCACCACCACCCTGCTGCTGCACAGCTAATCCTCCACAAGGTGCAGGTTGGTGGTCAGTGGTCATAGCCGGTCCTTGCAGCTGACTGGCCTGTAAATCCCTCCCATTGATCTGCCAACAGCAACCAAGTCTCAAATATAAGAGGAAGGTGTACTCAGCCAACATGAAGGGTACACCTTGAGTACCCAGCTTGGGTGATAAGGGAGGCTGTGCCACTGGATCCTACAGGACACCTACCACATTAGGCCATACTACCAGGACAGGGAGTAAGAGCAGCTCTACCTGATACATAGAAACACAAACAGGGAGGCTGCCAAAATGAGTAGGCAAAGACATGGCCCAAATGAAAGAACAGATCAAAACTCCAGGAAAAAAATAAACAAAATGGAGATAAGCAATCTATCAGATGCAGAGTTCAAAAGACTAGTTATAAGGATGATCAAGGACCTTAGTGAGGACCTTGGCAGCATAAAAAAGATCCAGTCAGAAACAAAGGATACACTAATTGAAATAAAGAACAATTTACAGGGAAACTACAGTAGTGTGGATGAAGCTGAAAATCAAATCAATGATTTGGAACATAAGGGAGCAAAAAACAACCACAGAACAAGAAGAAAAAAGAATCCAAAAAACAAGGATTGTGTAAGCAGCGTCTGGGACAACTTCGAGCTTTCCAACATTCGCATCTTGGAGTACCAGAAGGAGAAGAGAAAGAGCAAGAAATTGAAATCAACTTGATGAAATAATGAAAGAAAAATCCCCTAATTTGATGAAGGAAAACTTCCTGGGAAGCACAGAGTCCCAAACAAGAGGGACACACACAGACCTGCACCAAGACACATCATAATTAAAATGCCAAAGATTAAAGATAAAGAGAGAATCTTAAAAGCAGCAAGGGTTACCTATGGTGGAGTTCCCACAAGACTGTCAGCTGATTTCTCAAAAGAAACTTTGCAGGCTAGAAGGAACTGGCAAGAAATATTCAAAAGCATGAAAAGCAGGGACCTACAGCCAAGACTGCTTTATCCAGCAAAGCTATCATTTAGAATCAAATGGCAGATAAAGAGCTTCCCAGACAAGAAAAAAACTAAAGGAGTTCATCATCACCAAACCATTACTACAGAAAATGTTAAAGGGACTTAATGAAGAAGAAGAAGATCAAAACTATGAACAATAAAATGGTAACAAATACATATCTATCAACAATTAAATCTAAAAAACAAACTAAGCAAACATGAAGAATAGAGACAGAATCATGGATATGGGGAGCGTTTTCATGGTTGCAAGATGGGAGGGGAAGTGTGGGGGAATGGGTGAAGAGGAGAGGGGATTAAGAAGTACAAATAGATAGTTGCAGAATAGCCATGGGGATGTGAAGTACAGTATAGGAGAAGGAGTAGCTGAAGAACTTATGTGCATGACCCATGGACATGAACAATAGTGTGGGGATTGCCTGAAGGAGTGGGGGGTCCTAGATGGAGGGGGCAAAGGGGGAAAAATTGGGACAACTGTAAAGGCATAATCAATAAAATATAATTATTGTGAAATTATATTTTAATGAACATGAACAAATACAGCAACATAAAAAAGCAGCTTGAATCTTATAAACATGAGTGACATGAGACTCAACGAATACATTCAGTGTGACCCACTTTCATAAAGTTTGAAAACGGGGCTAACTACACTGAGCTCTTTAAGGGTGCATACACAGCTATGAAGAAAAGCAACGATGATCACAGGGCAGAGTCGCACTTACCTCTGGAGGCAAACAGAGAAGGCATAATAAAAAACGGACACACGGGGAGCTAGCTTCCAGGGTGCTGGAAATTTTCTATTTCTTCACTTTGATGGCAATTGTATGAGAATCTGCTTCGTAATTACATATTTAGTGTACACTTCTATTGCTGGCATTTTAAGATTACTTCTATTATGTTTCATAATTTTAAATAATTCCTTTTGCAAATGACTGGACCATCAAATCACTAGATCTTAGATGGACTATATAAATTTATGCATATACGTTTATACTCATATGCTAAATGGGAAGAATCCTATTTCCTAATTACAGTCTTTTCCCACTTCCTTTCTTAATTAACTCAGAAGATAACACAACAGTAGCAAATCACAAGATCACATGAATCACTTAAAAGGATCACCTTAGAATAACATTAGAGATATCTAAGTATATAGGCTAGTATATAAACCTGTAAATAGGTGCAGCAAGTTAATATTTAACATTTATATCAAATATCACTTCTCTGTATCATGGATTAAATCACTAAAAGGCTCTATTCAGTAGTGAACACAAATATTATTCATTTTCATAAGCAAGTATTCACCACTCTCTCCAGTTTTCTGGGCAATCTGCCAAGTAATATATAATTTAATTTTTTTATTTGTTTAATTGCTCCTTCCTATCTTGGTTACCCAATCCACCAACCATTTATATAATGAAAGGAATTAATCAACTAAATTACATACAACTTTCATTGTTCTCTCTGACCCAATGTATACACTATAGATAAAATACTATTTTCAGATTAAAAAACTATTTCTGTAGTTTTTCAATCAAAAACATGTCAGACACATGGACAAAACCAAAGTGGGGTGGGATCAAGGGTGGGAAGTGGGGCTGGTTGGGGTGGGGACTGTGTTGGGGGGAATGGAGACTACTGTACTTGAACAACAATAAAAAAAGTTAAAAAGAAAACCTGTGTCAGAGACTGCCAGCTTAGTGGTATCCATATTCTCTTCTTCAAAGCATACACCTTGGTGAGTTTTCCCAGCTTCCTCTTAAATGAGACGTGACCATTTGACTGAATTCTGGCCAACAGGATGTGAGAAGTAATGCGTGTACATGCAGGTCTGGCCTATCGAGACCACTCAAGCGCAATCCTTTTCCTTCTTCCCCCTCTGCCGACTGGATGCAGAGCACGTGAGCCCTAACCGATCTTGTACCTCAACATTAAAAAGCACCTGGGTCACTAACTCATCACATGAAGGTCATTCAACAGATTTATGCAATAAAGTGTTAAGTGAATGAGAAATAAATTTCCATTTGCAAAGACCCAGAGATTTTCTGGTTGTTGGTTAAAGCACTTAGCCTATCCTGATGAAAACAGAACATTTACCAGTGAAAGTTACCAGTAACTCTTCTTGTTCCCAAATTTGTTACTATTGGTACATTCAGGGCCTGCCACTCCCTGTAGGTTACCTTGTGTGATTTAGAGACCATTTTAGCAGATATATTAGGAAAAGACGCCCCCTCTGGGAGGATGTAACTCCACAGGAAATAGCTTGGCAAGGCAGCCTTACCTCTGTGAAGGAAAGAGGTCCCTTTCTCAAAGGGCCTGTGATAAGGCATTCAGCTTACAGAGATAAACTTGAACTGGATTTCAATTTCCTACTGAACCCTACTTGGCAAGGGCACAGACTGTGGAACTGTTCTAGAAGGCCCTGGACAATCTTCTCAACTGTTCCTTTTCCAACACCAGGAACACAGTGCTTCTAAAGTTTCTATGACATTTTCTATATCGACTATAATTCAGTAAGCAGACATATAATTTTTCTGCATATATGCAAGGCAACTTTTAGGTTAAAAAACCCATAATTCTTAAAATTAAGATTTAAAATTAAACATTTAAATTTAGGTGGTCAATTTATTCTTTTATTCTAATACATTTCAAGGAGAACCCCAGTTTGTTTTTCAAAAATATATAAATATTAAGTCTCTCACCCTGTTAAGTAAAATCCACTGCAAGTATTACAGACATATTTTCACTGTTATTAATTTAATATTACCTCAAGTTCCAGTTTTCCTGACACTATAAAATTGAGGCCAGGATAACTACTGTGGAGGATGGTGGAAGGAATCCAGCTGGCCAAGACATTTGAGCTATAGCACTACTTACTCAAGAAAATCAACTTCTTAGGAGCCGAGGTTGCTTATCTGAATAAGAGTTACAATGGCTATCTCCAATTACAAACAGGGTATCTCCTGTTACAAATTTCCTCAAGTCCAACCCATGGAGATTCAACCAAAGGTATCCTATTATTGTGAGTATTAAACTGAGCCTATGAAATACCTAGCACCGTGACTGGAACACGGATACTGGAACACTGAGTAAGTATCACTTCATTTTTAAGCTTCACCATAAAATTCTACGACTACTGACCCTATTACAACTGTTTAATTCATTAACAAAACAAAACAAAAAACCCTGAAAACTCCCCAAACAATATTTACAAAGTCACTTCCAAATCTTAATTACAAGATTCTACTGATCTACAATAACAGAATACAAACTGTGTTTTAGAGGTTAAGCACGTATGTTAGAGATACACATTAAAGTTAGGCAAGCCCTGACCAATATGCCTTAGCTCATTGGGCACTGTTCCCCAAAGCTAAAGGTCACTGGTTCGATTCCCAGTCAGGGCACATGCCTGGGTTGCAGGTTCGGTCCCTGGTCAGGGCACGTGGGAGAGGCAACCAATTGCTGTTTCTCTCTCACATTGATGCTTCTCTCCCTCTCTTTCCCTCTCTCTAAAAATAAATAAATAAAATCTTTAAAAATTAGGCAAATGGTGGGTAAATACTGTACACAAAACAATGCACATATTGTATGCAAAATAATTCATTAATTTTCTAGTATGTTACATAAAAATATTCTAAAATAAAAGATGGGAAAGAAAGTAAAAAAAGGTCCCTTGCCTGAATTTCTGCAAGAACTTTCAGACAGTCCTTATGAATTGATTTTAAAAAGAAAAACAACCAATAACAAAAATATGTGAATAGCAAATACAGCAAAATAGGTGCAAACATGAGACTGTGCAGAGACACCAGTATCCAGAGACATGAAACTTAAAGTGAGATGCCATTTCTCACCCAGCCCGGCAAAAAAGTAGCGACTGGCCACATCTACTCCGACTGGCCACATCTACTCCGGGGGAGGGTGAGATGCACCAACCCCTCCTGCACGGCAGGAGGTCCTCCCTCATCCGCTGTTTCGCTGTCAGCAGTTACCCCCCCGCCCCCACCCACAGGTCGACTTTCAAGACATGGCTGTGCCTGTGCTAGAGTAACCTTTATTTTACTTACTAATGGCCCCCGCACTCAAGAGCAGTGATGGTGGTAACTCAGATAAGCCAAAGAGAAGCCAAAAAGTACTTCCTTTAAAAGAAAAGGTAAAAGGTCTCAACTTAATAAGGAAAGAAAAAAATCATATTCTCAGGTTGCTGAAATCTATGGTAAGAATGAATTTTCTATCTGTGAAATGGTGGAGGGAAAAGAAATATGTGCCAGTTTTGCTGAGAGATACCACATTCACACAACTTTTATTGCAGTATAGTTATTTGATTTTGTTATTAGTTATTGTTGTTAACCTCTTACTGTGCCTTCTAAATTAGACTCTGTCACAGGTATGCATGTACAGTAGTTCCCCTTTATCTATGGGGGATATGCCCCAAGACCCCCAGGGGATGTAGGAAACATATACTGTGTTTTTTTTCCTACACATACACACCTTTTCACTCAAAGCAAGCACTTCACGGCTTCTCTCTAGCATATACAAATTGTCAGCATCGCTACTCTCACATTTTGGGGCCATTATGAAGTAAAATAAGGGTCCCTTGAACACAAGCACTGCGACAGTCAATCTGACAAGCAGACAGCCACTCAGTGACTACCAGGCGGGAGTGTACTCAGCAGGGATGCACGGGACGAAGGGACGCCAGGAGGTGCGTGAGGTTCATCACACCACTCAGGGTGGGGCGCAATGTAAAACTTAAGAATCGTTTACTTCCGCAATTTTCCACTTAATATTTTCGGACTGCACTTGACCACGGGTCACTGAAGCCAGGGAAAGCGAAACTGCAGACAGGGGCTACCGCCCAGGGAAACAATGCAGTACACGTGGGCTCGGCGGCTGCGGTCTGAGGGACCCCCGGGGGGTCTTGGGACGCATCCCCGGCAGGTAGAGGGGAACTACCACAAAATCATTAGCAAAAATACAAATTGCTGAAGCATTTAAAAATGTGTGCTTATTAGAAGAAAGGTTTTTAATTGTTTAACCTATTAATATCTATTAAAAATGTTAATGCAGATATGCCTTGCTGCACGGATGTCATTTTCAGAATTAAAATAAAAGCATAAGTATAACAAGGTAAACAAAATGTTTATTGCAGTGTTGTTTTTAACAATTTAAATCAATGTGGATGTTAAGTAACATATCCATAATATGAACTGTGATGCTACCAATAAAATTGAAATCTTTATTCACTTGAGAAAAATATCAATTATAAAAATACAATAAAATATGAAAGACGTAGATTAAGTTAAGTATAATTCTATTTTTTTATAAAAAAGACTACATATTAAATGAGCACAAATAAAAGATTCATACCAAACATAAGAGGCTGAATTTGAAAAGAAATGAAAAAAATTAATTTTACCTTATGTACATCTGTATTATTTGAATTGTTAAAATGACAGTTTTTTAATTAAAAAAAAAACTTACAAAACAGACATCAAGATGTCTGACATGTGCCCAAATAATGGGACAGAAAAGTTGTTAGCTTCATCACTTTTACTGTTATTTTAACCAAGGTTATAAGAAAACAACAGTCACCCCTAATATTAAATGACATGATATACATACTTGAGTTTATATTCTGAATAACTGTAACTAGAAGAGGAAACAGAACATAAGCGATCCTATACCCTGCCTTGGATTCTTATCTTCAGATACAACAAAAAACGCCAGCCATTGGGAGTGCCTGTCCACTGCCAAAGACAATGCGAAACGTCCTGCAATCAAGTACCAGGCCATGATGTAACATGAAACTCCTCTATGAAACTGTTCCATAATTTCTAGTGGCAAATATTTATGCACCTTCTTCTATAAATAGAAATGGAACTCTCTTTTCACTTGGCATCAATGTGATGCCAGTGAGTGCTTTGTAGGGCTATGCTTTTGAAAATGCCATAAAATGTATTGAGTTTTTTATACTGTGCAAACACCGTATCTTTCAGAATTCACTCAGTATTTGCTAAATGACTGTATATACAACACAAATGACACTGGTGATGTTGTCATTTCACTTCAGCTTAGCAACAACTCTTAGTTACTTATTAACCCCGCTACATAGAGGAGGAAATCGTTTAAGTAATTTATTTAGGGCGATTGTGTTAACAAATGGTGGTGGACCAGAATTAGGACTCCAATGGTCTTATTCTGTTATTTCCTTTCTTATTTTTAAAAGATTTTATTTATTTATTTTTAGAGAGACGGGAAGGGAGGGAGGGAGAGAAACATCGATCCGTTGCCTCTCATTCACGCCCCGACCTGAAACCAAACCCACAACCCAGGCATGTGACCTGACCAGGAATCGAACTGACAACCTTTTGCTTCGTGGGACAATGCCCAACCAACTGAGCCACACAAGTCAGGGCTTTAAAAAAATTTTTAATTGACTTTGAGAAAGAAGAAGGGAGGAAGAGAGGAAGAAATGCAGGGAGTGCAGGGGAGGATAGCAGGGAGAGAAACATCGATTTGTTGTTGCCCTCATTCATGCATTCACTGGTTGATTCTTGTATGTGCCCTGACCAGGGATCGAACCTGCAACCTTTGTGTATCGGGATGATGCTCTAATCAACAGAAGGACCCAGCCAGGGTCCGTTATTTCTTTATATAGTACATGTAGCTTGTGAAAATGTGAGCTATTTCCAAAAGGGTAAAAAGTGAACAAAAAATCCCAGGGCATAAGGAGGAACTGAAATATATAATAGAAAGAAGTAAGAAACCTGGCAATGACAGCAAGACGAACTGTAAAAAGTAAACAATCGACCCACGGCATCTGTGGCATAGCCAGGGCAGCAGGACATGCCTGTGCTCTGTGTTTAGTGACGGCAGTTTCTTCCACCAAAGACGATCTCTCCCCACCTCCCCTGCCATGCATCTCAGCATGCACAAGACCCAAAATTTACCTCTGATCTCCCTTTACCCAGGGCCCATGACAGCCTAGTAACTGGCATATTTTGTTATTAACACAGGTAATAGGCATTTCAGAGACAATTCCCCACGAATAGAATGGCTTAACTATGTATGCATCACTATCGCTGAATCAATGCTGTGTAACAAACAACTCCAAAAATGCCAATGGCTGACACTGAATGCTGATTTCTTCCTCTGCTTCAGGTTGGGGGTCAAATTCAGTTCACTTTCACTTATATTTCATTCTGGGACCCAGTCTGAAGGGGCAGTAGTTACCTGGGACAAGCTGTTCTTGTGGTAGATGGCAGAAGTACAAGGGAGTTGGAAGACACTTGCCAGGCCTACTGCAGCCTCTTCTCAGAAATGGCCTGCTGTCACTTCCACCTCCATTCTACTGGTCCAAGTACGCCACATGACCAAGTCCAAAGTCAGTGAGTCAGGGACGTATATTTCAGTGCAAGGGAAAAGGTGAGGAATGATCAGTTGAAGAGCAATAATTCCATGTACCATAAACTCCAAGAGCAGCTTGCAGAAAAATTTCATTTGAGTTCAATAATGAATAAGTAAACACAGCAAGGTGTTGATCAAGTAACTCACTGCTATCAAATTCTCACATGACTAAGAGCTAAGAGGAACAGTAAATATGTGAATGACAAAATCAACATGCAAAACCTTCTCAATATACAGACACAGTGGGCCAAACTCAGTACAACAAAACCGCACAGCAATAAAGGTCCTGCTGCGGGTTCAGTACAGGATAGAGAAGATGCGATTTAATGGCAATATATGTAAAAGACTTAGTGGGTTCGAGTTTAAGCTACCTAAAAGGATAATGCAACTTACCCTATATTAATTATAACATCACTGAGTGGCCAGTACATAGGAAATACATTAGTAAACTTAAAAAAAATAAAAACACAGGAGAAACAGTCTGCTCTTCTCTGAGCCAATCACATCTGCAGGATTATTAAATTGAGTTCTGATATGAGTATCAATACCTGAGGAATAATGACCAAAAACAAGACAGGCATTGCAAAAGGTTTAAAACTGAGTCGCATGGGTCATTCAAGTATAAATGGAATAAACTACAGAAGTTTAGGACTGGAAAGACTGGGAGTGAGACGTAAACTTGCAGAAAGACATAAGAACAAGCATAAAAGTTGTCTTCAAATTCCTAAAAGACTATCATGTACCCATAAAGGTTACTTGGAAGGGAAGACTTTCGCTCAATATAAATAAGAACTTTGTCACTGGAAGATGAATGCTGAGAGACAGTGAAGTTGCTACCACTGAACTCAGAACGACGCTGCAAGGCCTGCGGTGGTTGGCAACTTTTTACCGTAAAGCACCGGAGAGTAAATTTTGGGCTTTGCAGACCATATGATCCCTGTGTCACCTCTGACAATGTAGCAAGAAAGCAGCCATTGAGAACACATAAACAAACGGGTGTGACTATGGTTCAAGAAAACTTTATTTACAGAAACAGGCATCAGGCCAAAGGGCTACAGTTTGCCAACCACTCCTCTATTAAGAAGAAAGAGTGACTGTAAAGAGGGTTGAAACACATAATTTTTACACAACTTCCAGCTCCAAAGCCCCATTAAAAGTCATTAAAGCAATTCAATGATATACAGAAATAGGTGGAACCAAAGGGACAATTTAATGTATATGGAGATATCACATACGCATGTATGCATATATTTATAAATCGCATACAGAAACAAGATTGCTAAAAACATATACAGAGCAGGCCACTCTCATTAAAGTAGATGTGAGAGGTAGCTGCGGAACATATGAGGCTCTTGAATGGAACACTGAAATAATCCTAAAGTGGACAGAGGAACCCAGGCACCACCAAAATGACTTCTCAGTATCAGGTGAACAGATAAGGCACTGACTACGGCCACGTCCTTCAGCAGGCTTTCGCATCCACACAGGGAGACAACAGGACACACAGAATCGCCTGAGAGCCCCTTCACGTTTGCTGGATATTATTTTCCATATGCAGGCACGGGAAGAAATTTATTCTAATACATCTCAAGGCAGAAGAAAGTTACACTTGGGTTTCGCCAAAGCCCAGAATTTCTACCCCAGGAAAAGTAACAACTCAGAACATCTCCCAGTGGCCCTCCAGTAATCCCTAGATCAAAGGTTCTCCTACTGTTTGTTACTGGTCCACAACAACCCGAGAACAGAAATTAAATGTAGGCACTTAGATGCTTTTATAGCAATTTGACATTGGTTAGTTTGTCAACTATAAGGCAAGAGATAAAACAATCTGAGGAAATGTAAACGTTTATTTCCATAATTTGCCATTTTATAATCACTTAAAATTTTAATCAAGCCTGTAATTTATAAGTTAATATTACTTGATAAATGAAGTACGTAAATAGGTATTTTCACCTCTAATTTACAAATTGCAAATAGTTTAACTGGCCTTTTTTGGTGAGAAAAGATACACCTTCTCTGAATAAGGCAGGAGTAGCAAATCGAATGATAATGGAAGTTATCGGAAACCAAGGAAGACCGAAGAGGTCATTCTAATTTTATTTTTAAGTTAATGGGCAGTGAGGTGCTGAAGCCACAGGGTGTTATCTGCAGAGATATACTTGCTATAAAATAATAACCATCAAAACTGAAGTGGCATTTTTATAGAAAACATGAAGATATTAAGTTCAAAACAAAATAAAATTAATTTGAAAAAGAGGAATATTGAATTATATAGCCAAGAATAGCAGATGTTCCTTCTTTAACACATAAACACTAGTGCTTTCTAAGCTTCTTATACAGTTGCTCTTAAGGATACTAAAACTAAAAACAAAAACATATATCTTGACAGGAAAACACTCCATCAAAGATTCTTGCTTGGAAATACTCAGTGAATCTGCAACAAAGTACCAATTTTTAATGATACCACAGTTTGATGCATTCAGGACCTGGCTAGTAACATGAAAAATAATTCATATAACACAAAAACCTAGCAAAATGTTTTTTACTAAACCATCATAAATGCAAAAAAAATATGGCAATTCTTTTAGTATTTGAATATGATGGCATTGTGAAGGAAGACTTTTTTTTTCAGCTTCATTGCCAAACATAACTAACTCTGAACTGTATAAATCTATGAAGGATTATGTAGTCAACAAAGGTGATTTGGAGTTTTAGGTTCTGTGTAACGGCATATTCAGATGGTGCAAATGTAATGACAGAAACATATTCTGGACAGTTACTCAGATTAAGGATTTTACTACAGAGTGTAAATCAGAGCACTGCTTCCTTCATCGAGAAACTATTGCTATGATTTTAAAAAAAAGCCACCTGTCTAAACAGTATGCTTAATGACATAAATAATACTGGATTACTTAAAGGTTAATGCAATATGTTAGTGAGGATTCACTATTGTTAAATTACCTTAACAATAATTTCCAATGAATTTGGTATGATTAGATATTGTATATTCGTGAAAAATTATTACTACATGCCTTACAAATTTTATAGAATATTTTCTATCTTTTTTCCCATCAAAAGAAGATCCACATATTGGAAACTTATGAATCCAGAGTCCATTTCTTTAATTGAAAGGTAATTTAAATTTCACTATAGCTCGATAGGATAAATTGTTAGAACTCACTACTAATAAAAGAGTGAAAATAAACAATCACTTGCTTCAGCTGGGGAAAAGTTAAAAATGAATACCTGAGTCTGCTGAAATTCCTCTGAAATCTCTTCTCCAATTCTTATCAACATGCCCCTGTGAGTCTGGTTTCTCTACTCTGAATGTGGTTAAAATGTAGGAATAATTTAGATATACATTATCTATTGTCGGTAGCACTGTTGTTAATCCAACCTAGATCAGATAAATTAACAGTAAGAAGCAACTTCATTTGTCACACTGAGTGTTTGCTTAGAGTGCGCATGCAGGCATTTACGAAATGGGAATTGCAATTTCACTCAACTTGGTGTGTAGCTCGTACTGTGGAATGACAAAAAAGTCACGAATGTAATAGCAACTCTCTATATGAACAGGTTAGAAAAGAACTTCAAATCAAAACAATTTTTCTAATTCTTTTCTTTTTCCTTATGTATGATTGTTTTAATATTTTTTATTAAAATATAACTTGTTTAGCCAATCTAAAATTTTAACCTTGTATTTTATTTTTTTAATTTCCCTTTTCCAGTAATTCATTTTTATTACATTTTACAAAAGTGTCCACCCACAAATTATCAGGAAAAAAAAGTCCTTGTAGCAGGTATTTCAACACACACAACTCCAGCGCACAGGCTGGCACGATACATCCCACTGTCTGTTCCTCCACGTGAAGTCTGGCTGGGACAGTCACATCTAGGTGTTCACCAGTGGGCTGTGGCTGCTTCCCCTCTGCAACAGCAAAGCTGGACAACTGCGGCGGAGACCATATGGTCCTCTATGCCTAAAGTATTTATTTGGTCCTTTGCAAAAAATGATGGTCAACCTTTGCTCTAAATGGCTGAACATTACGTTGGGAAGGCCTCTCTACATTCCTCGTCCAATCATTCAAAAAACAGAGACATCACTGGAGATACGTGATGTACGCTTAAGATAATGAAACATTTCCATCCTGCAGACAGAGGGCTAGAACTAAAGTTCAGACATCATTCAGGCATCACCATCGACAAGGAATGAAAGGCATGTAAATGTCTTCGCATGGTCTCTGTCTCTTGGTATCCAGAATTCTAATTTGCATGCCTATTTTTTATTTAAAATAATTAAAATCTGATACAGATAGGGGAAGAAGCACTAAATCTGGAAGACCCAAAAGAACCTTCAAGCCAGACACGTAACAAGAGTTCCAACTACAGGGATGTGCACTCACGCACACGCATGTAATGGGGCAGAGAGAAAAAGGATCAGTCTCCTCCAACTACAGTTCTTATCTGGCTGCACTTTCAACACTTCCAAAAACCATTATCCTACATAGATTTTATACAGAAGAAACCACAAAAAGAGTAGAAAAGATCATTTTAGTTTGATGTGTTTTGCATTTTATTTGCTACTTGAAATCCAATATTAAAATAACATGTTAAATCTATAGTGGTTATCTAATTCAATGTCCATGGTTCAATTATTTTAAAATAATAGAATTATTTTTGTAAAAAGTTATGTGCAGAGTAGGTCATCATATTCTTTCATGAGCTGGCAATGCAAAGTCTATAAAATAGAAGGATATCCTGTAATTCTAAGAACAATGCTTCACTATTACATGCCTCTCACATAATTTCCTATTATGATTTTTTGAATATCATTATAATATACGTTATATAATGAATATAAATTCTTGAAATCTGCTGAGAAATATAAGTTGGGATTTGTTTTTAAGCTTTCAACTTTCTAACAATAAACAGTGCCCAAAATATTTGATCACTGGTATCAAAAAATCTATATATCAACAAAGTATTTGAGTTCTTCAAGAATTTATGAGCCACAAGGAATTATGAGATATACACAATTCCTGGTTACAAACAGTTAAAACCTAGTTGAAGCCTCCTACATAGTTTAAAAGTAAGCAATACTTCAAATGTCTAATGGTATAGAGTTTGTCTTCAAAACCCGTATCAGCAGTGATATTCTAAAGTAATGAAATGCTGTAATTACAAAAGTCATAAAATACTTTTAAAAATCAGCTGAAAGGACTATTAAGTACCTTTTTAAAAAAAACATACAAAAACAGAGAAATGCAGATCTAATTAACAATGAGAATGCTTAGTAACAGAATTAACCACAGTGGGTTCAGTCCAAAATTAAAATAAAGCACATAAATGGAAAGGGAAAAACTTTTCAAAAACAAAGTATACTTGAGGTATTCAGAGGAAACCGTCCTGGCATCTGCAATTCATTTTGAAATGCACCCAAAATAAAATGGACTAATGAATGATAGACAAGCAACAGACGAAGAGGTCTGTAGTAAAGTGTACGAAACGGTAACAGTGGAAGTAGGTGGACATACGGGTGTTAACTGTCACATTGTTTTGGCTTTGATATATGTTTGGATATCTATAAAAGGGAACACATATAACATTTTTAGCATATAAAAATTATATTAACATTTTTTAAAATTTTAACATTTAAAAAATTTACATTAACATTTTAACATGCTTTCAGTATGACATCAGTTGAAGAATTTACTGAGTACAGTATAATTGGATACAAAAAAAGAATTTGGAATGTGCCCAGTTTTCTCCACCACAGATTAAATGATTTGAATTACTAACACAGAAATACAGAGAACTAGTTAAAAACACACAAAGAATAATGAGACATTAAATAGAAGGGCACAGGGGTCCCATTAATTTTGCCCTAATCACCTTTAAAGAGTCAGAGAAAATGTTTTTAGAAGCGGAGAAGATACTTAGATAATTGGCATTCAGGCTTTTAGAATCCTCAGAATTCTACAACTGCTTCAAACGTAAAAGTCAATGTCCTCTAAAAAAATCTTCAGTAGCAAAGAAGCATTTGCTCTCTTCCTGAAATCTGGGACATAATACAAAATTCCCAGATTAAAACCTCCTCTAAAATACGTTTCCCCTACTCTTGTTTTCGGTCTAGTTCTGGTTTCACTGCGCTACACCTGGATTTCTAGTACACACACATTCATATTCTCTCTCTCTCTCATACACACACCATGTCTTGTCCATCTTAGAATCTCCAGCCATTTATTCTGCTACGAAGTGCCTATCCATGACAAAGCATACTCTGATATGAAATAAAGACAAATAACAACCCTACATGGTATTATTATTATTCCATTTTACAGACTGGAAAACTGAAGCACAGACTTGTTAAGTAAACTGCCCAAGGTTATACCGTTAGTGAGTGGCAGAGCTGGGATTCAAACCATATTCTTAACCATCAGGTTATACTGCCCACTTAGAAAATTCTTCTCCTCCAGATCCATTTTCAGCCAATAGACAAGATTTCAAAATCACAAAATTTAAAAATCAGCCTCAGTGTTTAAAAACTGAGCGAACCAGGACAAAGGAAGCCTCAGTGTTGAAGAACTGGCTCTCTCATTCCAACAGCAATTGCCCACCCACAGCCTCCCACAGCCTCCCCACCCACAGCCTCCCCTCCCTGTTCTTTACTAGTGTGGATTAGTTCTCTGTGTTATCGTCTTGCTGCATGCAACTGTGGTTTGACAGCTACTTTATTTTGCTTATACTATACTCATTTACACATTTATTTGTCCTACTTGATTATAAACACTTTGAGGATAAGAATAAAGTTTTATTTATTTTTGCATCTATTCTGAAACACTGATTTAAAAAATCACTTGCTCATATTCAACAATTCATCAAATTCCAATGTTTAAGTAACTTAAAAGAAGTTTTGAATACCCATTCACTAAAATAACAGTTAATGACATTAATAACAATTCATTAGAAATTTATGTTCCTGCCCTGGCTGGTGTGGCTCAGTGGATTGAGCACTGGCCTGCAAACCAAAGGGTCACTGGTTCAATTCCCAGTCAGGGCACATGCCTGGGTTGCAGGCCAGGTCCCCAGTAGGGGGCGTGCAAGAAGCAACCACACATTGATGTTTCTCTAACTCTCTTTCTCCCTCTCTTCCCCTGTCTAAAAATAAAATAAATAAAACCTTAAAAAAAAAGTATGTTCCTTGAATCGATGATTTACATTTATTAGTGTAGGAGGACTGAGGATATAATTCTGCTAAATGACACATATGGGTATATTTAAAATGCTTTAAAATTGAAGAAAGTAATGTCATTAAATGGTTTTAAGGGTTTAACCATATATCAGAAATATATAAAGTTTTTACAAACTGTTCATATGTAAACTTCATAATGATTAATTTCTGAGAATATAAAGGAACTACCTGTGGCTCTCAATTACGGGTGAAAAAACACGCTCTGATTTCCTTTTAGCAATACCACTTCCTCAGCTTAAGAATAACATTTTATTGATTCCCATTCTGAACGGTAATTTCCAACACAGCAGACATAAAAAGAACATTCTTCATTTCATGCATCAAATGTTATTTAAGCACTTATGATGTGTCAGACATTCTAAGAGCGAGACATAAATCACGAGGGAAATCTAATCCCACATTCAAGAACTTTACTGGTGGGGAGGTGAGACGTGGGCGTTATTATGGAATGTTTCCTAGACAGTTGTTAATGGTCCCCTCTTTTCAAGTAAAAGCATTAGATCACCTCCTCTTTTCTCAGAAAAGTCATGAAGCAAGCCAACTTAGAGAATCAGAAAGGGAAAACAGCTTAGACTAGAGTAATTGGCTTATAAAATAAAATTTCTGTTCATTACTTTTTCCGATACATCACAATAAAAGGTTGGATCACATTTTCTCCAATTGGAAGTTATGGCTGAGACCAGCTGATTTAAAATACCGTCTATGTGGCTTATCCAAAATTCACTGTGGCACGTTGTGGGGAGTGCATCAGAGAGACAACTGATTCTCAGGCACAACAAACAAGAGACCTATGTGATGGTTGATTGTAAATGACATAACATACCTATCAACAGACAAAAGTGATTTCAGATATGAATCCCAAAATCAAACTCACCTGAACTATTTAGAGTGCAGAAGTTTCTCTCCCATGGGCAATACTGTAAAGCAGCGTTCTAATGCGAAGTATTAAATGCCCATTTATTTAATAATGGATAATTCTTCTAGGCATAACCAGATGAGTTAGCTTTGTTTGTTTATTGGTACATTTCTCCATTAGACTAAGACTTAATCTGAGATAGTAATCATGTTCTTTTAATTTTTAAAATTAATTAATTATTATTGAATTTATTGGGGTGACATTGGTTAATAAAATTATATAGGTTTCAGGTGTACGATTCTATAATACATCTTTTGTTGTATTGTGTGTTCACCATCACAAGTCAAGTCTCCTTCCATCATTATTTATCCCCCCTTTACCTTCTTCTGCCTCCCCGACCTTCTTCCCCTCTTGTAATCATCATACTGTTGTCTGTGTCTGAGAGTCTTTTTTTTGCTTAATCACTTCACCTTTTTCACCCAGCCCTTGCAAGCCCCACCCCTCTGACAGACATCAGTCTATTTTCATTTAGGAGTCTGCTTCTACTTCATTAGTTTATTTTGTTCACTGGATTCTACATATGAATGAAATCATATGGTACTTGTCTTTCTCTGATTTATTTCAC
>CM052543.1:40586705-40614651 GCA_028533065.1 Trachops cirrhosus
GCACCTAGGTTTTAGAGGATGAAAATAGGAAAAAAATTTTTGAAGCAAAAAATGTGGTAAAATATTTAATAACATAAATAACATAATATTTCACCAATGTAAATGTAAACAGAACTCAACAGCAGCATTAACAACAATTATTCCTCCCAAATTCGGGGGGGGAGTGCATCTTATAGTCCAAAAATACGGTATATGAAAAGGTGTTCAGTTTTATTAATTACCAGGGATATACAAATCAAATCACAATGAACTATCACCTCACACCTCTTAGAATGGCTATTATCAAAAAGATAAAAGAAAACGTGCTGACAAGGATGTTCAGAAAAGGCAACACTTCTAAACTCTTAGTGGCAATGTAAACTGGCACAGTCATTATGGAAACCAGTATGCAGGTTCCTCAAAAACTTAAAACTAAACTACCGTGCGATCCAGAAGTCGCTTTTCTTGTGTAACCCAAAGGAAATGAAATCAGTACCCTGAGAGACATCTGCAGACTTGTGTTCCCTGCGGGGTTACTGACTAGAGTCAAGACATGGCACAGCAGGAGGGCCCACAGATGGATGAACGGGTAAAGAAATGGTGGTGGGTCGGTGCGTATGAATAAAATAAGCCAGACACAGAAGGAAAAACACTGTATAATCTCACATGTGGAATCTCAAAAAGTGGAATCACAGAAGCAGAGAGCAAAACCTCAGTTACCAGAGGAGAGGAGGCAGGGGAAATGGAAAGATGCCGGCCAAAGGGTACAGTTTAAAAGACCTAGTAACGTACGCCATGGTGACTCTAGTTAACAACATTGTGTTGTATATCGGGAGGCTGCTGAGAGGGTGGATTTTAGGTGCTGCCAGCACACCAAACAAGAGTAACTATTTCAGGAAATGAATATGATAATTAGCTTGACTGTAGTAATTATTTCACTAAGTATATCAAAACATCATGTTGTACACCTTCAATATATATAATTTTATTGTAAAAAATATGTAAACCCATTAATAGAAAAGGATATTCTATATTATAAAGTTATTTTCTTCACTTTAAAAGTTAATTTCCAGGACCTGGTAAGATTAAAATGTTCCGGGGGAGGTTACAGAAAACACTGTCCAATAATAGAAAACACTGTCCGATAACAGCTAGCCGCCAGTACTCCACTTCAGTGGGTACATGAAGCAGGCGCACTAACGCCAGGTATGACCGCCCCTGAGAATGAGGCATGCGCCCCGCGCCCCGTTCCGGTTTTGCCTTCTACTAGGCCTACTTTGCTAAAGATCAACCAGTACTTCTCCCATTTCCATGGTAAGAGGGGAAGCAAATCCTGCTTTTAGTCTATGAAAATTCAAGTTTTATGTACCTAGTATAAAATGAAGTCCTGAGTAACTAATGATGACTTTTATTAAAATTTTTCCATTTTTTAAAAACTGTCAACACTTTCAAGATTCTGAAGACCTAACAGCATTGATTATTTTTCCAAGACAATAAAAACACACAGTTACAGAACAGACAACAGGTTTACCATACTCTCAAATAATCTTCAACTAACATGAGAAATCTTAATAAATTATTAGCCACTTGTATCAAAACTTTGTTTATATCCACAGATAGCCTACCCTAAAGTCATCAGTATCTTATGTACATAGCCATCAATACATTCTCAGGTATCCCTATTTTAACAAGCAACTTATACTTTACCTGGTATTCCTACTATCTTTACTAAAAGTTTCCTTTCATTTTTTGTTGTTCAATTACTATTGTCCCCATTTTCCCTCCATTACTGTCCCCTGCCCTACCCACCCCTACCTCCCATATTCTACCCTCAGCCCCATTGTCTTTGTCCATGGGTCCTTGATACACATTCCTTGACAACCCTTCCCCTTAAAAACTATGTGGAATATACCCAAAGATGATCTAACACTACTAGCCTTAACTTCTGCCTGTGTTACTGAAAAAGGAGATAATTCTTTTGTGATAAATTCATTAAATGAATGCAAATGTAACCACTAGTTTAAAGTTAAACCTCAAGGAAAATAATACCTGTTCAAGGAAGAATTTTGAACAAATATCTAATTGTACCAGATTTAGTCATTCAGAAATGGAGATATTTATTCATGTCTTCATATCTGCACATTTTTTACTATTTTGTGTCAAGAGAAAATATGTGTCAAATATAATATCCTAAGAAGTCATGATTTATTTTAAGATACCCCGTATCATTTCATTTTAATCCTCCTAACACCAGGAATATGGAAAAATACATAGAGAAGTTTTGTTTTCACTGTGCTCCTACACAGAGGCAATGAAGGAATACAATTCAACCAGCATTTCCAGGACAGATGATCAACAACACACCATAAAATGCCAGGGCCACAGGGAGCCATAGACTGTCTAAGAAAGACTTTGAGTGAAAAAATCAAATGATAAATTTATATTTTGATACAATGTCCACCCACCCTACTCAAAACATTTATGAATGAGAGGTAAATTAAAAGAGAAACCCAGCAAGACAAAGATGGACATCGAGACAAGCCAACTGCCTTCCTCCCCAGAAAAGTAGAGCTGTGACCAGGGCTGAAGTCGGAAACACAGGGGCCAGCGAACCCCAACCCTCTTCACCTTGTGGCACACATACACTGATTGCTAAAATTCTGTGGCACACCAAAAAATATCATTTTTGCCAATCTGACAAAAAAATAGGTTTAACTTTGATTCATTCACACAGGATGGCTATTAGTCATGTTGGCTATTGTCATTTTTTTATTTGATAATCTAAGTGAAAAGAAGTCCATGTCCCCGACTAAATAGTCAGGTATTGCATGTTTTAAAAATTCTTGCAGCACACCAGTTGAAAATCACTGCACTCGACTGTAGGTTAACAAGAAGGCAATGGGAATAGGCTTCTGGTAACACTGTGAAATAGGAAGCACCAGGAAATCTCTCTGCCAACCCAGACAATAACTGCTCTGGCAGAAGCGGGTGCCGCACCTATTCTGGAACTGTGGAGACTGATGGAGGTGTGTAATTTCCAGAGGGAAACTCCGATGGGTAAATTACAGTTAATTTCAGTCCATTTCAGCTCTTAGCACAGTAGCAGCTACCTAGCCTCCACTCACAGCCACACTGGCAGGTGGCTGCCTAGATGTTCCTGGAGCAGCTTGCACACAGCTTGTGGGAACCAGGGTGGGCAAAAATGCCCGTCCTCCAAATACCAGGGATCGCTGTCCTGATTGCTGCGTCTGATCACAGAAGTGCAAACAAAGAGACAGGCGCCCACAGTTGCTGCCCCTCCCCCTACTGTTGCAAGTCCCTACTCATCCGGCTGAAGTGATTTCCAAGGAATTTAAAGGACTTTTTCTCCCTTTCATTTTTTGCTTTTTTTTTCTTTTCAGAAACCAGCCATTAAAGCCTAGAATGTTTTAAAAACAACTGTATACACAGGGAAAATTAGGAAGTAGCCATGCATGCACAGGGTGAGGCTGAGAAAAAACCTAAGAAGGTTTTACACTTCGGGTTGACTCTCAGCATAGCAAGAGCATACAAAAATAAGAAATGAAACAAAAACAATACCCAAAAAGCCCCAGCAAACCCTGGGAATGGGGGAGAATCTGATTTCCAGAATTACCACATTATTATATTCAAATTTCTAGTGTTCAAAAAAAAATCACAGGGCACACAAAGAAACCAAAATGTATGGCTCATTCAAAGGAAAAAAATAAATCAACAAAAACTGTCCCTTGAAAACTCCCTATATAAGATAAACTGTCTTCCAGATTCCTAAAGAAAGTCAAGAAAATAATGTGTGAACAAAATGAAAGTATCAATACTGACAGAGAAAATCTAAAAAGAAACACAAAAATTCTGAAGCTGAAAAATGCAACAACTGAAATAAAAATTTCACTAGAGAAATTCAATGACGAAATTGAGTAGGCAGATGAAATAATTAGTGAACATGAAGACAGGGCAATGAAAATGACCAAGTCTGAGAAAGAGCAAGAAAAATACTGAAGAAAAGAAAACAGAACCTAAGGAACCTGTGTGATACTAACAAGTGAACCAACATATGCATTGTGGGAGCCCCAGAAGAAAAACAGGGAAAGGGTCAAAGAGATTATCTGAAGAAATAATGCCTAAAAACCTCCCAAATTTGATGACTGACACAAGTATAAATATCCAGGAAGCTCAATGAATTCCCAGTAGGATGAACTCAAAGAGACCCACAGTAAGATATGTTATAATCAAATTGTCAAAACCAAAAATAAAGAGAATCTTGAAAGCAATAAAAGGGAATTGTCATATACAAAAATCCAAACTTTGGAAACTAATCCAAAATACTGAATATAAACTATAATTGAAAAATAAACTTAAAAATAAAATAAATGAAGAAATTTAAAAAGTCATATTCACTTCTAAAAGAATAAGAAGTTATGAAAACATTCAGAACTGAAAAAATGGCGACACACATGTACAATATACATATATGTATATAACATGTTTATATCTAAAAAGAACTAATCAAAAATCCTATAAATAAAGAATATGGTCACTAAAAAGTAACAGGTAAGATAAAACCCTCAAATAGACACAGCTGAACAGAGAACTGGTGAACTAGAAGTTCAAATTGGACAATTTGTCTAAAAGCAGCACACAGAACAAAGAATAAAATGTGTAAAACAGAGTCCTGACGAGTGTGGCTCAGTGGACTGAGCATCGTCCTGCAAACCGAAAGGTCGCCACTTTGACTCCCTGCCAGTGCACACGCCTGGGTTGCGGGCCAGGCGGCATGTGAGAGGCAACTGATACACATGCCTCTCGCACATCAATGTTTCTCTCTCTCCCTTTCTTCCTCCCTTGCCCTCTCTCTAAAAACAAACAAATAAATAAATAAAATCTTTTTAAAAATGTAATAGAGCAACTAGTAGACATGGAAAACATATTGAGAAGATCTAATTTATGACAGTAAGTTTTAGAACAATGAAGAAGCAATGTTTACAGAAAGAACTGAACTTTTTCCAGAATGGAGGAAAAATTTCTCAGTTCTAGAAAAATGACTCTGACAAATGACTCTGGATTCCCAACAGGTAAATTAAACATCTAGATTCATAAATGGTAAATTGCCCATACTTAGGAAGGAGGTCAGATACTCCAAAGCAAAAACAAAAACAAAAAAAAGATCTTTCTACACTACAGGAAAACTTGCTCTACCTTTTAATTCAAGCATTATACTCTTCATAAGTGTACGGTGCACTATCCAACAAAGAGTAGAGTTTATTGTTTTAGTTTGTGAATTGAAATTGCCAAGACAGTCATTCATGTCAAGAGAACGAAAATGGAGCCGGGAGGTCATGAAAAGGTTTGCCTTGAGCTCCTTCCACCTACGAACTTTTGAACCAGCAAGACCACATCCTGAGCTTTACTTCGCCCTCACTGTGGCAACCAAATCCTCTGCACTCTTCATCTTGAAAGGAACCAATCTGTTTCATTAACCAGGATCCTTCATTTGCATAGAGGATCTAAACGAGGTTCTAACTATTGAACTTTTGTGCTTGCATACAAGCACATGATGGAACTTGGTTACCCCAGAGTCTCACCACCCAGACCTGAACATTCCTTTTGAACTAGTCATCATACCACGTTCGACAGCCAATCGGAGAAGTTTCTTTTGTTACGACTTGTGGTTTTTGCCTTTTAAGACCTGGCTTTCTTTGCCTTTCCCAGAGCATGTTTTAGGTTTTCCCCTGAATCTGTCTCCCAGATTCAAATCCTTTAAGACCCCAAATAAACTTCTGATGTGTTTTAGTCTCAAATCTTTATTGGTTGACAATTTTATTTAGCAAAGAATATAAAATGGCTTATCAGATGATGTATAATACAATAGCACATACAAATATGTATAAAAAATAGAATCAAAGAAAATTAAACATAATAATAAAGACAAGGTAAAAATTTAGAATGTAGATATAAAGACTAAAGTTTCTCAGACTAATTTCCAGAAGGTCAAAGCAAAAAAGGGAAAGTTATCAGTAATAAGAATTGCACTGTCCCAAGGAGGAAGCATAGGGTAAACAAAGATGCTCCTAACCTTCATATAATAAATGGTGTTTAATGACTTCACAGGCAATGTCCACAGTGATACACCTACAATAAATGTGGTCTACTTCATCAGGCTATTTCCTAGATGGCTCATACACGACACAGTGCTATCTGTTCCTCAGCTTCACCTCACACCACTCCCTGTGTTACCTGGTAACATCCCAGGGCTAACCAGTTTATATCCCAACCTCCTGAACGCATGTGCACACACACACTCACACACACACACACACCATTCAGCCTCTTCACATCCCCAGCATCTAGCATCACACCAGTGATGAAGTACGTGCTTGATAAAGGATTAAGATTTTTTAAAAGATTAAGACTGAATAAATTACTAAGTGAATAGTGAATCTCTGAGGTGTAAGCATTACCTCAATAAAAGCAGTTCTGCTGAGTGAAAATAATGTGGCCCCAAAATTCAGAATTTGGTTTGATTCAAAAATAAAACCTACAACAATTAAATCAGAGGTTGCCGACTGGTACCTTTCAGACAGGAAAAGTCTCTCCACACGTTTTATTTGTCATACGACACTATCAGCAATGAGGAGTATTAAATGAAAACTTTTAAGAAGGATATATTACACCACGATCTACCACGTATTTTACTTCAGCAGTTCAGGAAGACACGGTCCCTTCCATTCTGGATCTGCTCTCAATAGAAAACATCTTCTGTCATTCTGACCTCTCTACTCCTTGCTCCTAGTTCTACACTTCGGAGTTACAACAAATTAGTCATATTCAATTCACGAAACCCATAATGCTGGCTGTTTAAAATCTGCAGTTCCTTCGACCGTCTTCACAAATAGCGTGATTTCCAGACTCCCCACCACCCTTGGTCATCTTCTGGATGCCCGTCTGCCACCCCCACAGGAATTTCATTTCAGAGTTTAGCATGGGGAGAGTCTGGTCAAGATGGCAGTTCATGTCTCTTTCAGAATGTGCCCAGGAATAGATCACCTGAAGGGAAGCGGTGGAATGCGTAGAGGACAGAAGACTCTGAGCAAGTTACTTTTAGTTAGTACCCCTAAGGGTTGTTGGAAAAACACAAATGGGTTCATGCATGTGAAGTGCTTAGAAGAGTGCCTGACACAAAACGTCCCATAGAGGTTGTTTAACCTACAACACAGAGAAAGAGCCCGTAAGATAAAACTGAAACTTATACAGAGAGATTGAGACAGGGGAAGCATTTTTTAAAATCATGGTTTTTGGTCAATGGTTGGAGCAGGAGACTCAAACTCAGCCAGTGAGTAAAGACACGTGCAGACCAGTGTGCCCCATGTGAAAGGAGCGGGGAGTGAAGGAACGTTAACATGCAAAAAAAAAAAACCAATAACAACAACAACACAAACCAGCTCTAGTTTAAATTCCCCCCTCCGTGTACTCTCTGTTTCACCCTGGCCTGACACGAAATTCATTAGTATAAATGACATTTAGGGAGGAAAAGAATAGGAGCAGCACAAGCAATAATTTCCTCTCATTCATTTAAGATGTGGGATATGGAATAGCCACGAAAAGACAAACCTAACTAGCAAATGTATGTGCCCAAGAATATGAACATTTACTCATATTCAGCATTTCTTCTCTTAATAGTTTTTAAATTTTTTAAAAACAAAGTACACCAAGTATTCTGGGAAAAAAATTAGTCTATTTTCTCCCCAAATGTATTTCTAACCACTATTGCAAGCTGAGGCACACAAAAATTAAATAATTAAAAAAATAAGTATCAAAATGCCCTGGCCAGGTAGCTCAGTTGGTTGGAGTGTCACCCTGTGCACCAAAAGGTCATGAGTATGAAACCCGGTCAGGGCACATGCCCAGGTTGCAAGTTCCATCCCTGGTTGAAGTGAGTATTGGAGGCAACTGATCAATGTTTCTCTCTAACATTAATGTTTCTCTCTCTCTTTATCTCTCTCTCCCCCTCCCTCCCTTTATTTCTTCCTTTCTCTCTCTCTTCTCCTCTCTCCCTCCCCCCCTCCCCTGCCCTGTCCCCTCCTCTCTCTCTAAAATCATCAAACATATTCTCAGGTAAGGATTTAAAAAAAGATATCAACAGGAACACAGAAAACAACCCTCAATTTTCTCTCATGATAGTTATCCTTCCAGTTCCACACGATGAGACTGGCGGAACAGAAAGCCCCAAGTACACAGCCCACCACTTCGAGCCACTTTACCAGTGCTTCTTTAATAGCCATGGCCAGAGAGCTAACTGCACAAAGCTAAATTAGGTTATATTTTAACCTTCTATGCTGATGAGATTTACCAAAAAAGAACCCCATCACATACACATAACACTAACTTTATGGGCAGGAAACCCGACTTTTTATAAATTTATCTTAAAATAATATGAAGAGCAAAAACTTTAAGTACACCAGTGCAATACTACAGCCTATTTGACAGGGCGTCCGGGTTTGCCCTGTGTTTGTCCACAGGCAAGGAGCCGCCCTTAAAGTCCACAATCTTTTCCTGCTCTTTCTCTCCAGCCACAGTAACCTTTTGTATCCTTCCTTCACTACCAGCATTCTGCCAAAGACTACAGGAAGTATATTAATACACAGAACTTGCCTTTAGCAATTTCAGCTTGAGTACTGCAGATGATTTTACCAACACCTCAGTGGTTAGGTAACTGCAGTCAAAAGCCAGAGCTGATTTTACCCTGGTATTTAATGTTGTTTAGTGATTTTATGGCTCCTGTACTTTCAGATATTCATTTGTTCTGTTTGTATAAATAGATACACAACACATCTGTTATTTCTGGAGAATTACAAAGTGAATTTCACAAACTATGCTTAGAAATAAACACTAATACCCTTGTAGGAAATTGAAAGTACCAAGCTGCTTGAAAAAGTTCAGGGCTCAAATCCCTTCAAGTATAAATATTAGGTTATGCAATACTATTTTCTTTCTTCTATCATTCCCCTAAAAATGCATTACAAGTTTACTCTGCATGTGCTTGAGGTACTATTTTTCAAATTGCTGTCATATGATCAATCCCACTTGAATTCTTTCCTTTATAATATTTTTCTATTGGGAAGGCTCATCTGTATGATCTCTAAATTTCACAAATAACACTCAACCTTTTTGACCAATCAATCCTTTGTATAGGGAATGACAACATACACCACTAGTAATAATTCTACAAAGGTCATTTTTCCCAACTGACTATAATGCCATCAGTGGCTTTGAGGAGAAAGAAGTTAATATGTTTCATTGAAAGACAACACACAACCAGAGAATACAAACTCTATGAATGCTAGAGCTTTTTTTTTTTCTTTTTCGGGCACTGCTATATGCATAGTACCTAGAAGAGTGCTCAGTAAATTCCTCAACACATGGAAACTGGTCTATCTTAAAATAAACTTCTAATTTTAAAATAGTGCTTTCTTAAAAAATTAAATATAGGAAGTCTTTCCAGAGCACAGATTCCCATTCATCTTATGGTCTAAGTAAGGAAACACCAATATTCACAGGACTGAGCTCTGACAAGAGATGAACCACCAGACAAAAACATTAAAAAGGAACCAAAACACAACCACCATTATTTTTAAAGACCATTTAAAAGTTGATAAAATTGACATAGGAAATAAAAAAGTTCAAAGCGGTTGCTCATATAAATTGCAACTGCATTTCTTTTGAGGTATTTAAATAGTCGTGACTATTCAGATGATGTGCCAATGATAAATACAGTAACGGCCAAACCTATGGAACTTTCTGAAAAGAGAGCTTTTCATATTGTCATCACCAAACATTATCATTAGACGTTTGTTTCACACACTTTCAGTTTAACAACTAGCAGACTCTCTAAAGGAAATTCCCACAATGAGGACAAAGGCTCCCATTTTCAGTCGATTTTAATGTGTTTATGAAGCCTGAGCCAGTGTGGCTCAGTTGGGTAGAGTGTCATCCTATACACTAAAACGTATATAAAAATAACAGTTAAGAATAATAGGCTTTTAAATTAAAAAAATAACATTGTTTATATAAAAAAAACAGAAACAACTTAAATACCCAATAAAATATTAAATAAATTATTTATACCAAACAAAGGTAAATATAATTACACCAAATTGTAATATGCAGTTATTTCAATGATGATATAAAAGGAAAGTTGATCATAAAATATTAGTAACTAAAGAGAAGATACAGTGAACAAAACAATATGTTTATAAATTTTAAATAAATTCACTCACTATATTTAAACTGCACATATGTTCATTTAAAAGCATAAGGTTATGATAGAACATTAATTAATTAATAAAGACAATAGCTACAAGGTGGGTGATAGATGATTTTTTTCTTCTACTCGATTTCCAGAATCTTCTACAAAGAATACCTTTCATTTTTGTTACATCTGTATGAAAGGAAGTGTGCAGTTCTCTAAAATCATAATAGGCACTCAAAGTACTCTGTGTACTCAAAGCCTGTTCTTCGCAAAATTTATTATAGTGAAATAATAAACATACATATATAAATATAAAACCTTCTTAGGAAATTACTGCACAAAATATATACAAAACAAAACAAATCAAAAAAGGTCAGGTATCATCCCCACATGCCAAGGTTGCAGGTTCAATCCTGGATCAGGGCACATATAAGAATCAATCATTGACTTCTGGCCAAGATGGAGGCATAGGTAGACACACTGTGCCTCCTCACACAATCAAAAGAAGGGCAACAACAAATTTAAAAACAAAAAACAACCAGAATTAACAGGAAATTGAACTGTATGGAAGTCCAACAAGCAAGGAGTTAAACATTTACATAGACCAGTAGGAGGGGCAAAGATGGGCACCTGGGTGGAGAGGACTCCAGCAAGGCAGCAGCTGGAGGACCGGGGTGGGTGGTCCCACATTTCCATGCAGATAAACCGGAAGGAACAACTGGGGAGTGAGACAGACCGCACAACCCAGGGTTCCAGTGTGGGGAAATAAAGCCTCAAAACCTCTGGCTGAAAAAACCTGTGTGAGTTGAGGAGACGGGAGAAACTCCCAGCCTCACAGGAGAGTTTGTCGGAGAGACCCACAGAGTTCTTGAACATACACAAAACCACCCACATGGGAATCAGCTCCAGAAGGGCCCAGTTTGCTTGTGGGAAGTGGGGGAAGTGACTGAAATCCGACAGAGCAGAGCAAGTGGTACTGTTCCCTCTTGGACTCCTCTCTCCTCCTCTGACAGCATCACAACACAACAACTTGCGTTGCCCAACCTGGTGAATACCTAGGCTCTGCCCCTTCCTATGTAACAGGTGCGCTGAGACAAAAAATAAATGGCCCAAATGAAAGAACAGATCAAAACTCCAGACAAAATACAACTAAGCGATGAGGAGATAGCCAGTCTATTAGATGTAGAGTTGAAAACACTGGTAATCAGGATGCTCACAGAAATGGATGAGTATGGTCCCAAAATAGAGGGAAAAAATGAAGGCTATGAAAAGTGAAATAAAGGAAAATGTACAGAGAAACCGGGACTCAAATCAACGATGTGGAGAAGGAGGAAATAAACATTAAACCAGAAAAGAATGAAGAAATGAGAATTCAAAAAAATGAGGAGAGGCTTAGGAACCTCCAGGACATCTTTAAACGTTCCAACATCCGAATTATAGGGGTACCAGGAGGAGAAGAGGAAGAGCAACAAACTGAAAACTTATTTGAAAACATAATGAAGGTGAACTTCCCCAATCTGGCAAAGGAAATAGACTTCCAGGAAGTCCAGGAAGCTCAGAGAGTTCCAAAGAAGTTGGACCCAAGGAGGAACACACTGAGGCACATCATCATTACATAACCCAAGATGAAAGATAAGGAGAGAATCTTAAAAGCAGCAGGAGAAAAGGAGTTACTGCAAAGGAGTTCCCATAAGGCTATCAGCTGATTTCTAAAAAAAAAAAAAACCTTTCAGGCAAGAAGGGATGGAGAGAAGTATGTGAAGTCATGAAAAGCAAGGACCTACATCCACAATTACTCTATCCAGCAAAGCTTTCATTTAGAATGGAAGGGCAGATAAAGTGCTTCCCAGATAAGGTCAAGTTAAAGGAGTTCATCATCACCAAGTCCTTATTATATGAAATGTTAAAGGGACTTATCTAAGAAAAATAAGATGACCAAAAATATGAACAGTAAAATGAAAACAAACTCACAACTATTAAAAACTGAACCTAAAACAAAAACAAAAACAAACTAAGCAAATAACTAGAACAGGAACAGAACCACAGAAATAGAGATCACATGGAGGATTATCAGCAGGGCTGGGGGGAATGGGGGGAAAGGAACAGGGAATAAGTAGCATAAATGGTAGGTACAAAATAGGGGGAGGTTAAGAATAGTATAGGAAATGGAGAAGCTAAAGACTTATATGTACGATCCATGAACACGAACTAAATTGCAGGGGGGAATGTGAGTGGGAGGGGGTGTACAGGGCAGAGGGGAATAAAGGGGGGAAATGGGACAACTTTAATAGCATAATCAATAAAATGTATTTTAAAAAGAAAAAAACAAATAGAAAAAAATCAATCAATGAATGCATAAGTGGAACAACAAATCAATACTTCTCTCTCTCTCTCCTTCATCCTCTCAAATCAACAAATAAAATTTTTTAAAAAACCACAAGGGAAGCTAATTAAGAAGAAAAAATAGGAGCCAAGAATCAATGAATCCAACCCAAGGAAGAAGTAAAAACATTCAAGTGAGATCTATGCAGCAACTGCAGAGAAAACCCAGACTGGAACCAGAGGCTGCAGGCTCAGGAAAACAGGTCTCCAACACAGTGAAGGTTTTCATGAACTTGAACCCTTTCCAGTATTTAAAATACTGGAAAACCTGAGAAAAATTAAAGAAAAACTAGAGAAGTTCATGATTTAGAGGACTGAATATTGTTAAGATGTTAATTCTCCCCAAATTGACATGCAGATTCAAAGCAATCCCAATCAAAACCCCAACATGCATGCCAGGAAAATGGACGAACTGATTCTAAAATGTATATAGAAACATAAAGGGCCGAGAAGAGTGAAGGCTGTTACACTACCAGATATCAAGATTTATCATCATATAGCAATTAAAACAGTATAATATTGGCAAAAGGATTTTTTTAATTAATGAAACAAAGTCCAGAAATAGACTTACACATATACAGTTACCCAACTGACCACAAAATATCACTTTAATACAGTGTGAGGGTGGGGGAAAGTTTTCCAACATACGGAGCTGCCCGTATTGGACACCCAAGTGTAAAGTGGAATCCTGACCCCGACGCAACACCATCCATAAAGGTTTGCCTCAGATAGGTCATGGAACTAAATGCAAAAGATTAAACAAACAATAAAAATTCCAGAACATTACATAACACCTTAGGCATACCTTAAAGTAGCAAGATATTCTTGAATAAGACATAAAAAACTGACTATAAAAGAATATAAATTAGATGCCATTAAATTAAGAAACTGTTTTAATCAAAATAATCTAATAGATAAAAAAGCAAGACACAAAACATAACATTTCTTCGTGAGACTGAACAGAGGCCTGTAACACACAGTGGGCTGGCAACAGCAGGTGTACGGCTCTCATACAAACAAATAATACAGTGGTTAATAAATAAGAACACAAGAACGAACTCTTGTTTCACATACTCACAACTTCAAACTTACTTTTGCCCCACCCTGTACATCTGACAAAGGATTCAAATCCATAATATATAAACACAATTAATCAATGAGAAAAAGGCCAACAAGAGACTTTAACAGGTTCGTCACTAAACAAAACATGCAAATGCCCAATCAATATATGAAAAGTTCCTCAACCTCATTAGTATCTGGAAAATGCTAATCAAGTCCACAATTCTTTACCCCAATATACACCAGAAAGGCTAAAATGAAAAACACAGACAAAACCAAGGTTTTGAAGCAACTACAACTCTCATTCGCTGCTGGTAGTGACTGCAGCCATCACTTTAGGAAACCATTGCATAATATCTTCCAAAACTGAACACATACCTTATGACTCAGCGAATCCTCCCCTTAGGTATACAAGGTCTATCCAGGAAAAGTACAGCCACTGTTAACATAACGAGAATGGTTTGCGTGACATCAACATAACCTGGCAGCCAAGGACAGTGGACCGGAATGCACATGCATAAACAATGACAACCTTGCTGCACTAGTCAGTGGGGGCGGTAGACGCCATCGAGTGAGCATGCGTACTGTGTGGCCATTGCATTCAACATGACTGAGCAACAGCTAGTTGGGGGAGGTTAGGGGGTGGAAGGACAGAGCAAAAAGGAAAAAGGACTCATGGACATGGACAACAGGGTGGTGATTGCTGGTGGGGAGGGGTGTAAGGGGACTAAATGGTAATAGAAAAAATAAAGATTATATATTTAAAAAATAAAAAGTGGAAAGAAAAAACAAAATGACTGAGTGAGTAGAGCAACAGATACGCATCAAATTTTGGATTAAGCTTGGAACATTCTGCCGTGGAAACTATTTGCATGATTCAGAAGGCCACAGCTCCCTAGGCCAACTGGTGATTGGCAGCTTCATCATGACAATGCGCCTGCTCACACATCATATCTCGTGCACAGTTTTTTGGCAAAACATCAAATCATCAGGTAACTTGGCACCCTCTATTGTCCAGACTTGGAACCCTGTAACTTCTGGCTTTTCCCAAAACTAAAATCACCTTTGAAAAGGAAGAGATTTCAGACCATCAATGAGATTCAGGAAAATATAATGGGGCAGTTGATAGTGACTGGGAGAACTATATGAGGTCCCAAAGTGCCTACTTTGAGGTGAGTGCCTGACTGAGGTGTCATTGTCCCATGTACAATGTTTCTTGTATCTTGTATCTTCTTCGATAAATGTCTCTATTTTTCATATTACGTGGCTGGAAACCTTCTGGACAGACCTTGTATGCCCAGTAGACGACATTCAGAGTCACCAAAACACACATACAAGAATGTTCACAGTGGTACCATTTGTCCTGATTTCTGTCACAACAATGGCTACAATTAGAAACACAGACAATGGTAAGTACCTGCAAGGATGTAGAAGAAATGGAACCTTCATACACTGCCAGTGAGAATGCAAAATTGTATAGCCAATTTGAAAAAAAGTCAAGCTATTTCTTAAAAAGTTAAACATAAACTTCCCAATGACCTGATAAGTCCAATGCTAGGTATACACTCGAGAATATAAAAACCCATGTTCAAATAAAGACTAATATGTGCATGTCTACAGCAGCATTATACATAATAGCTAAAACTGGAAACAATTCAAGTATCCATCAATTAATGAATGAGTAAACAAAATATAATATGTATCCATACCATGAAATACTCCTCACCAATAAAAAGGAATAAACTGCTAATATATGATAACACACGCATGAACTTCAAAAATATTTGCTAAGTGAAAGACCCAGTCAAGACTATATACCATAAGAGTACCTTTTTATGACATGTACAGAAAATTTACAGAGATACTCTGCTGATGGTTGCCTCAGGAAACCAAGACTGGCTGCAAACAGGTATAAGAAACTCATTGGGTTGATGGACATGTTCTATGACTGAATTATGCTGATGGCTGCATAACTCTATAATTTACTAAAAATCATTTAATTATACATTAAAGAGTATAAATCTGTAATGATATATATATTATGCCTCACAAAAAAAATTTTTTTTAATAACTAGCAAGGAATAGCCAGTAGAGAGCTTAAATGAAACCAATTTCGTAACATATTGGTAACAGTTGAAGCTGAGTAATAGCTAATAAGAATTCATTGTTTTAATTCCTTTTACTTTCAAAGAGGCTTGAAATTTTTTCACAATAAAAAGTTTTAAAAAAGAAAATGAACCACTTCATGAAAGAATATGGATGGATAGTAAATAAGCACATGAAAGTGATGCTTAACATCATTAGTTTTTGTATAAATGCATACTAAAACCACAGTGAATACCACCATGGACCTATTACAATATCTACAGTGGAAAAGAGTAACTATATGCAGCCTGGGGAGGACACAGAGCAACTGGTACTGTCAGTCATATACTGCTGGTGGGAATATAAAACGGTACAACTGCCCTGGGAAAAGTTGGGAAGGTACTTAAGAAGTTAAAAATGAAGCATCCAGTCTACTTCTATGTATTTACTGAAGAGAACACAGCTGTTCACAGCAGCTTTATTCATAATAACCAAAAAATAGAAACAACTCAAATATCCATCAACAGGTGAATAGATAAACTGTGATATGTCCACACAATGGAATACTACTCGGCAATAAAAAGAAATGAACTATTAATATACACAGCAACATAGATAAGTTGGAAGAGAATTATACTGCCTGGAAGAAGCCAGACAAGACAGAATGCATACTGCATGATTTCATTTATATAGCATTAAATTAAAATTCTAAAAATGCAAACTAATCTAGGAGGATGGAAGCAGATAAGTGGTCGTCTGGGGATCATGGGGAAAGAGGAGTCGAGGGGGTGAATGGAAGGGAGGGATTATAAACAGCACGTGAGGAGACTTTCAGAGGTTACAGACATGCTCATTACCTTGACTGTGATGGTAGTTTCACGGGTATACACATGTCAAAACTTATGAAATTGTAAGTTGTTCAGTTTACCATATATCAAATATATGGCAATAAGGCTGTTTGCAAAAGGTCAGTATGCAGACACTGGTGTGGGAGCAGGGCACAAATGACAGGGGGACAGGAGGGATTTCTGGGGCTGTGCTAATGCTCTGTCTCTTGGCCTGGGTACTAGTTATATGGGTGTGTTCACTTTGTACACTGAGGATCTGCACACTTTTCTGTATGCATGCTATATGACATTTTTTTTAAGTTTATTTAAAAGAAAATGAGATATGACTACACACTCATTAAAATATCACTCTTTTTAATTCTAGCGAATACCAAGTGTTAACAGAGATACAGAGGAACTGGAACGCTCATACACGGCTGCTGAGGGCGTGAGCTGTACCGCCACTTTGGAAAACTGGCTGTATCAACCGAAGTGGAACAAAGACTCATGTACCCAATGTCCCCGCAGTGCTTCTACCTGCACACCTAACAGAAATACATCCATATGTCCACCAAAAGACATGTATGAAACTTGTGCTTAGAAGCATTAGTCAAAATCCACAGCTGGTAACAGCTCAAATTTTAGCCATCAGTAAACTAGAAAAACAAACTGTGATATATTCATTTAGTGGATAATACCTAGTAATACAAAAGAATGAACTCCTACATGTAACACGTGTGAAGCTCAAAAACATAATGCTGGATGAAAGAAATCAGATACAGAGGAATACATACTACACGACACCATTCACTTCAAATTCAGAGAGAGTCAGAAATCGGAAGGTAACAACCACTCTGATAAAAGTCGGCGTCCTGGCTGCCGCCGGAAGGCGTGAATAATGGCTGTTTCCGGGGCCCAGGGTACAGTTCTGTATCTTAATCCGGGTAGCAGCTGCTTGACTCTGCTTCATAAAAATTCAAACAGTATACTGAAGATTTGTTCATCTTACTACACATACTATTATTTTAATTTTACATTTTTCACCTCTACACTGAGCCAGAGAAGAAGAAGAATTCATTGAAAAGGGGCACCTGTCCTCTCTGAGCGCACCCGAGCACCAGAGGGGCTGCGTCTTCACGTGGGGAACGCAAATAGCAGGCCTGACACAGTGAGCCCATCCAGGCAAAACCCACAGAAAGAACGTGCCCACTATCTCAGGGGTTTCCCTACGATCCACAAGAAGTAAAAAACGCTGTTTTGTCAACCAAAAAAGAGGGCAGAGGCAGGTTTTTGTATATCCTCACAAAATAAACTGAAAATTTAACTGTAAAAACATTGAGGAGTAAGAAGAACTAAGAAAAGTTATCTAAAGGGCAAAAATGACAAGAGTAACCAGCAAACTGGCTCTCCGTAAATGTGTTCTGCTGTCCTCAGCAGAGACACACCAGAACACTTTAGTTTCTGGGAACGATTATTTTATGAGGTTTTGAAATATATATTATTAGGCACCTTGCACAGTTTACATACATTATTATATAAAATTGAATAGACAAAACCAGGCATAATCTATTGGATGGACAAAAATGAAAGAATTTTTTCAAGAGTAAATCTGACTGCTCTGTGAAATGTAATTCCATTTTATTGTGTACACACAATACATAAATGCATATACCCATACACATATAAATACACACATGTATTTAATAGAAGACAAGACAGAAGTCTAAATTTAGCATGTAGAGTTAGAAAAGTAACAAAGGCACTAAAATAGTACCACATTATACTGGAAAGAAGAAGATGAAAAGGAATGGCTTAGGAAGCTAATTTTTCATTTATTATGAGGTAATCGAGCAATGTTCAGAGCTGACAAATCAAGAATCAGTTATAAGCACATTACTCGAAGACGTGGAAACGATCACCAGAACAAGTCAGGCGTCGCTTTAACCCTTTCTTTGAGGAAGACCAGCAGCGGGGCAGACAGACTGCTACTTCTCATGCGAGTCGATGTGCTGTTCTATAATTTAGTCATTGCCTTGTCCTCATTATTCAGCTGTTAAAGCTTGAAGTCAAGTTACAAAGAGTATATCATGCAAATATTTTCAACTTTAAAAGGAGATTATATACTTTGATCTCTATGGAAACGTATTTGTAAAGGTCATAATAACCATTCTTGATTTCACAGGTTTAAACAAGATAACATATGTAAAAACAATCAGCAAAGCACCGGGTATAATGTAAGGATTCAATAAATGTTAGCTATCATTACTGGTATTCATGGTATATGCATAGACTAAAGGCTCAACATTAATATATTAGAACTGACACTATTTATTATATAAAGCCACTGATATATAATAAGTATTCAAAAACTAATGGCTAAATTAATTAGTCTATCTAGCTTTCAAAAAACAGATAATTCTCTTCCAAGACTATCAAATAAAATATAGACAGACAGCTACTTGGTTAACTACAATGAAATTAGAATAAAACTAAAATCAAAACTTGACAAGACACAAAAAAATCATGTCCCAATTTTATTATTTATAGTAAAAATATCAATAGCAACAGTAGCAATAGGGGTTACCATGTATAGCATTTCCTGGGTGCTAATTTGTCCTTCTAACATTCCCCTATATTATTAAATTGTGTTATAAACACTACTTTTATCATTTTTTTTGAGGAAGGGTCAATTTTTTCAGGGGGGAGAGGTGATCAATTTTAGAATACTACTCCACATAGAAAGTAACTGCTTATAAGGGCCAAAATTTCCAAATTATGTTAAACTATTTTTGTACAAGGAAGGTTAAGTTATTAATTCTTACATACCCATAAATGATATATAAACATAATTTTTTCTTGACACATTTAGCTATCTGGGAGCAATTAAGAATCCAATTAAAATAAAAGAAGGAGCCCTGGTTGGTGTGGCTCAGTGGATTGAGCGCCAGACCGTGAAGCAAGGATCACTAGTTCGATTCCCAGTCAGGGCACATGCCTGGGTTGTGGTCCAGGTCCCCAGTAGCGGGGCGCGAGAGGCAATCACACACAGATGTTTCTCTTTCTTTCTTACTCTCTCCCTCCCCCTCTCTCTAAAAATAAATAAATAAATCTTTAAAAAAATTAAAATAAAAGAAGGATATGCTTAAATTTTCTGTGCTGTACTGAAAGCACATCATTCCCTATAAATAGGGGCCTAATGAGAAATAAATGCCTGACTGAACAAAAATAACAATTAACCTTTCATAAGACAGCAGAGAATGGGATATATATGGGAGAATATGTACTCATTATTATTACATATACTTGTAATTACTTTGTAAATACTATAAATATCTTCTCCCAAAAGATTCACAGCTTTCTTTGTAGTAAAGAACAATGTAGATCCTTATCTGAAGATTCAGATGGAGTAAAACAGGAACCCAAGTGAGACAAGCAGAAATAAGAAGAAAAGGAGAGTGCAGGGATACCAAGGCTTCTCTCCAACAAACATGTGCCTTATAAAGGACAGGTATACGTAGGATGGGGACCTCCATTCCCAAGCTTACCTGTGCATACTCTTTCTCAATAGCAGCCTTCTTCTGACTGAATGTCCTAAAAACACAAATAAAAATAATTCATTACCAAAAGTGTAACAATAATTTCATGTAAATTTATCAACCCACCCTCAAATATTGCCTGATAAGCTGTGTTAAGTAAAGAGATGATTTTCTTTCATCCTATGTGCCTAGGAATACTGCCTACATCACAGACCCTGGTGCCAGACAATCTACATTCACATCCTCGCTCCACCACTTACTAGCCGCATGACCTTGGTCAAGTCACTTGACTTCTCTGTGCCTCAGTTTCCTCTTTGGTAAAACGGGGTGGTAACAATACCCGCCTTGCAGGGATAATGCAAGATTTAGTTAATTAAAATACACAAAGTACTTAAAACACACAATAAAAGTGTCTAGCACACAATAAAAGCTATATAAATGTTAGCTACTGTTATTAGAATGGCTAGTGCATGGTAGGCACTAAAAATGTTTACTAACCAATGTAGAGGGAACTACAGAAAACAAGGTTTAATAAAGTTTTATCAGCTTCTCAACATGAAAAAAGAGCCGCACCATGCCCTTCACCCCAGCCTGCTCTGAGAGTCACCACACAAAGCACGTGCGGGGTGTGACGGGGCACCCTTTCCACTCACACACATTTCACAGACTCTATAGCAAACACTCTCCACACTTTAACATTTATTATAGTGGGGTTCACCTTTTATTAATGATTGGTGCTATTTTCTTCTATTTAACAGTGATGCAGTAACAGTATACCTTACAAACCATAGGCAAGGTAGAATCAATGAAATATGATAATATTGACATTTTACCTTAAATACTCTGAGTTTAAAGACTTTTCTATAGGTGCCAGATATGTGTGCTCTTAAAACACTTCATTAAGGCAGAGAGATCAGAGAAAAAGTGAAAAACATAAAGAAAAGAGCTGGAATAGGGAAGAAAGGCGATAAGCCAAAATTCCCACTTTAACAGGTATTTAATTGCTATTCATCTCTTATATAAGAAATACAGCCATTTAAGATTTTGCTACATTTGTTTTGGTCAAATAGCTACTATGTAGCCTTAAAAAGGAAGGAAACCCTTACTTGTGCTATTATATGAATGAACCCTGAGGATAATATGCTAAGTGAAATAACTTAGTGACAAAATTTACATACTATATGATTCCATTTATATGAAGTACTTGGAGTAGTCAAATTCAGATAGACAGAAAGGAGAATGCCGGTGACAAGGGCTGGGAGGAGGGGGTCAGAGAAGTTATTTAACAGGCACAGAGCTTAAGTTCTGCAAGATAAAAAGGGTTCTGCAGATGGAAGGTAGTGAAGGGTTCAGAACAACATGAGTGGACATGATACCACTAACTGTACCCTTATGAATGTCAAGATAATAAATTTTATATTGTGTGTACTTTACCACAGTAAAAAAATGGAAAACAAAGTTGAGCAAGAACATTTTCCTTATGGTGTACTGCACATTATAAAGCATTTAACAGTCCTCTAAAATACAATTAGTCTACTTTCCTTAAGAGAAAACATATAAACTATATATTATATATGTGTGTGTATATGTGCATTTATATACTGTATTTTACATATATAGATACACACATACACCTGTGTGTATATGTATGTGTTGGGGTTATAGAACTCTCTCTATATATAGATACACCAAAATAGTACTGTAAGTTTTCTCTGGGTAGTGGGATTACGGGCTTTCACTTTCTTCTGCTTTTGCATTCTATATTTACTGATGTTAGAGTAAGAATTTGTCTTGTGTTTAAAAAACATATAGTCCTTATTTTTCAATAACTAAACGAACACTCACAAGCATATACACACACCTTTTTACCACCATGTTGTTTTATTAAAATTGGATTTAGGTACTATGGCCATTTTAATGTTATTTATTCTAACCCATGAACACAAAATATCTTTCCATTTCTTTGTTTCTTCAATTGCTTTCAACAAGGTTTTGCAGTTTTCAGTGTACAGGTCCTTCACTTTCTTTAAGTTCATTCCTAGGTATTTTATCATTTTTGTTGCAATTACAAATGGGACTGTTTACTTCATTTCTTTTTCTGATATTTCATTGTTGGTATATAAGAACACAGCATATTTTTGTACACTGATTTTGTATCCTGCAACTTTACTGTATTTCTATTGTTTCTGATAGTCATTTGGTGACATCTTGAAAGTTTTCTTTAGGGAGAATCATGTCATGGGCAAACAGTGAGGGTTCTACTTCTTCACCCCCATTTGGATGCTTTCTATTTCGGGCCAGCCTGGGGGCTCTGGCTACCACGACCGGTACTGTGCTGAATAACGGTGGTGAGAGCGGGCAGCCCTGCCTTGCTCCTGATCGAAGAGTAAATGCTTGCAGTTCCTCACTGTTGAGTATGTTAGCTGAGGCTCCGTCACGTGTGACCTCTATTATAATGAGATACTTTCCTTCTATACCCACTTTATTGAACATTTTAATCATAAATGGATGTTGTTATTGTCAGGTGCTTTTCCTGCATATATTTATATAATCATGTGATTTTTATCTTTTACTTTGTTAACGTGGAGCATCCACACTGACTGGTTGGTATACGTCGAACCATCCTTGCGTCCCCAGAACGCGCGTCATGGGTCATGATGTGCTCTCTTTGTAAAGCACTGTTGCGTTTGACTTGCCAACATTTTGTTCAGGGTTTTTACATCTATGTTCTTTAGCAATATTACCTGTAGTTTCCTTTGTGTGTGCGTGTGTCCTTGCCTGGTTTTGGTATCAGGGTTATGCTGACCTCATAAAACTAAGTTAGGAAATACTTCCTCCTCTTCAATTTTTTGGAAGAGTTTGAGAAGGACAGATTTTTAAATCTCCTTTGAATGTTTGGTAGAATTCACTGGAGAAGCCACCTGGGCCTGGACTTTTGTTTTGATTGCTGTTTCATTTTCCTGAGCATTTGATTAGTTTATTTAAGTTGTCCAATTCTTCATGGTTCAGTGTATGAAGGTTATATATTCATAAGAATTTATTCATTTCTTGTACCTTACTGAATTTGGTGGTGTATGGCTTTTCATAGGATGAATGCAATCCCCATCAAAATCTGGCATTTTTCACAGAAACAGAACAAAAAATACTCAAATTTATATGGAACCCCAAAAGACTCCAAATAGCCACAGCAATCTTGAGGGAAAATAACAAACCTGAAGGCATCACACTCCCTGACTTCAAACTATAGTTCAGAGTGCCAATAATCAACACCGCACAGTACTGGGAGAAAAACAGACACAGAGACCAATGCAATAGAATCAAAAGCCCAGAAATAAACCCAAACATATATGGGCAACCGTTTTCAACAAAGGAGCCAAAAACATGCAACAGAGCAAGACAAGCCTCTTCAGTAAACAGTGCTGGGAAACTCAGAAAGCCACATGCAAAAGAATGAAACTGGATTGCTATCTGACACCATACACAAAAATTAACTCAAAATATATTAGACATGAACATAAAACCTGAAACAATAAAGTAGAGAAAAGAAAACACAGGTACTAAACTTACGGACCTTGGTCTCAGAGGAGTGGGTTTTTGTGAACTTGACCCCAAAGACAAGGGAAGTAAAAGCAATAATAAATGAGACTCCTTCAAACTAAAAAGCTTCTGCACAGCAAAAGAAACCATCAACAAAACAAAAGGTAAACAACTGAAGGGAAGAGGATATTTGCAAAGCATACCTCCAGTAATCTCCAAAATATACAAAGAACTCAACAATCTAATTAAAACATGGGTGGAGGATCCGAACAGATATGGTTCCCAAGAAGACATACAGATGGCCAGCAGACAGATGAGAAGATGTTCGACTTCACTAGCTAAAGGGAACTGCAAATCAAAACCACAATGAGACATGCGACACCTGTCAGAATGGCTATTATCAATAGGACAGGAAACAACAAGTGACAGAGAGGATGTGGAGAAAAGGGAACGCTTGTATACCTCTAGTGCAAACGTAAACTGGTACAGCCTCTAAGGAAAACAGTATGGATACTCCTCAAAAAATTAAGAATAGAGCTGCTATATGAGCCAGCAATGGCTCTTCTGGGTATCTACCTGAAAAATTTGAGAACACTTATTCATAAAGATATGTGTACCCCTATGTGCATTGTTGCGTTACTCACAAGTGCCAAGATGTGGAAACAAGTAACCTAAGTGTCCTCCAACCAAATGGCGAAGTGAGGAGGATATGGTGCCTATATAAAATGGAATACTACTCAGCCGTAGAAAATATGAAATCTTGCCATTTGTGACAACATGAACAGATCTTGAGAGTATAGCGCTAAGTGACATAAGTCAGATGGAAAAGGACAAGAACCATATGATTTCACTTGTACATGGGCTATAAAACAAAAAGCAGCAAATGAACAAACAAAACAAACTCACAGACACAGCACAGTGACCGCCGGAAGTGGGGAGAGGGGAGGGAGAACAAGGTAACGGGAGTCAAACACACGGTGACAGAAGCCAGTGAGAATGCTGACAGTGTGCACACGATGAAATGCGCAGACGATGCAGTAGAGCTGTGCTCCTGAAACGTATGTACTGTTATGAACCAATGTGACCCCAACAAATTCAACTTAAAAAATTAAAATTAAAATGAACTTAGAAATTATTATGACTAGTACTACCAAATATGTTATCTCCCTGCCCCATGTAAATACTTAGGCAAAAGAAACTAAGCTAAGTGAACTAGCTTACACTTTCACCATTAAAAAAAAATCTGAAAATTTACCTATACTTTGAAGGAGATGGTATTTTTAATATTTTATAAAAAATAAAAGTAAATACTTAAGCTGTTTACTTATTACTCTTTTGAGCTTATGTAACTCATGTGGAAATAAGAATATAACAAGTATAGTCTGCAAGGAAATGGGAACTAACTCTTTTACTCTGAACATGCATAACAACTAATTTCAAAATTCTTAATGGAATTTTTAGTTATTATTAAACAATTACTTGTCTACTAAGTAATTTCCTGTTCTAAAGAAAGAAAACAAATCCAAGATGACAATTACTCCAAATCAACATCATCAATATCAGGAAATAAATATGGTTCACCATATAAAGAGAGCAAAGCAAGAAAAAAAATCTTCCGATAATCTTCATGTAAGATGTAAATGTATTTGTTAAATAAAATGCACCATCAGTTTGTCATAAAACCTCTTCCCAAATATTGATGGATGTTACAAGTCAATGGATGGACAAGAACAAGTGTCGGCAACGATGTGAAAAAATCCGAACTCTCCCAGGGTGCTGGAGGGGATGCAAAATGGTGCAGTTGCTTTGGAAAAACATCTGAGAATTCCTCAAAAGGTTAAACATAAAGTTACTAAACGACCCACCAATACTATTCACAGGTATACAGTCATCCCTCCTTGTCTACGGACAACACATTTCAAGACGTACCCCCCAGTGTATGCCTAAAACTGTCCATAGCACCAATCCCTATATACACTGTTTTTTCCTGTAAATACTCACCTTTTCACTTAAAGAAGCACTTCATGGCTTCTCTCTGGCATATGCAAATCACCCAAATCACTACTCTTGCCCTTTGAGGTCATTATTAAGTAAAATAAGGGGTTTTTTAAACACAAGCACTGTGACAGCATGCCTGTCCCTCTCGTAACTGAGAGGGCCACTGCGTGACAAGTGGGCAGGTAGCGTTTACAGCGTGAATGCGCTGCACAGAGAGGTGACTCACGGCGTGGACAGGGCACAGCGGGGATGTGCAAGGTTTCAACGTCCTGCTCAGCGGCGTGCAAGCCCAAACTTATAAATTCCTTTTCATTTCTCAAATTTTCCATTTAATATTTTCAGACCACAGTTGACTATGAGTAACTAAAACCGTGGAAAGCAAAACAATGGGTAAAGGGCGACTACTGTATACCCCAAACCACTTAAAACATATGTCTACATAAAACCTCGACAGGGGTGTTCATAGCAACATTCCTCACAGAAGCCAAAAAAGTGGCAACAACCCCATGTCCACCAAAGGATGGACAACAGGTAAACAGGGCGTGGCGCGTTCGCAGAGCACCGATACACGCGCCAACACGGGTGAACCAGATACTAAAAAAACACGTGTTATATGACTCTGTTTATCCAAAATGTCCAGAATAGGCAGATCCAGAAAGACAGGGAGTAGATTACTGATTGTCAAGGGTTGGGGAGTTGAGGTAAGTTTGCCATAATTCCCAAAGTATTTTTCTTTTAACTAGGAAAGTAGAGTACAAAATTCACATGGAAAACAATGAACATTTAAGAAGAGTCACAAACATTCTGAAAAAAAATTAAAAGGACCTACCCTCACCGGATAGTAAAAATAATTTAAAAAGCAATCGAAATTAAAAGTTTGGTAATAGAACATGAGTAAAACGAAGAGATAATCAAAACATAGGTCACAAACACTCCCAAATACACATAAAAATTTATTAACTGAAAAACATGACATTTCAATTCAAAGGGGAAAAGCTGGATTATTTAGTAAATGGTACTGGGACAAATTTATAGGAAGATGCAATGTTAAGTAAACAGAAAAGTTACAGAATAATGTATAAAGCTCACTATCTTTTCATGTTAAAATGTTTTGCATGAGTGCTCTGGATTATGATAATTATGGTACTAGCTTCAGCAGCACATATACTAAAACTGGAAAGTTAATTACAATACTTCTCAACTACAGCAGTCCCTCAAATGAAAAACTGTTCTGTGCAGAAATGCCTACTCTGACCCCCTTAGGAGTCGCTGCGAGAGAATTTCCTGAAATAGTTACCATGGAGCCGGGCTAACTGGCTCCACACGGAGAAAGGAACTGGTAGTAGTTGTAAAAGAAAGACCTCTACTGCAATCTTATTTTTATTATATAAATTAACACCATGTGTAAAGGAATACATGTTTTTATCGAGGTGAAGCGTGCAGGGTGTACAGTTAGCCCCTTTAAAGTGCACCACTCGACAGCAGTCACTGCACTCACGGTGTGTGCGGCCACCTCTCTCTGTGTTCAAAACTTGCTGGTCACTCCAGAACGCTCCATACCCACTAAGTACACACTCTCCGTGCTCCTTGCCCCTTGCCCCTTGCCCCTTGACCCTGGCAATGGTTAGATTATTTTCTGTCTCTACATATTTGCCTGTTCCAGGCATTTCATGTGAATGAAATCATATAACATGTGACGTTCTGCCTGGCTTCTTTCATTCAATGTTTTCAACGTTCATCCAAGTAGTAGAATGCATCAAAATTTCATTCCTTTTCATAGCTGAATAATATTCCACTGCATGAAAATACCACATCCATTGAGGGACATTTGAGTTATTTACAAACCCTGACTGTTATGAATAATACTGCTATAAACATTTGCTCATAAGTTTCTATGTAGAGATTTGTTTTAAGTTCTCTTGGGTATATCCCTAGGAGTGGAAGTGCAGGGTTGAACTGCAATTCTATGTTTAATTTTTTTGAAGAACAGTCTAACTATTTTCCATAATGGCTATTGTAAACAGTTAAAACAAACTGACCTTTGAAAATAAGTTCATTCATTCAGAAGAACCCTAACGCCACTAAAAAGAACACATGGACCTATATGCATTGGTATCAAAGACGTCCTCAATTAATTCACGCAGTCACGGACACAGTGGCTGCCCGGCCGCCACACTCACGGACACAGTGGCTGCCCGGCCGCCACACTCACGGACACACTGGCTGCCCGGCCGCCACACTCACGGACACACTGGCTGCCCGGCCGCCACACTCACGGA
>CM052543.1:40615151-40690450 GCA_028533065.1 Trachops cirrhosus
CGCCACACTCACGGACACAGTGGCTGCCCGGCCGCCACACTCACGGACACACTGGCTGCCCGGCCGCCACACTCACGGACACACTGGCTGCCCGGCCGCCACACTCACGGACACAGTGGCTGCCCGGCTGCGATGGGCCAGGCACTGTCTAGGTGCTGACGGTGTCGCAGGGAACAGACAGACATCCAGTGGGACTAACATAGAGTTAGTGAAAAATCACTACATAAAGAATTATTAATGATAAATGGGATATTTATAAGTACTATGAAGGAAGCTAAAATATGTTATCTAGTATTTTTTTTAAAAGCTTCAGAAATGTATACAAAGCAAAATTTCCTTTTACCTTAAAAACATATTAATGTAGCTCTGTGTAACACAGATACCTGTATACACTCACAAATACCTGGAAAATGCATGTGGGGGAAGACCCTGAAAGGATGTTTGCCAACTTTTTATTGTGCAGAGAAGAGGACATGACACTCTTACTTTTCTATTCTATATTTTGTCCAATAATCGATTATTTCTATAATTATAAACAAAGGTATAAAAGTATTAATTTCAATCAACTCATTTATTTATATGAAAAAATATAAATTCCATATCATATAGAAAGAAGCAAGAATAAATCCCTGTGACAATTAATTCTTTAATAAAATCCAATGTTCCAAATACTTTTCCTAAGACAAATCTGATCAAACCACTCTCCTGCTAACACTTCTGAAATGGCTTCCAGAAATCAATCCCAGAGTCCAAAGCTATCTGCCTTTCCCTCACGAGGCTGCTGGCTGTCTGGACTTAACGGCTAACGTGGCTTCCCCTCTGGAAACCACCCTCCCTCCCCCACTCACAATCCAGGCACAGCCAAGTCTCTTAAAAGGACCTGTATGCTCGTGCTTTCACACTCTAGCAAATGTGGTCCTTTTTGCTAGAAATTCCCTTTCCCCCATTATTTACCCTAAATCTTCCTCAGCCTTTAAACATAGTTTGAGCATGCTCTCCCTGAGGAGTCTTCCTGAATTCCACCTGCTTCAAGTGCTGCGACAGTGAACAGACCATGCCGTTCCCTGTCCTTACACGTGCGGCGCAATGCCTGCACACTGCAGACCCTCAACAGATGTCTGCTGAGTCCGTGAATGAACGAACGAACCAACCAACCAACCAATGCACAGAAACTACATCAGGTTTCACACTCCACAGGTTTGAATTAAATAGCTCGGTGGGTTAGCTCCTGGCACAGGTGGAACCAACCTGGCAATTTAGAATAAGATTGCACTTTAAGTTTCCTGACCTTGGTAACAGATTATATCAGTTAACACAACCATTTTGTGTTTTATGAGCTTTAAAAACCAAGGGGGGTATGTTAATTGTACAGTAAAGTATTAACCTTGCCCAAAACCTTTGGAATGTCATGCCTGATAAAAGCATTTTTGTTTACCTATGGACATTAGGCCATGCCAGGCAGTCTGCGCTAACAGTGTGATTTATTTGGGGACAGGCAGGTGGGGAGCATGGGGTTGGGCCACCTCTGAAAGAGCTGGAGACCAAGGTCAGCCAATGTGCACTCAATCTTATCTAAGTGATACAACTCTTCCCTTGGCCAATTTTAAAATATATCTTTTTATTATAATAAACCATAACCTTTAGTAAACTTTCAGTGAGTTCTGTGAGTCCTTCTGACAAATTACCCAATACTAAGGTGGTTTTGGGGACCATGATTTTGGGGACACCTAATCTTACAAGTCATGTCAGAAATGAGGGTGGTCTTGGAGACCTCCAAACTTGAACTTGGTGTCAGACATAAGTGGTCTTCATAGATCAGTGGAACAGAACAGAGAGCCCAGAAATAAACCCAATTCCATGGTCAATTAATATTCGATAAAGGGGGCAGAAGCATAATATGGAGTAAAAATAGCCTCTTCAACAAATGGTGTTGGGACATCTAGACAGCTACATGCAAAAAAATGAAACTCAACCACCAACTTACACCATACACAGAAACAAACTCAAGATGGATAAAAGACTTAAATATAAATTGCAATACCATAAAAGTCCTAAAGGAGAACATAGGCTGGAAAATCTCAGATATTCCACACAGCAATATTTTCACTGATATGTCCCCTAGAGCAAGGGGTATAAAGGAAAGAATAAACAAATGGGATCTCATGAAAATAAAAAGCTTCTGCACGCCTAAAGAAAACATCAGCAAAATGAAAAGGGAACCAACCATATGGAAAAATATATTTGCCAATGATACCTCAGACAAGGGTTTGATCCCCAAAATATATAAAGAACTCACATGACTCCACTCCAAGAAGACAAACAACCCAATTAAAAAATGGGCAATGGACCGGAACAGATGCTTCTCCAAGGAGAACATACAGAGGGCCCAGAGACACATGAAAAGATGCTCAGCATCACTAGCCATCAGAGAGATGCAAATTAAAACCACAGTAAGATACCACTTCACACCAGTGAGAATGGCCATTACAAACAAATCAACAAACAAGTGTTGGAGAGGTTGTGGAGAAAAGGGAACCCTACTGCACTGTTGGTGGGAATGCAGACTGGTGCAGCCACTGTGGAAAACAATATGGAATTTCCTCAGAAAACTAAAAATGGAACTGCCTTTTGATCTGCCAATTCCATTGCTGGGATTTTGTCCTAAGAACCCTGAAACACCAACACAAAAGAACCTATGCACTCCAATGTTCATAGCAGCACAATTTACAATAGCCAAATGCTGGAAGCAACCTAAGTGCCCATCAGTAAATGAGTAGATCAATAAATTGTGATACATTTACACAATGGAATACTACACAGCAGAAAGAAAGAAGTTCCCACCCTTTGCAACAGCAAGGGTGGACTGGAGAGCATTATGCTAAGTGAAATAAGCCAGGCAGTGGGGCACAAATACCATATGATCTCACCTATGAGCAGAACCTAATCAACAAAACAAACAAGTGAGCAAAATATAACCAGAGACACTGAAATTAAGAACAAACTGACAGTAACCAGAGGGGAGGGAGGAGGGAATAACGGGAAAAAGAGAAGGGTCATCATGGAATATGTATGAAGGACTCATAGACAAAGCCAAAGGGGGGTGGGATTGGGGGTGGGAGGTGGGATGGCTGGTGTGGGAGGGAGTGATGGGGGACATGGAGACAACCATACTTGAACAACAATAAAAAAAAAGAAAAGTGAGTTTTCTTGGGGACTCCTGAACTCTAATTCATTACTAGGATAAGCAGAACACCTAAGTTCAAACAGTGGTAGTCCAGATGGGATATCAATAACCATAATGATGAATGTTATAAATTAACATAAACAGCCCTGGCCAGTGTAGCTCAGTTGGTTGGGAGTCATCCTGCAAACTGAAAGGTTGCAGGTTCAATTCCCAGTGAAGGCAAATGTCTGGGTTGCAGGTTCGGTCCCTGCTCAGAGAACATACAAAGGGCAACCAATTGATGTTTCTCTCCCTTTCTTTCTCCTTCCCTTCCTCTTTCTCTCTAAAAAAATAACAAATTAATTTAAAAAAATTAAAATAAATACACACACCAGAATGGTAACAAGACTGATTATATATATATATATATAATATAGGTATATATTATATATATATATATGGCTATATATATGGCTATAGAGCAATGAAACTCTAACATGTTGGTAAGAATGTAAAAATGATACAACAACTTTGGGGGGAAAATTGGGGGAAAAACTGGTTATTTCTCATAAAACTCATGGGTTTAAAAAAAAAAAAGGCCTCTGTGATAAATCTAACCAAAAGTAACCTCACAGGTTGACCTGACCATAAATTCCTACCTGGGCAGGTCATGCATGGTGGGTAGTCACACCCCAGGCCTATAAAAAGTTTATCTTCAATTTAAGCCAGCCCTGTCCATTGTTCCTGTGTATGTAGGTTAACACACCCTCACAAGCCTCTTTCCCGGACCCCTCAGAGGAGGAATCACCCTCAAGGGAGCAGTCTGTCTTGCTGACTGGTCTGTAATCCAGTCACAGAGTTCCCTGCCTCGCTTTCTCCACCTTTCAAGTAATCTTCCTTAGTCTCCTCCTCAATTCCAAATGCACAGAACAAACTGCAAAACCGTCATTCTCCAAAGCATTTGAGATCTTGCTTCTCAGCATGTTGTCGGTTTGGCTCAAATAAACTCTTACAAAATAACAACAAACAACACACAAAGAAAAAAAAATTCTCTACAGGTTTGAACGTTTCTTATGTCAACAAACTAAACAAAAATCTATCTTGACATAGCAATTCTAATGCTAGACGAAGAGATGTGAAAGCATAATCCACACAAACATTTGACAAAAATATCTGTAGCATGTTTACTCATAAAGAGGCAAAACCAGGAAACAGTCCAGGTGTCCGCCAGCGGGATGAGAGGTTAACAAATGGTGACACGAGTATATTCTCACAATAAAATAAACCTCAGCAACAAAAACAAATGAACTACCGCATTCTCACCACCTTGAGTTAGCTGATATCTGCTGTTTTACACATGACACTGTTTAGATATAACTAATATTAAAACCTAAAAAGTAACTTACAGCATGGATAGTGTACTAGGGTAAAGGATCTAGTGCTCATGCTATCAGCGCGTTGAAGGTCTTCTATAAAGAAATTTTTATAATTTTGCTCTGGAATACAATGACTATGTTTAGAGGTTTTATTACAGCAAATATGGCAACAGCATTAAAATGATGGCATGAGAAAACAAATACTTTTTTTCTTAAACAAGGCAAGTAGAATGAACAACTGAAGCTATATAAGTCTGGCCGAGAGGCAATTATTTGGCTCCTAACAAAGAATATTAATTCACCAACAGCATCCTCTGAGTAACTTCTAAATTACAGGTATTCTGCTAAATATGCACTGGGACTATACAGATGAAAGGGACACGGATGGACTCTGCTCTCAAGGGATTCATTAGCATGAGGTATAAATAGATGATGCCAAGAGCCACAAATGCTGGAGTCCCTGAATGAAAAGCAGAACATGTTCCTCTTACTTCTTATTAATTAGGCAACCTTGGGCAAGTTAATTTTCCTGACTGTGCTTCAGCTTCCTATCAATTAAATGGGTATAAAAAGAACATCTACCTCAAAGGATTACTACAGAGATTAAATGAGTACATATTTGCAAAGCACTTAGAACAGACTTGGCACAGAAAGTACTAGAAAGACTATTTGGTAAGTAAGTGAAAATATCACATCCTACAGTTTATAATTATGAAAGTTAATCTAGTTTAAATATTTTGACTAACTGAATATGCAAAGCACGAACAAAAAAATACATTTTAAGTACTTCTGGTCTTAGATAACAGAGCAAAGTCAGAATCTCCCGTCTCCTGTCAAAAATGGCCCAAAAGGAACAAAAAGAAGAAAAAGCAAACATGCAAACATGATCTCCAATAAAACTAGAAGCATATAAAAATAAGTGGAATATAGGCCAAAAAAAGAGAAAATTGAACTGAAGAATGAGGGTAAATATAAGGCATGAGGCTCCAAAAAAAGCAAAGGGGATGGGAATGGTATATTTCTTCAAGTGCACTTCCTGAGACATAAAATTTAAACCACATCTACAACAACAAAAACAGGGGACATGGGCCGGTGGAGAGAGCTTTGCTGTTCACGGTGTGAAGAAGCAGAGGGGACAGGACTAAAGAGTCACACAGACAAGCTCTGCTGGCAGCAATGAGGCCGTTAGTGCAGCAACCGGACAGTGAGACAACCGCACTGTGAGTAGGGCTGCAGCGGCCCCTCCTCTCTGGCTAAGGAGAAACAAGTTCACACACACAATCCTGGTCATAAAGAAAGCTACTGCAAACTTGGAAGACAACCGCTACCCCGAGATGCCTACTGCTGATATCCCAAAAAGTGGTACAGAAAAAAACCCTCTTCATTGAAAAAGAAATAACTGAAAACGAAGCAGAAACAGACTCTCTACAAATATGCAATTTAAAAAAGAAAAAAAAAACAACAGGAAAAGGATAGCAGCCAAAGGACACTCCTGAGGAGAATGCTGCCATGAAGCAAATGAAATATGTAACCAAATATTTCAAATGGATTTTTAACGCTCAGATATTTAAAAAAATGAATGAAGCAAATACCACTTCCAAAGAGAATTATAATGTCAAACTAAATTGCAAAGCTATAATAATCAAAACTGTATGATACTGGCATAAAAGACATCATATAAACCAACGGAGCAGAATAAGGAGCCCAGAAAGACACCCATGCATATAGTGTCAACTCATGTTTGACAGGGGAAGCAAGAACACTCAGAAGGGAAAGAACAGTCTCTTTAATAAATGGTGTTGGGGAAACTGCATATTCACATACAAAAAAAGTGAAATTGGACCCCTATTTTACACCATGCACAAAAATTAACTTGAAATTAATTAAAGACTTACACGTAAGACCTTAAATTGTAAAAGTCCTAGAAGGAAACATAGGGCAAAAGCTCCTTGACATTGGTCTTGGCAACAATTTTTTTGGATATGATACAAAAACCCAAGCAACGATAGCAAAAACAATGAAGTGGGGCCACATCAAACTAAAAAACTCTCCACAGCAAAGTGAAAAAGGAACTTATGGATTGGGAGAAAATATATGTGAACCATACATATATCTGGTAAGGGATTAATATCCAAAATAGATAAGTAAGTTCTAGAACTCAATAGTAAAAAAATTTAAAAATCCTATTAAGCATGCATGGGTAGAGAACCTAAAAAGACAGTTTTTCAAGAAGATATACAAATGGCCAACATGAAAAGGTGCTCAACATCACTAATCATCCAGAAAATACAAATCAAAAGCACAATGAGATACTGCATCACACCTGTTAAAATGGGCATCACCAAAAAGACAAGAAGTAAACGCTGGTCAGTGCGCACTGTTGGTGGGGTTGGAAACTGGTGCAGCCATTGCGGGATACAGTGTGAGGGTTCCTCGAAAACTAAAACAGAACTACAGTATGAATATGATTCAGTAACCTCACCTCTGGGTATACACCTAGAGGAGGTGAAATCACCATCTTTAAGAGATACCTGCACACCCATATTCACTGCAGCAAGACTCACAATAGCCAAGACACGGACTAAGTGTCCAAGCCTCTCCCCAAATCTACCAACTCCGAATCTTAAGAGTAAGCCCTAAGCATCTGCAATATTGTAAAGGTCACAGGTGACTCTCTTACCAATACAGTGTGTTGTCGGCACCCACATGTGAATAAGCTACGTTTAATTCTGGGAATTCAAAATATTCCAAAGAAGACAATGTCATCACACTGTGATGGCAATATTCAGGAATTTGAAAAGGTTCTTTGATCTCCCTCATCACACAGCCATCCTTCCCCAGCTCCCTCCCCACCCGGCACTTCCCAGCATCGGGCCTCAGACTCCGCGAATACAGTCGAAAGAGAGCTGTTTGTCTTCTGCTTACATGTGCTCACCAGCTGACTTATTTTAATTGAACATCTTTAATCTCCTTTTCTTTTCAGCCCTTAATGCACCATAAATTAAAAAATAATAATAATGTCATCAAACTGAGTTACCTGAAAAGAGACAATTTTATCACAAAGAAATGGAAAGTCCAAGTTTGCCATGAATAAAACCTAAGATGAAGAGAGTCACAAGAAAACTTCCAATTTTTTAAAAAATTACATCTTTTAAGTAGTAGTCAGGTCATTTTAGTAAAAATCACATGATGATAGAGGACTACTATATCTTCTTATTTTTCAGCAATGCTGATATCATGGCACACACACACACACACCCACGAAGACCTGAGGAGGAAGGGTTGATCACCCCCAACTAAAACTGCATTTTTAGGTAACCGTGCACCCCTCAACAACAGGAGCACTTTCCCAGGAATGTGCCATTAGTCGATTTTGTCACTGTGCGAACTCTGGGTGTGCCTGCACACCCCTAGATGGTACAGCCTACTACGCGCCCAGGCTCTGAGGTACAGCCCACTGCTCCGGGGCTGCCGGCCTGGACAGCGCGTCACTGTACAGAACAACACAAGATTAAATCAAGTGCAAGAGAAAATGACGCAATCAAGAGACGTGGTAAACACGCAACGTACGAGGCAGCCATGTGTGATTCAGCAGGCTGTTTCACAACAAACTTTTTATAAGGAGAAGGATTACACTCTAAAATAACAACAAAAAGTACGGTATAGTAAATACATAATAAACCAGTGACATAGTCGTTTATTCTCACTGTCAAGTATCACGTACGGTACCGAATTGCACGTGCTGCACTTTTACACGACTAGCAGTGCAGGAGGTCTGTTTACACCAGCGCCGCCACAAACACGTACGGAATGTGTTGTGCAACAGCGTCACCAGGCAATAGGAATTTTTCAGCTTCCTCTTTGTACCTGCAGTCTGGCATTGACCCAAATGTCATTATGCGGTACATCACTAAAACAAAATTAATTTCCATGAAGGTATATTAACATTAATCAAGTTGCCAAAATCATCTTACCAGGAGATCCATAATCAGATTCACCTTTAAAAACCATGACTTTAAATATTTTCATCTATAATATATCATTTAAGACTTGATTTAAGATGCCAAGTTTTCTTTGCCAGGAAAAGAGTGGGAGACATTCATTCATCAGATAATCTGTCATTACAGTGGAACGCACATGCCTTTGAGATCATGGCAGACAACGCATATCAAACATTTTAATCAAATGAAAACTTCTGCTGTTTCTATAGGACACAAATAAAAGCACAATTTTTTACTACATGATTTGTCTTTGAATATATTTACTACAAGATACATTTTACTCCTTATCCATGAATTACACTGTCCATTTAAAAGATACATCATAAATCTTTCACAGCCTTCTGCCTGGAAGAGTTACATAAAATTAAACACTGAGGTCTTTTCCCTTGCTTTCTCCTTCCTTAAAATGATACAGACGTGTAACAGATGGGTGGTTTGGAGACAAGTTCAACACATGTACTAACACAGAATGCCTAGGCTGAAATCAATGACAAAAGGGGCAATAACAAAATAGGCCGCTGTCAAAACCAAACCGGTTTAAAATTTGCAACAAAGTTTTACAATTGGTTACTATTATTTTTATTTTTTACATAAACTAATGGAGCCTTGAGAATCTGGTTATTTTCCTGAAAGTAAATTTAGAATCATCATGTCTCCTCAGAAGAATCTTTGTTTTCATACATATAGCTGCACAGAATGAAACAATGGAATGGACTAACAGCAATTTATATTCTAGGTAAGAGGCATTTCAATAACTTCTGTAACCTATTGGTTTCAAACACGTAAAGAATTTTTTCTATTAAATTGAGTTTACTAACATAAATGATCATGAAGTTATATACCTTTTACCACCCAATATGAGCTGATTCTAAGCTATTTGTGGAGTATATTTTATCTTATGTACATTGTCAAAAAGTTGAAAATAAATATAATTAGGTGGCCATAAAAAAAAAACAACCTTGCTATTCAGAAACTTTGTATACTTCACTCAATCACCACAAAACTGCCTGTTCTTAACTTACAACAAAAAAGACAGATGAGCATTTTCAACTAGGAAATATCCCAAAATAAAACCTCAACCCCAAATATAATTATCAGAAGAGCCCAAAGATCCCTCAAAGTTCAGTGCTTCACACAGCCTCTGAACAATCCTGGATCTGAAAAAACATGGACCTCCAGACAGTGGATCCCCTTCCACCCCCGCCAATCAGCCGAACTGAAAGGTCTGCGAGGCTCGAACCTTACACCTCTTCTCTGGTATCTACTCTCAGTAGCAGTTCTTGAAACAAGACACTATACTCCATCCACAATGTCTGGACATGATGGGCATTAAAAATGCTGTGTCTCCAATTATTTAAAATAATCCTGAGTGAAAAAAACAGCTGTCTTCCAAGAAAACTGAGTGCAGCTATCAAAGCCAGGGGAAAAAGATGTTCTTTATGTTCAGGGGACCCCTGCCAAGACCTAATACAGGCCGAGAAAATATCTATCTGCTTAGGCTCTCTCACCGCTTGGAATACCGTGAAAATTTCATTTGATTTCAACTGCTCTATCTGTAGAGATAGTTTTCAGTGAGGGAAAAAATTAAATTTTAAAGTCAGGCATAAACCCAGGTTCAAACCCAGTTCCTCCATTTCTTAGCTCTATGATCCAAGGCAAGTAAGTCCATTAACCACCCTGAGCCTCAGTCTCCTCATGTACAAAATGGGAACAATAACAATATAATACATAGTTGCTGGCTTTGAAATATAATTAATGTTCAAAAGCAAGTGTTTACAAGGATATGAAGAAACCGGAACCCTGATACATGGCTGGTGGGAATGTAAAATGATATAGTTCCTTTGAACAACAGTCTGGCAGTTGCTAGAATAGTTAAGCACAGAGTTAACAGATTACTCAGCAACCCCACTCTTAGGAATACACTCAAGAGACATGAAAACACATGTACATGAAAAAAACTTATACATGAATGTTCACAGACGTGTTAGGCACAACAGACTAAAGCAAAACAACTCAAACATCAACTGATAAGTGGATTAATAAAATGTGATTTATCCAAACAGTAGAATATTATTTAGCAATAAAAAGAATGGAGTACTGATAGATGCTGCAACACTGATGAACCTTGCGAACATCACGCTCAGTGAAAGAGCCCAGTCACAGCCGACTACATGTGGGACCATTCCATTGACGGGAAATGTCCAGAACAAATAAATCTACAGAAAGTAGACTAGTGGCTGCCCAGGGCTGGGCAAATGGAAGGAGAGGGGAAGGATGATGGCTAAGGGGTGTGGGTTCCCTTTTGTGGTAATGCAAATGTTCTAAAGTTAATGTGTTAATGGATGCACGACTCTATGAATATACCAAGAACCACTTTGCACTTTAATTGAATTATGTACTTTAAATGAGTGAATTACACAGTGTGTAAATTATATCTTAATAAAGCTGTTAAAAAATTCCTGTGCCACAGTATAGATACATTTAAATATGGAATATCCAAACTCATATATCCAAAAGCAGAGGATTAAGATTATGTAATTTATGTATAAAAATATAATCTTATTTATGTATTTAAAGACAGTGAAAACCCTGGCTGGTGTGGCTCAGTGGACTGAGCGCCAGCCTGCTGTGAACCAAAAGGTCGCCAGTTCAATTCCCTGTCAGGGCACATGCCTGGGTTGCAGGTCAGGTCCCCAGATGGGGGCATGTGAGAGGCAACTGATTGATGTTTTCTCTCACACATCAATGTTTCTCTCCCTCTCTTTCTCCCTCCCTTCCCTTCTCTCTAAAAATAAATAAATAAAATCTTTTCTTTAACATAAATTAAATGTTTTCCTCCACTACATCCAAGAAGTAGACTTCCATCTCTAGCCATGATGAAGTAACTGGTACCAGACTAGCCTCTTCGAGTAATATCTATAAAACTGGACGAAATATATAACTACTCTTTTCAGGTATGGAACAGCTGGCAGCACAGGGGTGAACCACATTCACTCCAGCTTTCTGCCCGTGTCCAGGACACTTTCCCGACTGCATCCCAGGGAACCGGAGCTTAAGCCAAGCACAATGGTCTCCCTGAGCTGAGATGCAAACATCTGAGTTCTGGGCTGCTAGAGCGAGCTAGAACTGATGGGATAGAACACTAGTCAGGAAGCAATAATGCAAGGGGCTGGCCTCAGAAATCTGCATGGGGGATTCTTAACCACTTAGTACGGAGCTACACACAAGCCAGGGTGAGACTCCATGGGGTGTAACAGAGTCCCTGGTGCAGCCTTGAGAGCTGAGCGAATGCCAGATGCTGCACACGGCTGCAGACATCGGTGCTCCAGTTCGGCCAGGGCGGAGGCCTGGCGGCACACCCTGGGCACTCGGGCTTTCCCCTGAAACCCCAAAACTCAACACTCTTCCAAGACAGCAACACAACCAAGACTGCCTATAATGGGTCGTCCGCAATGTCCAATTCATCGGCATTTATTAGATATGAAAATAAGCAGGAAAATAGGGCCCACTGTCATAGGAGCGTCCCACAGAAACAGTCCGTGGCAGGACTGCAATGTTGGAAACAGCAGGCGAGAGCTTGGAAACGGCTACCATAAACATTATAAACCTTGTAGCACTTCCAGGTACAAGATCAGAAACTCAAACTTGACTGGATGGGCTTAAAAGTAGATTGAAAACCACAGAAGAGAGGACCAAAGAGCCGGAAAAGAGATCAACAGAAATTACCCAATCTGAAGAACACAGACTATTTATTGTCAGTTTAACACATATGTGTAATTGGACTCCAAAAATCAAAGAACAAAGAATGGGGCAGAAAAAAACATTTGAAAAATAATGACCTGAAAATTCCCAATTTTTGTTGAAAAACATCACCTATGGATCAAACAAACCTCAGTAAACCCCACGAAAGATAGTTACAAAGACACCACATTGGTCACGTCACGTCACGTCACGTCACATTCAAAGTGCAGAAAACCAAAGATCGTGAGGAAAAAGCTATCAGCGGGGGTAGGGAAGGGGGAAGGCACATTACACAGAAGAGAACAAGTAAATAAAGACTAGTTAGCTTCCATCAGAAACAATGAAGGCTGGAAGACAATGCAGTGGCCAACTGTCAACCCAGAATTCTATATCCAACAAAAACTATCTTCCAAAATAAGGGGGAAGCAAAGCCACTTTCAGATCAGCAAAAGCTGAAAGAACTGTCACCAGCAGAACTGCACCAGAAACACTGAAGGAAGCTCTTCAGCCCAAAGGAAACGATACCAGACTGAAACTCAAAACTGTGTGTCGGTCTCGGGAAGGAAAGAGGAGAGCTAAAATTGGTAAACATACAAGACTTGTTTTGTTCTCTTAATCTCTTTAAAAGATAACTGTTTCAGGCACAACCAACACTGCATTATAAGGTTTACAAAGTATGCAGGACAAAGTCTGGGGTGGAGTAACGACCTCCTGTGAGCATCTGACGTGGAATGGCATGATACTAACTCCGAGTGCACAGCGACCGATTAAAGATGCATGGAGTAACAGCGAGGACAGCCGCTTGAAAATCAGAAAGAGGTAGAGCTAAAAACAGAATACTGAAAAATATTCAATTAGCTCAATATAGCTGAGAAAACTATTATATATAAAATACCTCTGTAGTAAAAGAGACAAAACAGTTTCCCCATGGAGCAAGCTGGCTAATGATGCAAAAAACATTTTACCACAAAAACAACATTTTAAATGACCATGATGTAAAACCTTTGGATAAAGTTACATAAAATCAAGTTAGACTGGACAGGAAGCCAATCACCTTAAAAGTCTGCCTGTCTGGGGACAGAACAATTCCAAAACACGGAAAAAAGGAACATGGCCCCACACGCAGCCTGCTTCCCCAGCTCCAAGCCACGACCCGCTGGAGGCCAGTCATTTTATGAAGGGAAGTTTATAAATCAAGTATTCTTTTTTCTTAAGATTGCATTTATTTATTTTGAGAGAGAGGGGAAGGGAGGGAGAGAGGGAGAGAAACATCAATCAGCTGCCTCTCACACACCCCCAGCCAGAGACCTGACCCTCAACCCAGGCGTGTGCCCTGATGGGACTCGAACCAGCGACCCTTCAGTGTGCGGGATGACACCCAATCCACTGAGCCACATCAGTCAGGGAAGTAAATCAAGTATTCTTACTACTGGTAGATATTAGAAATAGTAAAGTCTACTAATAATAAAGATAACTTCACTAAAAACTAATTAAAAATCTAAAATGACACTTTAGCACCAGCTAATGTGAAATTTTACAATGTATTATGTTAACAGACATGCAATAAAATGTTACCAATACAGACTCATTTAATTTTCATTTTGAGAGCAGGTAACACTCACATAGTTCAAAAATTCAAAACATACCAAAAAGGAATATAATACAAAGTCTCTGTCTCTCACCCCCCTCCAGCTGCCAATGGGGGTCAACCAAATACCACTCAAGTATAATGGAGGGACATATACTCCCAATTGTTTCCTGTGGGGCCCAGGCATGGTGACACTGTTCATAACACCAGAAATAACATTTTCTTTCTCAATTGGGATTATTGCAAAGTTTGCAAAACAGAAAACATCTGGATGACAAGACACTCAAACACGAATGCCAAAAAGGAGATTGAACAGAATGTTAAAATAAAGCATGACCAAGGGACACTGTGAGGACACAATGGAATGAAATATAAATATCAGCAAAGTCCTGACCAGCACATGACAGGAAATCTGCAGCCATGGAACAACGGACAGGACTGCAAGTTTCTGTGCCTGGTTCCCAAATTAGTCACTGGAGAGCTCACAGCGCAAACCAGACTCACGAACTAACTCCTGCTTATGCAGCAGATCGTCCCTGCAGACGGACACCAGCAAAGCAGAGCAGATCTGTGGGACTCAAACGAACATTCGAAGAATCTACGAAGGAACGTCAACTTCCCACCACAGGCCTCCTCGGGTAGAAGGCTTTGTACTCGGCACTTTCAAGACTGATTTGCCAATCCTCGATTAAGGGGCAAATTATTCAGCTAGGCGTATTTTTTTTAGCTCTTATTTGTCCTTCCTGCTTTCAGATTAGCTGCTCCACTACGTATTAATGCCTTCACCTGAGATGTAAAAGAAATTCAGCAAAAATACAATGGCCTGGTGGTCCTTAGACCGTCATTTCTCCAAATTATCTGAAGACCAAAAGTGTCAAGATATTTACCCACTCCCATAGTCCTAAGAAGAGAATCCTAAGAGAGCCCTAGACTGTTGGCCCGTTACCTACGCCAATACAAAAACCTACTCCTGACCTAAGACACTTAATTCAAAAGTGGTTGGGAGGAGGGGTTACAATGGTTTCTAAGTAGTTCCTTACTCCCAATTTGTCTGGAGCAATTGGAATTCCAGTTACATCTTCCATAATCTAACCCAAACACATTGCTTGTACTTTTATGGACGATACCAGGAGTGCATCAGAAACAGGTCGCTGTGGCAAACAGGGCAAAACAGTAATGTGGCAAAAACCACAGTACTGGTAACCAGTATCCTATTTTTTTGCTGGCAAAGACCACCTCTACAAGAAGATAATCACATTCCCAGACTCCTTTGCAGCTAGGTATGCACAAGCACGTAAAGCAAACTCAGCCAATGAGATATAAGGGATAACTGGGATGATTTCTGGTAGAAATTGTCTTCCCTAATAGAAGGAAAGAATGGAAATGATCATGCTTGGAGTTGCTGAACCCATTCAGCAATCATGAGGAAAATCATTACCAACACACACAAAGATGGAATGTAACACCCTGGCTGGTGTGGCTCAGTGGGTTGGGCATTGTCCCGCAAACCAAAAGGTTGCAGGTTTGATTCCTGGTCAGGGCATGTGCCTGGGTTGCAGGGCAGTTCCCAGTTTGGAGACGTGCAAGAGGCAACCAATCAATCACTGTCGCTTTCCTTCTCTTTCTCCCTCCCTTCCCCTCCCTCTAAAATAAATTTAAAAAAATTAAAAAAATAAAAAGATGGAAGTTACCTAGGACTGCTGAACTAAGTGAAGATAATTCTTTTTTTAAAAGATTCTTTTTTAAAAAGATTTTATTTATTTATTTTTGAGAGAAAGGAAGGAGAAAGAGAAGGAGAGAAACATCAATGTGTGGTTGACCTTTCGCACACCCCCAACTGGGTACCTGGCCTGCAACCCACGCATGTGCCCTCACTGGGAATCAAACCAGTGACCTTTTGGTTCACAGGCCTGCATTCAATCCATTGAGCTACACCAGCCAGGGTAAGAAAATTCTTTAGAATTACTTGAACAGTTTATCTTTGAGGTCCCTTACATTTTTTAACCCACAAGTTAACTCTTTAAGGGATAAATAAGTCACAGACCATAATTTCTGAATTGATGTTCTTAATTACTTAACAATATCACTGTCCACATGCCATTACTGAGCACCTGTTATGTTCGACACACTATGCAAGACAGTTTTCATATGCATTACTGTGTTTAATTATCAAAACGTTCCCATAAGGTATTATAATTATTACCACTTTACAGATGAGAAACATCTGTGCAGATGAGGCTGGGAGAAGTTTAGGTGACTTGTGGTGACTTGTGGCCGAAGTCACGCAGTTAACAGGAGACCGAGAACTAGCTAGTGTTTGTTTCAGTGTATCCCAGCCACCCGGCCACACGGATCGCCTTCGCCATCCCTTGCACTTGTGCACCTGGATGTGGAGGAAAAGACCAAGGCAAGGAGAAGTGCACACAAAATTCTTTAACACCTCTATTCTCAACCTGAGCAGCGGGTAACTTCCATTATTACTCCCTAGTTTAATTCCACCTGGCTCATGAAAATATCCTCCATTCAAGCCTATAAATCATAAAACAACTTCTCCTCACAGTGGGATACAATCCTGTTCAGAACCAAATCTTCAAATTTTAGGAGTACATAAAGATCTATGAACAATGGTTTATGAGCTCCTAAATCATTAAATAGCAATAGAAAGAGGTATTATTAAAACCCTGACTCTTTCAATTCAAGTAAGCAATGGTCTGTGACAAAAGGTTTTATTAGATAGACCCTCTCACACCGGATTTCCCTATCTCTTCCTCCGCCCGGTTTGTAGCTCCTGTGCTTAGCCTCCTCCACACCTGACCACAGTGGGAAAAGGTATACTGAAGTTTGAAATTCGTTTAGTTCGTTGAAGTTCCACATTATCTTTTAATTTTAAAGTCATGCAATGTTTTTTTTCCTCTCTCTCAAAGAAACATTTATAGTACTACTTGATCTTCTTTTTTGTAACTCTGTTTTTAAAAACTTCTCCCTCTCATGGTTTACATCACTTTTAAGTTCTAATTTGAAAGAACACTAGATTGAGAAGCAATAATGATTGCTGAATAAACGAAAAAAAAAAAAAAAAAGACCAGAGTCCAGTACCTCACCTGCTGCTTCCAGTCTTCACCATCTCTAACACACCACTGACTGCAAGGCACGTGGTGTTGCACCACGGGAAACGCTGCCAGGATTACGGGTTTGATCCCCAGCTGGGGCGCATTTGGGGGCAACCAACTGATGTCTCTCTCTGCCTCTGTCTCTCTCTCTCTTTTTCCTCTCTCTCTTCAATAAACACATCCTCAGGTGAGGATTAAAAATAAAAAAAATGCCGCCAATTAAATCGATAGAATGCCCTAGCACTAACAATTTTTATGTATGCTCATTAAAAGATCTCTTTTAAACTTAGATTTTTAGCTTGTATTACCCTTGTGCATAATTTTAAAAAGACAAACAAAATAAATCAGTGCATAAATGGGTCACATTGGAGCTGAACACTTCTGAATCAAAATCTGAGTCACCAGCACCCATGTTTTTCCACACAGTATCATGCTTTGGGCCACCAAAAGCCCAGGTGACCCGAGAGTTGTATACCGATGATTATCTCTGGGATTTCCTTCCAAGCTTGCTGACACCTATTCCGTAAGTTCTATGAGTGAAGAGACAAGGGCCACTGTACCGTGGCCGAAAGCAACTGTAAAAGTTTCTGGATTTCAGAAGTATAAGAATGTAAAAACAGTGCTTCTCTTAGAATTAATGAAACAATAACTTCCTTTGTTACCTTGAATAAGACAACATCCTTCTTGGCCTTAAATTTCCACTAACAATAGTAGCTACAATGCTGAATACCTACCACACTGGGCATTTCACATATCTCATTTAAAAGCAAAAAGGCAGGTATGAACTTTGTTTTATATGCATGAACTATGAGGCTCAGAGAACTTCAGTAAGGTGTCAAAAATTACCCAGCTAATAAATGGCAGAGCTGAGTTTCAATCTCTGGTCTACTTTCAAAGTCCTTATTTTTCCCATCGCTTCTGTGGTTCTCAAAATTTAGTACATGTAAAAATCACCGCAGGTGATTCCTCCACAGAGCAGAAAAAAATACTGCAAATACTGCATATATTTGCAAATCATAAAGCTGATTATATTTATGTGTGTATAATATCTGTGTATTTACATATATATATCTTACAATTCAATAAGAAAAGAACAAATAACTCAATTAAAAAATGGGCAAAGGATGTGAATAGACATTTCTCCTAAGCAGATCTACAAATGGCCAATAAGCACATGAGAAAAAGCTAAAAATCCTAAGCTCTGAGAGAAATACAAATCAAAGCCACAATAGGATACCATTTCACACACACTAGAATAGCTATAATCAAAAGACACGCAACAAGCATTGGCAAAGATGCGGAGAAACTGGACTTAAAACATTATTGCTAGTGGGAATATAAAATGGTACAGCCACTTTGGAAAACAGTTTGAAAGTTCCTCACAAAGTTAAACATAGTTGCCACATGACCCAGCAATCCCACTACTAGGTCTACACCCAAGATAAATAAAAACAGGCCACAAAAAAGTATGTACATGACTATTCAAAACAGCATTATTAATAATAGCCAAACAGTCCATCGATTAATGAATAGATTAATAAACTGTGGTATAGCCCTACAGTGAAGTATTATTTAGCAATAGAAATGAATGAAGTACTGAGGTTATAACATGGATGAACCTTGAAAACAATATCCTAAGTACAAGCCAGTCACAAAAGACCACATACTGTATGATTCCATTTATACACACCCCATTTTTGTAGAGAGAGAAAGTAGTTGCTTACATCTGAAGAAGGTGATGAGAAGTGACAGCTATTATGTACTGAGTTTCTTTTAGGCAGGACAAAAATGTTCTGATGTTAAAGCGTGGTGATGGTTGTACAAACCCATGAATATATTATTAAAAAACTTTAAATGGGTTAATTGTATGGTATGTGAATTTATCTCAATAAACCTATTTTTTAAAATTCCTCTATACCAGCCTGGCTGGTGTGGCTCAGTAGATTGAGTTTGGTTTGCCAGACTGCAAACCAAAGGGTTGCCAGTTCAGTTCCCAGTCAGGGCGCATGCCTGGGTTGTGGACTGGGTCCCCATTTGGGGGTGTGCGAGAGGTAACCATACATCGATGCTTCTCTCCCTCTCCCCCTTCCCCTCTCTCTGAGAATAAATAAATAAATCTTTTTAAAGAATTCCTCTCTACCAGACTACCTCTAAGGTTCCTTTCTAGACATAAAAGTTTCAGAGCATCCATAAACAGACTTCAAACCCCAATTTCCAGCTGACTCCCGTGAACCTACAGTTTAGAGAAAGCATCGTATAGAACAGTAATTCCTCACTTGAGGTCACCAGACCTCCAGGTGTCAACGAAGGAAGGACAGGTGCTTCTTGAGTCAGTTTCAGCTTTTCGGAATATCTGAGGGAAACCACACACTCAGCCTTCTCTGAGGTAAAGTTTTAAGTGTCTTTGCCTTTGGCTGGTTTCATGTTAGTAGTTTTAAAATACTGATTCAAAGCTGATTAACAGCTTAATGTATGAGAAGTTAAAAAAAAAACAGAAAAGCTCTTAGCTAAAATGTACTTCTTGATAGGCAATAATGTTTCAAAAAAATGGGATCCACGATGAGTTCCTTGGTTCACAGGTTGGGAAATACAGATAAGTGCACTTGCCTACAAATCCCAGGAAATAGTTTAGGGTCTTCCTTCACACCATTCATAACACCACTCACTTCCTCTCACTGTGCCTCAGCTTCCATTTTCATCTACAGAAATCAACAAATGTGACAGTCTCCACCTAACTCTAAAACTCCACGATTTTTCCATATTATATAATTACACCCTAAAAAGTCTGCTAAAAAGACAGTTCTTCACAAGGTGGGTGCTGGCAAAGAACTTTCTTTCCTGACTATTTAGCACATCATAGTAATAAACAGTACTGAACACATAACACTAATAAACAATAATAGGCTATGGTATTTAGAAACTTACTTATGAGTGGCCTTAGAAAGCAAAGAGGGGAAAAAATAATAAATTAAAAACAGCAAAGTGTGCTTGCCTACTGCTGACAGCAAAAGTCAACAGGAAACACTAGAATGCAGTCTCCCCAAAGCATGGAATGTCCCTGATTAACAACCAATGAGTTATCTCTCCTTCCACTACTTTACTCCCAACACACCAGCTTCCAAACGAGTCCCTGAAACAAATGAACTGAAGCAGGGGAAGAGAGCAAAGGAAAAAAACTGGATCATAATTGGTTTCCTCCCTTCAAAATTCCAGAAGATGACCAGAGGGGAAAGGGGTGGGAACTACCAAGCATAAAATTCTCCTATTTACAGTTTAATATGCTGTGGCCTCTTTAAAAACTTTTTTTAAAGTCATAAAAACTTTTCTACTACTAATTTCTTTACATGAAGAATAAAAAAGCTATTTGCACCTTTTTGAGTGAATTCATACTAACTTAAACTGGGTATAACACTGTTTGGGGGGGACCATGCCATCCATGGGGTTGAGGGAGAAGGGTGGTAGAAGCCTCAAAAAAGGAAAAGCATGTAAGATCCTTTACAACATAATACATATAAAAACCCCAGTTCAGAGATTTCTAATGAATTTTTAAAAGGTCATTCCACTAGCTAGAACAGACTGGAAAGGCCAGACCATCTCCCTCCTCAAGCAACTAATATCATGAATACCAAGAGTAGGCAATTTTCAATTTCCAATTCAGTTATCACTGAAAAAAAAGAAGGCAAATCAGAAACCTAAACTCATTTTAGTAAGTGGTATAGTGTTCTGCTCACAACTTTATAGGAGTGAAGGAATTCACTGTTAATTTAATACAGAAAAAACTCATTGACTCCTTCAGAAGCATAAAGAATCCATTAATCCTCGGAGCATCAACAATCTCTGTATTTACACATTATGTATGAGTACAGATATACTCTACATCGAATAGCACAGTCGATTTTAAAGTACCCACATGAATCGAAGCATAACACAAGCTCAACAGACACCACTATAGCCCCTATGAATAAGGCTTAAAAGTATCTCACCTAAAAACAAATACAGTGCAGTTAAATATAACAATTTAACAATTCTGCCAGCCTAAATAAAGGGTACGAAGATACAAAAACAAGTAACTTTGACCCTGACTTCAAGGAATTCACATGAGGAGGAAAGTCAGAAACACATGCAAAATTCAAAATTCTCTGAGATCACAGAGAACAACAAACTCGCTAAGCTAACGGTAACCAGAATTTGTCAGGTGAAAAAGTGGGAGGAAGAGTCTCAACGGGCAACGAGAACAGCACAACAAAGGCATGAACTCGGAGAACACTATTAGACAGCCAGAAGTCCTGAGGGGCCAGGGCAGGGGGATTAAGGAGGAAGGATGCATGGCATGAAATGGCAGTAATTAAGTCAGGAAAGGAAGCTTGCAGCTGGGTTGCAGAGGTGTTTGGTCTTTATCCAGAAAGTCAGAGAGAACCTGATATATAATAAGCAATGTTTTTCGAAAGCTAACTGGTGACAATGCGGAAGACAGGCTTAAAAGGGGGGGTGGGAGGCTGGAAGATACGAGAACACAACGGCAGCATTTAGGGTATATATAACTGCAATAATAATGCAAGTAAAATGTGATGGGGTCAGCAGTAACACCAACAACTAAAACGAGCAGCAGGAGCAACAACCTACATGAATTTAACAGTGATTCTGTGTCTATACATTTGACCATAAGGTTCCTTACCAGGGCACAGGCAATGAAAGAAAAAAAAGAAAGAAAGCAAACAAGAAGTCATTATTAAGATAATCAACAGAACTTAATAATCATTGACCATACAAAACCCAAAGAATATCTTCATTCACACACTAACTGTGGCTTCCTAAACTGCTTCTGAAAACCTTTTAGTTTCTTCATCTACAGACTTCTACTAAAATAGATGCTAAAATCTTAGTTCACTTACTAGATATTAGAAACTTTAAATTTTAACCATATTAAGAGTTTCAGTTATCATACAGGGATTATTTAAGACTAAAAATTTCCCTGTGGCCACAAGAAAAAGAAAAGAAACAAATACAGGATTAAAAAAGAAAAAGAAAAAGAAAAAACAATGATTTGGTACATCCAGAACTGGATGAGACTAAATTTATATGCCTTAGTTAGAAACCCTGAGCTCTGGCTGGTGTGGCTCAGTGGGTTCAGCGCCAACCTGTGAACCAAAAGGTTGCCAGTTCAATTCCCAGTCAGGGCACATGCCTGGGTTTCGGGCCAAGTCCTCAGGTAAGAGGCATGCAAGAGGCAATCAATCCATGTTTCTCCCCCTCTCTTCCTCCCTTCCTTCCCCTCTCTCTAAAGAAATAAACAAATAAAATCTCAAAAGGGAAAAAAGAAAGAAACCCTGTAAATACAGGTATACAGTAGAAATACTCATAAATAAATTAAATATTGGGGGGAGAGGAACTCTTTAAATTAAAATCCTTGGGCTACAAACAGTTCAGCTATCCAAATACATATACTTTTATTATAACAACATATAGTTGACATCTTTCATAATGCCAGCACGGAGCTGTGCACCACAGGAAAAAAAGGAAACTGAGAGGCTTACAGACCCACTTCCAACCTGATGAACATGTTACTAAGGAAAATAAGAATTTCAGCAACTCGGCTTCAACATGCAAATCATCTTCTATTCTTGACCAGAGTATGTGTGTGACACTGTCAGTTTGTAGCATAGGACTGTGAAATAAAATAGTAACGTTTCTTTCAGTAAAGTGAGTTGTGCTTCCCTCTATAAAGAAAGAAAAACACTGATTTTCACAACGCTGGCACTATGTTGTATCTATTAAATTCAAAGTTACCTTGATTATAAATACAGGTAACTGTAATGATAAAATATGACAAACACATCTCCTACTAAATTTAGTGTTCAAAGACAAAGTAATATTTGTTACGTTCTAACAAATAACGCCGGTATCTAATCATCCGAGGTTGACTGGCTCACCCCCAGATATTAACCATTAACCAGAGGTGCTGGTTTAAAAATCCGTGTGAAATCGTTCTGGTCAATAAATGTTACAATTCAGTAGAAAGATTATTTGAATAAGAATTTCTGCTTCAATGATTATATTTTGACAGATGAACTTTTAAGACCCTTGTTTTTTCATAATAGTTTGTGTATGTTAGAGGTTCCCCAGTTAAAAGAAACAAGTTTGTATTGTGTTAGTTCCAGTTATAATTCCTAACTAAGTCAAAGCTCGGACAGCCTTAAAGCAGGAAATCCAAAAGGAAATTCCATCATCAGTTCCTGGGGCTTGGTAACTAAAAGGTTCTTTGAAACAGAGATACAGAAGTTCTCAAACAACTCACTCTAACCTTACCTCATATCTTCCAGCAAATCACATTCTGCTTGATGTTTGGCTTGAAGTTTTGTCATCTGCTCAACTTGAATGTTTTTCAGTTCTTGTGTAACTTTCACCTAAAACATACCATACATTTATGAATGCCTTAATGCAACTTTAACAAAAACAAAAAAAACACTACTTTAATGAAAATACTAAATATTTATCAGAATATGTACCTCTTGCTCACCCCCAACCAGAAATTCATTATGAGCCACCTAATTTTGTTTGTTGAAGATACTGTATTTAATGAAAAAACTAACCAAATAACCTGAATAACAGAGGCTAAATATAAGTACACAAACATAAAGACTACAGATTAAAGAGGTGCAAAATAAACGGCAAATCATTCCATTTCACGCACAAGCCCAGTACTGTCTAGGTCTCCTTAAAGTTTTGAAAGAGTCTGTCTTCTATTTTTTCCAAAAAGGATTCGAAGACATTAACCACTAGGAGAGGTGAACAGAGTGGAGCCGGGAGAAGGGGGCATAAGGATGCCTAATCTCTAATAACTGAAATATACACAATAATGAAATTATAAGCTTAATTGACTACATAAATTATTCCATAATGGCTGCAAGAAAGCACACTATCTCAGGATGATGCCCTCTACTCGCTGACAGCGCATCAAATCACAAATCTTTCTCATATGGGAGAAAGCAAAAGTGACCTTCTAGCATATGCAGTGCTTTTAAGCCACCCTAGCACGCCGGTTCCTGTGGCGGCTCCACTTCAAACAGCTAGAACAGCAAATGCAAGCTGGCCAGTGTCTCGCCCGCCAGGCCAGCACCCCAGGGTTCCAGGTCCAGTGGGCCTGGATTCCCCTCCACCGCAGCGTGGATACCCGGAGGGGTGGGGATACGTGTGTGAAAGAAAAAAGACTCATAACTGGAGAAACCCAGATTAAAAAAGAAAGGGAAGCAGACACGAGTGAGGCTTTCAGCAAATGTTTGCCCACGAGGGGAGGACAGAAACAGCCTCCTCCACTCAGCGCCCAGAGGAGACACTCAGTAACCATCTTCAGGATTAAAAAGACAAGGACACAGCCTCAGCCCCTGGGAAAGCTGGAGAAGAGGCGCAGCGGGGAAGCTGCTGAAAAGCCCGGAGCACCCGTCACTCCCACCCCAAGCCCAGATCGCGATGCACACGCCACGCACTGCCGGGTTCTCACTCTCCCTGGGGCAGTACCACCGTCTCCTCGCCCTCTACCCGGAGTAACTGGACAAGGAGGGGGGTGAGAAAGGCAATGCTTAATTTCTTGTTTTCCTCTAGGATGGGGCGGGGAGGGGGGGTGACTATTCCAACTTCTTTTCGGCCCGCCCCGTGGGAAAAGCAGGCCAAATCTTAAGGCTAAGCTAGAAACAAATTCCCTGCAAATGTGCAAGCGGGAGAGGGTGGCGACAAGCGGCTGGAGGGCTCAAACCTGGTGCAGACTAAACAATCACACAAGCACAAGGCTCCGCAAAGCTGCAGGGGCTCCCCCGCCTCCCCTCGATGCAGCCCCGAGAATGCACTTTGCAGCTAGCAGCACTGCCATGCGCGCGCGCACACACACGAGCACCCGAAACTCTTGTGAAATGTCGATGGTCTTCCGCGCGGTTGCGGGGACTAACCCCGGCTGCCCCTCCGTCGGAAAGGCACCTCACCCGCCTGGAACCCGCAGCAACTCGGTGACAAGCCAGAAGCTACAGCGGTCATGGTCCGTTGCAGAAAGGGGGAGGGGGCGCAGCGGTCGCCCCAGCCGCGTTCCTTGGACGCATACCCCCCAAAGCCCCAAAGCCTCCCTCTGCACCCTCACCTTCCTCGGTGGCGGCTGCATGATGCTGAAGGGACATCAATCCTCCCCCGACGGCGGCGTTAGGTAGGACAAGAGAAAGGAGAAGGGCCGAGAGGAGAGGAGGGACTGGCCCAGCAAGTGTGTGTGTGTGTGTGTGTGTGTGTGTGTGTGTGTGTGTGGTGTGAGAGAGAGAGAGAGAGAGAGAGAGAGAGAGAGAGAGAGAGAGAGGAAGAGACAGAAAGGAAAGCTTGAGAACGAGGACCTGCCCCGGAGTGAGCAAGGCCAGCGGTCTGCAGGGGAACCCGGGTCGCTGGCGAGAGTGAAGAGAAGGAGGAGCGCGGAGAAGGCCTGGGGCTCTAGCGGCCCGGGAGGTGTGTGAGCGAAGGAGGCGGAGACCGCGAGGGGGCGGGGGCCCAGGAGCCGGGGCGCAGGGTCTCCCAGCTCGCCGAACAGCTCTCAAGGAGCAGCCGCGTCGCACGGCTCCCCGCCCTCCGCCGGCTCGGGGCTCCTCGCAGACGAGGTCCCCCTCCGCCCCAACTCCGGCAGCCCGGCCCTCGCTGGGCCCAACGCCCCCGCCCAGCGCGGGGAGGTGGAAGGCGGCGCCGCGCTCTCGGCTTTGGCTCCTTCACTCAGGCCGCGGGAATTTCCGGCCCCACCGCGCGGCGCAGCGCCCCACTCCGGCGGCAGAGGGGACAGCTCAGGCCAGAGCTGGGTTCCCGGGGCCGGGCCTGGCTGCAAGGAGGGAGCGTGGACGCAGCTCGGGGCTCCGTACCGTGGCGGAGACAGGGGAAACTAACGGATCGGTGGGCGAATAGGAGGGTCAGAAACGCTAGCGTTGCACGAAAATTCCCCCATCCTATCCCACAGTGGCACGTTCCAAACGCCTCCAGTCCACCCTCCCCCATACTGGGAGCCAGCCGGGGGCTTCCCGCGCGCTTTCCCGCCTGCCCGCCGCAGCGCGCGCCTCCGAACGGGGGCGCGCTCGTGGGCGGGAGAGGGCTCTGCGCCGACGCAAGCGCATCGGACTACGCTGCCTCCTGGCTTTTACAGCTGCAGTGTTTGGGATGGGGCGACGTGGACTCCTGCAGTGAAGTTTTTACAATGAAGAGAGGGCAATATTCCTGTGGCAGTAGGAGAGTTCAGTGTTATGCCGCTTCTTGGTCCTCCAACACCCCTCTCTCCAGAGCCGATGGCCCGGGTAGGTAGGCACGAAGGGAGCGAGCATGAACAAGTCCTTCCGCAGCCGGCCGCAGGTGCCTGTTACGGGGGGTGGGGAGTCTAGTTGCCATGTAAAAGGAAAAACGGCTCTGTGCTACAGGGCATTCAAGTCAGAGAGCGTGGACTCTGTGCGGGAAGGGAACAGAGAGGTTGAGGTCAGGGCCCCTATTTCACAGATGGGGAGATTATGGCCCATAGAGGACTGAAGACTTTCTGAAGGTCAAACAGTAGGACTAGAATCTCTGGGTCACAAAGACCCCTGGGTTCTTTGGGTTATAAAGAAACACATGCAGATGATAACCATGAGGAAAAGTAAAAGAGGCTGCAGGGACAAAGAAAACCCTTGTCTGGGAGTCAAGACCTCTGGTGCTAGACTATCTGCCTGCCTCTAACTGGCTAGGTGAGGTCAGGCTTCCTCATCTATCAATGAGGATGCTCATCCAGGCACTCTGCTCCCCTCCCTCCGCTCCCCATGCATGAACACACACAACCTTCCTGTTCCGTCCAGACCATCTGAGGGTAGGGAGTATCAGCTTTCCTTGCGGTACTTAGAAGAATGAAAATACCGCTTCTGCAGCCACAGTCTATGTGGAGGGAGAACTGGATTGCCCCATAGTTTTATCAGAAGTTGGCATCCCAGACACCTCTTCTCAGAATTGTGTAGTCAGGCAAAACAGGAAAGCGAGTGAGGCCTGGCGAGACCCAAGTAATTTGCTGAAAGCTACAGGGCCAGGAATTGGGAAGATGGAACCTGAGCCTCGGTTGTTTACATTGAGTTAGCCTAGATTCTTGTGCCGGAAGGTGATACAATCAAGTTATGCTTGAATCAGATTTAATCTAGAGCTGTGTACAGACTAGGAGTCCAGGCTTGACATTTCTAGTTTTCTTGAAGCCATTTAAAAGTCAGCACTCACCAGAGTCCTCAGTTACTATCAGGGAAGGCCTGGGGCAAGGGAAGGGAATAAATATGTGGGTGGACACCAGCTTCCTGCAGCTGTGGGTCAACAGCTAGAGCCCAGGGCCAGAACAAAAGTAGCCAGGCTGGGGTCCAGTCTCAGCTCCACCACTAATTCATTGTGAGGCCTTGAGCTAGTCAGTTCCCCTCTTCTAGCCTTTATTTTCTCATTCATAAAATAAGGATACAATACCAGCTTTGCCGGCTTGTCGATTAAATAGAATTTCTCCTACCATAGAACCTAGCACATAGTGCTCAACAAGTACTCACTGATTCATCATTCATTCAAAAAATATTTGCTAAGGTCCTGCTTTGTGCCAAGCCTTGTACTAGACACTGGGGATGCAGGGAGTAAGCAAGACAGTATCAGCCTAGGCCTTCAACGAAAGCTGAGTTCCAGACCAACCATTTCATGAATGACACTGAGATAGTTGGAGGGGGTTGGGGGGAGGGACATTAACAGTGCTTGCCCAGTTGTAGTGTCCCACACAGAGAAGGTGCTTAGCAAAGATTGGCTGAATCCTAGTCCAGGGTGTATCTGGTCTTGCCCAGAGACTATCCTACCTTCACCCGCCTCCTCTAGGAACAAGCACTGGGGGTATAAAGATGCTGAGTGTAGGGAGACTTGGGGTCCAACCTCTACCACTGACCTGCAGGGCCTTGGTCCCAACTGCAGAATAAGGTAAGTGAATGAGCCTGGCACTTAGTAAGCTCTTCACAGATTAAGTCAAACCCTGGGGCTTCACTTTATGAATTTAGGAGAGCCACCCAATATGCCATTATTCTGAAACCAGGACTGGCATTGACTTTCTAGAATGATTTCCTCTGAAGATGGTATAAAAAGGTAAGGGACAACACCAGATGGGCTAACCTACTAACTGCTTTTTCAAAAATAAGAGTTAAAAAAATATCTTTGATATTTACCAAGTGCCTTTTCCAAACCCCAAACTTTCATGTTGCTTTTTCAAGCTAATCTTCACTATAATGCTATAAATAGTGTTATTTCTTCACTTTATGCATGGGGAACTGCAGACCATGAAAATAAGTGACATTCCCTGAATTGATGGATTTAGGACCAGAACTCAGTTCTCCCCTTTGCCTCTTTTGGAAATGTTCACAGGAATTAGGACACTTCACCCAGGAAAAAGAAGATTTGGGAGGATAAAATCTGTATGTTCTAAACTCACAGGGATGAAGAGAGGGGTTTCTGTGATTTGTGCAAGCCTGATTTAAAGTATATCCCCTGGAACCAGGCTAGCCACTTCCAGAGCCTTGCTCTTGCAACTGGGCAAGCACCGTGTTACTAGTGAGGTCTCTTAAAATTCTCTGGGGTAGATGTCACAGAACAGCAATGCACTGCAGTCCCAGAGACAAAACTGGGACAGCTCTCAACTGCATCTAGAGAAGGAGGTTTTCCAGGCAGAGCCGCCCCTAGAGGGGATGAGCTCCCGATCCCTTGGGCTGTGCAAGCAGGTTCTGCCTCCCTTCCTTAAGGAGGCCACAGATGGATTCTCACCCTGGGAAGAAATTAGTAACAGCTATCATTTATGTTGCCTCTTCCACGTTCTGGGCATTAAACTAGGCATGTTATTTACATTGTTTCTAATCCTGACAACAACCCCTCATAATATATATAGGGTCCCATTTCACAGATTTCACGGACTGAGGCTCAAAAATGAAATGACCTGCCCAAGGCTACGTAATGGACGGAAGAGCCAGGGCTGGCCCCTGGTTCCCTCTGGCTCTGAAGCTGTGCTCTCCCTCCAGAGTGTGCACTGCTGTGCAGTCTCCCAGAAGGAATACGATTCTAAGTTTTTAGTCATAGACAGGATTGAAAGCTGACCTGGAGCAGGTATATGAGTAGGCATTGGAAGAGAAGCTACTCCAGTATTCCACGGGGCTCCCACGAAAAACCAGTGTGCAGCAGCCCCTGCACATGGCTAGCACATGGACAGCAGCCAATCCCAGTCCAAAGTGGGCACCCACGACAGGCACTTCATCCAAAACTCCTTCCAGAGAAGGTGGCCATCATCCCATCTGCCCGTATTGCACCAAAGCACCCACCCTACCCTTCCTGCAGCTGGGGTTCATGGCCTACTTCCTTTCCTGCTCTGTCACTATCCCCTGTTCACATTGAAACAGAAGCCAGCCATTCCCTACCTGTGCCCCATGGAACCTAGCTGGGGATGCTGCTGCAGGCAGTTCAGTCTGTGGACCCCATTCCCATTCACCTCCCATCTACCCTAGTACCTTTCCCCCTCCACTTGCATCCCACACACACACATTACAACCTTTGCTGCTGCCTGAACTCATCCCCTCAACGTGGTCAGTCTGTTGTGGGAGTGTGCCTGTCTCCTCCACTAGTCAGCTCTCCAGCAGAGAATCACAGCCCACTGGAATGAGGCTTCAAGATCAGAAAAGGGTAGGGCTCTCCCTAGGACAGAGTGTGAGTCTGCAGCAGAACTAGACCTTGGATTCCATCCAACATCATTCAACAAGCCCCTTATTCAGGGCTCAGTCATAAGCTGGAGCTCCCAATCTCAACACGTGGACCAAAGGTCACAGCAGTGAGTCAAGGGCATGTAGGGCCAGGAGAATCATTGGAACCCCACTTCCACCAGGTTGGTAGCAGGAGTCTAGGCCAGAGGTAAGTCCTTGAGAGGCAGGCACTGGGGCAGGGAATTATCTGGTCAGCTGGCACCCCTGTTGGGGAGTGTTACAACTTGGGGTGGGGATGAAAGAACAGCCAGTCCCAGGAGGTGGCAGTCACATGGTTTTGACATGAGGAGGCAGGAAACCAAGGTCGTAGTCCTATTTTTGCCAGGCATTTGCTGAGTGTGACCTTTGGCACATCACAAATTCTGTCCTTCCTCCTGGGCGGGAGAGGGGTGTGTGCAGGATCAATGAAATAACAGGTGCATGAGCTATAAAGTGCGAAGGAGCTATGTGAGCAAGCGACAGCCCGTATATCAGACAAGGCTGAGTGCCTGGCCGCCCGTGTGGGAGGCCGACGAGGGCCTTCCCACTGGGAGCCGCACTGTGATTACCGCGCTGTGAAACCAGGACTGATGGGTAAAACAGTCGGGTGTGGGTGGAAGGGAGACATCACTGGGACTGGGGGTCAGACCACGCTAAGTCAGATGTCCTGTTCCTCCCCTGCCTAGCTCTGAGTTTTTGACTGAGTCCTGAAACCTCTTTTCAATTGAGTCCCCTCATCTATAAAAGGAGAATAATGATTTTTTTGTTTGCAGGGTTGTGGTGGGAATTAGATGGGAAAGTTTATATTAAATGCCTGCAACTGTGCTGGCCCACACACGCAAGTTTCCTTTGTGCGTGCATATGTTTTTCTTCAGTTTCTCTTCATTTGTTCTGGTTTTGTTTGTTAAATTAAAAAAAATAAAACACAAAGAGAGGAATTCCCATGGGAGGAGGTTGAGCCCAACTACAGTCCTGGGGTTTGTCCCTGACTCACTGTGAGGCCCCGGGAAGTCCCAGCCCTCCATCAGCCTTTGGTTCCTCATCTGTGACTCCAGGGAGTTTCTCCGAAGCCCAGCCTGCAAGGTGGGGAGGGGGATACCACGCTGTGAGCCCTTCCATCAAGAGGACCCTCCAGGCTGAGCTGAGGGATAGGGGCCAGCCAGGGACCAGGGGAGGGAGACGGAGCGGTGGGGGAGGGGCCGCAGGCCAGGGAGGTGGCAGCTCTGTAACCGTTATGCTCAGGCCTGTGAAGGGAGCAGGCCAACTCAGCTTAGGGAGCCTGCTGCCTATTTTCCCACAGCCTGCCCAGTTAATGCCAAAACAAAACACACTTGCCTGCTCCCTGCCGCAGGAGGGCAGCGAGCCAAAATGAGCGTCCCGAAGGGCTGGCAGATGCCCTGGCATCCTGCCTCTTCTTCCTGGGCACCCACCCTTCCCCGTCTGCAGCACATCCACACACTCATGTCCTGTAACCTGGGCGAGCTGAGCCCCGCCCGCAGCCAAAGCTGGCCCAGAGTGTGTGGGGAGGAGCTCCTCTGGGACCTGCACTCCCCTCCTCATTTTCAGCCCTCCTAAATGAACACCTCCAACACCAAAACTTGCTTGTCCTCTCCATGCATCCTCGACGTGGAGATGGGGTCTGATTCTCACTGTGCTGCTGTGGGCAGAGCACGTGGCATCCAGAATGCTGGGCACTGCTATCACTCACCACGGGAGGGAATTCCCTGGCTTGGGAAAGCTCTTTCAGCAGAAGGGAGCAGGTGGTGAATCTCCCTGAAGAGACAGATGCCACCAACACTGTAGGCAGAGCCAGTTCTCGGGTAAAAAGCAGCAAATCCACCATCCCCGCCTTCTCTCTGATGCTTGTCTACACTGGGCACAGTAATGGTAATAGCTCATACTTTATAATATAATAGTTACTATGTGTCAGCACTTTACATAAATAATTAATCTAGTTCTTACAACAGCTTTGCTGTAGGTATTATTAGCCCCATTTTACCCATAGGATTACTTGACCAGTAAGTAGCAAACAGATTTGTACCCAATTAATCAGGCTCCAGTATTTGTGCCACTAACTGCTAAGCTAATCTGCCACCAAAGACGGCATCCCCCGTAAAACCCAGGTCCCAACTTGGAATATGGCAAGATGCTTGCCCTAGCACTGTAGAATCCATACATTTTTCCAGACTTGCCTGAGCTGAGAGGACCACCTACAGATGCTTGTTTAAAATACAGGGCTCTCAGCCCCTCCTCTGAGGACTCAGGGAGTTTGGTGTGGAAAGAGAGGAAGTATCTGCCATGTGGAAACTGTCCCCAAAATATTAAGTGAATAAATACCCTTGCCCCCACTGAGCCTCCACTCAACTCCAAAATAGGGTTACAGGTCCCTGCCCCATCTCCAAGCCTGGCTGTGTGTTGAGCCAGTGCATGTCTCCACCAGCGTTGCTTGGGTATGAGGAGCCGTTTACCAGTGCACCAGGCTGGCTTCTAATAATAGCTGCAATAATAATAGCTAACATTTCTTGCATGCCTATGGACGACCAGGCACAGCTCTGAGGGCTTTCATTGTGTTAACCAGTTGATTCTCACAACACCCAGTTACCCTGACTTTAAGGATGTGGAAACTGAGGCTCAGAGTGGTTAAGTAACTTACTCATGATCCTATAGTTAGTAAGAAGCAGGATTTGAACCCCAGTGGTTCTATTCCAGTGTCCAGAGGTTAGACACTCTAGAATAATTTCTGGATGCACCCAGCCCCTCCTCTTGGGAACTGGGCTGCCACATTTTAATTGAGCACATTGATACTGCAACGCTGGAGGTGGGCCTTGGTCTATGGGGAGAGGAAGAGAGAGAGCAGGAACTGCAGGCTGGGTGGGCCTGGGCCGTGTTTGGGAACAGTCTGAGTGGAGAATCCCGGAGAATGAGCCTACAGAGGCAGCCCGTGCCTTGGGTGTCCCACTTGGCTGTTTGCTCTAAAATGTGAAAGCGATCCTCCTTTACGGTGTTGATCATGCTCTGTAATAGACGTGTATTGCCCGTTTCACCCACCCTGTCAGTGCTCCTCATCCCCATAGATCCCTGGGAGAATATCTTGTTTGTCACTGTATCCCTAGCACCTAGGATGAGGCATGCTGGACGGATGGATTTGAAAACCTGAAGACCCAGAGGTTTACCAGCTGTGGCAGCCAGGTCCCAGAACAGAAGGTCCAGTACAGCACCTGAAGGGAGGGCATGCCTAAGGGCCGCACAGACCTGTGTCCATTCACACTCAGCCCTCTGTCCTCACACCCTACACTAGGCCTTTGACCTCACCGCTGCTCCTCCTAGGGGGAGGCTTGTGAATTCACAAACCATATAGGGGATGATGGACGGGGATGATGGACATGTCAGAAAGGCAAGGACCTTGAGCCGGGTCATACTAACTCCAGTGCCTTTCCTCACTGCAAACTGGGCACTCAGCTTAGTGCCTTGGTGAAGAGTGTGGGTCAAGTTCGAAAGTGAGACTGACCAGTTTGAATCTTGGCTCTGCAGCTTTCTAGTTCTGTGGCCATAAATGCAGTCTAGATGCTGAATACCTCCCAATGTCACCTCACATTGTTCTGTGACCCTGGGCCCAGCTGTCACTCTCTCGGCCTCCGTTACTGAGTATATGGGATGGTTACCCTTTAGGTCCATGTGGCTCTGTCATTCTCTAGTTCTGTAACTGTCAAGACTAGACAATGCTTTCTAGATGGTAGCAAAAGTATGTAAAGGTGAAACTCAGTCTTTTGTCTCTGGGGCAGCCAGGAAAACCTTCTCTAACCCAGCACTGATCACAAAGAAATGACTCGGTCAAGGCCATAGGCATCACCCAGAGTCCGTCTGGGTGACGGTTTTCCAGGCATAGCTGGAGATGGTTTATCGATCTGCCCCCCTTTCCTGATTCTCGGCCCTGCACCCTGCCGTAGCAGGCTGGCCCCTGTGGGCTGCATCAACAAGGCCCCCTTGCCAGCTGCTCCCCATTCAGGCTTGGAAGATGAGAAACAACAGGAGACTGTGGTGGAGAGAAGGGGTTGGGGTGTTTCCCTTCTGCTCCCCCTCTACTTGGTGCCTTCCCCAGTCCCTCCTGATCCCACTCCTGCCAGGCCTCCCTACCTCTCCCTGGGCTCCAGGAACATGAATCCTGCCCCTCCTTCAGCTCCAGCCTCTGGGTGCTGGGTGTGCGCCTCACCATCCTTTTGTTGTTCCATTAACCTACGCACCACTCCGAACAGCAGTCCCCATCAGGACGTTCCCTCACTTGAACTGTTTGAGGGGAATGGCTTCCTTCCAGCCTCCTAACTCATATAGGGCCCTCAACCTGGATCTCGCCTATTCAGCTCAGTCAAGTCAATACGTTCCCCAGAACAAAGAACCAACCAGCCTGGTCCGTGAACATACTTCCCATGGCCCTGCTCTTGGGCAGCGATGTGCAATGTGGCTTCTTTAGGGGCCCCAAGGTCTGACCATGACTTGCTGTCACTCCTAAAGAACCCTTGTGGGTGGAGTCAGATGAGAAAAGGGCACCTACAGCAAGGTAACAGTGACTAGTGTGGTGAACCAAGACCACAGAACATGCCTCAAGGCACAGCACGGGCATGGGTACTCAGGCAGGGTAGGGGGCGGGGCCAGGGAAAGCCAGGAATAGTCACTGCTCAGGGCAGGCTCCCTGGAGGGCCAGACAGAGCCTGACCAGGAACCACGGGTGCTGGATAGGTGGCAAGGAAAGGGGAGAGAAGCTTATCTCAGGAGAGAGTTTAGCAAACGGTTGGCAGAAAGAAGTGGGATCCCAGGGGGCACGAGCCAGGGGCAGGGACTGGGTGGGGCACACAACAGTCACTGTCTGGCTGCCCCTTGGCTTCCCTCAGGACACGACCCCTCGCCATGCCCTAGCCTGGAGCAGGGCTTCTACCTGAGGGCTGCCAGTCACCCCAACCCTTTCACTTCCCTAGCTAACCACACCTGCCCCACACCACAGCCGTGGCGGGGTCTAGGTTTCAATTCTCATTTCCTCTATACCTCTGTAGGTTCCGAGAGTTTCAATTTCTTGACAGGGGTTGGGCCCAACTCTAACCTAGGTACCCTCAGTCCTCTGTCACTGCCTCCTCACTGTCATTTCTGCCTCTCCCCGCCCCCAACTCAGCTCTCTCCTAGCCTCTGCCCTCCTAGCAGGTAGGGCAGGCCCGTTAATATGCTTTTTGACCACGCACTCCTCTGCTCAAGACTCTTCTATAGCTCCCCTTGCCCTGCAGATTAAGTCCTAGCTTCTTAAAGCGACATCGTAGGCCCTTCGCTGCCTGAGTCCTGCTGGCCGACCCGACTTCATCTCTCAGTCTCACCGTGTCAGGTACCCTTTGTCCCAAACACAGCATGTATGTGCACTTCTCCAGAACTCGTCAGGTTCTCTTAGCAACTTCATACTTCTGAACATGCTGTTCCCTCTGCCTTCAACCTTTCCCTGTTCTCTCCGCCTGATAAACTCATATTCATTTTTCACACTCCAGCTCAGAGCGCCTGCTCCTGGAAAGCCTTCCTCCTTCCTCCAGGTCGGAATGAGCCCACCTGCCCCTGAGCCTCTACAGCCTCATCCAGGACCCTAAGCACAAGCCGATTAGACTTCCATTAGTTGTCCTTTTCTGCACTCCTCTTCCTTCCAAGTCTCTAGCCCAGCTGGACTGCTTGTTGGCTCTGTGACCTTGGGCAAGCCACTTGACCTTCTCCAGAGCTCTCCCTGAGCCCCCAGGTGGGACTAGGTGCTCTCTGTGGAGAATTTTCAGCACCTATACATCCACTGATAATCATGTGTGTCCCATAATTTTGTATCTTTCTCCCACCAGGCTGTGAGTCCCTTGTCAGCAAGGTAACTGGCCAGGTTCCTTCTTACCAAGTTGTCTCTCCATCGCCAGGATCTACCATCCCAGAAAGCCTTATGGCACAGGCAAATTTAACCCAAACTCCATTTTTACAAGTGGGGAAACTGGGCCCAAAGAGGCACAGAGATTTGTGCAAGGTCATGAGCCAGCTTCAGGGCTTCTCCCCGCCCTTCCCCAAGTCCCTGTGCTAGCCTAGTCTCCAGGGACCTCCCCTAGCCGGGGCCAGGGCTCTGGAGCAGAGGGCAGTCCTGCCCAGGCCTCACCTGTTGCTGTCCCATGGGCTTGCAGGGTGGAAGCTGCCAGATGCCCAGACAGTTTCACTTCCCTCCTGGCTGCAGAGTGCTGAGAGCAACTGTCAGGCCTCAGGCACTTCCGTTTCACTCAGAGCCTGGCTTCCTTTTCACCCCTTCCGTAGGCAGCCAGCAGAACAAGGACCACAACCTCTGTGCCAGCTCCTGGGGACTTTTGTGTTTTGGGGGGGACCAGCCCAGACAGCCCAGCACAGTCTTCACCTCGGGGGTTTGTGGCAGGAAAGCCTAATTACCCAAAACTCCGGAGACAGAAGTTTTGACCTTAACGAAACCTCATCTGACCTGTGTAGTTGGGAAGTGAGAGGCCTCACAGGAGGAAACTTCTGCAGAATCATAAATCCTCAGGGCCCTTGAGGCAACCTGTTCATTTTACAGTTAGGGAGACTGGGGTCAAAACACTGTGATCCCAGAGCAGAAGTGCAGTGAGGTACTCAGGGGCCTTGATTTGTAGGGATACCCGACCCTGAACTAAATGGTCTCAATCGGTGTTGCTCTGAAGTGCTTTGCCTGTACAATGTGCCTTTGTTTGTCCATCTCCCTTCTACCTGCTGCCTTGGTGGGTGCCTGCCTGCCTGCCTGCAACAGCCACTCTCACCCCCAGCCTGGCTGCCAGTTAGCCTTTGAAACTGTTTACAACCAGATCGCCAAGGGCATAAAACTGATGTGCAAAATATGAGTAAGTGGGCTCCGATCAAGGGCTTGAGGAACAAGGGCTTCAGGATATCCAGGGACCTTTTATACCTAAAGTCTGGTCTCTGCGGCCCTCCCTCAACAGAGAAAAAAATTTCTCTGTCAATCATCAGCTCACACGTAACCCACACATGCTTGGAGAGTGCCTCTGGCAGGAGGAGGACAACAGCTTGCCCCTCTGCTTCTCTCGCTTTGGTAACTTAACATCATCCCCAAGGCCAAGAGAGGCATTAAAGATCAGGCAGTTCACATCCCATTTACAACTGCATCAAAAAATAAAATACCTAGGAATAAATGTAAGCAAGGAGGTAAAAGACCCATACTCAGAAAATTAGAAGACACTGAAGAAAGAAACTGAAGAAGATACAAATAAATAGATGCATATATCCTGCTCATGGATAGGAAGAATTAACATCATTAAAATGTCTATACTACCCAAAACAATCTATAGATTCAATGTAATTCCTATCAAAATACCAATGGCATTTTTCACAGAAACAGAAAAAATATTCCAAAAATTTATATGGAGCCACCCAAAATTCCTGAATAGCCACAGCAACACTGAGGAAAAAGAACAAAGTTAGAGGTATCACACTACATGATATCAAACTATACTCCAAGTCTATAGTAATCAAAACAGCATGGAACTGGTATAAATACAGACACATAGATCAACGGAACAGAATAGAGTCCAGAAATAAACCCACACCTTTATGGTCAATTAATAATATATGACAAAGGAGGCAAGAACATACAATGGGGTGAAGATGGCCCGATAATGTTGTTGGGAAAATTGGACAGATACATGCCAAAAAAAAATGAAATTACACCACTGCCTTATACCATATATAAGATTAAACTCAAAGTGGATTAAAGACTTAAACATAAGACCTGAAATCATAAAACTCCTAGAAGAAAACATAGGCATAAAATCTCTGACATTTCTCTTAGCAATATTTTTTCATATATATCTCTTCAGGCAAAGGAAACTGAAGAAAAATAAACAAGTGGGATTATATCAAACTAAAAAGATTTTGCACAGCAAAGGAAACCATCATCAACAACAAAAAAGACAGTCTACTGAATGGAAGAAAACATGGCTGTCTTCTCATGTTATACATGTGATAACATATTAGTATCCCAAATTTATAAAGAACTCACACAACTCAACACCCCAAAAAACAAACAACCCAATTAAAAAATGGGCAGAGGACCTGAATTGACACTTCTCCAGAGAGGACATACAGCTGGCCAACAGACATATGAAAAGATGCTTAAGGTCACTAATCATCAGAAAATGCAAATTAAAGCCACAATGAGATATCACCTCACACCTGTCAGAATGGCTGTCATCAATAAATCCACAAACAAATATTGGTGAGGATGTGGAGAAAAGGGAACCCTCACACACCGTTGGTGGGGATGTAGATTGGAGTGGCTGCTATGGAAAACAGTATGGAAAGACCCCCCAATATTAGACATAGAACTACCTAATGACCCAGAAATTTCACTGCTGTGTAGAAGAAACCCAAATGCTAGTTCAAAAAAGATATGTGCACCCCTATTTTCATCGCAGCACTATTTACAATCACCAAGATATGGAAGCAACTCAAGTGCCCATCAATAGAAGAGTGGATGAAAAAGTGGTGGTACAGCTCTGGTGGGCTCAGTTGGTTGGAATGTCATCCTGAACACCAAAATGTTGCGGGTTTGTTTGCTGGTCAGGACACATGCCTAGGTGGGGGGTTTGATCCCCAGTCAGGGCTCATACAGGGAGGCCGCTGCACTGAGCAATACTTCACATCAAAGTCAGTCAGTCTCTCTCTCTCTCTCTCTATCTCCCCTCACCTTCCTCTCTCTCTAAAATCAATTTTTAAAAAATCCTTGAATGAGGATTAAAAAAACTGATGCTACATATATGCAATGGAATATTACTCAGCTATAAAAATGAATGAAACCTTACCATTTGGTCAGCATGAAGACAGCATGAATGGACTTAGAGGATATTATGTTTAGTGAAATAAGTCAGACAGAAAAAAACAAATACCATATGATTTCACTTATATGTACAATCTAAAGATCAAAATAAACGAACAAAATAGAAACAGACTCGTAGATGCAGAGATCAGAGTGATGGTTGCTAGAAGAGGGGGCTGGGTAGAAAAGGCAAAGGGATAGGAAGTACAAATTGGTAGTTACAAAATAGTCACAGGAATGTAAAGTAGAGCACAGGGAATAGTCAATAATATTGCAATAACTATGTACAGTGCCAGGGGGGTACTTTCTATATTGGGAGAACCACTTTGTAAAGTATATGACTGCCTAACCAATATGTTGTACACCTTGGTTAATGCAAAATAGCATTGAATATAAACCATAATTGAAAAATAAAATTTTTAAAAAGATCAGGCAGTTCAACCCCAAGTCAGATTCAGAAATCATTGTCTCCATCTAGTTTTTCTCTCCCACATTTTTATTGGACTCATGTAAATCCAGTGCTTGACCTATAAGATTCAACAAAGTTTTGTCTTCAGAGAACTTGCTGCTCGAGAGGGGAGACACACATGAAAAGAAATCCTGCAGTGGAGTGTGTTGTGGGCCCAGGGGAGAGAGTGATCAGGATTGTCGGAGACGAAGATGCTTCCTGGGATCTTGGAGGATAAACTCACCGAACAGAGAAGGAGAGAAGGGCTGCAAGGAGCTCTCTATATTCCTGGTTTCGAGCCCAATATCAAGCAGACCCCTCTTAGATCAGACTCCCTGACTCCTGCACCTTGTTGCCTTTCCCTCAGGCTTCATTCCACCACTTTGTTGGTCAACAACCTTCCCATGCATTTCACCTGTGAAGCCTGTTCAGGGCCCTGGGGACTCCTGGCCTTGTGGAACACCCACCCTGGTGTAGAGATGCATATAGATGCATACAGAGACAATGACCATGCAGTGCTAACATGTCATGGAGGAGGAAAGGACACAACCCGGGAGGCAGCAAAGGTACCAGAGGCATTCTGGGAGGTCAGGGGAGACTTCCTGCAGGAGGACTTTTGTTAACTGAAATCTGAGATGTGGAATCTCCTTTGCTCCTGCTAACATTCCTCTAGGATAGTCTCATTATCTCCATTGTAGAGGTGATAAAACTGAGGCCCAGAGAAGGCCAATGCTTCACCCAAGATCACATGGTTAGTAAGGTAAGGTGGGGTGGGGCTGTTCACTCCTGGGCACCCAGCAGTGGAGTCGGAGGGTGGCACCACTGGAAGAGCTGGGACAAGGATGCTAGAACCAGCGCTGAGATGTTCGGGGAGAAGCAGAAGCCAAGAGCCTGGAGCTAGGTGGAATCAGCAGGACATGCCATCTCCCCCCACACAGTGGAGCAGACGAGAGGGCGGGAATACCCTACCAGCTACCAGCTTATGGCTTCAGGACAACAAAGCTGGCTCGGTCCTTGGACACCATCTCATCCAGCCCCCATTAAACTGAGGCTCAGCCAGAGCAATAGATGAGGCAAACAGTGTCACAGTGGCTGGCCCTGGACTAGAACCCAGAGGCTCTCTCCCCCAGCGCAGGGCTCCATGCACAACGCTGACCACCACTACACTGCTTAGTCCGGTCTGCATTTACTGACACATGCTCTGGATCGGACACTCTTCCAGGCCCCATGGGGATCACAGGGAGCCTCCCCATCCTGCTGTCAGGAGCTCACAGCTGGCGCGGGGCAGTGGGATCTGGCTCACAGACATGGACTGCAGGCAGCATGTGGGAAGTGGGGCAGCGTCAGGCCTGAGCAGAGTCCTGGGGAGTGGGGTGGGGGAGGACCTTAGTGTGCCCTGGACAAGTCCTTGGACCTCAGTTCTTCCGTCCGGTCCAAGGGACTGGAGGCAACAATCTCTGTGGCCTCTCAGTTCAGGCAGTCAGGTCTCCATCCCCAAGAGCTATGCAGAGGTTGGGAGGTGGGTCTGGGCCAAGCTTCTGGGAGGCTGGCTAGGGGGAGGCAGAGGAAGTGGCTGGAGCTGCTTGAGCCACCCACCCCTGGTTGCCCAAGTAGGGGCTGACCCATTACCAGCAGGGAAATCACAGACTCAGCGCTCAGACATCTGGGAGGTGCTGGGCAGCCAGAGTATTTTTAGAAGGCCAGAGGCAGACATGCCAGGAATCTTGGGCGTCACTGAGCCAAAGAAGCTGTGAGGCCAGTGGAGGGTGAACCAAAAAAGGTGGCCCCAGTTCTGGTTCTTACTTCACTAAGGTCAGCTGGTCTTCCTTTTCCCCAGAGGCCAATGCTCAGGACTCCTGTGTACAAGCTCTGGTTTCCCTGGCTGGCCGCTGGATCTGCTTCCTTCTGGGCTTTCAGGTGCAGAGCTGTTACGAGCCTCAGTGGGGAATGGGCCCTCGGTCTCCACCGATTCCCTTAGCCAGCTACTTGGGTGCTTTCAGTGGTCCAGGTGAACTGCTGGGCCCGAGGGATGTCGAGTAGGAAGGAAGGAGCCCTGGGAGGGGAGGGAGAAGATATGGGAACACAGACAGGGACAACTCCCCGAGATCGCTTTGGCAAAGGAGCACATGTGGGCCTGAGGGAGCTGGGGGCTGGGGGGGGGGGCGCCTGATGGTTTCCCAGGGCTGCTAAAAGACTAGATGATTATCTGTGGGGGAAAATGAAAGCTGCCAGAGCAGGGGAGCTGGGGTGGGGTGGGGGGCAAACTCTGGGTTATAACTAAAGGGTGGTTATCAGTGTTTGCTAGAGCCATGTCTTTTCTTCTTGAGTTATTTCTGAAAGATGACATCTCAGAATTGGAGGAAAGGTAAGAAGATATGCTCAACTCTGGATCTATCAACTGTTAGAATAACCGCCCAGTTTGCAGGGACACCTCTAATGAATGGATGCTCCTGTGCCCACCTCACCCCAACCAATCCCTTCAGACAAGTCCACTCTGTCCTGTTACAAAAGAACACCCAGACCCAGACAGGGGTCCGGGATCTGTCAGTGAGGCCTATGGAAGGACTCTGACCTTTGTCTGAAACTTACAGATTCCCACGTGGTCAAAGCCACAGGGGGTACACTCCCAGGCCTGCCCTTCCCGGGAGAGGACTAGGGCCGGGCAAAGGGCAGGAGTCCATCCCCACGCCGTGCTCCCTCACCACTGACCGCAGCTGAGACTGCACCTGCGCCCACCTCCTCCCAGGGATTGCTATCCTTCCCGCCCAGTGTTCCTCAGACCAGGCTCCTCGGTTTCCTGAGGGTTTCTAGCCTCAGTCACGAGTGTCCTCCAATTCTCTATCTCAGTGTTTAAATGCCGTACCTTCACTTGAATAATAATCTAAGCAAATTAATATGAGAATATTCTGGCTTGGCTGGAATGCAAAACATCTTGTAAAAGAGGCAGCTCCGAGTGCCAGGGCGCGTGTCTGCCTTGATCAGCAAACTGGTTCCAAAGAATCTACTACAGAGACCACATTTAACTTCAGTGCAGTGTCTCAAGCTGACTTATCAGTTTTGAAATTCACTGCTTTAGCGAAAATGCTTATTTCCTTCCTGACAGATCCTAGGCAGAGAAATAGGGCTCTCAACTGGGGTCAGAAAGCCTGCTCCCAGCTTACTGAATAACCTTAGACAACTCCCTTCCTGAGTCTGGATCTGGGTCCAGGCTTCATCTGTAGAATGGTCAGTTTGTTAAACTATGCCCGTGACCCCATATGACTCTCACACCACAGGATTCCCAACTGTGATGAGCTACCCTGTCATTCCCCGACCCCCAAAGCCCACCCCACTCCACACCACCCCCACCCCACCCCTGAGGCCAGTGCTGCACTGGGCTGGTAGGTGGGGCATGGGCAGGGAAGCCTCCAGGAGTGTGGGTGGCAGGCAGAGACAAAGCCGAAGGGGGTTGGAGGTCATCAGAAAACAAGCTGCCAGCCCAAAAAGAGCTCTTACAACCAGCCAGGCTGGCTGTTCGCTGAGATTCACCGTGGAAAACATATCCAGGGCTCCCTCTGACTGGACCAGTGGAGCCTAGGTCAGGGAACCTACCCTCAGCTGTGTGGGAACCCCCTCTGAGACTCCCCCATCCACCCAGCCACCTCTCCCTCCAGGGACTTAGAGCCACCCCCTGCTCTACCCTCCCCATCCCAGGTCACACTGGGGCCTCAGAGCACAGGGCCCCTCCCCCAGCAGTGCCAGAGGTAACCCCCTCTGACTGGACCACCTTCCCCCAACTCCTACCCCTTGGCGCCTGCCCAACTCCCATAGATAGCCTAGATTTCAAAATCGGAGCAGCCTCTGTCAGGAGGCGCTCCCAGATCCCCCACCCCATGGTCTGTATTGATCTCTGACTCTGCTCTGATCCACAGTAAATATTTTCTGTCCCTATTTTCTTTCCCTCCCTCCAGACTCCCCACTGCCTGTGTGGGTTTAGACGCTGTGGAGATGACATCCTAAGAGCTTTCTATTTAACAAAGTTTCTCTGAAATCAGCTCTGTGCTGGGCACCGCTTTTCATCAGAATTGCCATCATGTCAACTTGCTGTTGGGCTGGGAGTGGCATTCTGTTAAATCTCTCTGCTTTGCAGGGGAAAGGTTTGAAGCTCTGTCGCTTAGCCGGGGAATTGGAGGCCTGAAAGGGCAGCTGGAATAGGAGGAAGCGTCTGTCCTACAGGCCCCGACGACCTCGGGCCCCAGGCAAACCTGCCCTCGCAGACAGTCTGCGGACTGGACATACTAATCGGGGTGTCCTACTCTGCTGCCCCGCCCGTTTGTCTTGTCATTTGTCATCCTGTACCTGAAGGGGTCTCCTGGGGATACCAACTAGAGAAGTGAGTGGGGCGCTGCCGGATGGGAGGAGGGCACACTGAGGGAGGGAGTATGGGTAGGGAAATGCTTGGGGGTAGGTGTGGCATGCCCACCACACCCTGGTGGGGGTGGCTGCCTCTTCACCGGGTGTGGGCCCTTTGGAGCTTTCAGTGACTAGGTCCCCACCCTGTCCCAGCAGAGGAGCCTTCAGAGCCCGGAGGTCATAGATCATCCCTCCTAGCCCCAAGGTGGTCTGTTCTCAGCCCCTCAACCCAGGGAGAGAGCACTGGGCTGTGAATCAAGAAAGTGTGTGGCTTTGGGCAGGTCCTGCCTCCTCCCCGGGCTGAGTCTCCCATCTGCACAATGAAGAAGGGGGCTCTGTACAACTGAAGGCCCCCTTCAGTCAGGACAGAGGAGGAAATCCGTGTGCAGGGTTCTGGCTGGCTGCTCCCGCATCTCTCACCCCATCTGATCTCACAGCCACAGAGCAGGAAAGAAATGCCACTGCCCAAGGGAAGCTGCCGGAGCTGAGGGCGCAGGCTGCTGTGGTGTCTTCAGAAATCCACCTTTGGACTGGGAGGGCCTTTGACCCGAGGAGGGGCTACCAAAGTTTTGTTCTAAGTAAAGAACAGTGGCCAGGATATGTTTTGTTTTGTAGTAAAAGAAAAAATACGGTTTCAACCATGTTCGGGAGTGTAATTCAGTGGCATGAAGTGCATGCACAATGCTGTGCAACGTCACTGTTATCTGCCTCCGGGACTTTTCCATACCCCCAGACAGGAGCTCTCTGCATCAGACAGTCGCTCCTCACTGCCTCTCCCCCAGCCTCCGGTGCCCTCCCCTCTAATTTCTGTGTCTCTGGATTTGCCTATTCCTGAACCTCATATAAGTAGAATCATCCAATATTTGCCCTTCTTTGTCTGGCTTATTTCACTTAGCATAACGTTTTTAAGGCTCAGCTACGCTGCAGGGTGGGACAGAACTTCATTTCTTTTAAGGGCTGAGCAATATCCCACCGTACAGAAGCACCACATTCTGTTTATCCGAGCGTCTGTCTACGGACATTCAGATTTCACCTTTCGGCTACTGTGAATAGCGCTGAGATAAACATGGGTATCCAAGTACCTGTTTGAGTCTCTGCTCTCAGTTCTTTTGGGCACATACCTAGAAGTGAAATTGCGGGATCACACGGTAACTCTGCATATGACTTTTTGAGGAACCACCAAACTGTTTTCATGGCGGCTGCACCATTTTACACTCCCACCGGTGATATGCCCATGTTCCTATTTCTCCTGTAATAGTGGGAATCAAAACAGCGGGGAATTGTAACCCACCCCGTTCTTTTGACATTGCTCCTGTAAATGCTGACTCTGACTGATACGTAGCTTGTAGAGAAGCAGCATGTTTGTACAAGGATCCTAGGGACTAACTTCCAAAGACACAGATTCCGACCTTCAGGCCTCCCGGCTCCGGGAGATTTGCTGACCTTCAACCGTGGAGCCACAATGATGTAAAAACCAGGATGATGTGGAGCCAGGATGACTAAACCCGGATGATGCGCACTGACCATCACTTACCTTATCGGAATGGACTGTGCTCATCTGCATGTAGAGAACTTTTCAGTCCCCACCTCTGAGCTCTCTGCTCTGCTCCCCTCTCCTCCTTGTAAAAATCTCTGCCTCCACTCAGAGGTGGAGATGGGCTTTGAGACATGAGTCCCCCAACTTCCAGGTGGCTGGAACCTGAATAAACCACTTTCCTTTATATCCGCACCTGCCTCTCGAGAATTGGCTTTCGAATCGGTGGGCAGCCGGACCTGCATTCAGTTACACTCCTAGGGACACAGGCTAGAGACACTTATCCTTGCTTTTTCATTATTTTATAATAATAGCCATCCTAATGAGCACGAAGTGGTATCTTACTATGGATGGCCTGGAATTTTAAAAATATATATTTTAGCTGCAGAGTTCTTTTATCAGAGGAAAACGTACCTGAAGGCTAATGAAATATGGGTGAGGAGTTGGCAGTGGTTGACTGTAGGAGAGAGGGGCTGGGGGGGAGGGGGCGCTGGTGAAGGAGCTCATGGGTGAGGGTGCTTTCTCTTGGTCTCTCCTTCCTTGTCCTGCCCCACCCAGCAGTCCCTGAGGCCTTTTGGAGGAAACTGGCAGCACAGTGTAAAATGTTCCTGACTCACAGTCACTGAAGTCACTTCCCTCCTAGGGCACTCACTGGAGAAGGCCAAGTGTAACAGTGGCAGGAAGTTTCTCATTTTTTGTCCTTAGGAGAGGACTTAGATGACCACGTTGGGGGAGGCCCTCTCTGCTTTGGCAGTCACTTGAGGTCATCAGATTTAAATAGGCCCCGGCAGGACGAAACAGGACCCTTTGTGGTCTGACAAAGGCTGCCTCTCCCAAGATCGATGGGATGCAGAGCTGGGGAGGAAGGCAACATACTCGCAGGGTACAAATGCAGGAAGGCCTAGACCCTTCCCATGGGAGACTCCAAATTATTTCACTGTCTCCTAAGATGACCATTCCCAGTGAGCTCCATCGGGCAGTGGGAAAGGACTCCTGGGCCCCCAAGGGGAGCTCAGTGGTGTGCGGAAAGGGCCTTGAACTAACCGGGCTTACCTCTGCAGCTGAGGACCCAGAGCCCCTTTGGACTTTCTCCTTGGAGAAAATTGCCTGAGCTTGGGAGTGTGAAGGACAGCCGAGACTTTGGAGTCACGCATTCGCTGCTGCTGGGGCTCGGAGCAGTGAGGTGACAGAAGACTGGTGCCCAGCAGTGACTTTGGTTGAAATGAGCTAGTCCCCGAGGATTTTGAGCAGTTGTATGAGGTGGGAGAAAAGGCCTCCAGAGGAGCAGTGTGGACTTACTCTTGATAGGATCTTGTGGGAGCTCAATTAATGGGGCAGGGGACCAAAATGTGTGCCCTAAGCCGGTGGAGTGACCATACCAGTGCATGTGGTTTTCTCAAGTTCTTGGCTTCTTCGGGGCATGGAGAGGGGCGGACAAGCGTATCATCCCTTGCTGCACCCAGGCCAGATCAAGACAGCCCCGGGAATGGAAAGGAAAGTCTCTAGGCCTCTTTCCTCACCTTGGTTCCCTGGGAGTCCTTTTTGGGTACCCCTCAAGAGCTCCCCATCTGCTTCTCATCTTCAGGATCACATCATGCCCCCTGCATAGGTCTACAACACAGGTTATTCCCTGTTCACTCTCTTTATCAAAACTTATCCAGCCAGGGCCCAGATCCCTCGGAACCTCTTTAGAGACGCTGAGCTCAGCTAACAGACCAAACGTAAGGAGTTGGTGCTAAGAGCCGGTTAATCCAGCCAATTAGAGCTGCACAGATAACCCCACCCCTGATGCCACCCACATTTCACTCTGAACACACCGATCTGCACGACAGGCTGTAGGAATGTATCACCTCAATAGCCCTTCTGCTTTGCCAGGCAAAGAAGATGTGATTCTATTGGTAGAGTTTTGGGCACCTTGAAAGGTAGTTTGGGGAAATATTTTCTTGCTAAATAAGCACTGTCTGCTAAACCATGGAGGAGACAGCATTTCCTACCTACACGTGAGGATGCTCAGATGAGGCCTGGGGCTCAGGGCCAAACAGGCCCAGCCTCAGCTGTGACCTTCAGTCCTACTCCCTGGGCCAAGATGCTAAATTCAGATTTGCCATCAGCCCTGAAGCAGGTTAGACCAGTCACCATGGGCATGTGCCTGGACAACCAAATTTGCCTGCGGTGAAATTCTGATTTATGCAAAAGGAATCTTTAGACTGCAATGTTTTCCACACCCAGCACACAAATGAAAACATTTCTTTTTGAATACATTTGGAAGGAAAAAGAGAGACAAGCAGGATAAAGGGAAAGATCAGAGAATAGCGCAGGAAACAAGGAACTGGATCCTATCACCCATCAAACCTTCATTCAACTGTCCACTCATCTATGCCCTGTATTTCTAAATTATTCTTGTAACTAATCAATCTTCATTCGACTAATCTATAAATGAACCAGTCTTCATTCACTAAAATATTTTGTATTTTTTGGAGCAGCCAGTTAATTTCATTTGCTCATTCACTGTCTTTAACAATCAACCTTCATTCGACCAACACAGTACTAAGTAGTCATTCAATCTTCATTCAATCAATCACCTATTTCAAATATCAAAGCTCAAGACTGGAGGAGTCCTCAAAGGCCATCTGGTTCAGCCAATTCAGTCTCGCAGAAATATGCTCCATTGCAACTTTGCCAAATAGTCCCCCAGGCTTTACTGAACATCTCTAACAATCAGAACTCGCTGTTTTCAAACACTGCCTGGATGTGGTGGGACAGCTCTGCCTATGAGAAAATGTTTCTCAGCCCCCTTGTAACATTCATATCTGCTTCTAGTGCTGCCTTTCAGGCCACCTGGTACAACTCAGCCTGCCCTGTCTGAGTAGCTCAGTTTGTTAGGGTATCATCCTGACACACCAATGTCGTGGGTTCGATGCCCAGTCAGGGTGCATACAAAAATCAACCAGTGAACTCATAAGTAGGTGGAACAACAAATCAATGTTTTCCTCCCTTGAAAAAAAACTAATAATAATAAAAAATTTTAAGTCTTGTTCAGGGTGATGGACTTTCTTATAGTAGATTACAGCCTTACAGCTTGAGTAAGCAAGAGAAGGAAAGAACTATTTGTACTGCAAAAAGAGAAGGGCAAGAAAATGGGGCAGGAAGGCCCCAGAAAGGAGACCCAGGCTCCCTTCAGGGGAGAGAGAACTGCTATGGGCAGTAAATTCCATCTCTGGATGGAATGTAAAACCCACTTCCATCTCTAGATAGAAACACTCAGTGGAATGACCATTTGTCACGAAGGCCTTGCGGTGAAGGTGAGGAGAAGTGCTCCTTGGCGAGGGAAGGGAGTGGAGGCTGAGGTGGGAGGGGGACACACCTGAACTGCAACTTGGAAACGCGCCCAGGCTGTGGATGGGGAGTCTAATTCCCAGGGTTTCAACCCTTACTCTAAATAAAGGACCAAACATAGAGCCCTCCACCTGTAGTGTCGTGCGCTTGGCATTTTCTTAAGAGGGTAAATCTCATGTTAAATGTTTTTCCCACCATTAAAACAGAACAAAAACAAAAACAAAAACCAACAAAACCGAAACCCCTTCCTTCCCATCACTGCTTCCCGCCAGCACGGGCGATCAGGCCCAGGTAGAGACGGCCTTGAGATGTTGTCTCCTCACCAGGGGGAAGTTGTGGCTGTGAGGTCAGCGTTCTGGCCTGAACAAGAACAGATTTTTTTTTAGATGTATTTTTCGGGATCCTTTTGATAGCAAGTCATGGAAATTCATCTCTAATGTGTTAAGCAAATCAAACAAACAAAACCCAGTATTATGCTAAATGAAATAAGCCTGTCAGTGAAAGACAAAAACCATATGATCTCACCTATAAGAGAGCTCTAATGAACAAAATAAACTAACGAACAAAATAGAACCACAGGCATGGAAACATGGAACAGACTGACGGCAGCAAGAGGGTAAGGAAGAGGAGGATAATGGTGGAAAGAAAGGGAAGGGTCTACTTAAAAAGAATGTATGAATGACCTGTGGACATAGACAGCAGTGTGGGAATTGACTGTGGGAGCTGGGGATGGGACGGGTGGAGGAGGGCAAAGGGGGAAAATTGGAACAACTGTAATAGAATAATAAAAAATCTTAAAAACAAACAAACAAACAAACAGCCCTGGCTGGTGTGGCTCAGTGGATTGAGCGCCGGCCTGCGAATCAAAGGGTCACCGGCTTGATTCCCAGTCAGGGCACATGCCTGGGTTGCACCCCAGTAGGGGATGCATGAGAGGCAACCACACATTGATGTTTCTCTCCCTTTTTTCCCTCCCTTCTCACCTCTCTAAAAAATAAATAAATAAAATCTTTTTTAAAATTAAAAAGAAACAAACCCAAACACATGAGAGAGGAGGTCAGAATTATTGGCTCAATAAATGTGAAGCCCAGGAGTAACTCTAGCTAGCTTCCGGAATGGCTAGGTCCAAGCACACAAGTCAAGTCACCAGGAATTTGTCTCTATCTCAGCACCTTACTCTCCTCCCTGTGGGCGTCTCTCTCAGGTGGCGGCAATGTGGATCCCAAGAGCTCCGTTCTGACATCATCAGGCCTACTGGAAAGAGCTTTACCTTCCCAACAGTTCTGAGGAAATTTCCAGGACTAAGTCTCAAGGGACTGACTGGTTTTTTACACAACCCTGGAGTTGGGAGGGTAGGTCAGCCACACAGAAACTCCGTGCACTGAGAGCACAGGCAGGAAAAATTCCCAGAGGAAATCCAGGCTCTGATACCTGCAATGGGAATGGCAAAACAGCAGTCAGTGAAAAATGGAGACGTGTACCCTGTGAAGTGAGTTCAGGAGACTGATGTCAAAAAACAAAAATGAACAAAAAAACAGACTTCCGTGTGTCACTCTAGGCTGGGAATTGCTGTTTAATTCAGCCTTGAAGGACACGTGATTTATCAAGAAACTAGTGTCTCCAGGAAGGGGCGAGGTGGACTGGGGCAGATACCCTCGGCTGATTTGGGCCCCATTCCTTCCCCTTTTAGCCTGGGCTTCGGAGACAGGATTTCCTGGAGCTGGAGCAGCTGCTGTGGAGCTGGCTACCAGACAGCATTGAAACCTCTGGTCAAGGCCAAGTGCTACCAGAAAGGAGAGATGGTGGCAGGAAGTGTAGCCCCAGGGACAAGAGAGGAGGTTACTGAATTGTGATTAGAGCTTCCCACTGACATATTACAGGATGGTGGTAGGAAACAGGAGAGAAGTGGCACAAAATTAAGAAGCTTTAGGCTCTTGCAGTAAAAATCAAACATGATGAAGTCCCATTTGTTTATTCTTTCCTTTATGTCCCTTGCTGTAGGGGACATATCGGTGAAAATATTGCTGCATGGAATATCTGAGATTTTCCTCCCTATGTTCTCCTCTAGGACTTTTATGGTGTCTCGACTTAATTTTAAGTCTTTTATCCATCTTGAGTTTATTTTTGTATATGGTATAAGTTGGTGGTCGAGTTCTTTTGTTTTGTTTTTCTTTGTTTTGTTTTTGCATGTGGCTGTCCAGATCTCCCAACACCATTTGTTGGAGAGGCTATTTTTACTCCATTTTTTATGAATTCAAAACCACAAATCAATGCCTCCATCTCTGTGCAAGAATGACCAGTGCTACTTAACAGGATCTGCAGTGATGAGGGGAGGTGCCAGGGTTCACGTGACGGAGAGACAGCAGGAAGGACGTAAGTGCTCCGAGTTCTGCGGTGTGAGCCCTGAGCCCTGGGACAAGATGTGCTTGACCGCAGCTTGGAGAATCTGTCCTGCCAGAACAGATAAACGTGGGTGCCGCTGATAAGCAAATCTTACTGAGAAAAAGCAGAATTCCCCAGAGACTAGATCCCTATGCTGGGTATCTTCCATTTTCTACCTGGTCCCAGGAAGCTGACCGTGGTAGATTTAATTAACAGGATTAGTTCTGTGCTTCTGGCCTCATGTTGGGTTTGGCCAATGGAGAGTCCCAGCTGGAGACCCGAGGAAGGGAGGAGAGTGAGGTCAGGGTATTTGCTCCCTTGGCCCCCTCCTTGTGGTGGCTGGCTCTGTCCCTCAAGCAAAGGTCACTGCACCATTCAAAGAGGCTGACTCCACATGACTGTCATTCCAGGTTCCAATAACTGCTCCCCCCCACCCTCGACCATTTAGGCCTAGAGGTGGGGCAGCCCTGCTGCTGCCAGCTCCAGATTATTGCACTTGAGATTCCCCTACACTCTGTAAATAGTCCTTTTATAAATAAAACCACCTCCTTCCCTTTTCGGTTGAGTGGGCCATCTGTTGCTGTTTGGTACCCTGAATGATACTGTCCCTGAAATTCTCCCTGTTAACCAAGGGGAAGGAGGAAGAGGGGGAGATGAGTGAGGCAGAGGTCAGAGACTAAGAGGGAGCAGCACAGCTCAGGCTGGAGGGGTCAGTACCCACTGGGGAAGCAGAAGGGATGAAGATACACTCAGCTCCATGAATCTGAGTCCCTCGCAGGAGACATGGGGCTGGGCCAGGCATGAAGCCAGTGACTAACAGAAAGTTCTTCAGAGCCAGCCTGAAGCTTGGGCTAAAGTGCTGGGCATCCACTCTTCCCCTGGGGAGAGTCTGGTACCCGGGAAGATTGGCACTTGCTGGCCCCAAACATACCCCTGTACTTGCTGGTGAGATTGAAGGACAAACTAACAAATCCCAAGGATTCTTGCATTTGAAACACTCTAGCACTGATTCTCACTGTGTCCAGAAAGACCATCTTGTGGCTGATGTGCCTCTGAGAAAGCCTGTAAATGCATTGATTTTCTTCCTTTACAGGAGGAGGTGGAGCGGTCAGAGCTGAAGCACAGAGGGACCTAGCTGGTGCTGGGGGCACTCAGAGATGTGGGGACTGAGCTTGTCTCTGAGGGCAGAGGGAGGGAGAGAAAGGATTCAGGCTGAAAAATTCCACCCCTCTTAGGGGTCCTGGCCCCTTTTAATGCTAATACTTTCACATTTCAACCAATAGTGGCTTCAAATATCCCTGTTTCTCTTCCCATCAAAGCTAAATGTGTACGTATGGGGGTATGGAGGGGGGTGGAGGCATCCTAGAGGCTCCCTGGAAGAGAATGGGGGTGCCTGCAGAAGGAGAGGGGCTTCTCCCACTGGACACTCACTGAGCAAGAACCTGCAGGCTCATCCCGGTGCTGCTGCTGGAATAAACGGCAGTGAGGGGGGGCCTGGGCAGACCTGCGCCAGGTTCCCGTGAGACCGAGAGTGTCTGCGAACATAGAGAGTGGGTAGGAGGCCCAAGGAAGGGCCAATGTCAGCAAGCTTGTCAGGACCAGGATATGGTGGGCCTGAGAGGAAAATAGAACCACCCCTCCCAGTTACTCACACTTCCCATGGCTCCATGTGAAAGGACATGAAGATTGCAGGCAGGGCAGGAACCAGACAACCAGCCAGCAGCCACTTGGGCCAAGCTGTGGGACCTTCAACTTGGAGAGGGACTGGGAACAGACAGACGGTGGGGACAAAGGAAAGCCAGGTGGCTCCTATCTGCGGGAGTCTTTGGCAACGAGGGGGCCCAGACAGAGCTGAACAGCACCCAAACCCACACATATCTGTGGAGGCAGACAGAGCCAGAGTAAGGCCAGGGACCCCTCTCCACTGCAGAGTGAGGTCAGGCTGGCAGGAGATCTCCCCACGTTTCCCTCATCCCCAGGTGTTAGTGACCAGAAAAGGGAGCAGAGTGTGTCTAAGATACCATAGTCCCTCCCCACACCACAGCCCTCTAGTCTCATTCTAACCTGGGTGGGTGGGAGGATTGTTATGGATTAGATAGGAAATTGAAGTTTTAAACTAGAGTGGTCAAAGTTTTAACAACTGAACAAGACCAGAAAGTTATATCAACTGTGCCCATGATGTTTAGAAAGAGGAAACACTGAAGGAGTGACTAAAGAGGAAAAACAGACCCAGATTGCTTCGTAGGTCTACCTCCACATGTTGAAACTCCTCAACAATCAGCTGTGATAACGCAAGGGCCACTGGCCTCTTCTCTCCCTGGGGGGAAAGAGAGGTCAGGGAACTAGAATGCCTGCAAAAGTCCTGGGGTTCACTCTGATTGGTCCATTGGGTGACTCGGCCACTTCTGAACCCAATCACTGTGGCCAAGGGATGCAGCATGCTGATTGGTCAAGGTCATATCTCTGCTCCTGGAGTTGGTCCTTGAGACCACAGGATTCCCCAAAGGGATGTGGGAACTGCAACGGAAGGAGGAAGAGAGAATGAATTTGGGGGAATATTGCTTTGGGGATTTCCTCTATTCACTCCTCTAAGACCATAAAGTTTCTGCCCAGGAGGGAAGTAGGTCTAAAACTAAAATTTCAGGTGCTTTATACTTCCTAAAATGATAAGCATTGGCCTACTTAGAGACAAGGTTCAATGGTGAGTAGGAGTGGCCAGGCAGAGTGGAATATCCCCACAGTAAGAAAAAGGGGGGAAGGAGAGACAGGAGAGGGGTGAGAGCCCCCCAGGGGAGTCCCGGGGCCTGAAGGCTGGGAGGGGTGTCGCCATGCGGGGCCTGCTTCTGTGAACAAAGTCACGTCTGGTAGGGATTTCCTGAAGTGACATTGTGAAAGTGACACTGTAGGAAGGCACAAAAAAGTCCTCTCCTGTTTCCCATGTGAAAGTCATCAGTTCAAAAGTCAGTTTCTCCTGTTACAGACCAGAGCAGGGCGACGTGACGACCAACAGTGAAGAGGTGCCGGGGGTGAAGGAGGCTATTACTGAGAAAAAAAAATGATGAAATCCAATTAAAGTCGGGAATGTAGTTAACAGTACTTCCCAATATCAGTGTCTGACTTGTGCTAAATGTACCATAAGATGGAAGATACTAACAATGGGGGAAACTGGGTGAGATGGATACGGTATCTCTGTACTATCTTTGCAACTTTTCTATAAATTTTAACTTATACCCAAATTAAGTTTATTTTTTAAAAAGTCAGTTTCTCATGGCGCAGGGTCACTTTTACTGCGTGGAGGACACCACGTCTGGGATTATAGATAAGCACCGATCTGCCTCCAGGTGTCATGGCATCACTGGTTCGGCACGGGGGTGGTGGGAAGAGCCGAGTGCCAGCACAGCTCCTCCGGGATCCCATGACCTCGGTGTGCACGGATGAGATGGCGCCCGTGACGCACTGAGCAGCGGGCTGGGCGCATAACTAGTGCCCAGTGGAGGCTAGCAATCTCTGCCTCGCCCGCACCTGGTGCCTGCAGACGTTATCATGTGCCTGCCCTCTCCTCTTGGCCTCCCATGTCCCTGGGCCACGCCTCCCTGTGTCCCGGAGGTGAGGTGAGTTGTTTAGCTGCTTAGTGGAGCTTTTCCGAAGAGCTGGGAACCCCAGCCCTGAGGCCCCTGCGTCTTGGGTGCAGGTCGGTTCCGCCTTGCCTCCTGCCATGTGTGGGCAGCCTCAGCGACTGTGTACTAGGTTCTGGCCAGACTAATTTTATTTAATCCTTACCTTATCTTTGAGGGTAGGGATCACTGTCCCCATTCTACAGAGGGTGAAACTGAGGCTCCAGGGGCCGGTATTTGTTTTCTCTGAGAGCAGCCTCCAGAGACAGACAAGAACAACAAACAGCACCAGTAACTCTGGGGCCAGGCGAGCTGATAAGCAGAAAAAACTGGGAGTGCTGGGACACTCGGAGAGGAAAAGTCATCTCTGTGCCCCACAGTCAGTGGACTCTGGGGCCAGGAGCATCTCTGGGGAGAAGCGGGTGGAGATGGCATCCCAGAGGAACGGATGGCTGGAGGCCTGGCACTGAGGTGAAACGCTCAGAAATCCGGCAGTTGGCAGGCTGCCTGCCTGACGGGCAGGAGCCCAGGGTCCGAGCAGAGAGTGGGTCGGGACCATGAGCAGAGGGATTGGGGGGGCACCCCACAGGGCTCTTTACATCCCCTTCCATGGACCCCACTTTCCCTTCAGGATCTGCCCTAAAGCTAATGTTAGCATTTCTTCATTTGTAGCTAAGGACCACTCACTCCAAGGCCTCTTTGTTTCTGTTGGAAGGAGGTCCCTGCTAGGGCCTTTATGGGTCGGTACTGGGAGGACTCAACACCGGGCAGAGATGGGAGAAATGACTTAGCATCTATTTTGTGCCAAGCCCTAAAGTAGGCTGTGAGGATGAGGCTGGCCCAAGCCCCTTTCCCCAGCAGCACTCGGGCTGGAGACTGTGCGGGTTGTCATGCACAAGGTAGCCAGCTAGTTCATGAGAAATGGGCCTTAGGACTGCAGGTGGCCAGAGGAGGCCCCCAGCCTCAGGGTAGGGGAAGGGGGGGACCCCCTAGCTAGACTTCCATAACCTGGTGACAGGGCAGCTGACACAGACAGCCGTCCCAGTGGGCAAGGTAACCCTGAGTTCTACCTCTGGCTGCCTTTCCAGGAGAAGACTCAGACCCAGGAAGCAGCAGGGCCCTGCCAGGGGCCCAGCGGGATGAACCAGGCCTCCCAACATGGGCAGCTGTCTTCCTGCTGGAGGGCTGTATCTGGGCAGGGCTGCATGGTGACCCCATGATGACCCTGAGCAGGGGCTTGGCTCCCAGCAGATGTGAGGGCCTCTCACTACTCCAGGTGACCCACCTCTATAGCCCACAAAACGGGTGTGATGCTGTGAACTTGCCACTTGCCAGCTGTCTGGAATCGGACCAACCCAGCAGGCCTATTCTCACATCACATGCTAGGGCTCGTGACACCAAACTGCAGGACTCTCTCAAGTGCTCTGGCTCCTTCTCCAAGGACATGCAAAGTGCTAAAGTCCTCTGGGCTGTAGCCCTAGCTGAAACCTGAATTTCTGCGGAGCTTCCGGAGAAGGGACGTCTCGGTGACGGTGGGGATGCTGGCAGTGTGCTTGTGTTCCCAGTACGTGGGGGTCTGTTCTCAAGCGAGCGTCCTCTTTATTCTTGTGAATGAGTAGGGAGGGGCCAAGATAGTTCCCTGTTGGCAGAAACCCCCTGATTTCAGGGAAGATGAGAGGCCTGGAGGCGCACGAGACCCTGAGCACCGAGAAGAGAACATGGGGCGGAGTCTCAGTAGCTCTCAGGGTCTTAGATGGCACGTGGCAGGAAAGACACTGAGGCTGGGTGCAGGTGGATTCTACCACAAAGAAAACAGGACCTGAGATTATTGCTACAGGTGGATGGATGAATGGGGCACCCGTGGACAGCGGGCCTGCCGGGGCCTTGCCCTGACCCCGTGGGGATCCCGTGGCATCCAATCCATTACACTGAAGAGAAGACCGAGGTCTGGAGGGAAGAGCGCATGTCAGGACGGGCTCCAGCCTTCACAGGGTCCCTCCCATGCTCAGGGATGTCAAACTCAGCAGGCAGTGCTCTCTCTGGAGCTGTGGAAAGGGAAGGGCCTCCAGGGAGACCAACTGGTACCCTTGTCTTATTTCTTAGGTAATGAAATGAGTTATCACAGAAGGACAGGGACTTGACTGAGCTCAGCAGCCAGTGAGCAACAAAACCTGCCCTCAGACCAGATGTTCTGACCCCTGCCCAGCCCAGGACTTCTCACTGCACTAGTGCCTCCCAAGGAGAGGAACGCACAAGGAGAAAGGAGCTCAAGTTTACTGAGCAGCTGTTATGTGCCAAGTCCTTGGCACACATTTTTTGCAATCTCCACAACCTTGAAGGAAGACGTTCACGTCCGTGTTTAACAAATCAGAGAACAAAGATTCAGAGAGGCAAAGCAACTTGCCCAAGGCTGCACAGCTGGTAGATGACCACGCAGAAACTCAAGCCCAGGCCTGTCCACTTCCAAAGCCTGTGTTCTCCTTCTTATGTAAGTTGGGTTTGGGACCCGGAGCTGACAGTGCAAGGATTCGGGGGGAGGAGAAGCCAGGGGCAAACTCCAGGCACTGCCCAGGCTCCCAGCCGCCCAGTTGTACCAGTGACAAAGATCAACAGAAATGACCTTGGAGAGCAGGACCTGGCCTCCTGCTGGCAGGATTTTTTTTTAAGGCCTATTGATCCACACCCTGCAGCAAAGCCACACAAAACAAACAGCTGATGTCATGGCTCCGGTGTTGCTGAGATACCCACCACCAAATGGCTTCGGGCCAAGGCCCCACTTGCCTCGGAAGCTCAGACGCTTAGATTGATTTAGAGACTCAGACTCCCCACAGCTCTAACATGGAGGGGCCTCCCCAGCTGCTGGTCCGCCCCACCAAGGGAGGGATCCTCTCCAGACTTCCCAGCCAGACACGTCCAACCCTGGTCTCACCCCCACCGCCTGTCTCCAGAAGCAGCCCCTCCTGCTGGAACTGTCTCTCTCACTCTGAGCTGAGACCAGCCTCCTGGGACATCCCCATTGTCTCCTTTGGGGCCCAAAGTCAGCTGTTCTGCGGCCCCAGTGGCCATATTAAATTTTGAGGACAGTGACTCTGCATCTTCTTTGCTCTGGGTCTGAAACTACTTGGGGAGGGGTATCAGTGACAAAGCCATTTCTGCACCGAGCACAAAGTGGAATGAGCACAAAGCTACAGAGGAGAGCTGGTTGGCCACCTCCCACATTCTAGGCTTTAGGCCTCTGCTGATGCAGCCAGACATCAAGTCCACCTTTGTGCTGGCCACATCCCACTGTGTTCCTATTACTTCAGACCTAAGCCTTTTAAAATTTGATCTGAATATGGGTTTTGCTTTTTTTAAAAAAAATCCATTTTGTAAATATTAGCAATTCATAGTCATTACAATTACAGCCTACATACAGCCTCTTCATGTGCATTATCTCCTTTCATGCTTAGGACAGTTTACTGGACCCCACAGACATGGCTGGGGTGACGTGTCCCCTGGGGAGCCACGGCAGGGGTCCCAGCAATGGTCGAGGAGGTGAGCATCAGGCAGGCAGCATCCCCTGTGGCAAGGAGTGATGGATACAAGACCATAGACGCCCAGAGAAGGGAAAACAGTGCAACCCGCAGGGGTGCGAAGGGCGTCCTGAGGGCCGTGCAGACCCTGAGACTGGGCTCCAGGAGTAAGCACCTCCGGGAACCTGCAGGAGGAAGGGAGAATGGGTGGAGCCTGTCTGGTTGGGGCGGAGCCCTTCCGAGGCAGAGGATGGGCCAGATGTTTTGAAAGTCCCCTCACCAGCATCTGGGTCTCCTCAAATGAGTATTGCCAACCGTCCTGACTTTTCATTGGCAGAGGACATAAAGGCGCAGCTAGGATGAGAGCTGAGGTCTCCCCGGTGCTCCCAAGCCAGGGATCTTCATTGTATATAAACCAGGCTGCCCCACAGTCTGTCCTGAGCTCCCTTAGTGGGCTTGAGGAGGAGAAGGCTGCCCCTGCCCCCTGGGGCCCTTGTCTAGTTGGGGGTATGGGATTTCTCACTTTGTGTGAAGTCATTTAGGCAAGTGGATTCCAGGAAGGCTGGTGGTGGAAATTCAGGCCCTGGCGACAAGCCTGTGGGTGTCAGTCTGGAGCTGGACAAGGATCCCATCTCACACTCCTGTCTCTGGGTTGTTTGGGAGCTGGGTCTGGCTGCAGCTCAGAAAGCAGGGCCCACCCCAGCCCAGGGACAGGCCTGTGGGCGGGTCCAAACTAAGCCTCCACACAAGGGTCCACTGTGGTTGCTTGGCCTGGCCCTGGGCTCCGCCAGCCCTTCCGGTTCCCGGAAAATGCTTCCCGTCTGGTAGTTCCAGGAGAAGCCTGTCTTGGCCAAGGCGACAGCCCCACACCCAGGCCTCTTTTGCCTATTGGGCATCCTGGACTCCTACAGCTCAGGGCTCTTGGGTCCAACCCCCATTTCACAGTCAGGGTCTCTGGGGCTCAGGGACTCGGACACAAGCCAGCGCTGCACACCAGGACTAGGACCAGGACCAGGACCCATCACTCTGGCCAGTTTTTCAGCTCTCAGTACCCATAGGGAACAGCAGGGTTTGCGCTCCGAGAGGAAAAGGGGCCGTCCTATCAAGCGGCCAATTGCAGCCGAGTCTGGGTGAGTGACTGCCGCCAGGTGGTGGCTCACAGTCTCTAGACCTCTCAGGAGGTTGGCCCCCTCGGATCGGCAGTGTGGCTCTGTGAGGACCCCTGTTCTCTGTAACTGCAGCTCGCGGGGATCCCCACCGTCCATCTGGCCCTGACATCCTGCACTTTGGAGTCAAGTGTGGACTCACTGGTTGGGACGAGAAGAGCAGCTCTGGAATCTGGGTTCTGACAGTCCTCTCTTACCTGTGTGCCGGGCTGCACGGGGCTCCCAGCCCTTGCCTGGGCTGACAGCGCCACCTGGGGTCCAGTCCGTGGGACAGGACTCCCACGGGGATTGCACTGCCAGCCTTCACTCACCGAAGGACCTGTGTGCCACCCAGCGGTAGGTGCTGGGATACAGAAAGGACTCTGGCCTCAGACACCAGGGGGCTGTAATGGCAGAAAGTCCAGGCAGAAGAGGGTCTCTGAGCACCCCAGGGCCTCAAGGAGAGGAATTACCAACACCACAACAACTCTCATGGACTAGCTTTTGGGCCAGGCAGGGCCGGGCCCTAGGACCCTCAAGGAATCACTTATGATTTAAGGCAGAGAGGTGAAGTGGAAGTGGGAGCCAGGGCCAGACACTTGGAGCTGAGTCTTGGAGAATGAAAGTACTTTGCCTTGTGAACAAAGGGCATTCCATGCCCAGGGAACATACCTGTGCAAAGGCATGGAGGAGTGAGTATATATGTGTAAGTTTGAGTGTGACGGGAGTGAGAGGGAAGAGGAAGTGCCAGAACATAAGGTCAGAAAGGTCACAGCCCCAGGTATTCGTGGCTGAAACAGCCCCCGCCCCCCAGTGCTGGTGGATACAGGGCCCCAGCCTCAAACAGGATGCCCATTGGTGGTCCTGATTTCTGGAGCCTCCCTCCTTCCCCAAGGCCAGGGGGAGGTCTGGCTGCCTACCAACTGATCCTAGGGGACACGATCCTAGGACCTCTCTGGCTACCAGGGCACCCAGGCACAGTCCTTGGATCAGGAGAAGCATCTGGGCTCTGGTCTGTTGCCAAACTGTGGTCTCATGTTCCTCAGTTGTGAAATGGGCATAATAATAGTGCCGACCTCATGGGATGTGGTGAGGGTTCAATGAGAAAATACATGCAAAGCCACTTACTAGCACCTTGCTGGCATGGGTTGACGTCAGTTAAAGGGGTTTCTCCTTCCTTTGGATTTAATTTGCTCTTGTTTCTCTAGTTTCCTAAGGTGAAACTTAGATTATTGATTTCAGATCTTTCTTCCTTACTAATATAGGCATTTAAATGCTATACATTTCCCTCCATGCACTGTTTTTATGGCAACCCACAAACTTTGGTGAGCTGTGTTTTCATTTTTATTTTGTTCAAAATATTTGTAAATTTCTCTTGGGATTTCTCCTTTGACCCACGTGTTATTTAAAAGTGTGCTATTATGCCCTGGTTGGGTAGCTCAGCTGGTTAGAGCATCATCCCAATACACCAAGGTCACGGGTTTAATCCCTGGTCAGGCACATACAAGAAACAACCAATGAGTGCATGAATTGGTGGAACAATAAATTGATGTCTCACTCCCTTCCTCTCCTTCTCTAAAATCAATCAATAAAAAAAAAATTGTATGCTATTTAATCCCCATGTATTTTGGGATTTTTCCAATTATCTTTCTGTTATTGATTTCTAGTTTAGTTCCACTGTGCTCTGAGAACAGACATGGTATAATTTCTATTCTTTCTTTTTATTCTTAAGATTTTATTCATTTATTTTTAGAGAGGGTAAAGGAGGGAGAGAAACATCAACGTGTGGTTGCCTCTCCCATGCCCCCTGCTGGGAACTGGCCCTCAACCCAGGCATGTGCAATGACTGGGAATCGAACCAGCAACCTTTTGGTTTGCAGGCCAGTGCTGAGCCACACCAGCCAGGGCTGATTCCTATTCTTTTAAATTTGTTAAGGTGCGTTTTATAGCCCACAGCATGGTGTACCTAGGTGAATGTTCCATGTGAGCTTGCAGACAATGTGTATTCTGATGTTGCTGGATGAAGTAGTCGGTAGATGTCAATTCTGTCCAGTTGATTGTTGATGCTGTTGAGTTCCACTGTGTCCTTACGATTTTCTACCCCCTGGATCTGTCCATTTCTGGTAGAGGGGTATTGAAGTCTCCAAGTACAATACCTCTATATACAATTCATCTATTTCTCTCTGTACTTCTACCAGTTTTTGCCTTTTGAGCATCTTTCCTTCTGTTTATTTGCCATCCACATACCTTCTTGCCTTTTTTAAAAAATTAGGTGCCTTGTTTTCTTATTATTGAGTTTTGAGAGCTTTTAATATTTTTATAGTTTTCTTTTACAATTTTACTGAATACAACTTCTTTCTTGGATATGTAATTTGCAATAGTTTCTCCCATTTGAAGCTTTGCTTTTTATTCTCCTAACAGTATCTTTCAAAGAGCAGAAGTTCTTAATTTTGATGAAATTCAAGTTATCAGTTTTGTTCATTTGTGGATCACATTTCTGTTACTGTATCGAGTCTTTGCTTAACTCAAGGTCACAAAGATTTTGTTTCTTTGTTGCTCCTTCCTTTCAATTTTGGGTTCACATTATACTTTTGGTTTTCTATATTGCCTTTTTTTCAAGCATTTGAAATTTTCAAATTTTCATATCTATGGCAGAGTCGAAAGAGTAGTAACACCAACACCCACATGCACACAGCCTTCTCCTAGGGCCTCAGTTGCTAACAGTTTGCCACGTTTGCTTTATCTCCCTGGATACTTTGTTTCCCAAGAAACATTTGATAATAAGTTGCAGAATTTTGTAACACCAACTTGTTGTTAAGTCCAAGCAAGCTGTCCTGGAAATGTTCTTTAAAAAGCAGCAACAGTGGCACGTGCCATTTACTGTGGTAACAAGGTTACTGTGTGCTTGCTCAGTTTGAAGGGCTTGGAAAAACAGAGGTAAGGAAGAAAGTAAAACTTCCTCCTCCCTCTATTCCAACTCCACCATCGCCCGGGCCACTTGTTGGAGAGGAGGGAGGGAAGATGCACAGGGCTCAGATTCCCCCTGCAGCTCCGCTCTATCCCCGACCCCCAGTCCGGGGACACTTTTCTGCAGAACAGCCCTCAGCTGGGAGGCCTGGATCTCCCTACGTGACCTTGAGCCAGTTCTGCCTTCTCAGGCCTTAGCTGGTAAAAGTAGATAAGAGGTGGTAACCTCTATTATCAAAGGGCTTGGCACCCTTCCCTCCAACACCCCAACCCCAGTCCGGCCTCTCCTTTAACCCTTTGCCTCTTCATGGGGACTTGAAATCCCAGCTGCTTTTGCCTGGAATGTCAGCCCCCTCCTCTGCCAACCCTCCATCCTTCAAGCCCAGCTCAGGGTTCCTCCCCACAAACTCCCCCCTGCCCCATCATCCCATCCCTAGATGGGAATCAGCCTCTCCCTCTTTCCTTGCAGCAAATCACTCACCTGTGGTGGGCCTGGCTTGTGCTGAAGGCTCCTTCGCTCTCCTATTTCACCCAATGCTCACGATGTAAATGCTCAAGGAAGGTTACTGTGGCTGTTTCACAGATGAGGGAACTCATCTTCAGCACCCTGGGTCAGGCCAGTCACTCAAACTGGGACAGAGCCAGGCCTGCCCAGGCCACTGTCTGTACCTATGGAGACAGTGGAGCCCTCATCGGCAACCCCGGCAGGCTGTGAGCACGGAGGTCAGGCCTGTGTCTGACGTGCCCGGAACCCTCAACCTTCCCTCCATGTTTTTATCTGGACACCTCATAACCTGGAATCTGTGGCCTGATTGTCCTGCCTCTCCCGTCCCCACTCAGACCACCTGCTCCAAGCGCCCAAGGTCCTGCACTCTGGTGCTTAGTCAGCTTCATTCAATACATTTTAATGTTTTATTTTAACTTATTTGCATCATTTCTCTAATGTTTATTTTTTCTTGCCTTCTTTTATAATATTGTGTTTTTTCCTATCAATGCATGTTCACTTTGTAAAAAATAATTAGGAAAGGATAAAAATCACACACACACACACACACAAAGAATAAAAATCACCCCAAATTGTCCATAGATAACTATATTACCATTTTGGTAAATTATTTTAGTATGATTTCTGTAGACATATATATTTCATACAGTTGAGACCACACTGTATAAACAGTTCTAAAGCCTATTTTTTAAAAAGTCTAACATTACACTAAGGACAGTTTCCATGTCATTGAAAATTACATGGGCCACGCCGACCAGGACGGCAAGATAGATCACAGCAACCGCAACAAGGATGGGGAGACATCTGAACCCTGCACACGGCTGGTGAGGATGCGAAGTAGGGCGTTCCCTCTGGGGAACAGTCTGGCAGTTCCCAGACAGTTAAGCATAGAATTATAGGATCCAGCAATTCACTCCTAGGGATATATTCAGGAGAAATGAAAACATTCCCATAAAAATTTGTATACGTTATTAGCAATATTATTCACAATAGTCCCCAATGAAAACAACCTGAATGTCCATCAACTAATGCATGGCTTTAAAAATGCCATCCATCCACACAGTGGAGTATTATTCAGCCATAAAAATGAAGGAAGTGCAGATCCACGCTACAATGTGCATGAGCTTGAAAACGACATGCTAAGTGGAAAAAGTCAGACGCAAAGACAACATAATATATGATTCCGTTTTTGTTAAATGTCCAGAACAGGCAAATCTCTTAGATACAGGAAGTAGATTTGTGGGCTGGGCTGCGGGGAGAGGGAGGCTGGGGGACAAGTGAGAAGCCACCACTAATGGGTTTCAGTGGAGGACGATGAAAACATTCTAAAATGATTACGGTGATGGTTGCAAAACTTTATGAATACACCAAAAAGCCATTGAATTGTACACTTTAAGTGGGTAAATTGTATGTTATATGATGTGTGTGTCAGTAAACTGTTATGATTAAGCACAAAAGAACTCCATGAGAGCATTTTAATGTCTCTAGATGTGATTCCTTTGCACAGCTGCACCATAATTTATTTAGATTTCTACTGTGGGGCCTTTATGTTTTCTATTAACTCCTTTGTTTCAAAACATTTCAAACACACTAAAAAATGAATCGAATAGTATAATGAACACTTGTAACCATCACCCACTTCAATAATTATCAACACAATTTTTGCTTTTCCAGGCATTGATTTGATGAGCATTCTTGTGCATAAATCTTTGTCCCCATTGTTTCCTTCCATTTATACTGAAGTAAATTCAATTCAAGCCACTTCCTCAGACCTTCACAATGCATTCCCAGAACACCCCCAGCATGTGACAGATCAGACTCTGTTCTGCTCCTTGGAGGGTCCCAGCCTGGTAGGGGAGGTACATACTGGACTGAGATCAGCTGGGGCAGGAGCAGCATAACCAGAAGTGCCCTCCTTCTAGTAACCCAAGAACTTCTGCACAGCCCTTTCTTCCCTTGTGCCACATGGGGGCGCCAGAACCTGAGTCATTCACTGCCTCCTGGAAACTCGCCCACCAGCACCCTAGGTGAGTGGCTGGGTGGGTTCTGTTCCTTTTCTCCTAGTGGGCCTGGCCCTCTCATGGAAAAATGAAGAAGGTGCACCCACCAGTGCTGTAACATGGTCTCCCACCGTTAGCCTGCTCTCATGAGCAGTGTGTCCTGGGCTCCATTCCCCAGCAACTGCTTCTAGGAATTCCAGGGACCCATTTGAGCGCCCTTTCAATTAGAGTCCCAGGAGAGATGAATGTCCATTAAGACAATTTTCCACTTTTTTTATGAATTTGAAGAGAGAAGGGAAGGAGAGGAACATCAATGTGTGATTGCCTCTCACGCACCCCCTATAAGGGACATGGCCTGCAACCCAGACATGTGCCCTGACTGGGAATCGAACTAGCAACCCTTTCCTTTGCAAGCCTGGCATTCAATCCACTGAGCCACACCAGCCAGGGCAACTTCCCACTTTTTTACAGAGGCCTACAGGAGGCAGCTCATCCCTGTAGGAGTGACTCAGGCCGCAAATCTGCCTGGTAGGTAAGGTCTGCCTCACAGCGGCCCATGCTGGGAGCCACTCCGCTGCGGGCAGTGTCAGGGACACCCCAACTGCAGTAGCAAGGTTAGAGTCGTGGGTGGAGGAAGAGAAAACCAGTCACCAGGGAATTCCAAAGGCCCGGCCTAACTGATGTCCGGCCCAGCCCAGGTTTACATTCGTCCCTTTGAAGGCAACTGCGAGGCTGACGTGGCCCCCCCGGGGAAAATGAGTTTGGCACCCTGATCTAGTGTATGTCCGGCTGGCCATGGGTGAGTCATATTGTGTGCACCACCACATTTCTCTCTCCCAGCAGCAGCCTTGTGAAGCGCCTATTCTACACTCATTTCACAGAGGAGGCGATCACAGCTCGGCCCGGCAGTGTGAGCCTTCAAGCCCAGGCTGGCCTGCCTCCTGCCTGTGTCTCTTTCCTTCTCCCTGCCTGCTTTCCGCGCTGTCTCCGAATCTTTGTGCACAACGCCTCCCTCACCTCCTCGTCCTTGCTGCTGCTCCACTCGTGCACTCACCCATGCCCACCCAGTGGTGCATGTGCTCCCAAGCTCACGCGCAGCAAGGTGGGTGCGCACGTGTAGCCCGGCCCTGAAGGCCACGTATGAGGCATATCATCTGGAAAATCACTTCACTTCTGGGAGCCTCGATTTTCTCATCGCATGGAGGTTGTTATGAGAATTGAATTAGATATTATGTGTAACACTGTTAGTACCTTGCCTGGCCAGAGCACTCAATAAAGGTTAGCTATTTTAAAATTTTAACTACTTTCGTTATTATTGTATACATGCATTTTTGTACACTCTCTATACACATAATAAGCCACATGCAACGTACACAAGGCAACAAGGATTGCCGCAAATACCTGCACGCCCACGCAGAGACCCACAGTGAAACAGTCAGCCACCTGCTATGTGACCTGCCGAGGCGCCTGAGCCCGCTCTCCTGGGGCCTGAGCCAGCTCTCCTGGGGCCTGAGCCAGCTCTCCTGGGGCGGGCTTGGGGAAAATACCTGTGGAACAGAGGTGAGGGAGCCCAGTCTGGGGTTCACCCAGGCGGGTTGGGAAGGAAGATTCATGGTCAGTGTGTGGTCTGCAGACAAATCTAGGACCTTGTGAGAACCTTGAAGACTCTCTCTCACAACCCACCCCAGACATGGTGAATCAGAATCTACATTTAATAAGATCTTCAGAGCCCTGGCCAAGTAGTTCCGTTGGTTAGAGTGCTGTCTTTATAGGGCACATACGAGAATCAGCCAATGAATACATAAATAAGTGGGACAACAAATCGATGTCTGTCTGCCTGTCTGTCTCTCAGATCAGCCAATCAATAAAAAAACATAAGATCCTCAGAGCACCAAGGCAGATAGGAGGGAAGTGGGCAGAGCTGCTGTCCTTGAGAGGGAGGAGGCTGGCCCTGGGCCTGTCCCCCTGTGTCCAGCCTACACTTGTAGCAGGCTGCCACACCTCCTGTGTCCTCCTCTGTGCTCAGGCGTGGTGCCAGGTGTAAGGGTATCCAACTCAGCTCTGGAAGGGCAGTCTGCCCCCCTCAACCCTGTTCTAGAAGAATATAAATAGTAAGTTTCTCCCTGGTCCTTCCCAGGCCTCTGACAGGCTGGGGGCTGGGAGACACTCCAGGGTTCAAGCAACTGGTAGAGGGCGCCTTCCTTCAACCCCGCTCCTGAAATGTGTCCATACTCATCTGCGATTCTCCCACCCAGCATCACAGCGGCGGCAGGCTCACTGCCAGAACTCTGGCTGACCTCACCTGCCTTGAGTGAGGTGTGTGTTTAATCCCTTAGGGTTTTGGGAGCCTGGGCCCCTGTCCCCTCCCTGTGCCTGTTGGGGCTAATTTTAGGGCTGCCTTGACAGCTGCATCAGCTCAACCTGGGTCAGTGCCCAGCCACTCAGTGCTGGGGTCAGCTGGGGTATGCTGGAGAATAGCTCAGGCCAGCCCCAGCTTTGGCTGCAACAGATAAAACTAGAACCCTTAGCCCCTGGCCTCCATCTCCACTGCCTGGAGAGCACCCCTTAGTGGTGACCAGAAGGATGGGATGGGAGCTGGTCCTGCTCTCAGGCTCTGCAGACGGACAAACCAAATCCCATGGAAACCCAGAAGCCACGGAGATCAGGGAGCTCAGCCCCTTGGGAAAAGAAGGGCCAAAGTCTTGGACAAAGTCACAAGCAAGTGATGGCAAAGCTGGGGCTGGAGTCCAGGTCTCATGGTGTGCAGCTGGGTTCCAAGGCTGCATAACAGCTCAGAGGGACCCAGCAGCTAAAATAGCCCATGGAGGTCAAGCCTAGCGTTAGTGACTTTCTGCCCGGATGGTACACAGAGATGGCCCTTCTCAGGGTCCCTCCCCGATACCAACCCAATACAGGCTTCTTGAGTCCCCATGCTGTGTCCGGCTGTCAAGGATTCAGGAGCAGATGGCACCTGGGATAGCTGACAGAGGAAGGATTTTAGCCTCTGAGGACAGAGGAGCAGAGTCTTTCCTCTGTCACCAACATTCTGGTCCTTGGTTCCCTCCCTGATGAAAGGAATGTGGTGATACATACAGACTGGTTGGGAGCGACAGAGGAGATGCATGGAGGACGAAAAGAGCTGGGAACTCCGGAGTGAGTCATGCCCGCAGGGTTGACAGCAGACTGAGAGCCTGGGCTCCCTCCCGTGGGGAACCTGGGGCCTGAGGGGCACCCACAGACTTCACCCTCACTGCTTCCATCCCCACTCTGTCCTCCACCCAGAGGTGTTGCAAGAGAGCAGGTCTTGAAACCGACCTGGGCAAGAGGAAAGGAAAATGCAAGCAGGGGTCACAGAGGGAAGCTGTGGTTCTCCCTCCTCCCCCAGCCTTTACTCCTTCTGTTGCCTATGTTCCTGCCTCCTGTCACACCCTTCTCCCTGTTGTCCCCCACCTCCCCAGCTGCCCATCCATCCCTTCCTCCCAGCTCCTCTGAATTCCCTGACACTGGAGCCCTGTGATTCTCTGGACTTGTGTCCTCAAGTGGGAGAGTGGGTACGTGCGTGTGCACACGGGGCTTTGCAACATGTGGCTGGCGCTCAACAGATATTGAACAGCCCACTTCAAATCCTTTCGGAAACAGGGCAGCTATGTGTTCGTGAATAAATAGATAAATATTGACTGATTCTCAAACTACACACATGTACCCTGAACAAAGTCTTGTTTATCCATTCCGCCTGTGTAACAAGTTGATTCCTACAATGGACTCTCCAGAAGACTACAAAGTGGAGGAATCGTAGAATCAGGAAGGAGGGGGGCATTCCAGGTAGAGGGAATGGCTTGAGCCAAGGCTGGATCTGGGGGACACTCAGCCGTCTGGGGAACAGCATGGTGACGCGAGGTGGTGAGGCTGGCAGGGTCCAGATCAAGAAGCACCTTGAATGCCAGGCCAAGAACTGACTTTATTCTGAGGGCAATGGGGAGCCATGAGTGAATTTTGAGCAGAATGATGAGGCTGGATTTGCTGTCGGTGGGCTCTCTCTGTCTTCTGCGTGGAGCAAGGATTGAAAGCAGAGAGAGTAGAATCCAGGAGCCCTCTGCGTTCAAGATTCAGGGGAGAGAAGATGAAGTATGAGCCTGAGAAGTAGACAATCCCCAGGATGTCACAGAGGGGTGACAAGGACTGAATGAAAAAGGGGATGAGAGCAGAGAGGGGCTGAGGAGAGGCTGTGTGATCTCGGGTTCCTGGCCCCGGCAACCAGCTGGCTGGAGGTACCATTGCTGAGGCTGAGACAGTAGCAAGGGATATCTAACCAGAGATGGAGTGGGCCGGAGGGCTGGGGCCTGGCAAGTCTGGACAGATCCTCTCTGAGTAACATTCTCTGGATGCCTTTCAAGTGTCGCAGGTACCCCAGAACGGTCCCCTGGCCCAACCACTAAGGGCCTCCAAGACAGAACCTGGAATTGAGTCCCAGAGAAGAACAGGGGATAGGGACAGGGTGAAGGGGAGGGTCTGGAGCTAAAGATAAGGGACACCCCCAGGGCGCAGAGATCTGGAGAGGGGTGGAGTATGAACCAGCCATAGGTGGTTGGGGCTGACAGAACTTAGAGATCAGCCCGAGGCCACCATTGCACAGACAAGCAGGAGGAATCCTGGCGAGGGGTGGGGTGGGGATGCGCCAAGCAACACCTGGAGGCAGACAGATCATCAGCTCCTGGCCTAAGGCTGTCCCCTGGGCCACACTGGCTGGGCGTGGTCAGCTTGATGTAACTCTGAGATTGAGTTTCCTGGTCATGACTAGGTGTTGTGGGCTTGTCTGGTCAAGAAGGGTGCACTGGGGCAGACAGATGAGAACCCAACCTCTTACCAAGCAGTACCCCGAAACCCAGTCAGCCCAACTCAGCCCCTGCTATTAGGTTCTCAGTCCCAGGCCCCAGGCTACTGCAGGAGGAAGCCACAGACCCTGACCCGGGGAACTCACGGCCCAGCACTGAGCTCACTCCTGGCACAGGCTGCCATGTGTGTCAGAGGACAGGGTGGGCGGGGGAGGGGGGGATGGGGGACTGTGGCATCACACAGTGTGGCATCCACAGTGGGGGCAGTTTCCTTCAGCAAATGCCTCTTCAGCACCTGCTCAGTGCCAGGCTCTGTTCCAGGATCTCAAGACAGTGAACGGGTTTGTGTTTTAGCTGGGACAGTAAACAAACACACAATACACAGTATAACCTCGAGGAGGGACAAGTGGGATAAAGAGACACAGAACAGGGTAGGGGTGCGCATTTCAATGGGGAGCATAGAATGCCTGTTTGACAGGAAAAACCCTACTTGTGGGCCTGGTGTTCTGGGTGATTTTGGCCAAGTCCCTGCCCCAGATTTTGACTCAGTTTCCTTTTGGGACTGGAGCTGAGCCATCTCTGAAGGGCCCACCTGGCCTGGCTATTAGAAGGGCCTGAGGAGAATGACAAGCCTCTCCCACAACGTCCAGCCCCACCCACCTGCTCCTGCCCGGAGACCCCCTCCACCCAGGACAACTCAGCTCCTCCTGGCAAGGAGCCTAGCAGGAGCTGCGGAGCCAGGGCTCGGGCACCGCCCTAGCCGGGCAGGTAGAGGTGATTCACCTGCGGGTGTCAAGATCCAGGAAACTGCCCGAGGTGGGGGAGGTGTCAGAGCAGAAAGGTGGAGACTCACTGGCTGGCCTCCCCTGGGAGGGCCCTGGCCTTTTCTAAGGATCCTTCTGCTCTCCAGGAGGCCCAGATTGCAGCCGAGGAGTTGCAAGGGGCCCGAGACCTTGCCCCTGCCTGTCCCCTCTGGGGCTCAGTCTCCTAGTCCACATACAGGGGAGCGATGGGGCTAGATAATCTTTAATGCTCCTTCCAGCTCTGAAGTCCTGTTCTGCTGAGTACGTTGCAGGAGGCCCAGGGTCTCTCTCATGGTTCCCTGGAGGCTCGAGGCAGAGAGGAGTGGCAGATTCTGGGATGGGGGTGGGATGGGAGAAGGGTTGCCAGGTTTAGCAAGCAAAAATGTGAACTACAGATAAGCAACAAACAATTTTTTAGCATAAGCATGTCCCCAATATTACATATGCTAAAGAATTATTTACTATTTATCTGAAATTTAGATATAACTGGGTGACTTACATTTTATCTGGCAACTCTAGGTGGGGAAAGTGATCGGAGCTGGGACTTCAACCAAGGAAGGTCCTAGACTTTCAGATGACCACAGTTTTGGCCGCCTACTTTGCTGCTCTTTGGATCCCTTATCCATGGACTTCTCGATGCCTTACTGGAAGGTAAGGGGATAGGGAAGGGAGAACCAGGAGCTGGGGGAAACTAAGAGCTGTGTAGAGAGGCAGTGAGACCCCAGGGCCCCCACGGGCAGCACCTGTTGCCCTGAATCCAGCTAACCCCCAGTGCTCCTCCCATTGGGCAGGTGGGTCTCCCCACCGCCTCCTACACAGCCCACACGCATTCCTGCCTCCACAGCCTTGCTCTCTTCCTGTCCCCTTCCCTTCTGTGCAAACTCTACCCACTGCAGGAACCCTCGGCTATTTTTTAGCATCAAGACTGCCTCTTCCGAGTTCCCAGAGCACTGTCAGCTCATTCTCTGACATTGGCACAGAGCCATTCAATCAATGGAGCACCCTCTCTGTAGCAGGTGCTGGACACAGCAGTGCTCAGGACAGACACAGCCCCCGCCCCCTCGGAGCTCACAGGCTAGTGGCAGACAGGTATACAATCCCAGCGTGGGAAGATAATTGCCCTTTGGCAAGGGCTCAGGAGTCCATGTGACTGGAGGCATCATTCAGGGGGTGGGGCCATATTCTGTTTAATTCAGTTCCTACCACACAACAGACTTCAGTCAATCTTAGTGGAAGAAATGCAAGTGCTGAGGGAGAAGAGAGGAGGGAGGGCTTCCCAGGAGACCTTCCCCATCGGAGGAGGAAGGAGGATTTTTCAGATGGAGGGAAGAGCACAGGCACAGGCACAGGCCTGGCGTGTGCGGGGAACGACAGGGAGAGGAGGATCAGTACAGGCTGGGCTGAGAGGTCACCAGGCAAAGAGCCAGAACTGGGCAGCTCGGTCACGTGCTATGAACCCATGACCTGAGAAGGCTTCGTATCACAGTGCACCCCTACTCAGAGAACAGCCTGTTCTGCGAGGTTCCACGTTTCTGGAAGGCAGGGGCTGGGTCCTCCTCTTCTCTCTTGCCCTCTAGGACTAGGCTGAGAACACAACACAGGAGATGGGTTGATTGGGAGCTTTGGGATGGATGGCTCCTTGAGGCTGTCTGAGAGAACCACTCATACCATCGGGTACTGCTGGGCAATTTTAGTAGGTGATCATATTCACTCAGCAATATTGGGAAAGATGAGGGACTTTCTGCCCTACATGGAGGCCCCTGTGGCATATAGTGTGCTTGCCCAGACCCCTTCACAGACATGTGGCAGGCGATGTCTACCTACTTCTCACTGAACCCCCACTGAATGAGCCAGGCCCCGACAGATGTAACCTCCATTGCCAGTTTTAGAAAGAGAAACAGGCTTAGGGAGGTTAGGTGATTTGCCCAGGGACTTCACGTACTAGATGTTCAAGCTAAGCCAGGATTTCCCAGTGCTGAGTCTCCAGCTCAGTTACTTAGCTGCCCTTATTTTTTTTAAAGTAATTTCTGGGACACTGCTTATATTTGGCACTCAGAAAGTCACTCCAGTTTTATGCCATTTTGATCTTTGCTACTCACATTGCAGATGCTGTCAAAGCTGTTGCTTGTCTGTGAACCTCTGCTGTGGCCTTTGCCCAGCAACAGTACAGGAAGGAAGGAAGGAAGGAAGGAAGGAAGGAAGGAAGGAAGGAAGGAAGGAAGGAGGAGACTGGCTCCTCTTGGGGTTCACTGGCATTTTGTCTGCATGCCCCACCTTTCCTCCAGCCCATAGCCCTGCCCTGCCGTGAGTCATGTGGCAACCCCAGCACACTTGGGACAGCTAGTCCCTCTGTATGCAGCAGTGTTCCTGCTCTGCAACACAGGCTCACACCATCCTCCTACACATCATCCAGAAAGTAATTCACTCCCTCAAGGTATCCAAAGGCCACCATCCAGGTCTACTGCTAGGCAAGCTTCTCCCTGGGTATGCAGTGTGCCCTGTCTCCCCTGCTAGACCATGAAGGCCTTGAGGACAGTGTGAACCCCAAGAAGGAATATATCTGCCAAGAAAGACTTCCCGTGGAAAACTGGGACGAAATTCATAACCAGAGTCTAGCAACCATTGCGGGCACAGACTTCTCACACACTCAGTTTTTCAGGGAAAAGCTACAGACTGAGCTTTCAACCTGCTGCACTGTATTTCTGCTGAGTCAACCCTTAGAAGAGAGTTCCTGGTATAATATTGACCAACAGACTGAGAGACCTGGCCCAATCAGAACTGTAAAGCTATATCCTCATTTGCACATATGGACCAATCAGAACTGCTCCATAATAGCCAATTAGAATGCACAACTCTGACCAATCACTACTGTATGATTTGGAACAGTCAACTGTGCAAATTTGGATTCCTCATTTGCATAAAAATGGACTAATCAGGAACCAGGGTGGGAACTTTCTCTATAAAAGGCATTCACTGTTGTAGGTTGGTTGGTTGGACATCACCCTGCAAAGCAAAAGGTTGCTGGTTCAATTCTGGTCAGGTACCTGCCTGGGTTGCATGTTCCATCCTTGGCTGGGACACATACAGTTGATGTTTCTCTCTCACATTGATGATTCTCTCCCCCCCGATTCCCCTTCCTCTAAAAATAAATAATTTTTTTAAGGCAAACGTTTAGCATCCAACAGAGGCTGCACTTCTCCATTTGCAAATTATTCATCTGAATAATGCTTCTCCTTTTTCCACACCTCACATTGGAGGTTTCTATTGATGATAGGGACCTTGCATTCTCTCATTTGTGTACTCGATAAGCACCTACTGACAGTCTTTGTGGAGAGTTGCTATGGTTTCCTGCTTCAGCAGTGCTTGGATGGAACCCACACTCAACCCCAGCCTGCTGCTCAGAGCCACCCCTATGCCACCTCTTCACAGCACTCTTGGACCACCCCAAGGCCCCCATGGCTGTCACCTCTCCTGGGCCACCTGCCATGATGACTGGAGTCCCCTTTGCAGGTGTGCCAGAACAACCTCCAGAACCCAAGACTGCAGTTACCTGCCACATCCACCTGGAGCTCTAGGCCTCCTATGTCTACCTGTCCATGTCTTACTACTTTGACCACGATGATGTGGCTTTGAAGAACTTCGTCAAGTATTTTCTTCACCAATCTCACAAGGAGAGGGAAGACGCTGAGAAACTGATGAAGCTGCAGAACCAACAAGGTGATCAAATCTTCCTTTAGAATATCAAGAAACCTGGTCTGAGAGGGAGCAATGGCGCTTGCTCTGCTCTCTGTAGGACCTCGGACCCTTCCGCCGCTCTCCGCCAGCGGGCTGGGCCTCTCTGGTACCAACTCCAGTGTGGGTGGGCCTGTGTACCCTGCGGGACCCTCCTCTTCAGTCAGTGACCCAAGGCTCCACTTCCCAGTGCTGGGACCCTGAGCTGTGCACAGTGCCCTGCTTCCCAATGGCCGCCCCGCTGGGTCTGCCGGTCACCGCCCCCTGGCCAGGGCCGCCAGCCACCCCGTGCGCCCAGGGTCTGCCTGCTGCGGACTTGCGTGCCGCCCTGGTTGCTCAGCTCTCAGCTCGGTGTCCCTGGCCTGGCCAGACTCCGCCCAGCCCGACTACCAGTGTGGATGAACGTGTCTATTTTGACTCCTTGGGTGTCCGACTTCCATACACTTCAATTTTCTTAAAGGAAGAATGGTATGCCAGAATCACTAAATTACGCCAAGATGGAGGCATAGGTAGATGCACTGTGCATCCTCGCACAACCAAGATAGGGACAACAACGATATAGAAACAAAATAACAACCAGAACTGACAAAAAAGTGAAGCGTATGGAAGTCGGACGCCCAGGGAGTCAAAATAGACACGTTCATCCAGACCGGTGGGAGGGGCGGAGTCGGGCCGGGGAGGGACTCGGAGCACAGAGCTGAGCGGCCGGGGCGGCACACGGGTCTGCAGCAGGCAGACCCTGGGCACACAGGCGGTGGTGGCTGGTGGACCCCGGCCACGGGGTGGCGACTGGCAGACCTAGCGAGGCAGCCATTGTGAAGCAGGGCACTGCACGCAGCTCGGGTTCCCAGCGCCGGGAGATGGAGCTTTGGGTCACTGACTGGGGGGGAGGGTCCCACAGGGTGCACAGGCCCACCCACACGGGAGTTGGTGCCGGAGGGGCCCAGTTGGCTTGCGGAGGGCAGCGGGGGGCGGTCTGGGGTCCTGTAGAGAGCAGAGCGGGCGCCATTGTTCCTTCTCAGACCCCACCCCCACATACAGCCTCACAACCCAGCAACTGGGGTGCCCCCACCCTGGTGAACTCCTAAGGCCCTGCCCCTCACTACAGGAGCTCAACAAGACCAAAAAACAAACAAACAAACAAAAAAAACCCACAAAAAACAGCAAAAAGATGGCTCAAACAGAAGAAGAATTGAAAGCCTCAGAACCCATCCTTTTAAGCGACCAAGAGATAGCCAACCTATCAGATGCACAGTTCAAAGCACTGGTGATCAAGATACTCACAGAATTCATTGATTTTGGTTGCAAATTAGATGAAAAAATGCAGGCTACAATAAGTTTAATGAAGAAAAATGCACAGGGAACCAATAGTGATGGAAAGAAAGCTTGGTCTCACGTCCATGGAGTGGACCAGAAGGAAGAAAAAAACATACAGCCAGAAAAGAATGAACAAATAAGAATTCAAAAAAATGAGGAGAGGCTTAGGAACCTCCA
>CM052543.1:40690950-40964894 GCA_028533065.1 Trachops cirrhosus
CTTTCATGACTTGGAATACTTCTTTCCAGACCCTTCTTCCTGTAAGGTCTCTTTTGAGAAATCAGCTGACAGCCTGATGGGAACTCCTTTGTAGGTGACTGTCTCCTTATCTCTTGCTGCTTCTAGGATTCTCTCCTTCATTTTTACCTTGGCTAATGTAATTATGATGTGCCTTGGTGTGTTCCTCCTTGGGTCCAACTTCTTTGGGACTCTCTGAGCTTCCTGGACTTGCTGGAAGTCTATTTCCTTTGCCAGATTGGGGAAGTTCTCCTTTATTATTTGTTCAAATATCTTTTCCACTTGTTGTTCTTCCTCTTCGCCTTCTGGTACCCCTATAATTTGGATGTTGGAACATTTAAAGATGTCCTGGAGATTCCTAAGCCTCTCCTCATTTTTTTGAATTCTTATTTCTTCATTCTTTTCTGGTGTATATATTTTTTTCCTTCTGGTCCACTCCATTGATGTGAGACCCATCTTTCATTTCATCACTATTGGTTCCCTGTGCATTTTCCTTCATTTCACTTAGCATAGCCTTCATTTTTTCATCTAATTTGTGACCAAAATCAACCAGTTCTGTGACCATCCTGATCACTAGTGCTTTGAACTGTGCATCTGATAGGTTGGCTCTCTCTTGGTCGCTTAGTGGTATTTGCTGTGGAGCTTTGATCTGTTCTTCCATTTGGGCCATTTTTTTTTGCTTTATCACACCTGTTACGTAAAAGGGGCGGAGCCTTAGGTGTTCACCAGGGTGGGTCAACCCAGTCGCTGGGTTGTGACGCTGTATGTGGGGGCAGGGTCTGAGAGAGAATAATGGCGCTCACTAGGCTCTCTGTCAGATTTTGGTCCCTTCCGCAGGTTCCCCCAAGCCATTTGGGCCCTTCTGGCCCTGATTCCTGTGTGGGTGGGTCTGTGTACATTCCAGGACCCTGTGGGTCTCTCCTACGAACTCTCCATGAGGCTGGGAGTCTCTGCCTGCATCTCAACCCCCACAGGTGTTTTCAATCGGTGTTTCAAGGCCTTATTTCCCTGCGCTGGGACCCTGGACTGCATGGTCTGTCTTGCTCCCCAGTTTCGACTGGTTTATCTGTGCACATGCAAATGTGGGACTGCCCGGTCCGCCAGCTGCCTTGCGCACAGTGTCTTGCTTCACAATTGCCGCCTTGTTGGGTCTGCCTGCTGCCATCTTGCGTGCCCGGGGTGACTTTTAAAATCTTTTTTAAAAACCTAAGTAAAGGTAAAATACAAATGATAAACTTGGAAAAATCATTTTAAGTCCAGACAGAGGGATAATCTAAAATAGTCAAAGCTAATAGGAATCAGTAAGCCCAGGAACCTAATAGAAAAATGCCAACAAAAAAGGAAATGCAATAGATCTCAAATGGCTCTTTAGTTATAAGATGTACTCAAAGTAAGAACTACAAATTCAAACTATGCTGAGATGTGATTTTTCACGTATCAGCTTGACAAAATTCTAAGAACTTAGCATCACGGGGCTGGAGAGACCGTGGGGACACAGGCCGCCTCGTACTGACGGGGGCTGGGGGGTGAACTGGGACAACCCCAGCAGCAGACAGCTGGGCGGTGGTCATCCAGTTTACAAACACACAGTCCTCTTGCTCTAATGATAACACTTCTGTGATGTTTCCTGTACGAACAAAAAGCATCTACATAGTCACTCACTGTAACATCGTTCACACTGACAAAATTGGAAACAACCAAGTGCCCACCGAGCGAGGGCGGGCGAGGTGCACCGTGGTACATCTATACAATGGGATACTCTCCGCCCCTAAGAAGAATGAGGACGTTTTCAACATAGTAATTTGGAAAAAATCCCCAAGTTAAAATTAAGTGATAAAATACAAGGTCATGTGTATTGTATGCTACGTTTTGTGTTAAAAAATGAATAGAAATATTTGTATTTGTACAAAGAAACTCAAGGATACACTAGAAATTAGTTAATAGAACCTTCCCTCCAGCTTAGGGTGTGAAGGGAGGAGTGGGAGCTGGGCATCGGAACGGAGAGACTTTTGTCTGTATATCCCCTTTTAGCACAGTTTTGATTTCTGAAACATGTAAGTATATTACTTGTTCAAATTTTAAATAAAAAGGCTAAGTGAAACAAAATTTACATTACAAACACAGACAAAGCCATGTTAGGTAAGTGCAGAGTAGAAAACAGTAATAGTGATATAAGAAATAATTAAAATTGTGGCTAGGAGCATTACATGGAACAAAAGGGGGCACTTTTATTTATTAAAATATATAATACTCCATAGTGAGGAAGGGTTTTATATATTGAATAATAGAGCAACAAAATAGATGAAATACAAATAGAAGGAGAGGTTGATGTAAGCAAAAAAGTAGAATCATGAGCTGGAAATGTTACATATAAATATGCATTATTTCAATATGTACATATTATTTAAAATATGTTGTGTATGTATTATGTGTATGTATAATAGAACATATATAACAGACTAATTAAATATCAAAAGATAGATCCTAATAAGAGAATACACATCTTATTTTTTTTAATTTATAGAATTTCACCTATAAGTGGAACGTGATCAACAAAACAAGCAAGCAAGCAAAATATAACCAGAGACATCGAAGTAAAGAACAAAGCAGAGGGGAGGGGCAAGGAGGATAATGGGGGGAAGAAAGGGAAAGCGTCAAGTCCAGGAACATGCATGAAGGACCCATGGACAAAAGCCAAAAAAGAAAAAACCCTCCAGTATGAAAGAAAAGCCCCAGCAAACACAGGTGTGTGTGTGAAAGGACTGAGCAGCGGGAGAATGAGGCACCCCATGTGACTGGGGTGTGGGAGGCTGATGGGAAGTGGGGACAGTGGCGTGTGAAAAGGCCATCAGGGCAGGTCACCAAGGGCCTTTGAATGCTTCCTCCTTCTGTGGGTGGTGGAGAGTAGCCAGAAGTTCCTGAGCAGGACCGTGGTCGGGACTCTCAGAGGGTCAGCTGCCTGAGCCCCTCTCACTGAGGTGGGAAAGGGGGGTGGTTGGGGAGCGAGGGGGTTCCTTAAGCTGGTGGGCTCCTAGGAGGACCTGGAGAGAGGTGGTATGGGCAGCACTGGCTCTGGGGGCCTGGGGCTGGGGTGAGGGGTGCAGCCCTGGGCCTGTTTCTCCTCCTTAACCCATTTCCTACTTCCTGCATGTCACCTCCTCACCCCCTTCAGAAACGGGGAGGTACTGGGAGGCAGCCCCAGGCACCTCCCCAGTCATCATGAGGCTTCTATCCAACCATCTGGCCCAGCCCCCGCAGGGGCCTCTGTGTTCAGGTCTTTGTGTCTGCACAGTGGCCCTCTTTGTCCTGAGCAGCATTCCCCCTACCCCACCCCCACACACCTCCCCTCTGCCCTTCACACACACTTTCCTTCTCTCTCTCTCTCTCTCTCTCTCTCCCCCCCCACCCCCACCTATGTTACAAAAACACCAGACAGAAACCAGGGTCAGGGCTCTAATCCTGGTTTCCCCAGTGGAGTCTCTGAGCAAGTCATTTGCTTCTCTGAGCCTGTGAAAATGGCAAGTCATTTGCTTCTCTGAGCCTAGGTCTGTGAAAATGAGCTGCGCAAGAAATCAAACTCCTGGCAAGAATTGGTCTGCTACTCTGTGCTCCAGTGCTGAAACCTAAATAAAAAATGACATCCATGGGGACCCCTACTGAACCCTCATGCTGTCCACTGGACCTCCTACATATTTCTCCAACCTCATCCTCACCTCTGCCTGGCCAGCTGGTGGTTGTCATTCTCCCATTTGACAGATGAGGAGACCAAGGCCTGAGGACAGATCTGGCCTCATGGGAGGGTGACCTGTCCAGTTACACAGGGCCCCACACGTTGAAAGCCCTGCACTCGATTTAATGCTCTGCTACCCCATCTTGAAATTCTTACTAGTTCTTGAACAAGATGCCCACATTTTCTTTCTACCCTGAGCCCCAGAAATCGTGTGGCTGGCCCTGCTTGTGGGGAGGTGGAGCAGAGGCTTGCCGAGGCCTGGACCAAGCTTCCTGCCTCCAGGGCTGCCCCCCCCCACCTGCATTCTGGCATGCTGAGAGCCAGGGCTTCCAGGCTGCATTTGGCATTAGAGGCCTGCCCCGACCTGGGAAACCTGAGGAGTGCAGTTCCCAGTTGGTGAGGGAGGCAGGATGGTCCAGGCCTCCAGAGAGCAAGCAAGACGAGGCTGCTGGAGCCAGCCCCGTGTGACTGGAGCCCCAGTGTGGGTCCAACACGGTGTCTCCACCGTCACTCCGGGGCCTCGGCGGGCCCTTCCTTCCAGGCAGCTTGAAGTTCCTGGGCCAAGGGACCTACTGCAGACACACTGTGTGACTTTGGACATTAACTTTCCCTTTCTGAACTCTAATTTCCCCATATGTAAAATAGTACTGACAACATCTACCTGCTGTGGTTCTGGTGAAGATTACATGAGATACTTTAACGTAATGACTGGCACAAAGAAGGTAAGCACTAGAGTTCTTACTCTGTTATTCCTGGAGTCTCACTCGGTGCCATGGACAGCGCTGGCTGCTGGGCATCTGACTGTGAACAGTCCTGCCCTCGATAACATCCCCCCTGAGAGGGAAACAAACAACAGTGACAACAGTGAGTGAGTGTTGTGACAAAGGGAGGTACCTGACGGGGCACCTCACTGGGCCTTAGAGGACAATATTGGGGAGCTAGGAGAAGGGAATAAAAGCATGAAGGGGCAATGCAGGTGGACTGAGCAGCAAGTGCCAGGCAGGAGGCCAGCAGGGCAGCATGGCTGGATCAGAGGGTGGGGGGAGGGGAGGTGGGAGGGCTGGGCCTTGCAGGCTGCAGAGCTGGGCTTTATCTTGAGGGTGTTGGGGCTGCCAGAGGGTGTAAAGCAGGCAATGCTTGGGAGGGGTGACAGAGACGCCAGTGGCCTGTGAAGGAGGGCTGGGAAGTGTCCTATCTCAGCTCGGAGAGGAGGCAGAGCCTGGGCCCAGGCTCCCCTCCTGCCAGACTCTCAGAGCAGGTTTCTCAGGGGAGCTGACAGAAGGCGACAGAGGGAAGATGAGAAGGCTCAAGAGAACCAAATTCCTCCTCAGGGCTGGCAAGCGGGAAGCCTCCTAATGCATGGGAGAAGCGCTCCTGGGTTGCCCTTCTGTATCCTGAGCTGCTGCCATTAATGGAACCACCCCCACCCCTGCTCCTCCCCCTTCCACGTGGGGACCATGAGGTGACTGGGCCTTCACCACTAGCCCGCCTTGGCAGCTGGGTTGCAGGGAGGCCCCCTGGGTGTTATTCCACCCTTCCAGATGGGTTTGCTGTGGGGCCACTTGCTGGGCCTCCATTTCCTGGCTGAGTCAATGGGTCTAAAATCTTTTAGCTATGAAAAGCTCTGTATTTTCTTAAACAAACTCTGACCAGAAAATGTAAATAAGTACAGATAAAAGCAAAGGTGCTCAGGCTGAAGTGTGATGGGGGCTCCTCAGGCAGTCCCAAGAAAGGAGGGGACTCAGCTGAGAGATTTGGAGCCTGCTGGACTTGCTGTCTAAAGCCCAGTGATGAGTGTCTGGGGAAGGCGTCCGGAAACTCAGGCATTCGGCCCCTCCTTAGAAGGGATACTAACCCTTGAACCCGAGCAGCTCAGAACCATGGGCAAAACCCTGAAAAATGATGGGTCAGTGAGAAATGGATTATTATTATCATTTTGCATAAGAGGAAACTGAGGTTCCAGGAGGAGTCTGAACCTGAAGCTAAGGCTGTGGGGTTCAAGGACAAGTCCCTTTCCTCCGCTCCTCAGGCCTCACTAAATCTCCTCCTGTGGGCTCAGACCCTGTGTGTCTTGGGGATGCAGTTTCTTTGGCTATAAAGTAACAGAGTTGAGCCAGAGCAGGAGCGGGATCCAGGGCTCTCCACCCTCCCCAGTCACCTGGAGGCTGAGGCAGAGCCTTGGGTCCTCGTCTTGGTATCTAAGGATTTTTTTCTCTTGGCCTAAATAGCAGTTACAGTAGAAATCTGAAGGGAGAAGAAAGAGGGGGGTTGGTTGGGCCTCCAGTGCCCAGGGGACTTCCCATACTGGGACCCTAAGGCCCAGGCTCCATGAATAGGGGCCACAGGGCTTACTAGTTCACTAGAAGCTGCAGGGACCAGCTTGGACAATAGGTGGGGGAGGTTGGACAAGAGGCCTTTGTGTCTTCCAGGCGGAGGTCTCTAGGGGACTGCAGAGGTGGCTCAGCTACACAGGGCTCTGTGTCCATTCTATTCCTGCTCTTGGCAAGGCTGCAGCCAGCATCCTTCCTGGGCCCCTCCTGGGGCCAGCAGCCAGGTGCCAGTCAGCTGATGAAGAGCCCAGCAGGACCCAAGGCCCCAGGGCCCCGAGCAAGCTCTTTGGCTCCAGAAAGAGGCCCACCGTGCACACATCCAGACATTGACTGTCCAAAGCCCCGATGGATGGACACTGGTTGGCAGGAGGGTGAGTGTGATTGCCTCTTCTTCACAGAAAAGGAGGCCCTGAGAGGGACTGGAACTGGGTCAAGGTCGCCCAGAGTTAGTGCTAAAGCTGAACTACAACCTACCCTTCTGGCATCTAGACCAGAATGGGGTGGGGGGGGGGGAGGCATTCATTCATTCATTCATTTGTCCATTCATTCACACTTTCAACAATTCCTGGGACCTCTGGGAGGGCAGTAGGACGAAGGCAGACCGGGTCCCTGCTCTCCTGGAGCTCACAGTGGGGGAAGGCGTTCTTGACCGCGCAAAGCTGTCAGAGTGGGGTTGAGGGCAGAGAAGGGAGTGATACGTGAGTGGCTGGAGTACTCTGAGACAGCAGCTCAAGGGAAGCAGCTCAAGATGAGGGGCCAAAAGAGAGGGATACTCAGGAAATTTCTAGTTACTCTCTCTGAATGAGATTAAGCAAAGGCAGCATAGAGGAGGCTCCCTCCACCTTCCTCTCGGAGCTGGAGAGAAGCAAGACCCTGATTTCCCACCTCCTCTCCCCTACCGATCTCAAGCGAGGGAGGCGAGGTCTCAGGGTGGGGCTCTAAGCAGGTCCCTGGGAGGAGAGGGAACAGGTTCATGGCAAGCTCTCGCGGTGGGCAGCAACAGGAGCCACGCAAGCACTAGACACATTTTGCAAAATTTTAGCGTTTCTGAAGACCTCCGCCTGGCGGTAGGACGGTCGCCGCCGTCTCCTCCAGGAGCAACACTCGCAGAAGCGCTGACCCTGCCGCTCCATTGCCTAGCAGCGTCCCGAGAGGGTGGCTGGGTGTCGGCACGGGGCGGAGCGGTTCCAGAGTCTGTTCAGAGTCTGTCCGGCCCCGCCTGACCCGGTCGGGGTGGGAGCTACACCGAGTGGCGGGCAGGCGGGCGGGCGGGGCCCCCTAGCACGTGGGTCCCCACTGCAGCGGCGGCTGAAAGCGGGTGCGGGCACTGAAAGCGTGGCCGCTGCGGTGGATGCACGAACACCGTCGGAGGTGAGGGGCGGGCCACCTGGAGGGGCCGGAGGCGGGGAGAGGTGGGCGGGCGCGCCGGGGACGCGGGAGTGCCTACTGGGCACTGGGAAGGCAGAGCCGTGCGCGTGCGGCCGTCTGAGTGGGGCGCGGCTGAGCCCGTGGGGGCGCACTGGGGGGCTGTGGTCAAACTCTGTCTGTCTCCACTGAAGCATCGACCTCGGGGAATGTGGCTGGGCACCCCGGTGAGTGTGTGTCCGCGTATTTGAGAGAGTCTGTGTGTAAGTGGGTGAGCGCGTGTGCCCTTGCGGTGTCAGTAGCTGAACTTGCAGAACTTATCTGTGTGTGTGTGTGTGTGTGTGTGTGTGTGTGTGTGTGTGTGCCCGCGCGCGCATTCTCTGAAGTAGGCGCCCGGGCGGCGGCAGGAGACCCGTGAAGCCTGGAGGCCAGCTCACTCTGGCGGCAGGCAGGGCGTCAGTGAGACCAGGGAGGGTGGTTGGGACAGTGGCCTGGAGGACAGTTAAGCCTCTGTCAGTGGACTTCTAATCTGGCCGGTGGTGCTGTGGCAAGTCGGTCTGGGGAAAGGCAGTTAGTTCCCTTCCTCCACTCCCCAACTAGCGCTGCAGGTTTGGAGGCCGTGGAGCCAGACCCGAGGGCCAGGCCATGCTGTGACTAGAACTGCCAGTTTGGGGTCTGTGGGGCTGGTGGCACCTGTTCCTGTCGTATCCTTGGTGGCCCTGGGCCCACAGCCTGAGGCGCCTGGTTTGTTTGGGATCTAGGCTGGAATAATCAGGAGTTTCTGAAGGGCAGGGTGAGGCACCAGTGAAGTCTCAGTTACCTGGGTGGGTAGAAGTGGTTGGGAAGGAGATTCTTTGAGCAGACAGGGCCCATGAAAGCTGTCTGGAGATCTATATTCCAACCCTGCCTTGGCCAGTGAGACCCTGGCAAAGGCATGTCGCCTCTCTGAGCCTCATGGCCTCATCTGTGAAAGGAAAATAACAATGATGTGGAATTTAAGGGCTCTCGAGGAGCTGATATGTGGGTGCTAGTCAGCACAATGTGCTCTTGGACAGGTTCACAGCTTGGGGCTGGGTTTGGGGATGGGGTCAATCCTGAGAGGGAACATCCTAAAACCCAAATCCCTGTTCTCCCTGGGCTAAACTTTCACAAGACCCAGCCTGAATCCCTCAGCCTGGGACTCAAGGCCTCAGAGAACTGATCCTTGCCAATCTCTCCAGCATCTCCTGCCTGGCTCGTCACCTGCTAGTAACTGCTTGGAGTCTGCCGCACACATTGGGCAGTTTCTTGCCTCTGGATTATTGTGTATTCTACGCTCAGTGCTTAAAATGCCCTCCCACTCTCCTCTTCCTCATTTGGAGAACTACTCAGCCTTGAGGCCCAGCTCAGATGTCTCCTCCTCTGGGAAGCCTTCCTTGGTTCCCCAGATGGGTTGGGTTCTGGGATTTTGCAGTCCCAGTGCCGACGGCCCTGCTCCCACTTGGACTGCCACGGCCTCTGTCTGTCTCCTTTCCAGTCCCCAGGTCTGAAGCCCCGTGGAGGGCAGGAACTGGGGCTTACTTCTGTGTTAGCAGCACCCTGCACAGGGCCAAGCTGCACTGAGAAAGCAACAGCAGCTCTTGTCCTCCACCCCTGTCCCCAGCTCCCCCAGTGAAGGCTTATCTACAGGGAAGCTCCATGTCATTACAAAGAAGGGGAAACCAGAATCAGGTCGTCAGAGTGGGTGGCACAGTTTGCCAGAACAGCGTGTCCTGGGGTGCTACAGAACCCAGAGTGTGCAGGCTGAAAATTTGGATTTCATCCTGAAGGCAATAGGGAGCCATGGAAGTTTTGTGAGCAGGGGAGGTTCATGGTCGGAACACCACTTCAGAAAGCCCTCTCGGGCGCCAGGGTGGAGGATGGATGGAGCAGTGCTAAGTGCATGGAGTCAGGGCACTTGTGACATTGACACCAGAGCATCCAGGCATTGTTTAAACTCTGAGCCCTTACCCCCTTGTTTGAACACTGCCCTGGCCCCTCAAATGCTTCTGCTGAGGAATTCAGGGACACTTAGGACTTTCCCTCCACCAGTGAGAGCCAGGGGACCAGCGAGTGATCTCATCCTAGCTCTGCCCCCAACTTGCTAGGTCACCTTGGGGCGGTTTCTACCCTGCCGGCCTCTGAAAAGAGGTTAGAGCCAGTAAGGTCCTATGCTGTGGGTTTGTGTGTGGGGAGGCCCTTGCGTGAACGGCTCATCACTTTTCTCTTCTTCCTGCCTTCGGCTGTCCTGGGGTCTGGCCTAGTGGGTTGGAGGATCTCAGTGAGAGTCCCTCACAAATGGCGTCCAGCTTGGGCTGCAGAGTGAGGCTATGGCCCCTCCACACCTGTTCTCCTACCAGGATGCACAGGGCTCTGAGGCTTCTGGATCTCCCAAGCACCAGCTAAAACAGTGTGAAAACATCACCAAGACCTCGAGGGCCACCCTGTGGGGACTTTGATTTGTCTTCTTTCCTCGCTATTGCTCTTGGAGAGGCCACTGTGCCCCTCCAGGTGTTGGTTTGCCATCTATAAATAGAACATTGTGATTCTTGCCTCTTCAAATGCAAGGTTACTATGAGGATTCTTTTCACTTAAAATGTTTACTTATGTTCAGTTACAATTGTCCAAATTTTCCCCTAATTACTCTCCCCTACCCTATCTACCTCCCCCCTTCCACTTTCAACCCTCCCCCCCATTGTTTTTGACCATGGGTCCTTTATACATGTTCCTTGATGCCCTTCCCCCCTCCCCTCTGGTCACTGTCAGTTTGTTCTTTATTTCCACCTCTTTGGTTCTATTTTGCTCACTTGTTTGTTTTGTTGATTAGGTTCCACTTATAGGTGAGATCATTTGATATTTGTCTTTCACTGCCTGGTCTATTTCACTTAGCATAATGCTCTCCAGTTCCATCCATGCTGTTGTGAAGGGTAGGAGCTCCTTCTTTCTTTCTGATGCATAGTATTCCATTGTGTAAATGTACCGCAGTTTTTTGATCCACTCATTTACTGATGGGCACTTAGGTTGTTTCCAGCACTTGGCTATTGTAAGCAACAGTGCTATGAACATTGGGGTGCATGGGTTCTTTTGAATTGGTGTTTCAGAATTCTTAGGGTATAATCCCAGCAGTGGAATTGCCAGGTCAAAAGGCAGTTTAATTTTTCGTTTTTTGAGGAAATTCCATAGTGATTTCCACAGTGGTTTCACCAGTATGCCTTCCCACCAAGCGTGTGCTAGGGTTCCCTTTTCTCACTATGAGAATTCTTAAGATAGTGGTCAGAAAAGGGCTTTGTAAGCTGTAAAATGCAAAGCCCAGGGGAGAAGTGTGATACTCATAGAATTAAATGCGTCTTGAAGACAATAAGAGAAAATGGATGCAAGAGCAAGGAATCACACTGATTGGGGGAATTTTTTTTTTAAAGATTTTATTTATTTATTTTTAGAGAGGGGAAGGGAGGGAGAAGGAGAGAGAGAAACATCAATGTGTGGTTGCCTCTCATGTGGTCCCCACTGGGGACCTGGCCCGCAACCCAGGCATGTGCCCTGACTGGGAATCGAACCTGCGATGCTTTGGTTCACAGCCCGCGCTCAATCCACTGAGCTACGCCAGTCAGGTGATTGGGGGAATTTTTTAAAAAATCATTCATATTTATTTATTGATTGATTTGAGAGAGGGAAAGGGAGGAAAAAAGAGAGGGAGAGAAACATCAATTGTTTCTGAACATCCCTCTCATATGTGCCCCAATGGGGGACCAAACCCAAAACCTAGACATGTGCCCTGACCAGGAATCAAACTGGTGACCTTTCGCTTTGTGGGATGGTGACCAACCAGCCACTCCAGTCAGCGTTGGTTTGGGGAATTTTAACTATTGGCTGCCTACCTCTGCCCGTGCTCCTCTGCATACTAGTAGCAATTTATAAATGTCCCCCCACCAACCCTGTTAGGGAGAAATTAGTATCCCCATTTTGCAGATGAGGAAAGAGGGGCTCAGAAAATAAGATTACAAAGCCAACGTAAAAACCAGGGCTCCTGCCTACCTGCCGCAGCTTAAACCTGCCCGTTCAAGACAGAAACCCTATCTGGATGCAGCCTGGGCCTCTGGCTTTCAAGGTGAAGGAGGTTTGAATTCTGCCCTGAAAACCTGTCTTTAGGTCTTGCCTGAGGCCTGACTCCCCAGTTGCTGATGATATAATGCCCACTCAGGCCTGCCCGCAGAACTAGGGAAGCTGTGTGGATCTGATGACAGGAGGTGCAGGTGCCCCTCATGAAACCTTCCCTGGCCCTGAAGTGCCTTCCGTGGACCTGTCTGGTGCACCCTGTGGCCCACACCTTCTGCTTGGGCTGCCTTTGTGTCCTCAGGCCTGTTCTCCCAAGCCACTCAGGCCCCACAGTGTGGAGGCTGGCCGTGGGGGCCTGTGCGACCTCTATACCCATCTTGGAGGTCAGTTGCAGGACTTGGCCAAGCCAGGCTGCTTTCTCTCTGTGGCCACAACACAGGTTGGGCTAAAAGAGATGCCAGTGAGTGTTTGGGAAGTGAACGATGGGGTGAGAGCTGGCACAGAGTGGAAGTGGAAGGCCTTGCTCCACGGAGAGCTATAGTCGGTTCCTGAGCAGGGAGTTGCTCCACTGCCCTGCCACACCGTCTCTTAGCTCTGAGTCATCGCTGGTTCAGGATGAGTAACTAGAGTCTCCGCTGGCAGAGTGGGCAGCCTGGGCTCTCTTGGGCAATTACTTCCTGCTTAGCCCTCGATCCTGGTGCCCTGTCACTGTTATTGTAGTGACAATGACACTGCCTGGGCACTGGAATATGGGAGGAGGGCCCCCCTCAGACTTCTTGGGGCCCACATGACCCTCCCCTCTCCCCCTGCCTTGGGGGAGGCTCCTCCATCCTATCTACCTCCCATGTGGCACCATCTTTGCAAAAGTCAACTCCAACAATGTCCTTCCCCGCTTAAGCCCTGCCACGGCTTTCCATTGTCCTCAGGATAGAAGCCAAATTCCTCAGCCTGGCATTCCATGTGAGTCCTGCAGCCCTCCCCCACCTCCCCACACGCATTCTGGGCCACCTAACCCTCCTCTCCAGCCTCATGTGACCCCTGGCTGTAGGTAAACAGTCCACACTATCATACCACTGAGTCTTTGTACTTGCTCCTCCTTCTGCTTTCAATGCCCTCTTACCTCTGTGACCACCTAACAAACTCCCAATCATCTATCAAGTCCCAGCTCAAATGACCCCTCCTCTGGGAAGCTCTTCCTGACCACCTCACCAGGCTGGTTAGGAGTTACTCTGGGCTCCATGGCCCCTGACTTCCTTTGGTCATGGTTTGATCACCCAAGTGGACTTGGCCCGTGTCTGTGGCTTGCTTCCCATTCAGACTGGAGCTCTTCGGGGACCCGACTGAGTCTGATCTGAGTCTAGGTTTGCAGGGTCCCTCTGAGGTCAGGCACATGGGGGCACTGGCAGGTGTTTGCCGAGACTTTGTGGCTGGGAAAGTGACTTATGATTATGTTATTCTGAGAGTCCAGAGTCCCGCTCTTCTGAGAATCTCAAAACCAAAGGCTATCAGGAGCTATGAATAACATCATTAAAGAAACATATAACATTCAGCCCCAGAACCAAAGACTCTTGGAATTGGACCAGCGAACTCAGAATCCTGCAAACACTCAGAATGAGAGTCTCAGAATCACAGGTTCACTTGTATCCTGTTCTCCAGGTTTGTCTCTTTTCCTACCTTGGGTTCTCTATTCTCCCTCTTTCCTTCCAAGCTGGACCCTTTCTGTTTCTCTTCAGACCTGATCACAGCGCCTTCCAGGAACCAGCCCTGACTATGCTGACCATGGCTTCTCTGCCGGGTCACCCAGGAGGGCCCCCTGCTGAGAAGTGTCTCTCAACCATGACGGGTAGATGCAGCCTCCACATCAGGACAGTGCGTGCTTTGCTGGCCCCACGGAGCACCCACCCGTACCCTTATCTTACTCATTCCTCATGAGCTGTCTTGTGTAGTGGTGACTCTCTCCAGATGACCAGTGAAGAACCTGAGGCTCAGAGAGGGAAAACGATTTGACCAAGATTGCACAGCACAGGCAGTTCCAAATTAGAGCCTGAATCCTAATTTCTTGCCTCTTTTTTAAAAAAAGACAGTATTTATTTTTATTGAGAGGGGAAGAGAGGGAGAGAAACATTGACACAAGAGAGAAACATCGATCAGCTGCCCCTCATTCGCTCCCCGACCAGGAACTGAGCCTGCAACCCAGGCATGTGCCCTGACCAGGAATTGAACTGGTGATTTTTCACTTCGCAGACCTCACCCAACCAACTGAACCACACCGGTCAGGGTGATTCTTGCCTCTTGAGTCTAGCTGTAGGCATCTGGATTGTGGTAGGTTAATGGGGAGTACAGAGCCCTGCGGTTCTGAACTGGCTCAGGTTAGCAGTGCATCTCCATAGCCCTGTGCTGGGAGGGGCTGGGATGGACCATGCTGGGTCAGGAGTAGGACAGGTGTTTTGGAGTCCTGCTCTGGGGTGAGGGTGGAGGTACTCAACCCCACGCCGAAAATACTGGAATTTGAACACCAGACCTGAGTAAGGCCTTTCCTCTTTAGGAGTCTCGGTCACCTGTTCGGTGGGTGGAGGGACCAGTGTGGTTGCTCTAACACCTGCACACTCAGATGAGCTGAGCTCAACCCCAGTACGTGGCTCCCACAGCCAGGGTCCTGGGGGCCCCAAAAAGGAGAGTGCCTCTGACAGGGGCTGCAGAGCACACGGACTTCCTGGAGGAGGCTGCAGAGGCTTCACATTTCAACAGCACCTTCGATAACATCTGAGGTTACCTTCTCATCTATTTCCCCAGATGAGCCCCAGCACTCAGGGTGCAGAAAGCACTCAAGGCAAGGCTGGGGACCCACTAGCCTTCGGCTCTGTGGATGACATTTGGGAAGGGGCAGGGGATGACTCTCAAGATCCTTCCAGTCTTCTAGCCCAGCCTCACCCTCTCTTCTCTTCTCAGTCCACAGGGATGACTGACGGTTCCCTAAGTATACTGTGTGATATTGCCCTGGTTTTGTTCACTCTGCTTTTCTTCTCTCTTCACTCACATGACCCCTTCCAAAATACAGGCCAGGTGTCCTCTCCTCCAGGAAGCCTTCCTTGACCACTTCCCCATTCCCATTATGGGTCCTCTTATCTCCTTCTGCCCTGTTACCTCTGCTTCCTTCAGTTTAATCACCCTGAGTTGTCATTACCTATATCTGGGTCTTCTTCCGTGTGCTACCCCCTTCCCTGCCAACCTGGACAATGACCCCCCTTGGAATGCCCAAGTGCCCTGTACAGGAGCAGACACAGATATGACAACTTCTGTAAAAGGGTGAGTGGGTGAAGAAAGGTGGTGGGGTCTGGCTCTTGCTGGGGGACCCTGGACTTCCCTCCCTTCTGAGGATGGCCTTCAGTGTGGAAAACTTGATCTGTGGCCAGTCTGGCTGTGACCTTGCTACTCTGCCCCAAATTCCTGTGTGTTTCCTGCCCCTCTTGTCTCCCTAAGATAACCCCATCCTCCCTGCCCTCTTCACCTGCTGAAATCATATCTCTTCTAATTATTTCATAAAATGAATTCTAAATCATCACCTTAACTATCAACAAACTTATGGGGCAGGGACCGTTCTTAGATTGCACGGTAATTGAGACTAAGGTTGTGGAGAAGAGACTCGTCCAGGTCCCACAGCTGGGGATGGCAGAGCTGGGATTTTCCACCTGCCCGGGGCCCTTCCCTGCCCCTCGATAGTGTTTCAGGTCCAGGTCTTCTGTTTCCCTACACAGCAGAAGCAGGCAGCAGGGGTTTTTAGAATGGGAAAGGGTCACAATCCCCTTCCAGCTGGACAGGGCCAGCTAGGCGGCGGGTGAGCTGGTACATTCCAGAGTCACCCTAGTGGAAGAGCTGGAATGTCTTCTAGCCACCCTGGAAATTCCTCAGCGGGCCTGGGAACTGCCCAGCCCTTCCTCCCGGCTTTGAGCTCACAAGCTTGGGGCCCAGGGTGGGGTAGAGGCAGAGCGAAGTCAGTGGGGCAGGTAACCTGTGTGTTTGGCTTGGCTCTGCCCTTGACTCACTCATGACCTTGGGCGGGACCTTGGGCTACCCCTTCTGTGAGATGGGTGCAGTAACCGTCATGGCTGCTTCGCACCTGGAAGGTACCAGGAAGAGTAGATCCTGGGCCTGCCTGTGGGGCATTCCCCTGTGGTAGAGAACTGACCAGAAAAGCAGAGCCATGAGGCTGGAAGAGAGCTAGTCAGGGAGCTTCCTGGAGCAGAGGACTTCAGCTTTGGGGGAAGGAGGGGGTGGTTGGGGCGCAGCTCCTGAGGTCAGACAGTCCAGGGCTGCTCTGCCATTGGTTAGCTTCGTGACCCTGGAGAGGTTATTCTGCTTCTCTAAGCTTCTCGAGATTAAATGAGGAGGGGTCTGTGAAGCCACTGAACATGGAACTTGGCACAGGAAAAGCACCCAACTCTTACGATATTGCTGGTGGAAGATGAGGGGTGGTGTTCCTGAGCGAAGACAGACCGTGGGACTGCCTTTGCCGTGCCCGACACAGGAAGATGAGGTGGGAGGCTGAGAGGGTGGGCTGTCTGGAGGGGTGGGTGGCAGAGACCAGCCAGGGCCTGGAGTGTCAGGCCCAGGAGCTTGGACATGGCCTCAGGGCCACAGGGAGCCATGGCAGGCTTGTGAGCTCCACGGTATATGGTAAGATTCATGTTTCAAGAGGGCCTGTGACTGCCATACAAAAGACGGACAGGAGGGCAGGGGTAGAGGCAGGAGACCAGTGAGGGGACTGGCGCAACGTGGTGGGGAGGGTGCCACCTCTGAGCCTCTCCGCTGGTTGAGCTGACAGGACTTGCTGAGTGACGGTTTTCATATGGGTGGGCAAGAGAGAGGTTGTCAAGGACACATCGGAGGTTTGAAACCTAAAAGGATGGACGGTGAAGACTCTTCTCAGGAATCAGAGGGCGGCTCTGAGAAAGGGTGTGCTCCACCTTAGTCTGTTGGACCTTAGTCTGTGGTGTGAAGGGATCTCCTAAGGAGAAGACAGGGTGTGACCCGGGCGGAGTGGGTGAAAAGGTGAAGTTCTTTCACCTTGTCACTAGACTCTAGAGCAGATGGGCACGTAGCTACAGCCCGCTGGCCCAGGTCAACCTGAGGCTCCCAGGGCAAGGTACACTGGGGAAACAGTGGCCCGGGGTCATCTCCCAGTGCCTTTACTCCCTGTCCTATCCCTACAGCCCCCCATCTCCTCTTGCCACTTTCCCCCATGCTTTCACTGCACTCCAGCCTGGGAACCTCAGCTATCTCGGACCCCATGCCCTCGTTGGAGAGAAATGAAGGAGATGGAGAAAGGGTGTTCTTTTCCCCTGTGATGTGTCTGAGATTCTGGTGGATGCTGGGACCCGTCCACCAGAAAACCATCCGCTCACAGAAGCGCTGTGCCTGGTGTTGGGCACAGGTGATTTCTAAGGGCTGTCCCAGGCCCTGACTAGAACTGTGTGTGAGTGTGTGTGCACTGTGTGTGCATCTCAGTGTGACTGTGTGTATGCCTCTGTGTAGCTGTGTAAATCTAGGTGTGTCCATGCCCGTGTGTGTTCATGTGTGTTTACAACACCTGGAGGAATGATCGGGGGAGAAGCAGTGTTCCATGTAGAGACCCAGCTTGAGCAAAACTGTGTGGGCTGAAGTAGTGTCGAGTGTATGCTGGGCAAGGGGGGTACTCACTGTTTCCTGTCGTGGGGCTGAAGCACGGAACCAAAACCAAGGGAAGGGGAACTGGAGGCTCAGCTCAGCTCTGCAGGATCTGGGGAGACCTTCCCTGGCAGAACCATCTTCCTGTGAGAGGGGGGCTCCTGGGAAGGAGGCTGGGAACAACCACCCCGGGCTGGGGGTGTACGGCTGGTGGGCAGAGGATGCCCCTCCCGGGACCAGCACACCAGGTCACCTCTCTGCCTCTTTCAGGCCAAGGTTGGAGCAGAGAAGGTGGCCCTGGGAGGGCTCGGCCTGGCTGGCTGCCTGTGACTCAGAGCCCACGCTGTCTCCACCTCCCTGTGTCTCAGGAGCCCACAGCACTGACCGTCCTGAGAAATGCTGGAAGCTGGGTGTGGCCCCAGGCGGGGGACCTGTTTTTCCTGTTTCCTGCAGAGTTCCCTGCAGCCCTGTCCAAACGTGTGCATTCATGAGTGAAGAACCCCAGCGGACACGGAGCATCCTGCTGCAAAAACTGGGGCTGGTCAGGTACGGACGTGCAAGGGTGGGTCCACTGGCTTGGAGGCTGGGGCAGGTGCGTGCATGTGTGTATACACCAAACCGGGAGTAGCCCAAGGGGACCTCTGCCCTGCTCCCTCAACCCCGGCTGTTACAAATTCAAGCTTTGGAGCCAGGCAGCCCTGGGTGTCAAACCCCGTTTTTCCGATTCCTCGCAGTATGGCATTGAACAAATAGCTTCCCCTCTGTGGCAGTATCTACTGAGGAGTGAGGGTGAGGAATGAAATAAAGATGGTGTGTGCAAGCTGCTCAGCCCAGGCTTGGCCCCTACAGAGGGAGGGGGTGGGGCTCCTGACCCAGCCTACCCCATGATCTGCACCAGAGATGGGCGGAACAGAAGAATGTGGCTTGCTCAGACAGCTGACCTATCTCCAGAATGTCTGGGTCCAGTGACCCTCCCTCTGTCCAGAGAAAGGCACGGCCTTCTATGTAGTTCCGGGAAGAGAGACAGTCCAGGGACCTGTGTAAGCAGGAGCAGGCCTCGGGTGGGCTGGGCCCCAAGAGAGCTGGGGTGATTCCTGGCCACCGAGAGTCAGCAGTCACTGATAAATCTTTAAGTGTCACTGTCCTCTGGGAGGCTTTCAGAGGAATAAGGGAAAGGAGAGCCACCGTCATAAAGCTCAGCCCCCTCTGGGTTCCGTAGCCTTTTGTGCTTGCTTTATTCATTAGCTCATTCATTCATTCATGTTATACCCACTTTAAATCAGGCCTACAGCTGGATGATGGGGACAGAGGACAGCATCAGATGGACCCAGTCCTCCAGGAGCAGCTGGAATGCGCTGGGGTAGCGGGTGGAAGGACACATTACTAACAGGGTGTGTGTGAGGTGTGCCTGGGGGTGGTGTTAGGAAGAGAGCTTCAGAGGTGAGGCAACATTTGAAAAGAGCCTCGAGCTCTGGGCAGGATGGAGGGCAGTGTGGGTGGGTTCCACAGAGGCTTGCCAGGCGGAAAGCACAGTATGCACAAGGGCAAGGAGGCCTGGTAGGGCACTTACATGGCTCACATCTCCCTCCAGACTAGGAGCTCTTCGGTGCAGGGCCAGCCAGGACTGGGTGTGGAGGGACTGGCTACTGGTGTTAGACAAAGTCAGGCAGGAGCCTGTCTCAAGGAAGTGAGGCCCCAAGGGCATCAGAGGTCAGAAAAGGCAGAAGAGAGGGCTGGGGAATTGGCTGTCCCATAAACAGGGGCTAGGGGGACGGACAGGATAGATGTAATCACAGGTTGGTGAGCCAGCTTGTGGAAGGAGAGGGTGGGCAGAGTCAGTGTGGAAGTGGGGGGCCATGGAGATGGAATCCCAGCTGGCCTGGGAGGGTGGAGGCAGGATGTCTTAAAACAGGTGGAAAGGCTCCCTGGGTTCACTGGAGACTTAAGGAAGTCTCCACCCCTCTCGTTGGAGTCAGAGATTCCACCACCGGTGATCAGCAGGCGCACCGTGCGGAGCAAGGGGATGTCGACGAGGGGCAGATCTGGACCCTGGCCCGGACTCTGAGGAGAGACTGCCAGACCTCAGCGCGGGGGTCGGAGCTGCAGCTGCAGCCCAGAGGAGGGACTGGGTGGCATGCAGGGGGCCACTCTCCCTGTCTCCAGTGGGGAAGATGACCTCATGAGGGAAGTTTTACGGCCGCAGTTCTCCAAGGCCATGGAATTCCGTCCCTGAGAGGTCTGAGTCTCAGGAGGGTGGGAGATGCCTGATATCACTGGTTCTGTGGCAGAGCTGGACACCCAAGCTGCTGTCCCAGCGTGGAGGGCCAGGGAATGTGGCCCCTCTAAAGGTCCTCAGCCTCATACTCGGGCCTCCACACTTCTGCAGCTTCTGCGGGCCAGCTACTCCCAGCCCACCTCCCGAAGTGGCAGACCTGAAGGTCCAAGCCTTTGCCCACCTGCACATCCCACCATACCCCTTCAGGGCATCCCACACTCACCATGTCTGACACTGAATTCCTCCTCTCCCCACTCCTGCTCCTCCTCCCAACCTCTGAGTCAGGCCTGTCCACCACTCTCTCCTGCCCTCCTCCACCCCGGCTTCCTCTGGGCCAGTCTCTCCAGCCACCCTCCCAAACAGCTCTCAGATCTCTCTCCTCAGAGGTCCCAGGCCTGGCCCCCCACACTCACCTGCTCCACAGCCTTCAGTCAAGACCTATCGCTCCTCAACCAGTGGCCTGAGAGACTGTCCCAAAGATTACAAGAAAAGGCCACATCTGAGCTGAGCCTGGAAGCTCTTAACATTATAGCATACCTACTGTGTGCCAGACACTGCTGCAGGCATTCCACACAGATCACTCGCTTAGTCCTCACAGTAGTCCTGTGATGTAGGTTCCTTTAATTTCCTCATTTTACAGTTGAGGACATAGGAGGGCTGGCTCCAGAGGCCAGGTGTTCGTAATCACTGGGGCTTGCTTTGCTGAAGGATAGAGCTGTAACTTCAATAGGCAGATGCAAGAATTCCAGGTTGAAGGAGCAACATGAACTAAGGCTGGGAGGAGAGACGTGCTGGGCACGTTCGGGAAACTGCAGGTCACAGAGGAAGGTTAGGGCTGGTGAGGTAGGCAGAGGCTGGATTATGGAAACCTCCAGTACTAGCCTGAGGGGCTAGACTTTCTCCTGACAGCAGGCAGAAGCCATGGAGGGTTTCAAGCAGGGGAAGGACTTTGTCTTTTACAAAGACCCCTCTGAATTGGGGGAGGACTGAGGCTGGAGGCAGAGAGGCTGATGCCGTGGTTCTGACAACAACGGTGGAGGTCACACAGGGCTGCCTGGAGCAGGGGGTGGTGTGGGAAAGACATTAATGTTGGGCCTGAGTCCTGGCCCCGGGAAAGAGGGAGCCCAGCAGGCTGGCCCTGCCGGAGGCCCTCCATAGCTGCCCCCCTCAACTCGGTACCACATAGCTTCTCTGCACCTCCTTACCCTGGACCTGCACCGGCTCCTTGGGAAGGAGCCTGTGACCGTGGGAGGGAGGTCATGAGTGGGGGTTCCCTTCCTCCCAGTTGCACCTCTGCTGACAACAGCAGACAGGGAAGATCCGGTGGGGGGATGCACTACTGGGTGAGAAGGGAAACTGAGTGGCCTGTGTGTCCCTCTGCCCCCCAGTCTCAACTTCAAGGGCCTTGAGCTGCTGCTGGGAGCCCATGCTGGGTATGGGGCTTAGGGTCTAAAGGAGTGGATATCGCTGGCCCTACAGAATCCCCAAGTCCCCACCTCTCAGGACCCCAGGTTCTAAAAGAAAGGGAATTATACAGCCCCAGATGCTCAGGGTAGGGAGGACTCACACGTCATCTGCCCTTTCTGTCCTCCCAGACACACCCACATGCAGGACATGAGCCTTACTGAAGACTCTGCTTGCACACCCCGATAAGTTAGTTCACTCTCTCTCTCTGATAACACCTTCCATTGTGGGACAGCCCTGGATAGGAATTGTAGCCTGTCCCCAGCTGGGTGACCATGGCCAAATTACCTGAATGATCTGTGTCTCAGCCTCCTTATCGGGCATGACACCCTGGCTCCCAGAAGCATGTTGTAAGGAGGGAATGAAGTGACATTGTAAAGCACACATAGCAGTGTCTTGAAAAAGGTCAGCTCCCCTGCCCCTTCACACTGTTAGAAAGTTATTCTTGTGTTTGTCCCAAACCTGCCAACCAGGGACTCCTGCTAGGATTTCCAGCCTGTCCTCTGGGGCCTTTAGGCATATCTTCGCCCTCCAGACTGGGGTATTTGTCCTCTGCCTCCCAGCTGAGAGAGAGCTGTCTTTGGTCCTGTCGGTGGGGGCAGGGAGAGAAGGAAGGCGGAGGACTGGCTCCCCACGAGCTCACTGTCTGCCGCACAGTCAGGCCCCGTGGGCGTGTTATATGCCCACCAGGGACAAAGAAGGGGAATCTCAAGATAGTGGTGGTGTGGAAGAAAAGCTGGGTGGGCCTGGAGGAAGCTGAATTTAATTTACAAATGAAGTCCCCAGCCATCCTCACTCCGTTCTCCAGCCCAGACTTCCATGGAATCTTCAGGAGGGTCACTGTCCCTTCTGGTAGCCTCATAGGCCAGGGAGCAGCATGGCTGTTTACACATGCAGAAGGTGCCAGAACACAGAAGTATCTAAAAAATGTTTGCTGAGTAAGTGAATGAGTGACTAAAGAGGGAGACCCTTGGAAATACTTCCTCAATACCAAAATACCAGGCACATGGCCAGAGCCTCCCTAGGGAGCCAAAGAGTGAACTAAAAGAAAGAACATTCTGATGCCTTCTGAATGTTCTGAAGAATGTTCTGAACATTCTGTGGGCTGCCCGTTGGCCAGAATCGCTTCAGAAGGCAGTGGACACTGGATGGAGCCCATCGGCCCCAACGGCCCCTGTCCATGACTCTGAAATGATACTCTCTGGGGTCCTCAGTCTCAAGAGCTCAGCATCCCAGACCTGGCACTCTGCGTTCCTGAGGTTCTAGAGCAGTTGCCATAGTTTGTTTTTGTAAAAGGTCAGATGGTAAATATTTTAGATGTTGCAGAACATATGGTCTTTGTCACAACTATTCATCTCTTTGTAAATGCATGGGTATGCTGTGTTCCAATAAAGCTTTATTTATAAAAACAGACTGGTGGGCTGGATTTGGCCTTCAGGGTGTAGTTTGCCTACCCCTGTTCTAAAGTTTCAGAATTATATGATCCTGATATTTGTGGATCTCTTGCACTTTGGGGTTCCAGGGTTCTGAGGTTCCAGGTCCCCTGGTCAGATGGAAACAAAGACCTTGAACGTGGTTGGGCAGATCTTAACCAACGGAATCTGGGCACTCGGTCCCCCCCCCTGCCCCGCCCTGGTCAGGTGGGAGTGTCAAGCCTTTCCAGTGAGCCCCTGCCGTGACCTGATGGCTGTTCTCCCCACCCACCCCCTTCCTTCAGGGCGATGGCTGCAGGCCTGGGCCGCTGGAATGGCACCATCAATGGTACCTGGGATGGGGACGAGCTGGGCTACAAGTGCCGCTTCAACGAGGACTTCAAGTACGTGCTGCTGCCTGTGTCCTACGGTGTGGTGTGCGTGCTTGGGCTGTGCCTGAACGTCGCAGTGCTCTACATCTTCCTGTGCCGCCTCAAGACGTGGAATGCCTCCACCACCTACATGTTCCACCTGGCGGTGTCAGACGCGCTGTACGCGGCCTCCCTGCCGCTGCTGGTCTATTACTACTCCCGCGGCGACCACTGGCCCTTCAGCACCGTGCTCTGTAAGCTGGTGCGTTTCCTCTTCTACACCAACCTCTACTGCAGCATCCTCTTCCTCACGTGCATAAGCGTGCACCGGTGCCTGGGTGTCTTGCGCCCACTGCGCTCGCTGCGCTGGGGTCGGGCCCGCTATGCCCGCCGGGTAGCAGCCGCCGTGTGGGGGCTGGTGCTGGTCTGCCAGGCCCCCGTGCTCTATTTCGTCACCACCAGCACACGTGGCAGCCGCATTACCTGCCACGACACCTCGGCCCCTCATCTCTTCAACCACTTCTTGGCCTACATCTCCGTCATGCTGGGCCTGCTCTTCGCGGTACCCTTCGCCACCATCCTGGTCTGCTATGTGCTCATGGCCCGGCGGCTGCTGCAGCCAGCCTACGGGACTGCCGGGGGCCTGCCGCGAGCCAAGCGCAAGTCGGTGCGCACCATCGCGGTGGTGCTGGCTGTCTTCGCCCTCTGCTTCCTGCCGTTCCACGTTACCCGCACCCTCTACTACTCCTTCCGCTCGCTGGACCTCAGCTGCCACACCCTCAACGCCATCAACATGGCTTACAAGATCACCCGGCCACTGGCCAGCGCCAACAGTTGCCTTGACCCGGTGCTGTACTTCCTGGCTGGGCAGAGGCTCGTGCGCTTCGCCCGGGATGCCAAGCCATCCACAAATCCCACTCCTACTGCCCAGGCTAGCCGCAGGCTTGACCTGCGCAAGTTTCGTAGAGCCAACACCACGACAGAAGACAGGCCCACCAGCAGTGAGAATTCCAGGCCGATAGAGCACTCGCTGGCTGGTGGTGGGAATACTAAGGATATCAGGCTCTAAGACCTGAACCACTCCGGCCTGCGCAAGTTCATATGAAGGCTGGCGGTGGGGGAGGGACTGCAGGGACTAGGACTTGTTCCAGTGGGATGGCCTCCCCAGATATGGACCATTATGACGCTTGCTGGATGGTCAAGGGAGCCGTGACCCAACACTGTCATCGGCAGGGGCTTTTGACACTCTCTGTGGTCCAGAGAACTCTACGGTCCCCACAGCCCTATCACCATTTGCATGTGTCAGTTGGGGCATAAGGTTTCAAGAAAGGCAAGGGTTCAGGGCCAATGCCGCTGCTGGCCTGACTCACCCACATAGAGAGCCAGCCGCGCCTGTCAAGGTGCCTGGGCTGGAGCCCAGCTGAACAAGTCAATGGAGAAACCGGCCCAGAGAGGAGAGTGACTCTCCCGGGGCACACAGAGGAGTCTGGGCCTGAGCTGCCTGGGAAGGATGGGGTCGCAGGTTGAATGGAGGACCCTGGTAAGCAGCTGGGGCTGAGCCAGAGCTTCCCCCAGGAGTAAGGGGTAGGTCTGGGTGCAGTGGACTCAGCAATGAGGAGCACCCCCAGCCCAAGAGATGAACATCTGGAAACTGGTGCCCTGAACCCATCTGGAGGCTCCCAGGGGCTGGGAGCCAGCTTGACGCTGTAACTTATACTAAAAGTGTTGTGATCTGCTGAGCAGTGCCCTGTTTTGTGTTTGGAGGGTGGGGATGCTGTCTGAGAGGCTCTCACCGAGCACACCAGGTTCCTGTCTCCAACCTGTTCTCTTCTGCCACTGCCTTCCCACTACCTGCCACGGCAGTGGTCTCATAGGAGGTGTCCCCTCTCCAGACCCCAGGTCATCCCCTACTTTAGAGCTAACTGGCTTTGGTACCTGGCTCTGCTGGACTCAGAGAGGAGTCAGGTGGGACCCCAGTCCTTGGGATCCCCCAGTTTAGGACTTGATGGTGACAACTAGTCATGGACTGGTAGACGTCAAACCATTTAACTGTCACTCCAGGTGGGTGAGGGGAACCCCTTATTTGTAGCATTGCCAATTGCTGTAGTGCAGACACTCCTACCATGGACAATTTCAGACTACCAATGGGATATCAACCTCTCTGCAAAATTCCTGAAAATTTAATAACTGGCTTTGGCAAACAGGTACAAGTTGCTTCAGCACACTACTCGATAATATTGAGTGGTTGGACCTGTGGACCAGGTGGCCAGGGAAGGCTCCCTGCAGGGAGGTAGGGAGGAAGAATCCTAAGCTGTAGCTTCTGAGGGAAGGGGTCTATCAGAGAACATCCAGGTGCAGCAGGTGCACCCTGGGCAGACACTGGGGCAGGAGAGCAGGGTGTGTGGGAATGGGGAGCAGGCTGGGCAGGCGGTTCCCAGGCTCAGAGCTGGATTGAGGCGGGGACTGGGTCACAAGGGGGCCAAGTCAGGGCTCCCTGCTTGTCCTGATCACGGGTTTCCTTTGCCCTAGGTAGTGTGGGAGAGGCTCACTCCTCGGCCTATGGGGAAAATCCAGCTACATGTCATCAAGGTTGGTGTTCAGGTTGGGTCAGGTTTAGTGTGGGGGAGATGAGTCTCACCTGTGACAGGTTCTGGGTCCAGCCAGGACCACTCTGGGGATCTGTGGAGCTCTGTGGCAGGGATAGGGCAAAGCTGGCTGTCCTCACTCAGGGCCCTGCCCTACCTGAGAGGTTCTTCCCTCACCCACTTTCCCTGCCTCCTATACCTTGTCCACCCTTCCCACTCTACCTTAGCAAAATGGGGCACCCCCAGGGGTTGCTCTATTTAGAATCTAGTTCCACAGCTCCTTCATGTGGCAGGTACCCACCACAAGCCGTGATCCAAACGATTACTCTGCATTGTACAATGTGGGTGACCTGCCCAAAACATCTATGCTTACCTCCCTCATTCTAGGTCATATACGTCTGTTAATGTAACCCTAGTCCCTCTGAACTTTTTTGGTGACTACCTGTTACAGGCTGTCCTTGAACCTTTCCTGTAGCCTGGAGTCTGTCTCTTCCTTACTATTTGCTACTCAGGCTAAACTCCATCCCAGTTTATAGGGATGCCCACCCCAGGTAAGATGCTCTGCTGGCCACGAGCATAACTGCTGGGCTCTGACTCCCTCAGCCCTTCTTGGACCCAGAGGCAGGGGTTATACATCATGACTTTGGGGACCATTGGTTGTGCATCATTGGTTGAGTGTGGGGCTGTGGCACCACGGGCCCTAGTTCCTCTAGTCCCCATTCCTTTCATACCCAGCCCACCTAGCTCCAGCAGCTGCCCTGGAGACTCCAAAAACCCAGGCCTCACCCCATGAAGCCTTCCTACAACCAGATACCTGCAGATTTCTAAGGACACAGAACCCTCCACCTAGGGGATGTGGGGTGGCTGACTCACCATCTAATCCTGTGGCAGGCAATGGTGGGGGTGGGGAATGGAGACCCTGAGGAAACCAGGGACAGGCCCAGGGTCCCACCTCTGGACCCTAGTTGGGCCACCTGGCCCCTCAGTGTGGACATCTGGCCTGCTGCTCAGTGCCCAGGTCACCGGCCTGCTGGGTGAGGCTCCCAATCCTGCTGCCCTGTGCTATTTTCAGCTCAAGTAAGAGCAGGATTTTCCACTCCCGGCCCCAGACCATTGTCCAGCAGTGACGTGGGGGGACCTGCCTGCTTTTAAAATATCTCCTCTTACTCCCTGGGCCTCCCTGCCCCATCCCTACCTTCCCACCTCCTCACCCTGACATCACTTCCTGAGACTGTTGACTCCTGAAGGCCAGTGTGAAAAGGCACAGTCACCTGACAGGGAGGGACCCCAGGGATTATCCAACCCAGCTGCAGACTCCAAGCCAGAGAGGGGAGGGGCCTTGCCCAAGGTCACTCAGGAGGTCAGCATGAGCCTGGACATATGCCAGGGATGCAGGCTGCCCCTGCTGCTCTGCTCCCTTTACTGCTGGTCAGTGCCTTTGTGGGAATCCTGCTGTCACACCCACCGCCCCAAGTGGACAGAGCTGCAGCTGAGGCCAAGGGGGTGGCGGTGCGAGGGGGGCGGACGAAGTAAAAGCCTGCTGACTTGCCTGCAGCAGCTGTTCTCAATGAGCTCTGAGCAACCAGGGCAGGGGTCCCAGCACAGAGGGGTCTCTGCCCTGGGTAGCAGGTATTATTCCAGGGCTCAGGAGGGAGGGGGAGTCCCAGAGGACATTCTCACTCTGACCCTCCAAGGCTAGGAAAGTCCCCAAACAACAAACTCCCCGGACACAGTTGCCCCAGTCCAGGTCCAGGTCAGGTCACCACCCTTGTCATGGCAGATTCTGGCCCATCTGTCTAGAGTCGGCTGCGTGAGAAAGGGAACCTGTGTGCTAACCCATGCCCTAGGCACTGCTCCAGGCCCTCTCACATCCATTATGTCACTTACTCTTCACCACAACTGTGTGAAATGGGCATTCTCCCCCATTCAGCAGACCAGGGGCCTGAAAAGTGACGGCCTGCTCCAGGTCACACAGGCCGTTAAGTGAGTTGAGACTGAGCCCAGGTCCATCCTATCCCAGATCAGTTCCCTTTCCAGCATCCAGTGCCTCTTGAAACCCCTGTGGGGAAGGAGGGTCTGTAAGGGACCCTCAGTATTCAAAACGAGAGGCAGCGTGGCGAGAATGGGGTTGCGACCACAGACTCTATGCCCACACCCCCTGGGTTTGAGTGGGGTCTCCAACTCTTCCCACTGGGGCACCGTGGGCAAATCACTCATCTCACAGTGCTTGGTTTTCGCATCTCTAAAAGGAGGCCCTACCTCCCATGTAGGTCATTGCGGGGCCCACCTGAGTTCACACACATGGAGCACCTAGAACAGTGCCTGGTGTGTGGTAAGCATGTATGTGCCAGGCACTGTGCCGCGGGGATATGAAGGCGAACCAGCCAGACCCCAACGTCATGGAGCTGGCGTAATTCAATGTGGAACCACATGAGCATAAGTGCTGTGAAGGAAAGGACAGTGTGTCTGGCCAGCGAGCACCATGCGCCCCCTGTGGCCAAGGCTTCCCAGGGTTCAGGAGGAGGGGAGCAGGTCCATCCTGGAGTAAAGTGAGGGCCCACCCTGTGTCCTGCCTGAAAGCCCTACTGTGGCTTTCAGGCCCATGGGCCTGAGTGTGTGTGTACAGAAGCTTGTCCAGGTGTCTGGCTGTGGGAGGGCAGCAGCAGGAAGAATGGACAGTGGGTGGAGAGGGAGGAGGACGCCCTTGATATCAAGCTTCTGTTGCAGCCCCTTTGGGCTAGAGAGCTCCCACCCATCCCTGGAAACAGATTTGGCCCTTTCTCCCGACCAGTGGCACCTGCCATGGGGTGCTGCAGCTGCTCCTTGGTTCAACCAAGGTCCTGGAGCCCCAGCGTAGGCTTACTGGACTGGAGCTGGGCCAAAATGGGCAATGAATAGGCAGCTTCTGCTGTGTGACCTGAGGCCACCTGCAACCCATCTCTGGGCCACTCTCTGGAGAACTTGCCTCCCACGTTCCAATTCTCCCTGTCTCAGTTAGGGCATCAGCTACCTAGATCTTCACCAAAGGCACAACTAACAGCTGCTCCTTCAGGCACTCCCAAGAGCCACTGGGCTCTCAGTTATGAGGACTAGAGTGGGGGCAGGGGGTCTCTCCTGCATCAAGAGACCAGAGAGGTGAAGTGACTGCATTGGTACCACACGGTGCCTTGGATGGAGCCAGTCTGATGTCTGATGCTCCTGTCTCTTTCTTGTGGGGGCAGGGGGGAGGGTGCTTGGCCTCCAGCGGCTGGGCTGCAGGGTGAGGAATCTGCATGCCCCCACAAGGGGAATGTGCTCGGGGGAGAATGATGGGGTGGGGGAAATGAGCCCCAGAAGTCAAAGTCTCATCTTCCTCTGCCCACGTGGCTTGGTGAATCCCTTCTCTCTGGGCCTCAGTTTTACATTATTTTGATTTTTTGGTGGGGGGGGTCCTTTATTTTTTTATTTAATCTTTATTGTATTTTTCCCATTACCATTTAGTCCCCTTAGACCCTCCCCCCCACAATCACCACACTGTTGTCCGTGTCCCTGAGTCCTTTTTCCTTTTTGCTCAGTCCTTCCACCCACTCACCTCCCCGCCTCACTAGCTGTCATCCTGCTCTCCATCTATGAGTCTGTCCCCATATTTTTAATTAAAAAAATTTTTTGATTGATTGATTTAGAGAGAAGAGAAGAAGGAAGAGGGAGAGCAAAAGAGAGAGAAAGAAACATCAATTTGTTGTTCCACTTATTTATGATCGATTCTTGGCATATCAGGATGGCACTCTAACCAACTGAGCTACCCGGCCAGGGCTCTGGGACTCAGTTTCTGCATCTGCAATGAGGCTCGGCGTGGTCCAGCGATTTTTCCTCTAGTAGAGGCTTCCTGGGCTTTCCTCTGTCTTGGCTCCAGCTGAGCCAGGTGTTCGGGCTCAGCCCTGTCCCAGTCAGAAACAATGGGCCAGGCTGGGTAAGTCACTCATCGGCCCAAACCCAGTCCCCAGGGGCTCCAGCCTGGACTATTTTCAGCCCTTGGAGATGGAGTCAGAAAAGGATTTTCCACTCCCAGCACAATGGCTGCCCTGGACCATTGTCCAGCCATGATCAGAGGAGACGCCTGCCCCAAAATATCTCCCCTGGCCCTACCTCTGCACCCCCCTGCCCTGCTCCTCACCTCCCCACCTCGACATTGCTTCCTGAGGCTGCTAACTCCTAAAGGCCACTATGAAACAGCACGTGGGTCCCCTGGGAGATGTGACCAGCTTGAATCAGTTTTCTCTCCTGGCAGGGACCCCAGGAATTGTTTGGCTGCTTCGAGGGACTGGAGGCCCAGAGAGGGCTGTGCCTTGCCCAGGGTCACATAGTGGCCAACGTGGACTCTAGCTGCGAGGTCCGGGTGCTCTGACTGCCCCTGCTAGCTCAGCTGCCTTCATTAGTGCTGGTCTGTGCCTCCCGGGAGCGAGAGGTCACTTCCAAGGCCTGGAGCGGGCATCCTGAGAAGAAGTCTAAATGGCGTGGGTGGGAGGGGTGGTCGTGTCTTGGGTTCTGAGCTCGAAGATCCTTATTCAGTCCTGTTTTTACCAACAGTGGCTTTAGCTGGCCCTGACCTCCAAGTTACAAAGGAGCAGCTCTGGGGAAAGAAGGAGGCTGGGGGATATAGGGAAGCTGAGGCAGGAGGAGCAGTGTAAGACCCAGTCCAGCCATCACCAGCTCTGTGACCACAAACTCAGTTTCTTCATCTGTGAAATGGAGCCAATACTACCACTTTCCCCAGCTGACTGAATGGTGCCAATGGCATGGGCACAAACGCACAACTGTTTTTATTTCCTCCCATCAGTGCTCTCTGCCCGATGATGTCTCGTTTCCCTTCCCATCCACAAACTGCCTATTTGGCAAACTCCAAAACTGTGGGTCACTTTTGAGTAACAAAGTCTGGTCCAGTTTAACATTCCAGTCCTTACTTCACTTCCTGCTCACTGCTCCTCTGCCCCCGCGCTGGAGGACCCTCCTCACCCCTCCTTTGGGTCCCAGGTGTTGGGCAAGGTGGGGAGGAAAGGGGCAAGGGTGTCCTCCCCAGTGCTGCCACTGCCCTCTTGCTGTCCTCGCTTCTCTGGCCACAACAACACGGCCGCCAGTGCCCCTCTGCGTGGAGCCCCCCAAACACCATGAGTGTGTCCCACCTTTCCTGCTGAGACTCTGATACCCCCAATCTCCCTGAGTGATTTTCCTAGAGCACCCCTCAGCTGGCTTGAGGGTGGGAAAGCCCTCATCACCCCTTCTCCCCCTCCCGTTAGGGCAAGAACTCACAACTGCAGAGGTGTCTTCAATCCCCTAAGCCCGGAGGCAGGTGGTAGAGCTTGGAGTGATAAACTCGAGAAGCTGTCTGACCCCAGCTGCTTTCAGGTTTCTTTAGAAACTGGAGCATTCGACCCCAGTGTGTCCTCAGATGTATGTCCTGGAGCCAAATTCCAAATCAGCAGCTGTATGAAAAGTCCCACCTCATTATGGGATTGAAAGGTTAGACCAGGCTTTTGTGACCAAAGCAATTGCAAAACGTGGGGAGGAAAGGAAAAGCCTGCTGCTGGGGCATCACAGCCTGTGCTAGTGTGTGTGTGTGTGTGTGTGTGTGTGTGTGTGTGTGTGTGTTGAGGGGGTGGTGCAGTCCCCCAGCGGCACCAAGTAGATACCTGGAGACAAATGGTGGAGACAGATGGGCCACCGGTGGTTGGCCAGCCTATGGGAGGCAGAGAGGGACCAGGAGGTGCTGTCAGGAGGTCAGATGAAAACCAGGACATGGAAGTAGACAGGTTTAGGGATGGCAGGAAAAAGATGGGGAGTGGGGTGGAGATCCAGCTGCCAGCTCTGTGGATCTGTGGGCCCCCTTTCCCCTCTCCCTCCCTCTCCGTTCTTCCTCCTTTCCTTCAGCTCCCTGCTTCCCCTCTCCCATTTTCCTCCCCTTTTTGCTCCCTATTCTCAGAATTCCTGGGAGTAAAGGGAAGGGAGCAGGGCACTTCAAACCTTCAGACTTATTCATTCCTTTATTCTGGAGACTGCCTCAGTGCACTTCCCAGGCTCTTTAATCTATTGTGGGGGGAGGGGGGCGGGCCAGGTTCGTGGATGCTGCTCTGCTGCCACCTGGTGTCCAGAGCTGGCCGGAGTGAGGGCCAGGGCCCAGATCTTCACCTGTGGAGTTACGATGAGAAGAAAATGATCCTGCTAGCAACCAGGTTGCTGCGGGCTGCAAGATGGGGGTAGGGCTGAGAACTGAAACCAGAGACACAATTTGCAAAACATTCCCTGACTTGCAAAACTGACCAAGTGCCTGCCCAAGCCATGACGTCTAGCTCAGGCTACACAAATTCACGCTCGTAAACACCCCTGCATCTAGGCCTGCATGTTCTAAGAGAAGACACGAGCAACCTGACCTAACAGGAATGCTCCATGAGGACGCCTGTGTTCTCAGCCTAGGGCCGCAGACTGTTCCAGCAACTCCCTGCTTTGCCAATTCTGACCAATCTCTGCCAAAGACCATCGTTTGACTGAACTTCAGCCCCCACAACCTACAAGCACCCTTCCCTAACTCCCTCCTCTGGAGGTATCCAGGGACTCCCCAAACAGAAGTCTTTGCTGCTGTGAGTAATGACCCCGGGCTTGTTGACTACAGATGTGTCCCAGTGGTATGCTCTGGCCTGCATCTACAAAAGCTTGCTGCCTCTTCCTGCGTAAACCAGGGAGAGCGGGTGACATTTCAGCTCTAGTTCCAGCCTCCCCGTCCCTGTCCCCGCAGCGCCCAGGAACTGTCCCATGTGGAGCCCTACAGCTCCCAGCTGACCCCCCGTGGTGCATCTGGCACCAGAACAGCACTCCACACTGTGGGGTGTCTCGTTCCCACAGAGGAGCACACAGGTCCAGCGGATGACTCTGTAAAGGCAGGACTGAGGGGCAGACACAGCCGCTCTGTCCTTGGGGCGCTGCCCCTTCAAGCCCAGGCTCCCAGCTTGGAGCTTCAAAGGAGCCAAACTTGCCCTCTCTGGTTTTGTCCTGAGGAGGTTCCCATGATGTCCTTTCACCTTGAGTGTTCTTTTGACCTCCTCCTGACAGCACCTCCTGGTCCCTCTCTGCCTCCCAAAAAAACCTTTTTTTTGCCCTATCCTCACCCAAAGACAATTTTTCATTGTTTTTAGAGAGAGAGGAGGGGAAAAGAGAGAGAGAAACATTGATGTAACAGAGAAACATCGATTGTTTGCCTCCCACATGCTCCGCAACAGGAGGTTGAACCTGCAACCTCCACATCTGCCCTGACTGGGAATCGAACTCATGACCTTTTGGTGTAGGGTCCGTGCTCCAACCAACTGAACCATCCAGCCAGGGCAACCTCCTGTTTACTTTCCGAGAGGCCTCAGATGGGTCCCCCCACTTCTACCTCCAGGAAGACATACAAGCTCTGGGTCTGAGGATAGAGCTGAGTGTTGAGGGGAGGGGATACAGCAACCCTCCCAAAGGGGAGGCCGAATGCCGGGCACTGAGGGCAGCCCCTCCCTCTGGTCTGGGAGTGCTTCTGAAGGGAAACCAGAACCTTCTTCCCTCTGTGAGGGTAGGGCCTCTGACAAGGTCTCCCTGCCCGACAAGAGTCCCCTCTGCACCCACAATGTCCCAGCATCGTGTGCACCCTCTCCCCCACCTCCAGACACTGAGGGAATGCTTCCTCCCAGGCAACGCCTTCCCTGAGGGAGAGCCCTCTTCACAGAGGCCTGGCTCCGCAGCTCAGCCTCCGGGCACACGGCCTCTGCCCTCAGCTCAGGGCAGCTGTGGGCAGATATGACCAGGACCCCAAGTGGGCCCTTCTCCGGGCCAGCACCCCAGCCCCCTGTGAACTCAGTTCATAGTGAGGAATAAATGAGATAGGCCGTGTAAACTGTTTCGCAGGGCACCTAGTACCAGTGGGTATTCATTATATGTTCATTCCTTCCCTTCCCAAAGCAGGTTAATAAATTATTTCATGTTAACTTTCACAATGGCCCTTTGAGGCAGGAATCTTATTATTATAGACGCATTCATTCATTTATTCAACAAATATTTACCAAAAGCATACTATGTGCCGGGGAGTGTTTGAGGTACTTGAAAATAATCGGTGAATGGAAAAACAAAGACCCCTCCCTTGTGGAACTAATTCACATTCTAGTCGGGTAAGAGAGACAAAAACAAGAGACACTGAACTACGGAAATCCCGTGGCCTGTTAAAAAGTGACAAGTGCTGTGTGGGGGAAACAGCAGAGCAAGAAGCGGGAGTGGGAGGGCAGGGAGCTGTGATTCTTAGCAGGGTGGTCCGGTGAAACCTCAGGAGAGGCCAAAAAGAGGGCATCTGAGCAGACCTGGGGGAGGTGTGGCAATTAACGGAGGGTGGCAGGGTGGGGGGGCAGCTCTTTTTAGAAAGAAAACGCGGCGGTCTGGCTGCCCAGTAAGGAGGTCTGTGTGTGGCTGGGGTGGGGATGGGAGGCGCTGGGGCCAGAGATCGAGGAAATGTGGTAGATTGCCGAGCAAGGTGGAACGCCCCGGCAGAGTACAGCTTTCCTCACAATTCAGGACACTCAGTCTGGCTGCTGGGGCAGGACAGAAGTAGCAAGAGCAGGAATGAGTTCGTGCAGCATCCAGGCGGGAGCTCATGGGGATTAGGACCAGTGGTAGCAAGGGGGCTTGAGGGGAAGCAGTGTGTGCCACCCCAAAATGCGCTTTTGGGGATACTGATTTTAAACTGGTTATTAAGAAACAAAAGTCTCAAAAAGAGCTTTTGACACCCCCCTCCACCCCCTTTACCTGCCTAAAGGAAATCAGAAAAACCTGCTTCAGGAAGGGACCCTTAGCACATTCACCTTAGCGTGTAGGAGTTCACCGTGCTAGACAGGGAGGATCCAAGCAAGGGCGAGACTCCCCCGTGCGTCCCAGTGTTTGGGCAACCCGGCAAGAATTTCTTCACCACCTGCTTGCTCTTTCTCATCTGCCCGTGTGTTGCTTCCCTCCCCTTTGAAACCCCAGACCCCTGACTCCCTCTCCTTCGTCCAGAATGGTATCCAAGCTTCAACTGCTCAATGTGTCCTCGGGTCTCATATCTTTATGGAACCCTGTATGTGCATATGTAATAAATTTAGTCATTTTCTCCTGTTACATCAGTCTGTTACAGTAGTCCAGCTAGAACCTAGGGAGGTGGAAGGGAAATTATTTTTCTGCCCCCACAAGGTGGTGAGAAGTGGATCAATATCAGATGTATTTTGAAGCAATAGCTAACAGGATTCCTGATAGTTTTTTCTTGCAAGGTTTGGCAGGTGATGAAACTGAGATTCTGAGACAGTCTAGTGAGGTGCCACATGGCTGGTCAGTGGGTGGGACAGGGGAGTGGAGGATGGGGGCAGGGTGATGGGGGACGGTCCCCAGGTCTAGGGCGGTTTCTGGGAGAAGATGGCACGGAGTGCAAGGAAGAGTCCTGCCGCAGCAGGTCACAAACCAGCCCCTCTGGGCGGCTGGGTGTTGATTCGATCAGTGACTTTTTTCCTTCCCCTGAATTCCCCTATGATGGCCTTCTAATTGGGTCCGTTTGTTCCAAGACCATGGGCTGCACTGAGCAGACGCCAGAGTGTTTGCCTGTTATTAGATTAGGAAAGGGTCGTGCGTCTTGGGCTGCCAGGAAGGTCCGAGCAGCTGCACAGCATCCCTGTGTAGTAACCGCAGGCCCTGGGTGCACCGCAGGCCTGGTGGGTGCCCCCATCTTGCCCAGCCTGTGCTGCTCCTCTGTCTGAGGTGGTCCCCACTCTGCCTTGCTCACCCTGTAAATGTCTCCTCCTCCTCCAAGGCTCACTTCCAAATCCCCTCCTCTGTGAAGCCTTGCTGATCACCATCCCCGCCCTCAGCAGGCTCATCTCCCTCCGCAGAGAACGCACACTGTGCAGGGGAGGGTCCCTTGCTGGAGGGCCTACCTCCAACAGAGGGCATGCTCAAACTCGGGGTTGTCAGGGAAGAGGGATGCCCAAAGAGCATTCCAATCACCATCCTGCTTAAGCAAAAAAGACTTTTCCTTTCCTCTAGTCTCTGCCCACACAGGATCTGAGGAGCGGGCTGGTGGGAGGCAGGGAGAGGAGGAGAGGAGTTTAGTAAGGGAACTTACAGACTGAAGCAGCATTTTGGGCGACAGCAAGACAATGGATTTCTGCCCCCAAAGCAGATGGGGCTTGTTACATGTAGCCAAGTGGCACTTGCTGAGAGAAGTGGCTTGTAGCCTTGAAGTACATCCTAGCTAAGAGCTGTATAATCCAAAACAGCAAACAACTTAATTCGCCCACTTATCTATTTGAGATAAGGTATCCTCTCAGGTAACTCGGGCCCACCCTTCCCGGGGGGAACTGGCAGTCAGCTTGTTTCCTAAGACGGTGCCAGTCAGGAAGCACCCACCACCAGCCCTGAAATCTTGCCAAAAAACTGAACCTGAATCTAACTGAACCTCTAGATTTAACGACCAGTTTTCTTCAGGAAATACAGAACATGTGAAATGACAACATGGAAATACAGTTAGCTGGATCCAGAATTTGAGAACTTTTACAGGATAAATAATCTGGTTTCTTGATAAATAAAGGGGGGAAATTGGAAAGGAATAGACACTGGAATGAAAGTTGAAGCCCAAGGCTTGTCTCCCCTCGATGCTGCAAAGGGTAAGGCCCAGGTCCCCCAACACTCAGGGGCCACTCATCTCGAAATAAAACTCGGTGGGGGGCGGGGTTCTGAAACAGAGAAGAATAGGACCACGTTTTGGTTTTTGCCCCTGTTAAAGCTGAATTGTGTTCTCTCACATTCATATTTGAAAATCCTAATACCCAGTATCTCAGAATGTAACCTTTTTTTTGGAGAAAAGGTCTTTGAAAAGGTAATTGAGTTAAAAAGAGGTCCCTGGCATGGACGCCAACCCAGTACGACTGGGGTTCTTCTACGACGAGGAGACGTGGACACAGACGCCTGTGGAGGAAGGCGATGTGAATACAGGGAGAAGACGGGCAGCGACAGCACGGAAACGGGTCTGGAATTGATCCGTCTCTCTCGGCCCTCGGAGGGAACCAGTTCTGCCATCGCTGTGATCTTGGACTTCTAGCCTCCAACCCTGAAAAAACGAACGTGTGCTCTTTAAGCCCCAGCCTGTGGTACTCGGCCATGGCAGACACAGGCCAGCGCCAACAGGTCCGCCACTCAGCTGCGCAGGCCCTCAGGAGAACCCTGGGTCCGTCAGAGGTGAAGAGGGAGCTGCACGCTCTCTGCGCATCCCTCCCCCTGTGGGGAGCCTGGGGGAATTACTTCACGGCCCCAACTTCCCCTTGCTGGCTGAGCCCGCTGTCCTCACAGTGGGGAACTTGGCCTTCATTACTGGAAGTGGTCTGAAGTCTTACCTTTATACCCCGTGCTCTATTTCCTCTTTAGCCAATGCTTCACAGATTTCTGTTTTCACCCCCAATATGTTGGTGACCTTTGTATCAGAGAACACCACCTTCCTCTGTATTGTCCTCTCTAAATACCGTGTGTTGACATTAATGACCGAGGGTCCCTTTGTAGCCATCTGCAATTCGTCATTGCATAGAACACCGCGTCTATCAGATGTAAGCAATGTCCACACCTATGGAGAACTTTTTAAAATCCTCACCCGGGGATAGGCTTATTGATTTTTTTAGAGAAGAGGAAGAGAAAGAGAGAGGGAAACATTGATCGGTTGCCTCCAGTACATGCCCCGACTGGGCGTCAAACCTGCCACCTAGGTGCGGGCCCTGACCTGGGATCGAACTTGCAGTACTTTGGTGTATGGGGCGCACTCTAACCAACTGAGCCACCTGGCCAGGACCATAGAGAATTTTTATAAGTTTATCTGAGCCAAACTGATGACAATGCTGAGAAGCAAGATTTCAAATGTTCCTAAAGAATGACAGTTTGCAATTTCTTTTACACATTTCAGATTAAGGAGGAAATACAAGGAAGATTACTTGAAGGTGGGAGAAAGCAAGGCGGGGGTCGGATTACAGGATCATTAATACTCTGTGCTCTCTTGAGTGCAGTTCTCTTCCCAGGGGTCTAAAAAAGAGGAATTTCAAAGGCGAGTTAACCTAGATGCACAAAAACAATGGACAGAGCTTGCTTAGGGCAAAGACAATTTTTTTTGCTAAGAGGCTATGAATTCTTGCTACAAGACATGACTACCTTCTGTGACCTGCCCAGTTAGGACATTAGTGGTCAGATCGTCCTGTGAGGATACTGCCAGTTGGATGGATCACGGTGCCCCCTTTTCACCCACAGGTGTGTTTGGTGTTGAAGTCTGGGGTGTGTGTGTAGGTGTGGGTGTGTGTTTGAGGTGGGATTTGCTGGCCCCACTGCCCATACAGGGCATACGCTCAGGCCGACCTTCGGTAATGACAGTGCCATCAGCCCTTACTTGTATGAGCGTCCTGGTTCTCTACACGTCGTACACAAGCACCTGTGTCACTGAGGTGGCAGTTTTCGTTTGGACGGGCGTTAATATCACAGTTTCCAGTCTTCATTTCCTTCATCTCACCTGCTCAAGGCACATCAAAGTTCCTCAGCCCCTTAGCTCTCACATCAATGCCAACTCTTTTCTTTGGGTCGATGGTATTCGTGTATCTTACACCTTCTTCTCCAGGGTGTATGCACTGCTGAGTTGTCTATTCCAGTGCGGGGTCTGTGCCGAGCCCCCTATTTAAAGCCTGAGAAAAAAAGGGGCAATGCTGCTTACATGCCAGGAAAGCAGGAACCACATAAGGAGATCCAAATTTTTACTTTTTCCTGTTTCTTCACGGAGAGGTTTTGTTCCTGTGTCCATTCTATAGACAGAGGGACATTCGGTCTTTCTTCAGACTTTTCTCATCACTTTCCTCACAGGAAATCTCGGCTCGTCCTGGCTTTACCGGCGGGCACCATTCTGTCACCCTGCTCTTTGCCAAATCCTGGGCATATACAATGATGTCTCTAAGTCACCTGGAGAAAAGTTGAATACTGCAGCTTGCTTCCATACACCCAGAAGTGCCAAAAACTTTGGAAGCGTCCTCTGTCCTGTCGGTTTTGTTACCGGCAGGTAACAGAGTAACACAAGCAGGATTCCAGTGAAATGTCTCTCTTCCAACTTGCACACCCAAACCCTCACGATCACGGTCTATTGCCCTAACTACCCGTGCTTGTGTTACTCTGGCCCTTCTTGTCTGCTTCCGAGAGTGGCGACCCCTAAGGCCTTCTGCCAGCCGTATCTTGACGTGGTGGCAGGTGAGGGTATTTCCACACAGACCCAGCTCCCCGGTGAGTGAGGACATCTGTGGTCCTCTCTACATGAGAGACAGAAGGCAGGGCTTTTTCATTTGAATTGTGAGCCACACCTCCTTGTCAAACTTTGGGGGGAAATTAAATCAGTAAGAACAACATTGTTCCTTTTAAATGATTGTTTTCAGTTAAACACAGCATTATTCTGTTCCTATTTTTCTGATCTGTGCGTTGCCAGAAGCCCAGTGTGAGTGTGGTGCAGGCGGTTACAACACCACCTTAGGTGCTAAAGGCAATGCAGGACAACACCACCGTTTGGGCACCACTGATGCCAAAATCAGGATGCATGCAGGGTGCTCAGAGGGCTAGATATGTGCCCGGGGCTCCAGGGGGAAGAGCAGGCGACAGTATCAAAGTTGTGCACAATACTGTCTAATCTGGCACCAGACATTCTGAAAAGAGCACCACTTAGTTTTTATTGCAAATGTCATCATTTATCATTTAAAACTACTGCATATAAAATTGTATAAACAATTCAGCTGCTTTTTAATTTTATAGGGAGGTTTAGCATGGAAAAAAGCTAAACACTGACAATAATTATTTCTAGAAAACAGTTATGTGTCTACTTAAACTTCCTCTTGTTACCAGATGGGGCCTGGGCCGGTGTGGGTCTGCCTCAGACCGGCTTGTGGTGTGTGGGCTCTTGACTTTGTGTAAGAAAGATTTCACAACACGAGACCAGGTGAGTTTGAGAGTCTGTTTATTAAAGCTGGGACAGCGAAACAAAGGAAGGGCTTACGGTAGAAGAAGTAAAAGGAGAGAGCCTAGGCGGGGCTGCTTCCAGCTCACTGGAGAGTCAGAGGAAAGGGGGCCCTGGAGACAGGATCAGGGGTGAGCCGGAATCAAGCTGCTGCCGCACGCCGCTCCCCCGGTTGCAAGTCTCGTGGGGACCCTTAGAGCTTAGGAGTAAGTAAAAAGTCCACGCCCAAGAAGGGGCACGAGCTTGAGCGAGTGCACACTGATATCCTTTGTCTGGAGGGTTTCGTTTCTCTTCTGTGGGGAGAATCTCAGGGGGCGGTTTCAGCAGAATATTCATCCGTTTTCCAGGTGCGGTTTTTAATATACTGATGAGTCAAACTGAGCGCACGGGGGAGTTTGGGATTGTTCTTTGGTCTGCTTCACTGTTTTACTTTTATCTTGGGTCTGGCTGACTCTAATGGGGTTTTTGTCATTTCTTCCCCTGACTGCATCTGTCCTTGGGCTTGGCTGGCACAAATGACATTAACTGGCTTTCTGTTCTCTATCTCCCAGACCAGGGAGATTTAAGCTATTGCTCTTTGGTTAGGGAGAAGAGGTATTAACCATTCCCTCTCAAGTGTGCTTGGTGTGGGGAGATAAGGTCTTGTGATTCACCAGCTGGCTGTAAGTTGCTCAAATTGTTTAATTTTCTTGTCTCAGTTTCCCCATTTCTCTCGTCCAGGAACTTCCCTAGCTTTTTGCTATCGTGCCACTCTCCCTGTCACCCATAAGACCATAAGCGTCCTTAGGGCAGAGACGGTTTCCTATGTTTCTTTCAGTTCTCCAGCGCTTGCCCCCTTCCTGGTTTATACAGCAGACATATAGGGAGTTCAAGAAATATCAGTTGATATTCCATTATTCAAATAAAACACTTCAATAGTGAGAGGTTTTAATTACTGACTCTGTGCTAGATACAGTGCTAAGAATTTTTCACACATCACCTCAGTTAATCCTCAAACCACCATTTTTTTTCTTTTTTAAACATCAATGTGTGGTTGCCTCTCATGCTCCCCCTACTGGGGAGGACCTGGGCCGCAACCCAGGCATGTGCCCTGACTGGGAATCGAACTGGTAACCCATTGGTTCGCAGGCCTGCACTCAATCCACTGAGCTACACCAGCCAGGGCTCAAACCACCCTTTCCATGACTGGCCTTCCTACAGGTGAATGTGTGATCTTTATCCTGCATTTTCTGTTGTTCCTCTTATCAGGCCCCTGGGCTCAAGTTCCAGTTCCTTTCCTTACTGATTGGGTGACCTTGGACAAGACCATTCACCTCTCTGAGCCTCCATTTCCTCCTCTGAAAAATGAAGGTAACCATTTCTTCTATACAAGGCTGAAGAAGATTAATGTGTTAATTTATGCAAAACTACTTAGAAAACAGTAAATCCCTATATAGATCTTTGTTTATAAAATTTTTTAATTTTTCTCAGTAATGGGATACTATTAAGCCCCAGCAGTTGGGGCAATAAATATGACATCTTAATTAAAGAAAGTGATGTATTTGTTTTTCATTTTATTTTCAACTAAATGCATTCATTCGGTTCAAACAAAAAAAATATTGAAAGGTAAACAGTGAGGAGTCTCATTGATTCTATTGAGTAACCCCCATTCGCGGTTTCTCCTTTATCTTTTCCGATAACTGTGTGCATATACAAGCCCTACAAGCTGTGCATTCTTTCCTATTTCCTTTATACACAAAAGGCTGCATACTTACACACTTTCTTCTCACTGTCTTCTGCAGATATCTTGAAGGTCTTTCCACACCAATACACAAAACTCTTACTTGTTCTGCTTATAGCCATAATTTATTTAACAAGTTCCCTGTGAGCAGATATTTAGGTCATTTCCAATCTTTAGCTATTGCTTTGTTGATTTCTTAAAGAGCTGATTATTAATGAAAACATCAACTCCCTCTTCATTATGAAGCATAAACTATTTAACCAAACAACGTTGGGCTGTACCTCAGAGTCAGAGTCAGGGAGTCTGACTTAAAACGGACAGGAATCTGTTGGCACCAAGTGAAAGGTTTGCCCCTGGTCTCCAGGTTCAACTCTCATGAAATTTGGCTCCCGGCTCCATCTGTTGGCTTGGCTGCTGGTCCGGCCCCCTGCAGCAGGCGGTGCCCGGAGGCTCCAGCGGTAATCTGAGCAGCAGACCTCCGGGGACCGGCCCCTCCTTCCCCACGGGCACTGTGCTCCTTCTCATGCATGTCCACTTCTGAATCAGGGACAGCTCTGCCGAGCGTGGGTCTGGAAGGAAGGAGCTGGTCCAAAAGGAGAAAGGCCTAAATCTTGCCGCAGAAGTCCTGACTTCTAGTTTTGACCGACACTTCCTAGATGTGCAAACTAAAGCAAGTCATGTAGTCTCTCTGAGCCTCAGTTTTCTCATCTGTGAAATGGGAATAATCAAAGTATTTACTGAGCTTCCATGTACAAATAAATCAGGACATACACAAAACACTTAGCACAATGCCAGCTCACAACACACGTAAAATACATGGTAACATGGTTTATTAGTAGAGCTTGGAATGCTGAACAGGACTCACCAAGAAGGTAAGGAGAGAACAGTGTGTGTAAATAGTAGAGTGTACAAAGTCTGAGCCCTCAGAGCCAGCCGAGGAAGGAGGGCAGGACATGGGTGGCTAACGCAATCTTGTAATTGAGGAAACTGAGACCTAGAAATGGGCGATGACTCGCCCACATCGTCCATCAGTATACACGGAGACAGGGAGGAATTCAGGGCCCATGGGGAAGAGCTGCCAGGGCAGAAATTCCTGGGTCATGAATTTTAATTAACACTCCGTTGGGCAGCTGGAATGTGGTGGGAACGTGAAAAGGGGAACTTTTGGGAAGCGGCCCCCCTATTCAGGACACGAGCTGGCCATGGCTGCTGGACTGACAGAGCAAACAGGAGTGACACGGGGCTCCTGGACCTCAGGGAACGGGGAGGGGCGCCTAAGGCCGTGGCTGGGGCTGAAAGAGCAGCACTAGCCTCAAGAGGAGGTTGCAGGTGCATAAAGGCTTGGGGCTGACAGGGGCAAGGGATGTCTCAGGAGTCATGAGAAAGTCCAGACATAGTTCATCCAGCTATTGATCTCACTGGACACCTGCCAGCTGCTAAGGCCTCTGAGGTCATCAAGTCTGGGAGAGGGTGGAAGAGAAGGGAGAGGAAGAGGAGGAGGCAAGTTTGCAGCCAGACAAGGTTTAATGAAGGGTTCTGTTAATTTCTCCTGGAGCCAGGGGGATGAGGCCTGGCCCCTGGGCCCAGCTCTGAGTCTGCAGCCCTCTCCCTCCTCCTCCAGAGCCCATATTCCCATGGCCTCAGTGACACCCCACTGCTCTCACTGTTCTGCTCTGCTCTGGGCTCCTCAGTCTCACTCTGGTCATCTCATCTTCCCTCCTTTAACTGATGGCTCCATCCTATACCCTCCTCTCAGACTTTCTCATCCTTTAAGCAACCTTATCCATCCCACAGCCTAGAGAACCAAACATTAAGCTGGTAAGTCACAAATCCGTGTCTCTAGCCCACTGCTAACCCTGGGTAATGGGATTTGATTTATTAAAGAGCCACCAAGCTTCTCTGTCTTGATATGGGTATAGGATCAAACCACTTGGCTACACTAAGCAGAACAGGCATTTCCAGAAGCTGGGGTACAGTCTCCGTGGAAATCAAGTGAGGCTCTGCAAACCCCAGAGGACCTGGGGACAGTGGATGGACCAGGCAAGAAAGGCTGAGGGCTGAGGGAAGGACACTGAGGAGAGTCAGGGCCACCAAAACAAACCCTCACCTCCACCCACCTTGGAAAACCAGGGCTCAGCCTGTTAGGAGTAAATGGGGCTGCTCTATGCCCTGTAGCAAATGCTGGAGCAGCTCCCTGCCCATGACCCTCAGTACTCACTATCCCTTACACCCCGAGAGCTTCTCATTGAGAGTCCTGGGACTCTGCCTAGGGGCTTTGGCTATTTGGAACACACTTGACCAGAAGTGTTAGAATCTTTGGAGACCATCCTCTAATCAATGACAGCTGGAGTTGCTATATTAATGCCCTGTGCCATCTCCTAGAGGTTCCCAGTGGGATTGACCCCTAGTGATAATCTGTTCATTGACCTCCCTGAATTGCCTTCCTTATTTTTCTTGTCTCACTTCACCTGACCTCTACTGATGCTTCCTAGGATCATCCCAGAAATTAACAATTTGCACTTGAATCCTTGCCTCAGGGTTGGCTGCTTGGGAACCCAAACCAAGATAGCCACCTGTCTCCCTCACGTCCAATCTGCCTATGTCCTGCAGATTCTGCATTTTAAAGAGCCCTGAAATCCACCTTCTAGTCAGCTCCTCATTTATCACCCCTCTTCCATCCCCACTGCTTTGGCCACCACTTGCCTGGACAACTGGGCCAGCCTTATCACTGGTCCCTGTCTCCTCTTCTGCCCCTCGGTAACATAACAGCCAGGACAAGTGATCCTTCTAAGACCCCAGTCTGATCATGTCCCTCCCCTGTTTAAACTCTCCCATGGCTCTCATCACTCTCAGGATAAATCAAGTTTCCCAGCCTGGTATGCAAGGTCCTTCAAGAACTGACCCCCCGGCCCCTCTTTGGCCTTGGCATGTTCCTCTCCTCCCTTCACTGGACTCTTCAGTAGACCTGAGCTTCACGACATTCCCAGAACCTGCCACATTCTCTCTCACCTCCAGGTCTTTGCATGCTGCCCCCTCTCCCAGGAACACCCTCCCTGACTTTACCCAGATAACTCTAGATCTTGAACACTCAGCTTAGGACATACTTGTACTCTGACCTCCCCTGTTCCCCATGCCCCTGTCCCCAGACTGGTCCAGTACCCTTCTGGACTCTTGTGTCTCCATGTATGTCTGTGCATCCCAATGCCCACGTGTCCTTGTTTATCCTTTCTCCACACCAGACACTTTGTAAGGGCATTAGCCACAGACGACTTATCTTTGCATCCCCAATGTCCGACAATGCCTAAGCACATAGAGAGAGTCAAAGAATAAATGAATGATATTGATGACTCTAAATCCCCAAAGAAACCTGTATTTATACCTTCATTTAGATATTTACAGAGCGTTGTGCCAACTGAGGGGGAAATAGGGCCAGTGAACAACAGGCACAGTGCCTGCCCTGGAAGAACCTTTCTGCTGCCGGGGAGAGATGTGAAGAGAGACAACATCGGGCTGAAATGATCAGGTGCATCAGAGGCCAACTCCTGGACCTTGGGACCCCAGAGCAGACCCTGGGCCTGTCCGGTGGGGAGAGAGACAGAGAAGGCTTCTGAGAGGAGGAAGCTCCTCTCAGTGCTAGCTCTGCTCACCCTCGTCTTTGCCAGGAAGTCAGGAGAGGGACCTGAGCTACCGGTGTGTCACCTACGATCTCAGCGCCTCCTTCCCCTCAAAGGTCACTTTATACTGTTGGTTATTCCTGTTCATGTCCTCATATGCTTTCTACTGAGTTTAGCATTATTTTGCATGTTTTAAAATTTGATGGTCATAGTATACTTCTGGGAGTATCCTTATACTTTCTAGTCACATTATGCTTACGAAATTCAGCTTTATTGCTATGTGTTGCTCTGGTTCATTCATTTTCTCCATTGTATAGTATTCCATTATGTGAATATACAGTCATCTCTTACTATCAGAACATGGACCATTCCTCATAGAAAATGTATGGACAGTGAAAGCTCACATTACAGAATTTTAGCTGGGAAAAATATGTTCCCAACTCATCCAAAAACGTCAACTCATTTCTCACAAATATTAAAATTCTTTAAATGATTAATAATCACCAAGTATTTCTGCATAGTATAAGCTATGCTGTCCGATATGGTAGCTACTAGCCACAGGAGGCTAAGTTTAAATGTAAATTAATCAAAAGTTAGAAGTTCAGGTCCTCAGTTGCACTAGACACATTTGAAGTGCTCAGTAGCCACATGGGTCTAGAGGCAACCATATTGGACCACAGGTGGAGACCATTTCCATCATTACAGAGAGTTCTAAAGCATTTAAAACACTGATTACTTCATTGTCTAACACTGAATGAGCTTTTTCTGTCTCTCACGCAGGGAGCACTTCCTGTGCGTGATGGAGAAGGTCATGTGCATGGCCAAGCCCTCTCAATGAGCTTTATTACTTGCACATTTTCTGCTAATGTAAGGGCTTTTCTAAGCCTCTCAGACTCACCTACTTTCTTCTCAGGCCTTCCCACTTTCTGAGAAGACGTTTTCACTAGACAATGAGAGGGAGATGGTAACAATTATGCACCAAACAAGTTTAAGCGACATGAGCATGAGGCACGATCCTATCCTATCAGAACAGCTGAGTTACAGCTCACTCCACATGCTCTCACCCAGACTCAAGCTGTTGAGAACCTGCAGATTTGTTACAACAGGTTTTCTACTAGCAAAATTTGTTTTAGGGAGAAAGAAACATCAATTTGTTTTTTCCATTTATTTATTCATTCATGGTTGATTCTTGTATGTGCCGTGACCGGGAATCGAACCAGCAACTTGGTGTATCTGGACAATGCTCTAACCAACTGAGCTACTGGGCCAGGGCTCTACTAGTCAAATATTTACCAGTCATTAGAACAAATATTAAGAGAGTGAGAGTTCAAATAGCAAGGAATGCCTGAATAAAAATGTATTTTTCCATTGTCTTATAAATGGGTATTTTAGATTCTTCCCAATGTTTTGCATTAGACATAATTCTGTGATGTACATTTTTATACACCTGCCAGAGTTTCTCCTGGTAATACACATTGGGGTGGGGTGGCTTAGTCTCAGACTATCTGTATCTTCACCCACCAGATATTGACAAATTGTTCTTCATCCTCCTTGTGTTCAGTTTCCAGTCCCATCAGCAGTACCTGAAATTTCCTGTCTCTGCACACCCTCAACAAACTTGGCACCATCAGACTCTCTAACTTTTGCCAATCTGATGTGCACGAAATGATTCTTCACTATAGTTTTAATTGAAATTTCCCTGATTGATAGTGAAGTAAACATATTTTCATATGTGTATTAGTCATATTTGCTTTCTCTTCTGTGAAATAACTGTGTCTTTTGCTCATTTTTCTATTAGGTTGTTTGGCTTTTTCTTACTGAGATGTAGGAGTTATTTATACGTGCTGAACAATAATCCCTTGTCTGTTGTTTGTGTTGCAAGTATCTTCTCTCAGTTTGTGGTTTGTCTTTTCGTGTGTGTGTATTTAGAATAACAGAATTTAATTTTTTTATTATGCTTGAGTTTACTAACTTTTCTCTTCATAATTTTCTCTCTCTTTTTTTTTTGGTTGTTTTTGTTTAAGAAATTCATTAACCCTGCCACATACATAGTAGGAATTCAATAAACACTTGTTGACTATAAGCTGCGATGGGAGAAGGGAGGAGGGGCTGGTTTCTGTCTGAGCGCTGCCGGTGCTGGGCTGAGCTGACAGGGCCAACGGTGCCCTCACGGAGGTGAGCACATGGGGAGCTTACTGCAGAGAAGGGGTGTGCAGTCCTTGAGAGGACGATGTCCAGGGAGCGATAGGCCGGGGAGGTAGGGGAAGAGCTGGGCTGAAGGTGGTGACTGTGACTGTCCGGCATACAGGGATAATTTAAGGAGAGCCGCTGCCTTTCCCCAGGAAAAACATGCAGAGTGGACAAAGATTGGGGGACAGAGCCCTGAGAGGGGTCTAAAAAGCAGGAGGAGAATGGGGAAGATTGTTGTGGGGAGCTTGATCGTGTCTGTGGAGTGACTTCCTGGGCACTCTTTCAAAGGTATGGAGGTCACTGGGTCCTTGAAGGAACCATCTTGGGAGCCTTCTGGGGGCAGAGACTAGATAAATGGGCAGAGGACTGCAGAGGAGACAACTCCTCCCCAGCCGCTGGCAGTAAAGGGGAGAGAGGGGAGCAATACCTGGAGGGGATGGCTCCAATGAGGGGTTTGGGGAAACACTGGAGCATGTCCATAGTGTTAGCCCCGAGAAGGAATGTATCTGCCAAGAAGGACTCCTCGTGGTTAATGGGGCCCAAATTAATACCAGAGTCTGGCAGCCATTGCTGACAGAGGCCTCTGGAGCCCACTGCATTTCAGGGAAAAGCTACAGACTGAGCTGCCAGCCTCTTGCATTGTGTTCCTGAAGGCCGAGTCAACCCTTACAAGGGAGCTCCTGGCACCGTCTTTATACCAGTAGGACTGAGACCAGACCTGTCCAATCAGAAACGATATCCTCATTTGCATCTATACTGTCCAATTAGAGCAGCTCCATAACAACCAATCAGAATGCACAATTCCAACTAATCAAGAATGTGAGATTTGGACCAATTAGATTGTGCAGATTTGGATTCCTCGTTTGTATAAAATGAACCAATCAGGAACCAGAGCAGGAATTTTCTCTATAAAAGGGAGCCTCCCCTTTGTCTCAGTTGAGTGCATTTTCAGTTCCCACTGGAGGCTGTTTCCCAGGTTTGCAACCTGTTTGTCTTTTTCCACACCCCAGATTTGGGACTGCTGCTGATACTAGTTTGGTGGCAGTTAATTTTTCTTAACAATAGGTCTACAGGGAAGGGAACCAGAAGAGGGTGGGGTGCCTGAGGGTGTGGGAACCTGGCTGCAGAAGCAGAAGGGCAGCTCTGGGCATGGCTGGTGTCTTCAGCTTCAGATGAAAGAAAAGCCACCCCCTGGGGAGATGGATGCTGAGCAGAGAGGTTGAGGTCAGGAACTTAAGTGAGTCTCCTCCACTGAGCTTTGCCTCAGTTCTAATGTCCCCCAGGCACAGGGAAAAGCCAGTGAGCATTTGGTGAGTGAATTGCCTTGGTGAGTAGAGTAGAATCAGCAGCTAGGATTGAGGAGTCAGTGAGGTAGGGCTTGTGTAGAGGGAAGATTTGGAAGGGCCACCATAAAGGGAGATGAGGCAAGAACGTGATGGGTTTCTAGGAGCCCAAGTCCCCTGAGTCATGGGCAAACACCTTCTTCCCACAAGGGGCTGGCAGCAACCCTCCCTTGCCCGCTTGAACCAGACAAAACCTTGCCTCAATGCCCCTCCTGTCAGGGAGAGATGGCCACAACCGTAGCCCAAGACACCAAACGCCCCTGGGTCTGTTCTCAGATCTCCATCCTCCACCCGTCCCTGGGCCAGCCACCCCATCTCCTCCCAGACTGTGGAGCAGCCTTCTTGCTGGGATGCTGCCGCCACCTTGCCCCTCCAATTCTTCCCTCATCCTCCATCCAGCACCCTGAAATATCTAGTAAAATGAGATTTGATTATGTCACTGCTGCTCTAAACCTTTTGGTGACTCCCATAGCCCTTCCAACAAAGGCCAAATCCCTGACCATTGCTACAAGCCCTGCTGGGCTGGCCACTGCTGCTCCTCCAGCCCCGCGTCCAACCATGCCTCTTGGCTAGTGGGGCGCCCCTGACTCTGGCTGCACTTTGTTACCTGACCGTGCCAAACCCTTTCCCGTCTCAAGCCCCCTGTAAATCTCCCTCTGCCCAGGACGCCCTTCCCCTCACCATCACCTGGCTGAGGTCCGCTCCTCACTCTGGTCTCAGCTTGAATGTCACTTCCCAAATGTCCCGATTTAAACTAGACGCCCCTCCCCTGGCAATCTCTCCTCCAGCCCTCCACTTTTCCTTCTTAGCACTCACTGCAGTGTGTGCTTGTGTGTAAGTTCATGTGACTGCGATGTTTGTGTTCCCCACCAGACTACAAACTCCATGAGGGCCGGCGCTGTCTGGGCTGTCTTGTCCACATACATCCCCAGTGCCCAGCACAGAATCTGGCACGTAGTGGGAATTCAATAACTGTTGAATAAAAGCTGCAGTGGCAGCCATGAGGAAGGGCCAGCTTGTCTGCAGGCTACAGGTCATGGAAGGTTTCAGGGATGAGGGAAGTGTCTCTACTGTTCATAGGAGACATTAGAAGATAGAAGAGAGGGAAAGTGAGTGACACCCAGGAGTTTTGGCATCGATGAGCACCACCTATGTGCTGAGTGCTGTCCCATTACACTATCCTGCCACTCGTCATTCCCAGCATCACTCCTACTAGCAGGGTGACTGGGGTAAAATAATCTCCTTGAACCTCAGTTTCTTAATCTATAAAATGGATTTGTAACACCAAGCCCAGGGGTTGTCATGAGGATCGGGATTGTTATGGTGCAGTGTATGGCGTGGAAAGTGCCACCAACCCATGCCGTAGGAGTACTTACTTAGGCTCTGGAGTCAGACTGTCTGCTTTCAAATCTCAGTTTTCCCTTTTACTAGCTGTGTGACCTTGGGCAAGTCACTTTATCTCTCTGTGCCCCAGTTTCCCCGCCTGTACAATGGAGTTGCATACCTCTGGAATTGCAGTGGGAATCAAAGGAGGTAATGTTTTAAAACACCTAGAACAGTGCCTGGCACATAGTAGGGGCTCAAGAAATAACAAGCACTATCCCCCTCACTCCTCCACCATCCCAGAACTGTAAAATGGCAGAGCTGAAAAGATCTGATTAGTCACCACTTAAGCCACCGTCCCCGTACAAAGAGGAAAGCTGAGGACGGGGGAGAACAGGAGTGGCCAGGGAACCTGAGCAGGAATCCAGGGTTCTCGGGTTCTAGCCCAGAGCGAATTCCCTGGCATCTGTTTCCCCCAGAGGCAGACAGTCAGGGCCGGTCCGCCAGGTCTGGCCACGCCTCCTCCCCGCCCCTTTGCTCTCTGCGCGGGGCGCATGGAAGGCTTGGGGCCGAGCTGCAGCGGCTGCCTAGGCTGCCCCTGGGTTTGTGGGTTGGCTTCCCAGTGCTGGAGCAAGTGACGTTCGGACTCAACCCCTGCTTGTGCTACACAGCCCAGGTGAGGGCTGTGAGGGTCAGGAGTATAAGGTAGGTCTGCCCACTCGAGGTTTGCGTTGTTGCCCCTGTGGGGTTCTGGGGGTAAGTCTGTATGTGTGATGGAGGCAGTAAGTAAGAAATTAGAGTGGGCAATGTGTACGCGCTGAGTTGTATGTAATGTGAGGTATGTGCATGGTGTGCCCAGTGCAACCAATGGTCTGTGGTGTGTGTCAGCCAGAAGTGTGTGTGGTCCCTATCCGTAGCCGTCAGTGACTGTGCCAAGGTAACCCAGGGGCTCCACGTATGTGTGTCCGGGCTATATGCTGGGCACCATGGCGCATTTGTGCATACGTGTGTGTTGTGCATGCTGGGAGATGTGTGTTCGGTGTGTGGCACCTCCATGGCCCCGTGTGGTGTGCTGGGCCAGGTAATGGAGGCGGGAAGCAGTTATTCAGCTGTTTCCACTGACAGAACGTTTCCTGCGATCCCGAGGTGGTTCTGACTCTTCCAGCCCCCCGAAGGGCTTGCAAGAGCACGAGCTCACCCCTGGTCTGGGTGGAAGAAGTGCGAACAGCCCCATGCTCTTCCTCCTACGCACACAAAGCTTCTTTGAAGTCTCATTTTTCACCTTTCAAAATTCATGTGGATTTTGCATTTCTCTCTGTAATATTTCTGCATTTATTTTAATGTAAAAATATCGTTCTGGTAAGTTACCATCCAGTGAGCTGACTCTAGGCTCAGTGATGAGCAGGTTTATCCTGCCTGGGGGCCCTCCGGCACCTGTGGAGTACAATCCCTGCCTGTCCTCCAGGCTGGGGCGGCAGGACAGAGACCTCCCGGCGGGGTGTGGCGGTGTGGCTGTGCTGGGCGTGCATGGGTGCAGCACAGTTGTGTGGTGGGAAGCTGGACTTGTGTAAGGCCACCTGTACTGTGTACGAAGGGAGGGATCACAGTGGTATGGGGGTGTGTCCTGCATGGAGGACAGTGGTGGGATCTGCCTTGGTCATTTCTAGTGCAGGGGCAGGGGAGCTGGCTTCTGGGGAGGAGCCCTGACCACCAATGAGGTTCTCACCTTCGCCCCACTGGCCAGGCAGGAGGAGGTTGCTGGACCCCTGAGGACCATGGGGTGGGGTTCCCATAGCAGACAACCACCTGGGACATTGAGGTCACTGTGTCATCCAGGCTTGGTTTAAATCCCAACTCTGGCACTCTCCACATGGACAACTTTGGGTAAAATCTCTCTGTGCCTGAGTTTCTTCCTTTATGAAATGGAGACATCAGTTGTATTTGCTTTGTAGGGTTATTGTGAAAACTGAGTTCCTGGATATAAAGTGCTTGGCACAGTCTCAGCATAAAAACCCTTAACAGCTGGCAGCAAAACTGTGATGGTAATGATGGAGCCCCAAAGGAGTGGGCTCCTGCCTGCCTGGGAACCCTCAATTCCCACAGCAGCAATGATTTCCCATGAGCCAGGCAGGGGGGAACCTGAGAACCCTCCTTTAAATATGTCTGGGGGCGTCCGTTCCCGACCCCAGACTCTGTAACTGTTAAATTCCCAGTCCCTATCTGGCTTCTGGGAAGCTGCAGTCTGAAGAGGGAAGATGTCCGTCTCTGGCAGGGCCTGGGATGGGGCGTGGGAGAGAGGCTGGGGGAGAAGTGCAGGGGCAGCCACAGGCTTGGGTGGGGGCCTTTCTCTCCTGACAGATACCAAAGGAACAGAAAATTCTGACCCGTGCCCTGTGTGTATGGGGAGGCAGGGACTGGTAGGAGCTAGGCTACCCTCTTCCTGGAATGAGGAAAGTCAAGGCAGGCTCTGGGAGCTGGAGAGAGGCTGCGAGGTCGGAGTTAGAGCAGGTGGGTCTGAGCTCCAGGCCGAAGTGGACCAGGAAAACCCTCAGGCTGAGCCTCACTTTTGCGGGGAAGACGTGTGCATTGGCAGAGCAAGAGCCCTTGTTCCGGGTGACTTTTTCGGGTCAGTTTAAAGAAGGTGCCCAGAGGCCTCAGAGGAAAAGGGGACATAAAAGGCAGTGCTGGGAGCTGTGGAAACATATTTGCAGAGGGCACCTAAATTTATCCACTGTGGTGGCGGGGTGCTGTGCCGGGCTGGTGGCGAGGCTTGGCCAAGCCAGAGGCAGACCACGGTCCCCACTGTCCCCAGGCAGGGAGTGCTTGGCCCGGAGGCCCTGAGGGCAACTCCAGGAGGTCTGGAGGAAGTAACCCTGTGGGGTGGCAGGTGGCCTGGCCCAGCCCTGACTGGCAAGGTGACAAAACCAGCTCTGTCTTCTCAGCTTTCAGGGAGGAGGGACAGAGTGATGCTGGCGTCACTTCTGGCCCGGCTTTCCTTTAATCCACAGTCCCAGTCATGACTGTATATGATTTTACAGCCTTCCTCCTAAAAGTTAATAATCTCAGCTCAAACATTCTATGTCTGTAACCCAACTCTCACGTTCTGTACTGCAGTTGTCACATCCCCCAATTCCAGTTCACATGTTCAAGGACTTTGGCCCCAGCTCTAGCAGTCTGACGCTCTCAAGCCTAAAACTTCCAGGGAAGCTTCACTAGGGGTCACTGTGCAGAACCATTTGAGAAGCCCCAGGAAAGATCCCTCCACAGCCAGCCACAGCCACTGTGGCTTCTCTGGGGTGGGAGAAGTTCCCTGGCGAAATGGCCCCATGCTCCCTGGGTTGGGTGACAGTGAACCCCGAGGCCCCTCCTCATCCGGGCAGTGGAGGTGCTTGGAGCAGTTTGCAGTTCTCAGGGGAGGGTGGCCCTGGAGAGGGAAAGATTAGGACCCACACTGTCACCAGCCCCCTCATGAAAAGGGAAGTGTAGGGCCACTCAGTTCCTAGAGGGGACAGGGAGAGGAAGAAGGGAGAGCAAAGAAATGGGGCTGAGGAGACCCCCAAGGCAAACCTCGTTCTGGCTAAGAGACTCTGAACACCTGAGGTCGTGCAAAGACTCCTGGGATATTAGCAGCTTCATTCATGCACAGCCCTGTGTGAACTCAGCGTGGGCTGGGGAGTTGAGTCTGATGGCCAGTGTCAGTTTCAGCTGTGTGACTTTGAACAAGTCACTGTCCCTCTCCAGACCTTGTTTTCCTCATCTGGCCAGTTGACACACAGGACTAAAACGCCCTGACCTCTCTGTGGTATCACTGAGGACATCAGCGCTGCTGTGAAATGCCTGATCTTTGGACCAGTCTGTAAACATTTGTTGAATGAGTGAGGAGTAAATGAGCAAATGAAGGATCGCATGAAGTAACATGAAAATACAGAATTAGGCACATCTCCCTCCCACCCTCCCCCACCCAGCCTCAGCCTATACGTCAGAAATTGATCTCACAACTGAAAGAACTGGGAGAAACCCATGTCCTCTGGAAGAAGCCAGGACTGGCTGAGAGTTTCAGAGACTGATGACGGGGGGGACTCCTGGGTGTCAGCCCTTGCCCTGCAGGGTTTTTACTGCCTTGCCCTGGGCACCTCCGGCAGCAGGCCTGTGGATTCACAGTATTCTCCACGATTACTTCCCCATGATCATCACCCACCCCATCCCCAGCCTGAGCTGATGATTGGGGGAAGGAACTGTAGCTTCAGAGAGCCGATGCAGTGAGCAGGAACCCCCAAGGGGCTGGTGGAAGAGTGGAGGCCAGAAGGGCCCGGGACCCCCGGGACCCCCGGGCCGGGCCGGGCAAGGCAGTCTGGTGGTGGGAGTCGTCCACATCCAAGCAGGTATTGGCGTGAACAGAGAGGGGGACAGGCGGCATACATGTACCAGGCACCCACTGCGAGGCACTGTGCCCATCCTTCCCCGGGTGTCCTCTGTCCTCCAGCCAGCCACCCTGGCAAGAAGGAGGGGTTTGGGTACCCCTTCTAGGCTTCTTTCCCCATGCAGTTGTCAAATCCCATTAAGTCTGCCTCCCAAATACCTCTCCAATGGTCCCCTTGTCTCCACCCCTTTGGGTGACTTTGGCTCAGCTGTAGAATCCTCACAGCCTCCTCATGTCCAGCCCCATTCCTGCCTCCTTTTTACTTTGGCTGCCAGGAAGCTCAGTCACCATCTTAGTCTAGGTTTCTGCTACTGTTTTTTTTTCAGCCTTATGTCTAATAGGATCCTGTGGCACATGTGGGTGTTGTCTGAGCTCCTTTATAGACAGAGTTGTAAATTCTAAAGCAATCAGTAAGTAAAATCTAGTGTTTCCCAGATTGTTTTGAAGAGAGCCACTGGCTTCTCAGAATTTTCACTTTATTGCCTCTCCCACACACTGCCCCAGCCCAGACGCGGAGACACGGCTGCTGGATGGGGCAGTGTGCTGGTTCAGAGCGTTGTGTTCAAACCCTGGCTTTGCCACTGTCAGCTGTAAGAACCTTGGACACGTTACTTAACCACCCAGAGTGCCTCATGTTCCCATCTGTAATACAGGGCCAGTAATGGTATCTACCTTATAAGGGTGTGTGAGGATTTAATGAGACAGTATAAGCACTGTGGTAAACACTGTGTGCTTGCCAGTATAGGTGGTTATTACCTGAATGGCTCTTAGCCATCGGGGGGGGGGGGGCGGCTGGCAAGAGGAGTGGCTAACTCTGTATAGAACGTTCTAGACCAGTGCTTCTCAAATGTCAGTGTACACAGCAATCCCTGAGGTCTGAGTCAGTAGGTCAAGGTGGAGCCTTAGAGTGCATTCCTGACATGCTCTCATATGATGCCAGTGATTTTGAGCAGAGTTCACACTCAGTCTGTACATAAGGACTTAGGTCAGGCTGTGGTGGGATCCACTGCAGAGACCCAGAGGGTAACGAAGAGGCCTGGGACTGGTGACCCCCATGTGCATCCCAAAGCTCTGAGAGGCTGGACCCTGAGCTGAGTCCGAGGCCAGGGTGCTCTTCTTCACCAACAAGTCACCAGCCCTCAGAAGAGCTCCCTGGGTTCAGTGAGTGAATGCACAAAAAGTCTAGTGAGGGAAGGGCCCTGGAGGGGGTGGTGGCTCCGTGGCTGTGCTCCTTCTGCCTGGACATGGCCCTGCCCCTCTAGAACTCCGCTGGCCCACATTCTGCCCTTTGAGCTTCAAATCCAGAGTGATTAATCAGCCTAAAGCCTCACTTTAAGCTTGTGACAAACAGGGCTGGTAGCTGGCAGGACAGGTCGGGGACCACACTCCCAAAGGGACCTCTGAGCATTCCGGCCAGGGCTTGTGCAGGTTGGCTGAGGAGGAAAAACTGAACAAATCATCTGCATTCTTGGTAACCCTTTGGAGAGAGCCGAGGAAGGGCCTGGGCATCCGAGGACTCAGTTCTTCCCCTCCATCCCTTTCCTGGTCTGAAAGCTCTTCAGTGACACTTGCTGCTGAGCCGCTCAAGAGCCCTGCATAAGCTGGGCTGCACACGGACACATACTCATGCAGGTGCACGTGTGCATGACGGGAGTGGTGTGCATCCAGGCGTGGCAGGTGCCTCAGCATTTGCACGTGCGTGGGCCTGTGTGGGTTACATGGAGCTGCGTCAGGGCCTGGGTGTGCTGTGCACGCACCAGTGCAGGATTATGCCCATGGGCACGCCCCTTTCCTTTTCTGCCAGGTCTCGGTGGCCCCTCCGTGCTTTCCTGTGATGGTAAACGGCAGGCCCCAGGCTGTGGACAGAACTACAGAGTGTCCAGGTTGCAGAGAAGGACAACTGAGGTACAGCAAGAGGGACCAGCTTCCCCCTGTCTGAGGAACCACCAAGCATGCTGCCTGCAAACGTGAAGTGACGACAGCGCCCGTCGGGACCTGATGTGAATCCCAGAGGTACCGAGGCTCTTCCATCGGATCAGGGCCAGGCTGTTTCAGACAGAGGGCTCAGGATAGCATTTTCCTCCTGGCTTCTAGAAACAGCAACAGGCCAATGGGCAGTGGCCTTGGGTACTCGGATGTGTGAGAAACTATTTCTGTCAGTCAGTGGCTCACAGAGACCCTTCTCAGCCCTTGACTCACAGGGACAGAAATAGCTCCATTCTGCAGCTAGGGAAACCAAGGTTCAGGAAGTGGTGAGACCCACCCAACGAAGTGACCTGCACTGTACTGTGAGCCCAGCCCAAGGCCAGGTGGGGGGACCCTGAGACCCAGCTGGCAGTGGCTGTGTGGGGGCAGGGCTTGCGCAGGCAGGGTTCTAAGGTCAGCCTGGCACAAGGTCAGTGAGCAGCGTGCACCAAGGGCATGTGGGGTGTGAACTCTGAAGTGCTTGACCTCTGTATGGGGCTGAGGGGCTCCTGCTGTGACTGACAGCAGGAGGGTGGCTGTGGAGGGGCCAGTGCCAACAGGCAGCAGAGGGTCTGAGGACCCCCGGAGGGTTTTGGCCTTTGGCACACACCAACCCCCCTCCCAACACTCACCCCCCAAGAACCTATAGACAGGACTGAGCTGGGAGAACCTGAGTTAATCCTCTAACCCTTCCTCCTCTTCTTGTCTAACTACTTATTTTCCTGAGGAAAATCGAGAGTCTGCAGTAACCATGAACCCCACAAATCTCCTATGGCATCTGGGCAAGCCTGGGATTGTGGCAAGAATTCCCTAGCCCTGGCTGGCACAGTGGGTTGAGTACCGGTCTGCAAACCTAAAGGTCACGGGTCCGATTGGGTTGGGGCACATGCCTGGGTTGCAGGCCAGGTCCCCAGTTGGGGGCGTGTGAGAGGCAGCCAATCAGTGTCTCTCTCACATATTGGTGTTTCTCTCCCTCACTTCCTCCCCCTTTTCTCCTCTCTCTCTCTCTCAAAAAAAAAAAAAAAAAGATTTGCCTAGCCTGGGAAAACAAGGCCCATGAACTTGGGGTTTTCAGCCTCCCCAGGAGTAGGCATGTGTGTGCATGCACGTATGTCACATGCTGAGACACAGGCACAGGGAAACATACAGGGGTGCAATTGTAAACACCTGTGAGTGTGTGTGCAGCCTCTAGGGCAGACCCTACACCCTCTACTAGCCGGGGGCCTGAGGTGGGAGGTGAGTGACCATCACAGTCCCTCAGGCCTGCTCCTTCTCCTCCCCAGCCTGGTCGCCTCCCATCTCTCCCTCCTCACCTTCTCACCTCAAGGACAGAGGAGGGGCCACCTGCTAGTTGGGAGCAGAGTTGGCTTTGTCTTTTCTGAAGAACTGGTTCTGTGGAATTTCCACTTATTTCCTGTCAGAGGTCAAGGGCCTGCTCTGAGGGCTGCCTCATGGCTTTAAAAGCATGAGGAAAGAAGCTTTCAGATAAAGAAGGGTTGTTGAACATCAGGCAACCCTTGTCATCTGGGCAGCACCTACATTTTGCAAACTGCCTTCTTTCCAATGTCTTGGTCATTCTTCATGTAGCCCTGAGATGCAGGTGCTTCATTTCCTCCATTTGACAGGTGAGGGGACCAAGGCCCAGAGAGGGATGAGACCTGCCTGAGGTCACACAGCAACACAAGCCATACTTGACTCCAGAGCTTAGGCTTAGGGGAAGTAGTTTCAGCTTTCTGGGGCTTAGAGAATAAGACCTGGAAGTTGGGGCAAGCTGGGACCACCAGGTAGGCCCAATAGAAGAGCACCTCATACACCTTTACCAGGAGCTGGCTGAGGGCACAGACCGCCCCATCACAGGCCAACAACACTCTGCTGTGAGGCTCAGTCTTTGCCCACCCTTGTGGACGTGCCAGAGGAGAGGGCAGGAAGGGGAACGAGGACACCTTTGCCTTGCTGTGTGATCTGGGCAAATCCCTGCCCCTCTTGGGGCCCAAGGACCTCTCTTGGCAATGGAACACTGGGGTTGGTTGGAGGATGCGCTCCCTCTTCGAGCCTGCAGAGGGCGCTTCTGCAGGGCCTTGTGCAGAGGGCAGGCCCAGGATGCTCCCTGGGGAAGCCCTGGCGGTCCTGAGCTAAGACCTGTGCCTAAGGAGCCGCTAGCCTTGGTGTCTGGCCTGCTGCTGAGATCAACCAAGGCAGGACCTGACACAGAGTGGGGGCTCAAGGTCGGGGGTCTCCTCCAGGCTGGACGGGAGGTGGTGGTGTGAAAAGAGGATCCAGCAAATCCCCACGGTGCCTGTCCAGTCTGTCTGAAATTGCAGCTCCCTGGCTCTCTGCCACCCTCCCTGTGTTCCTCTATAGTTCTTATCGCCATCTGACTTGCTATACATTTACACATTAACCAGAATAAACTAGTCTCCACTGCTAGAATGTAGGAGCTGTAAAGGCAAGGACTTTGTTTTATGTCCTCGAGTGCCTTGAACATCACCTACACAGAGTAGGTGCCCAATAAGTACCTGTAAAAGAAGGGGAGGAGGAGGAAGTAGAGGAGAAGGAGATGGAGAAGGAGGACTCATCTGATGGATGGGAGGGGCCATCCAGGCCACCACTGGCCAGAGTCAGAGCCACCAAGCTCAAGAATGGATTGGAACTAGGGGAAGGGATGGTGACCGGGCTCAGATTTTTCCCCCAGGTCACCTCCAGTCTGAGGAGCCATCCTCCGTCCCTGGGGGAGAAGGTGGCATCTGGCCCCACGGAGTCAGAGCTACAGTCAACAGAGCCATTAATCTCAGGGGTTCAGCCTCTCTTAAGGGACCTTCCAGTCACTGCTGAGAAAACCAGGTTAATTGTTCCCCGTGAGAGCGATGAGCAGGGCCAGGGCTCTCTCCAGACTCGAGAAAGGCCCGCAGAGGGCTGCAGGGTGGGGTGGAGAGAAGGAGGAGAAAAACGGTCATCCCACGAGTGCCTACCCTGTGTCAAGCCCTGGTCCTTAACTGTGATTTCACTCAATGTTCACCACAGCCCTCAGGCGTGAGTTAATGAGCACATTCAGGGTAAAGTGACAGCTCCCAGCTGGCTAGGGGCTGAGTCAGCCTTGGTATTAGGGACTTGAGTTTGTTTGTATGGTCTTGAGATTTGGGTCCCAGCCCTACAACCTGCCAGCCACGTTCTGTGGCAAGTTACTTCCCCTCCTCAGATGTCTCGGTTTCCTCCTCTGCTGCCTTCTGAGACTTCTGTGGGATATGCACGTGACAGTGTGTGACACAGGAACTGGCTAGCAGTAGGGGCTGCTCCGGGAGTCAGAATCTGCTCCGACACTTCGCAGACCAACGGGGAACTCACTGACTCCTGGGTGAGTGTTCTGGGTCAATGCTGTGCAGATGCCTGAGCCCCTACCTCCTCTCAGAGCTCCCTACACAGTCCGCTTGCAGCCACCCTGGCTCCTGCGAGACTGGACCAGGAGCAGGAGCAGATCTGGGGGGTCCTCCTCCCTTCCTCTGCCTGGTTGTGCCTGGGGCCCACAGGCTATGCAGCTGGGAGGGCGGAGGAGATGGAGACAGGGGGACCGGGTTGGTTCTCGGTGAAGGAGCGGAATAGTGGAGGCGGGATTGGCAACCACACCAGCCTGGGTTTGAGTTCTGAGTGGCACAGGACACTTTTTCGCTCTGAGCCTCCACTTCTTGCTCTGAAATATGGGGAAACAGAGATCTCCCCCAAGTACCTGAAAACTGTGAAGTGTTGTGTGCTCACGAGAGTCCCTTGCAGTGGGGCCTGTGGCGGGAGAGGCTACGAAGATCAGGCGACTGGGTGGGAGTCCACAGATTTGATCCTTGGGAAGCTCTGGCCTCTGCCATCCCAATTACATGTCAAGAGAGCCTGAAGCTGACCCCACGTGACCAGTGGGGAAGGCGTGTCCCTGAGTCAAGGTGTGACTTGTTGAAGGGGAGCAAAGCAGGGAAATGAGTGTATCTGGGGGAGCTGGGGTAAGGTTTCCGGGGTTTCTGTTGCCTTTCGACTCCCACTGACACCACCACTGGGACAAAGACAAAAAGGAGGCAGTGCAGCCCATGGGACAGGCCCTGGCCCGGTGAAGATGTCTGGGATTCGCATCTCTCGCCAGATCTAGAACAGGTGCTAAGCCAGTTCCCGGACAGTCTGTCTGCCCGCCCATCAGCAAATGAGGTGATAGATGAGAAGGCTCTTTGCAAACTGTGAAGCGCTCTGCCTCTGATGGGACATCTGCATGAGTGTGAACGCCCTGGGTGTGTCTGCGGGGGTGAGACCCTGCAGCTTGTGAGTGTGTGCGCACACGTGTGCAACGTGTGTGAGTGCGCCGGTTCCCCTGACTTCTTGGTGGGAGCGGAGCAACTCCACACTGCCCAAGGCTCCCTGTTTGCCTCGGGCTTTTCTCCTCTAAACTTCCGGCAATCTTTTTTTGTGTTTCCTTGCTGTTTCTTAGTTTACCAGAAAGGGACTGGGCCACGGCCCAGAAACCTAGCAATTGTCTCCCCTCCCCTCCCCTCACCCCCGCCTCATCCTGCGGCTGTCCCTGGAGGCCCCGCTGCCCGGCACTCCGGCACAGCCCGTGGCAGGGCTGGTGGCTCGCCGGGCTCCGCCGTGCAGCCCACCTGCCGTCCGCTTTTCCCTTCAAGGCTCCGCGCTGGCTACTCTCATATCTTTGTCCCACTGTCTCCTCTGGACATCTCAGCACCGCCCAGAGGTGCTTTTATTATTCCCGTTTTACAGGCAAGGATCTGAAGTCTCAGTGAGAGGAAATGGCTTTCTCAGAGTTAGCCTGCCTGCTAGTGGCAAAGCTGGGGTTTCAACTCCTGCCTAACTCCAAAAACTTGATCTTAACTGTTGTGGCTTACCTGGCAGGCTGGGTGGCTGAATGAATAAATGAATGAAAAACAAATGAATAAATCCCTTGGGCAATACTGCACTGAAAGAGAAGGTAACGTGATATTAACAAGGGGTGCCATTTATGAGCACCTAATATGTGCTAAGTGCTTTACATAAAAGCTCATGCAGCCAAGATTACTATTATCTCCATTTTGCAGTCGAGGAGGCAGAGATTCAGAGAAGTTAAAACATCTTGTTCAGTGTGGGACCTGAGATGCCAATTTGTCCTTCCTTGGGGCGGGGGAGGGGGGAGGTAGTCAGCAGAGCCTGTGACAGGTCCCCATTGTGGCAGAGACCAGTCAATACTCTCAGGAAGTTGTGTCTGCAGGGCCCTCCCCAATGACACTCCACCCCGACCCCTCCCGTCTTGGGGCCATTTCCCCATTTGTCTCCAAAAGGGGTTTCTATTTCAGTCTGGGGTAAGAACATGCTGTCCCAGCTCTGACTCTTCTTCCTCTGACTGTTGGCATGTCTAGTAAGGGCAAGCGCCCTGGCCTGGGCTTGTGGAGGTGTCCTGTTCCCCGGGCCCAAGGGCCAGCCCGTCATTAACAGCTCCCGTGGGAGGGCGGGCCTGTGCGAGATGCCGTGATGGGTCTCTGGGGCTGGCCCAGGAACCTGGGGGTGAGCCGATCCAGCCCCCTGCTTAAAGAACTCACGGGCTGGGCTGGCTAAGTCAGTAGTAGGCAGGGAGGAGCCCGGCGTCCTGGTTCCCATTGCAGAGCTTGTTTTCTTGGTCTGGGATGGAGCAGGGGTTGTTCTGTGGTCCCAGGAAAGGGCTGGCCCATGGCGTCTGGAAGGCAGATCCACACACAGAGTGAAGGATGGCATTTTCTCCGTCATGCCAGCGGAACGGGAGCCAGCCGTTCAGGTCGCCCCCAAGTTCTCTGAGTGCCTCCCGTTGGGCATGGGAGGCATAGTCTGCACCCGGAAAAGAAGTCAGGTGTTGAAATGAGAGCTAGGTTTGAGTCCAGGGCCAGCATGTGCTGGCTGTGTGACCTCAGACAAGCCATTTAACTTCTTGGAATCTCAGTTTTCTGACTTGTAAAATGGAATAATAGAACCTACCTGACCAGTTCATGGAGTGGATAAAATAAGATAAGGCACATACCATTACTTATAGGTTCTTAGGAAATTTTGGTTCACTTCCCTCCTCCCCGGAAGATCCCTTCATCTGAGACAGGAGATATTCCTTTAGGCAGCAGCTGGTCTGATGGCTGAGGCAAGAGCTGGAATTGGTAAGATGTTAGAATAAACCCTACAGACTCACCAACGCTTGACATTATGGTGCACAGTCTCATTTCTCTTGTCACAAAGGGGGGTACAGGCACAGAGAGACTAATATTTGAGGCATCCTATAATGTCTCTGTTGTAAAAATGTGCTGGAATGAAGCAGATAACAGATTAAAATATAAACAGTCCCCAGCCTATGTGCCCTGACCAAGCTGAAGATCTCCCTGTCAGACTCCCGATTCACAAGGTTTACCTACTTTGTGCTCGGCCCGCACCACAGCTTTATCATATATTTGCCTTTACAATAAAAACCGACAACCAGCCCTGGTTGGTGTGGCTCAGTGGATTGAGTGTTGGACTGTGAACCAAAGGGCTGCTGGTTCGGTTCCCAGTCAGGGCGCATGCCTGGGTTGCAGGCCAGGTCCCCAGAAGGGGATGCTCGAGAGGCAATCACACATTGATGTTTCTCTCCCTCTCTTTCTCTCTCCCTCCCCCCTCTCTAAAAACAAATAAATAAAATCTTTAAAAAAAACCGACAACCATGAAACATTAATACTGTAACCCATGTTCAATAAGCAGGGAAACTGAGATCCAGGGGATTACATAACTTGCTCAAAGTTACAGCTGACAGAAACAGAGGGAGGATGCAAAACCACAATTGCCGGGCCGTGAAACCCACGAATTTCCTATCCATGGGACACTACTTCCACAAAAGGTGGCAGTTCTCAAATCAGAAATACAGAAAAGAAGATGGGAAACACAAGTGACAGCCAAATGAGAGAAAGCAGTTAGGGAAATGCAAACCCAAATTGTAATATGACACCACTTTACTCCCGCGAGAATGGCTACAATGAAAAACACAGAGAACAATAAGTGTTGACAAGGCTGTGAAGAACCTGGAACTCTCATACATGACCAGCGGAAATGTAAAATAGCACAACCACTTTGAAAAACAGTGTCTTAATTTCTCAAAAAGTTGAACAGAGAGTTACCATATGATCCAGAAGTTCCGCTTTCAGGTATGTTTCCAAGAAAATTGAAAACATATACCCACACTAAAACTTATACACAAATTTTCATAGTACAGTTATTAATAATAGCTAAAAAGTGAAAACCCAAATGCTCATCATAAAGACAGAAAGTAGATAAGTAGTTTCTTACCTACTTAGAAGGAAGGAGGGAGAGAGTAATGAGGGCTAGCTGCTGATGGGTATAGGGTTTCTTCTGTAGCAATGAAATGTTCCAAAATTAGATGATAGAGATAGCAGCACTGTCTTGTGAATATACTGAAACCCACTGAATTGTACATTTTATAGGTTGAATTTTATTGTAGGTGAATTACATCTTAATTTTTTAAAAAAACAGGAGCAGGAATATACAAGTTACATGAAGTTTGAGACTAACTTTGACCCTGAGGTAGGAGAGCATAGACATTTGACTTGGAGCTTCCTAGCAGCTAAAGTAAAAAAGGGGGCCCTGGCTGGTGTAGCTTAGTGGATTAAGCGCGGGCCTGTGAACCAAGAGATCACGGTTCGATTCCCAGTCAGGGCACATGCCTGGGTTGCAGGCCAGTTCCCAGCAGGAATGCACAGGAAGCAACCATACATTGATATTTCTCCCCCTCTCTCCTTCCCTTCCCCTCTGAAGATAAATAAAAAATAAAAAATAAAAAAAAATAAAGTAAAAAAGGGGGAGCAGCTTCCAAGAGGAGGAAAAGTGCCAGCTCCTTGGTGAAACCAACTCTTCCAGGGATTAGCTCTAGGGCAAGATTCTGACAAGCCTGCGTTGGCCAACTATCACAATAAATTATCAAAACACCAGTTTCCCATACCTCCCACCTGAGATTCTGCTGCAAGCAGTAACAAGACCTGTGAGGAGTCTGCAATTTTAATACACTTGCAAATTAACAAGTTAGCCAGCCGCAGTTTCAAGGGATGCTAGTGGAAAACCTAAGACTCCTGGTGAGAGACAAAGAACTTTGTTTCTACAGCAACAGTAGCAGGGAGAATAGAAGCATTAGCACCAGTTCCTCGAGCCCCAGTTCCCACAAGGTGATGCAAAGAAAGCAAATAAGACCTGCGCGTGCAGTGAGCTGCTGCGTGCAGTGAGCTGCATTGCAAGAAAGGAACCCGGATGCTAGGCGACTCGAATATTTTATAATGGGCATCAAGCCTGCCTGACTTTTGCCCCAGAGAAAGACATCATCTCTGTCAGACTAGACAGTCAACAAACCTGCCTTTTGCTCCAGAGGGAGAAACTATCTCTATCTTCCAAGGCTGTTTGCTGTGCAAACATTCTTGAAAACATGGCCTCGACCAAGGGCAATCTGTCTGCTCACAAACCATGCAGAAGTCTGAGAGACCCATGGAGAATTGTCTCCAGACATGCAGATACAATGGTCAAGGCTGTTTTTGTTGGTATGGTTTTTTTTTTATTATAGTAAAATATATGTAACATAAACTTTACATTTTAATTGTTTTTGGTGGTAAAATATATATTTTTACTCCCAGCACTTCTGGCACCAAATGTGTAGGGTTTTCTCCCCCTTATACCAACCAATTCTGACACCATCTCGGAGTCGGCACGGACCGCACAGGTTAAGGCTCAGTCCCACAGGACTGTCGCCCTAGTTCAGACCCCAGTGGCAAGTCCTGGGCCTCCTCCACTTCTCACTGGCCGGCTGTGTGTCGGGAGCTCCCACAACCCCCTCCTCAGGTTCCATGATTCGCCAAAGCAGCTCAGGGAACTCAGGAAAGCACTTTATTTACTAACACCGGATTATTGTAAAGACCACTCAGGAACAGTCAAACGGAAGAGATGCACAGAGCAAGGGATGGGGGACGGGGTGCAGAGCGGAGCTCCCAAGCCCTCTCGGCCCCACCGCCTCCCAGCATCTCCGTGTGTTCGCCAGCCCAGAAGCTCTCTGAACCCTGTCGTTTAGGGTTTTATGAGGAGGTTTCACTATGTGGGCATGATTGACTAGCTCATTGGCCCTTGGTGACTGAACTCAATCCCTAGCCGCTCTTTCATTCCTGGAGATTAGAGGACTGGGCTGAAAGTTCCAAAATCAACTCAAGGTGTGGTCTTCCTAGTGACCCCACCCCCATCCTGAAGTTACCTAGGTGCCTGCCAAGGGCCAACGCATTAGAACAAGAGATGCACCCATCACTCAGGATGTTCCAAGGGATTCAGGAGCTCTGTGTCAGGAACCAGGGGCAGAGGCAGATTGTATATTTTTATGCCACACATAAAGTTTACCATTTTAACTCTTGATGGATAATTCAGTGGTGTCAGTTACACTCACACTGTTGTGCAACCATCACCACTACCCGTCTCCAGAACTTTACCCTCCCGGACTGAAACACTGCACCAGCTCAACAGCGGCTCCCCGTCTCCCCGACCCCAGCCCCAGCGAGCCGCTGTTCTTCCTCCTGTGCCCATTAATGTGACTATAGCAGAGGTACCTCATGCAAGGGGAGTCTCACAGTACTTGTCCTTTCGCATCTTGCTTATTTCACTTAGCATAATGATTTCAAGGTTCATCCATTTGTGGCATGTATCAGGATTTCCTTGCTTTTTGGGGCTCAGTAATATTCATTGTGTGGATGGATATGCCACTGTCCATTTATCCACTCTTCTGTTGTTGATGGGCCATTGGGTCGTTTCCACCTTTGGGCTGTTGTGAATAATGCTGCTGTGAACATTAGTGTATAAATATCGGTTTGAGCTCTTGCTTTCAATTCTTTTCACCTAGAAGTGAAATTGCTGGATCTTATGGTAATTCTGTGTTTATTTATTTATTTATTTATTTAAGCAACTGCCAAAGTGTTTTTAACAACAGCTGCACCAATTTACTTTCCCACCAGCAATGAACAAGGTTCCAATTTCTTAACATCCTCTCCAATACTTGTTATTTCCTAGTTTCTAAGTAATAGCCATCCTAATGAGTGTGAAGTGGTATCTCACTGTGGTTTTGACTTGCATTTTCCTAACGATTAGTAATTTTGATAATATTTTCATGTACTTATTGACCATTTGGAATTTTTTTTCAAGATTTTATTTATTTATTTTTAGAGAGGGGAAAGGGAGGGAGAAAGAGAGGGAGAGAAGCATCGAAGTGTGCGAGAGAAACATCCACTGGCTGCCTCTTGCGTGCGCCCCAGCTGGGGACCAGCCTGCAGTCCAGGCATGTGCCCTGACTGGGAATTGAACTGGCGGCCGTTTGCTTTGCGGGACGATGCCCAACCAACTGAGCTTCACCAGTCAGGGCTGCCATTTGGGTAGTTTCTTTGGAGAAATGTCTATTCAAGTCTTTTGCCAACATTTGAATAGAGTCATTTTGGTTGTGGTTGAGTTGTAGTATTTCTTGATATATTCTGAATGTTAATCCCTTATCAGATATATGCTTTCGAATATTTTCTCCCATTCTATGGGTTGTCTTTTCATTCTGTTGATAGTGTCCTTTGATGCACAAAAGTTTTTTTAATTTTGATGAATTCTAATTGACCTGTTTTTTCTATTGTTGCCTGTGATTTTGGTGTCATGGTGGCCAGGGCTGTTTTTATTACAAATGACAAATGCAACTATCTCGGGCAAGAAGGGCATCAGTGTATGGAAAGAAATGGCCCAAGGCAGACCTGGATCGGACATAGCTAAATTCAGCAGTTACAACAGTTACCCCATCACTCTCTCTCTTTTTGTACCTTTCCTTCTGACTTCCTACTGGCTTCCTACATTCTCATCCAAGTTCTTCCCAGAAGCACCAAGCTTCTAGGGCCCTCACAGCCCTGAACCCTGGGGGAAAAGAGGAAAAATGTTCCATGCTGGCTCTACCAAAGTCCTTGGAACAGACTGTAACTGGGCTCCCCTGAACCGATCGCTGGAGGGAGGGCTGGGTACAAGCTCTGACTGATCAGCTCTGGGCCGGGTGCCCACCTGAATGAACAGGACTACTGTGGAATGGGGGAGGGGCCCCATAGCAAAAATTGCTTGACAGGCAAACATTCCTCCCCAGGAGGGGCTCGGGAATCTGACGGGCAGCCAGGTCATGAGGTCCTACTTTGAAAGGACATTCCTCACCTCAGACTTCCCACATTTGGGGGTGAGGGGTGGGAGTGGCACTGGAAGAAGCGGAGGGAGTCCTTTTGGTTGGTCCCTGGAGGAGGCAGCATTTATGGAGCCCTGCAACTGGTGGGAGGGTGAGCCCAGGGCAAGCTGGGCCCCAAGCAGTCAGGTAGAGCAACAGAGGGGCTGGGTGTCCCTGCCCCCTGAGAGCCTCCCCACCCAGCCTTAGTGTGTTGTAGGAACTAAGAACACGGACTCTGGAGCCAGACTGAGTTCCAGCCCAGCCGCCATTCATTCTACCTGTGCCACCTTGAGCGAACCGGTAACCTCTCTGTGCCTTCGTCTGAAATGGAGATAATACCAGTCCTGTCTCACGGGGTTAAGTGTAATGTAGATCTGCAAGGTTCAATAATTGTGTCATTATTATTGTTAGTTCAGGCCTCTTTTCCAGCCACATTTACTGGCGCACTGGCAGCCCCAGCTGCGTTCACCCCCCTACAAGGCACCTCATCCAGCCCCTGCCGTACTCTTCCCGCTGCCTGAAGTGCCTTTGCCTCCACGCACACTTGACCATTTCATCGTTGCCTCCTCCACTGAGCCTTCTGTGCTTACAGAACCGTGGCCCTTACCTAGGCCCCTCCTGAGGGCAGGGCCTGGGTCCCCTGTGTTGTTGAGTTCACAGCAGGGGAAGGGGCCGTCTAGGGGCAGCAATAACACTGACCAGAGAGCAAAGGAGAACACAGCTGGTCCCAGGGACTGAAAGTAGCTCAAGATCCTGCAGGTCGCATGCGAGGGGCAGGAGGGGATGCTGAGAACAGACAGGTCACCAGGCCAGAGTTTGCCTTGACCCTCAGGCCCTGGGAAGCCATAAAGCGCTTAGGCAGGGGAGTGATGAGGTCAGATTTTTGCTGAGCAAAGATCCCTCTGGCTGTAGAAAGGGAATGGATTGTCCAGGGAGATGGAAGACGGACAGCCTGCAGTGGCTGCAGTCTAGGTTGAGGCACAGACAACAGATGACAGAAGAAGACAGTCTGACAGATGTAAGGATGGAAAACAAACAGAGCTTGGTGACTGATTTGAAATGGGGCCTCAGTTTCCCCTCTAAGGGAATGGCGATGAGCAGGCCTTGCCCCACTGGCCCCTCCAGGGAGATTGGAAGATAGCAAACACTGGGCACTAAGCACTTTGAACAGTAACATATCTCACATGTAGTCCCATGCCCACCCCAGTCTATCCCACCCCCAGTGTACCCCACCCCCAGGCAGGATCCAGGTCAAGCACAAGGCCAGGCACTGAGGGGCTTGGTCGAGCCTGCAAACCCCAGAGACCAGAGCCAGGCCTCCCCTGCAACCCCACCCTGGATGAGCCACCAGACAAGGGACCAGCCCAGACCCACAGATCCCTGGAGCGGAAAGCACATGGTTCCTTCCTGTTTTGTCCTCCTCGTCCGTGACTTGCAGAGACACAGACTGATCTGGAAGGAGAGCACACCCTGGGAACAGTGCTGAGCGCAAGGGCCAGGCCAGGGCCAGGAGCTGGTGCCGTAGGACCTCCACCCCTCACCAGCTGGGTGTCCTTGGGAATCATGAACCCAGCTGCCCAGCAGCAGGGCCCAAGTACTCTGCCTTTGGTTCTTGACACCCACAGCCCAGATGGCTGTGTTTAGATCCCAGGAGCCCAACACCTCTCTTCTCTGAGCTTTGGTTCCCCCAGCTACAAACTGGGTATAGAGAAAGAGGGGAGAGAATTCTGGAAGCTCTAAGGGCTCCCCTCCCCAGTCAGAAATGGAAGGGCTTGCATCGTCCTGGCCGGTGGAGCAAGTCATCCTTCCAGACCCCTCATCCACCAAAGCCACACTCCCCAGGAGAGGAGTCAGACTGCAGAAACAGCCTTGGGAACGGGGTCCAGGGCAGGAGGCCCCCATGGGCACACTTAAGGGCTTTAGGGCATCCTCTTGCCTGTTCTGGACCCTGAATTCCCCTCTGCGACCTGAAGGCCAGAGCAGGGCATCTCTGAGAATGTCTTTCTAGCATTCTGGCTGTTAGAGCTGTGAAGGGGGGCTGGGGAAGAGGGATGGGAGGCTGCCCTGAACCTGGCATTCAAGGCCCCTGATTTGGCCCCACCCCCACCCATACTGCAGCGTCCCTGTCCTGTCCCAGGGCCCCAGTTCAGAGTCTCTGACCAGGACTCTAACTACATTTAATCTGTCCTCCATGCAGCAGCAAATGGGGACCCCTAAATCTCAAACTGGATCACACCTCTGCCCTTCTTACAAGCCATCAAGGGCTCCTGAGCTGGCATCCAACACACAGATGCCAAATTTGCAGCCTGGCATTTGAGGCCTGTTAGAACTTGGCTTTGTTGACCTCCCAGGCTCAACTCCTACAAACACAGACATTTGTAGACACACCATGCCTTCACATCTTCAGCTCTCCTTGCCCCCAACACCCTCCACTTCCTTGTTCACACTCCACCAAAAAATAACCTCCTCCAGGGAGCCTTCCTTGATACCCCAGGCAGGGATGGAGGCCACCTCTGTCTTCCCAGAAACCTCTTCATTTGTCTTTCCGCCTGCTGGAGCTCCTTAAGAACAGGGTCCAGGGCCCAGTGAAGTCCCTGCACACTGTCAGGCTCCCTGCAAATACATGGCAAATGAGTAAGTGAGTGAGTAAATAAGCAAAGGCTGCAAGTGAGGTCATTTCTCATTGATTTAGCTGGTCTCAGATAAAATTATGAGCGATAATAGAAGCCCCACTAAGGGGATACCTGCTTTTGCCAGATAGTAGCCCAGGTATCCTAGATTCCTTGCTTCATTTGAGCCCCAATAGCGCTGTGAGGTGGGTGTTGCTATCTCCATTTTATCATTAAGGACCCTGAGGCTCAGAGAGGTAAAGTCACTGCTCATAAGCTGCGGGGCAAAGCTGGAAACCAGGTCTGCCACGTGCTGAGCTCTGGAGAGGGACCAGTGATAGGTGGTAGAGCGGTGCAGATGCCAGGAATGGATGTAACTGACCTGGGCCCCTCCCAGGGGTAGGCATTGGTTGGGGAGGATGTATGGGACTGCATGGGAGAGTTAGAATATTGATGGGGCGCTGGTTGGTGTGGATCAGTGGATTGAGCACCAACTGCAAACTAAAGGGTCACTGGTTTGATTCCTAGTAAGAGCACATGTCTGGGTTGCCAGTAGGGGGCGTGCGAGAGGCAACCACACACTGATGTTTCTCCCTTCACCTCTCTCTAAAAATAAATAATAAACTCTGTTTTGAAAAGAGAATTATTGATGGGGCTGGAAGAACTCTGAATTTTCCAGGGAGCTTTGAGGAGAGACCCCATCCAGAGTGTAGCTTCACATTTTGTATGACCAGGGCTGATGCCAGGACATAGCTTAGGGGGTTCTGTGTCCATCCACCTTCACCTGCTCCATGATTGACAGCTCTCCCATTCTAAGTTGCACACGATTGATATTTTCTCAGACTGATGTTACGACCTATGCAAAGTTACCGGACCCCTCCTCTACCCCCTCCAAATCCCCCAGTCCCCACCCAAACAAACATTCTGGAGGTGCCCCTGCCCACCCTGAGCTCACTCTACCTCCCCGTCAGAGTGCAGGCCCTTTCCTGGAAGCCACAGAGGAGCTTCCCCTCTGCTAGCCTCGCACGGCCTGATGGTGGGGTGGGGGGAGGGGGAGTCAAGCAGAAGTCACCTTGCAGAGGCATGATTTTTCCCCCAAGTTCTGTCATGTCAAGGTCACTTCTCTTTTTTTTTTAAGAGTACTTTTTTTTTGAGAGAGAGAGAGAGAGGGGGGAAGGAAGGGAGAAAGACAGGGAGAGAAACCTGGATCAGTGGCCTCTCACATGCTCCCAACTGGGCACCTGGCCCATAACTCAGGGGTGTGCCCTGACCAGGAATTGGAATCGAACCAGCGACCTTTCAGTTCACAGGCTGCAGATCAGTCCAGTGAGCCACACTACCAGGGCCAAGGTCACTTCTGCACTGGAGCTCAGGTGGGCACTTGCTCCCCTGGTCTCCTCTCACCAGCCTGGCCAAGAAAGAGGGTGCCCACTGTTCTTCTCTAAGCTTTGTCCAAAGGCCCCGCTCTGCCCTGGGCCCAACGACTGAGACATGAGACTTGGGGGCAGGGAGGGAGGAAGTGGAGGCGGAGCAGAGAGGAGGACTCTTCCAGAAGCTTGACTGTGAAGGGAAGAAGCAGCACAGCAGGAGACGCCTGGGGGCCCGGATGGAGGGCGAGGGTGCTGCGGGCTGAGCTGGCGGCGCAGGAGGAGTGGCTGAGGAAGAATGAGGGGAGAAGCGAGCAGGCCCAGGCTTACTTTGGTGGCAGAAGGTGGAAGGAGGCCCCTCTGAAAGGACTTTCTTTGCTCTGAAGGAGGAGTTGAGAGACACTGGGGTTAAGGGTGTAGGGCTGATAAGAAAGACAGGGCAGAGGTTTGAAAGGGAGAGAAGGGAGGCCAGTCCCACACAGGCAAAAGCTTGGGGACCCAGACAAGGGGGGTAGTGACCTCATGTATGTGGCCTCAGGGTCCTCAGCTTAGTCGCATCCTCCAGCTGCACTCAGCCGCTCTGCAGTGCAGGACCAAGCAGTCCTGTGGTGCCGGGAGTGAGGGACGTGAACACGCTGGCTGTGTTCACAGGGTTTCTGGCTCCAGGCTGGCAAGGGAAGGGAGAGAGACCGGGAAGATGCTGGCCTGGGTGCTGGACGGCTCCAGATCAGTGGCCCCAGGGCAGAGGGAGTGATGCTGCGCAGACCAGGAAGCTTGGAGGCTGGGAGGAGGGTAAGACACAGCAGCACCCGTGTGGGGTGGGGGGAGATGACGGTGGTGTGGCAGGTGAGAGTGCCAGGGAAGACCTAGGACCCTGCCTCAGGGAGAGGCAGGGAGCCCAGGCCCACCGGCCCAGGTTCACCCTTCTCTGCTGGGACTGTTCACAGCCTGAATCTCGCACAGCCAGAGAGAGGCAGCCCCGCAGTGGCGCTGAGGCATCCGTCAGTGCCCAGGCCCCGCGAAACACACACTGTAAGCGCAACCTGCAGCTTGTGATACAAACATGGCCTCAAGCCAAGTCGCTTTTGCCCCCAGCCAGATCTCTGCTCCTAAGTCCTCTCCGTCTAGATGTTCCCTTAGAGATCCATTTATTCATGGATTCACTCAACAAATATTTATTGAGTACCTACTATGTGCCAGGCACTGTCCTAGGCACTGGAGATGCAGTAGTGACTAAAACATGAAACCCCTGTCCTGGTGGAGCTTACATGCAGGCTGGGGGAGACAGACAATGAGTGGACAAATAAATGTTAAGGAGACAGCATGTTAAGCGATGATAAATGCTAAGGAGAAAAATGTAGCCGAGTAGGGGAGTAGGAAGCACGGGTGTGCAGGGCAGGAGGTTGCAGTTTAGCTAGGGGGGAGGGAGGGCTGGTGGAGAAGGGGCACCTGAGTGAGCGCCTGCAGGAGGGGAGGTACGGCCGGTGTCCCTTGCATGCTCTACGCAGGCAGCAGCTCACTCCTCTTCAGCAGGACCCACCGTGCTGCCGCTGACCCCCCATATTGCACCCCTAGCCAGACAGGTGCCCCGACTTTGATGCCCTCTCCCAGCTGCCCCTCAGGTGCCCACAAAGCCTGTTCCTCCTGAGCTGGGTCGGCTGCAAACAGGGCCACAGTCCCACGTGACTGATGCTTGAAGGCGAGGATTTGGAGTTTGGTGGAAGGCAGTCTGGCTGATTGGGAGACCACCAGCAGACGGGTGGCCTTAGTAGCTACTAAGCTTTGGGGGGCTTCAGCTTCCCCCTCCCAAAATGGAAAAAGACCATGATGCTCCCCTCGCCCACCCCCTCCAGGACCCAGGCAGGGAAGGAGACAGGACAAGAGGCAAAGGGTGTTGCCCTCAGGTTTGGAAGTGGTCACGGCCCCCTGGCCTCATGCCTGGTTATGGGCTCCACCACGGGGTTCCCTGGCCTGGACATAAGCACTAGAATTGCCCAGTGGGGATGAAGACCGACTGATAAGTTGTCTGGGGACAGTCTCTGTAGGGTGTCCTGGGGCTTGGGGACAGCCGGGCTCTGTGGCAGTCTGAGGCCGGTCAGACTAGGGAAACTAAGCAGTAGCTAGGGACAGATCTCAGGGGTTGGTGTGACAAAGTACGTCTCCCATTGAGCTTTCTCCAGGTGGAATGCAGTGGCCTGGGAGCAATGGAGTGAGCTCCTTGTCATGGGAAGTATGCAAGCAGAGGCCAGACAAGTCCTGTCAAAGAGGCTTCAGGGAACCTCCTTCTCTGAGGGGTTGGGGAGAGCCCTGGGTCAGATGCTCTTAAGGATCATGAGAGTCCAGAACTCAGAGCCCTGGCATTGACCCCTGGGCTTTAGGGTCCAGATGGATGTCTTATCCCTGCCAGGTGGGCTTGGGTGCTAGGTCAGAGCAGGGCCAAGGCAGGAGGCTGCCCTTCATGGGAGGAGAGAGGTTCTCTGAAGCTTCCGCCATACCCAAGCCTTATCAGTGAGAGCCGTGGACAAAGCTGCCTACCTTTGGGCCTCAGTGTCCATCTGTGAAACACTCAGGCAGAGTTGGTGGTCTGCCCTCTGAAGGGTCGGGGGCTGGGGTACCCAGGAAGGCTCAGAGGTACTACTCCGTTAAGGTTATTTCCCTTAAATCTTCTCTGTCATCAGCCAAGACAAAGATATTTTAAATTGCCATTGAGCCAGGCAGCACCAAGGACAGAGCCGTGTGGCTCATCTTACAGACTGGCTCCCTCATCGACACTGCCCAGGGCTTCTCCGGGCTGGCACCGAGGCTGTTCACCGGCCCCGAGGACAAAGCAGACCTTGTCCCCAGCTCCTAACAAAATTAGAGAATGGGAGGAGTGTGGCTGACATTGATCCTTGGACTGGTCTTTTTTTTCTTTTAAGATTTTCTTTATTTATTTTTAGAGAGAGGGAAAGGGCGGGAGAAAGAGAGGGAGAGAAACATCAGTGTGTGGCTGCCTCCCACAGGCCCCCAACCGGGGACCTGGCCCGCAACCCAGGCGATCTTTTGGTTTGCAGGATGATGCCCAACCCACTGAGCCACACCGTCAGGGTGGTGTTCTCTCCTCCTTATCTCCTGGCCCCCGTTTCTGTGTCCTTTCTCAGGCCACCGTGTTCCTGAGAGGCAGGGTGGCATGATGGCTCTACGGTCACTTTGGGCAAATTCCTAATGGCTCTGGCCTCAGTTTTCCCATAGGGAATTGTCACCTTTCTTCCTGGGCACCCTGGTCCTGGCTCACCACTGACTCACTGTGTCACCTTGGGCAAGCCACCCGCCTTCTCTAAGCCTGCTTTCTCATCTCTGAAATGGGATAATACAACCCCCCGCCCGGGGCTGTTGTGAGAGCAAATGAGACCCTGCCGCAAAGCGCTTGGCGCAGTGCTGGCCCCTGCAGAGTACCCAAGAAAGTGCAGCAGTGAAGTCACTCAGGGAAGCAGGTTCAGAAGGTGAAGTGACCTCCCCGGGGTCACACGGCAAATAGAAGGTGAGTCAGGACTGGAAGCCGGGTTTCCAGCTCTCCAGCTTCCCGCCCAGAACCTCCTGACACCTCCTGACACACAGTGGTTACTATGGGAGCTGTTGGGGGCAGTAGGCTTGACCTGACAGTCCCTCTGCTGGTGACCTCCAGGTGCAGGGTCAGGTCTGACCTCCCTACAGGAATGTGAGGGCTCTGGGGCCAAAGCTGCAGACACAGGTTGCGGAGAGAGGAGATGGAAGTGCAGGGATGCGGGTCTATGAGCAGGACTCCTGGTTTTCAAAGGACAGAATCCTAGGTCAAATGGACTGAGACAAAAAAGGGACTTTATCAGCTTACATCACCAAAAAGTACAGTGGTTCTGTAAGCTTCAGGTGCGGCTGGAACAAGGCACTCAGTGGTGCTCTCAGGAACCTGTGTGTTTCTGCTTGTCAAGTCTGCCATCCCTTAGCTTTACCTCGGACAGTATCTGCAGTGCTTAGGCTGGTGCCTGGTGCATAGTTACCTGGTTCCAGCAGCTCCAGGCCCACTTCCTACCAGCTTTGCAAACCCAGTGGAAAATCTCTCTCCTTCCCAATGTTCCAGCAAAGCCACCAGGATTGACTCTGAGGCTCTCAGTGAAGGTCGTCCATCCACCTCTGAGCCAGTTATGGGGCCTGAGGAGCCCACTCGTCTCTCCTTGACAGGCCTATGTTACAGACCCACCACTCCCAGATCCTCAAGACTCCAGGACAGGAAGGACAGGATCCCCCAAAGGAAAACCAGGAGGTGGGGCCCTAATCACCACAGAGGGTCTAGGAACCGAGTGGGAAGAAACTACACCAGAACAGAACAATGACTGCCTGTCCGGCAGGCTGCGCGGCTGGGCCTGGGCCAGCTCTTCCCAGCAGACGTGAGTCTGATTATCTGAGAGGATGGGTGGGTCCCTCGCACACCGGCGGAGGCTGTCAGCCAACTGCACTGCTTGCAGCCAGATGGCTGGTTCTTTCTTGAAGGGATACCCAAGCAGTACACCTCCACAGGGAAAACACTGAACATCCCGGGGGTTCAGGCAAGGAACAAGTCCCTCCCATACCAGCTCCAGGGAAAGAGGGCTTATTGGAAGGACTTGGGCTCTCCCAGAGCCCTGGGTGGGAGATGCTGCAGCCCCAGGGCCTTGGAGAGTCAGCACGTGGGTGCTCCCTCTCCCACCACGGCTGCCTGCTAGGCCCCGTGCGCTCCTTCTCTCACAGCTCCTCAGCCCCAAGCTGCCCCTGACTTCTCAGCCATCATGGTGTCCGACCTCCTCATCCCCTTTCCAAGACAGAACCTGTTGCTAACTTTGCCAAGCCTCAGCTTCCTCATCTGAGTTGGGAACTGTGAGGAGTGAATGAGGTACGGCATGGAAAGTGTTTTGGCACAGCGCTGGGTGCGCAGGCAGTGCTCAACGGAAAACATCTGTCCAGCCTGTGGCCGGGGTGGCCTGAGCTCAGGGATGCGCAGCCGGGGCCTGGCGCGCAGCAGAGGCTCGGGAAGTGCGAGTTCCCTCTTCAGCCAGCCTATAGGGGCTGGAGAGGAACCAAAGGAAGCAGCCTCAACCCCCAAATTTCCCGGAGCTACAGCTTCCCCCTCCTTGCACTGAAAATGGTTGTTTCAGTTCCAGCTTTAATTCCTGTTGAAAAGGAGGTGAGAAAGGGAAGTGGAAAAGAGAAGAGAGATCAGGTTTCCCACCCTCCCTGTGCCCTCCTCCTGCCAGGTTCCCTGGTTCTGCGCCGGCCCGATAGTGCGGCTGAGCCTGAAACTCCTCCGAAAGGGGTGAGCTCCTCTGTCCTCCAGGTGCCAGGGAGGCACTGGCACGGGGAGCTGGCCGCAGGCTGGACGCTGCCTGGGCCAGGGGTGGGCTGGTGACTGGAGCACAGAGGACATAACGGCCCTGCCAGCTGGGCACCCTGACTAGCCCTGTTCATCGGGCAGAGCCCCGGGCTCATGGAGGGGAGGTGGCTCGTGTCGGGCACACAGCAAGGTGGTGACGGATCCCAGCCTGCCTGACTCCTCCAGGGGAGGAAGCTGAGTCTTGACCCCCATCCTCCTGTGCCTGTGCTGCTAAATTCACAGCTCAGGGGCTGGGCAAGGGGGATTCCCGAGCAGATTCCCAGCAGGCAGGCCAGCCGAGGCTGGGGGCCTCTTCCCACATCCAGCCTGGCTGGGCTGGTTCCTGGCTGTCTGGCTGTGACTCAGGCTTCCAGCTCCTGCCTCTGGTCATCAGGCCTCCTCATCGCTTCCAGATATGAGGGCCTTGGGGTGAGGACAGGGCAGGGGGCGGCTGCAAAGTCCTCTAAAGGGTATCCTGAGACCGTAGGATCCAAGCTGCCCAAGGAGTTTAAACCCTTGTCAGTTCTCCCTTACGTCTAGGCTGAATCGCTTCTTCTGCGGCATAAATTGACCCCAAGGATTGTTGCCTGAATTACTAAAAAGTTGCCCCTCTGTGAGAGGGGGACCTCTGATGGTGTGCATGAAGGGGAAGCAGGTGGTGGGCACCTGGGCTCCGGGTGGCACTCCCAGGGCCTCCGCCTCAGCCAGACCGGGCTCAACACTGGCCCTGCCATCCTGCCAGTGTCCCAGTGGCCCTTGTGAGCCACGCTGACCAGGGGAGGACCCAAGAACAGGGCTTATCTGGGAATGATTGGGAGAAAGGCTGGGGAGTGGGTCAGCAGGAGAGGAGGCTGGGAACCGGCCCTGACCTTGTTCAGAGCCAGCCCCAGCGGGGAAGCCCCTGCTGTGTGCGGACCTGCCACCCAGCCGGGGCTGCGGGTGAGGCTGGCCATGCTGCGCAGTCTGCTGGCGCCATCTTATGGCCATAGGCCCTCAGCGCAGGGAAGACACTCCCCTGGGAGTCCCTGAACTTGAAGGGAACATGGGAAAAGGGGGCTATAGGGTCAGAAAGACCCTGTTGAAATGCCACCTGACTGTGACACCTTGAAAAACTCATTGACTTTTCCTCAATCTTAGTTTTTTCACCTGTAAAGTGAAGAGAAGAATATCCCCCACTCCCACCCTCTTAGAACTGCAGATAAAGCATCTGGCACGAGGTAGGCAGTAAAGAAATGACACTTGGCCCTGACCGGAGTGGCTCAGTTGGTTGGGCATCGCCCTGCAAAATGAAATGTCACCGGTTTGATTCCTGGTCAGGGCACAGGCCTGGGTGTCAGGTTCAGTCCCAGTCAGGGCGCGTATGAGGCAACCAATCGATGTTTCTCTCAGACATCGAAGTTTCTCCCTCCCTTCCTCTATCCCTAAAACTGAATAAATGAAAGAAAGAAAAGGGGAGGGGAGGGGAGGGGAGGGGAGGGGAGGGGAGGAGAGGAGAGGAGAGGAGAGGAGAGGAGAGGAGAGGAGAGGAGAGGAGAGGAAAAAGAAATGACACTTGGGGCTGAGGCCCCGAAAGTGGTGGAGACTGTGGTGGGCCGAGGGCACCCAACACGTGGGCATTTACTAGGATGGGCCTGGAATGGATTCATTCAGTTAATGGATGTTTATTGAGCACCTGCTGTGTGTCAGGGCACCTTATATACAGGGTTTCACTTCATTTCACTCCTGTACCAGCTTTTGTCATAGGTACCAATGATCATTCTCATTTCACAGACAAGAAAACTACAGGGACAGTAGGTGAAGATTATTCAGAGAAAGTGGGGGAAAGCATCCCAGGCCGAGGAAAGAGTTTGTGCGTAGGCTTAGAAGCTGGAAAGCCAGGCGGGGAGGATGAGGCTGGGCTGGGGAGCAGGGCACCTGGGCTCTGCTTGGAGGTTGTATGAGGGACCAGCCCCTCGGGCCTCCCCTCGGGCCTCCTCCTACAGACTCATCCTCTGCTCTGGCTACAATACTGTTCTTCATTTCCCACACAAGGTGGGCCCGTTCCCCACCTCTGTGCCTCCTGTCTGAGATGCCTCTTCACTTTTCAAAGTCCACGCGCCCTTGGCCCTTTCGGGCCCAGCACCAGACAAGTCTTCCCCAGGAACCCTTCCAGATCACTCCAGGTACACGGAGTGACACCTGACACCTGAGCTCTCCCCACAGGTGGCAGGAACTAAGTCCCAAGCCCTGCCCGGAGGCTGGCATTCCCAGGAAGCCCTTGGAGCTGCTCCCATTCTTGGGACATGCATGCACCCCCTGGTGGGGGTGACCCCAGGAGTTCACCCTGGGAACCCGGCAGAGGACTAGCACAAGCAACCTCCTGGCAGCCCTGCATACACAGTAGGTGCTCAATTCATGCACAACTGACCAAGTTTTTACCAGCAGTTCAAACCTGAATTTACTTGGCTCAGTCTAAATTTTGGCCCCGACTTGGTTCCTCAATCTGCCCGCCTGTAAAATGGGTTTGGGGGTGAGGCCAGTGCTTACACTGGGTGCCTCCCTCTGGCAGTTCCCCCTCACGGCCTGCTGTGGCCAGGATGACCACATTCTACCAGAAGGTCAGAGGGAAAGGGGCTTCTCCGGAATCACACAGTGGGTAGGGGCCCACAGCTCTGCGTCCTGGTTTGGTGGGGGGGAGGAGCTGGGGGAGGAAAACTTCACTCGGGCAAGTTCTCAGAGGCATCAGCTCCATCCCACAGCTCACACCTATGGCTCCCAGTGGGCTCTGGGCCTGCCGTGGAAGAGGGGGCCGTGACTGCTGCAGGGGAACATGCGGGAATATCTGAGGGCATGGAGTAGGTGCGTAATCAGTGCTTTCGGAGAAAAGGAAGAGAGCTAGGGAGGCAGAGGGCGGCTGAGCAAGTGAGTGCGTGAGTGGATGGCCACGTAGAGGGCTGGGCATGTCAGCGAGTGGGCTGTCGGATCCATGGAGAAAGCAGGGACAAGGGAGACGTGGGTGACGGGGCAGGCGCGCGGGGAAGGTGGTTCTGGTGCTACAGCGAAGGCTGGCTAATCACTAAGCTGTCCGTTTGACCGGTGAGAAGACTGAGGAGAGGCTGAGGGGAAAGGAGGCTGCTGGGTCCGTGCGGCTGCCCACGCCCCTCGCCCCCCACCCCTCACCACCCTCCCTCCTCTGCTGGGGTGGGGGAGGGTTCCGGGAAGGGAACTTTTCTCCACCTCCTGTTCTTCAAGTCCCAGTTTCCGCCAGGCCTCGGTGTTAAGGGTGTTAGGGCGGGGGCGGCCCCCGCAGGGGCTATTTCAGTCAGAGACGGCCCTGACAGGAAACAGAGGAAGCTGCTGGCCTGGTCAGAGGTGTCCCAGCCTGGGCTGAGGGCAGGCGCGGGGAGCCTCACGTCTGGCTTCTCCTTGGCCGACGGCACACTTGAGACCAACGAAGGCGCTTCAGGGACAGAAGGTCAGTGCGTCCCGGGGCCCCGGCCCGTGTGGAGTGGGGCTGGGCCTGGGCACAGGAGACTGTCACCGTGGGCAGGCAGGCTGGGTTTAGCACGGACCTAAAGCAGGTCCACAGAGTTGGGGGTGCCCGGAGGAAGGGACCCCACCTCAAAAGCAAGACTGGATCTGGAGCTTGATGGACACTCGGGGTTCTGAGGAACAGAGGTGGGTGGAGTGGCACTTTGTGCGGAGAGAACCGTACAGGTGGGGATGCTGCGGAGGAGGTCTGGATTTCTGGCCATCTCAGTCTCTTGGGGACAGCGTGATAAGAGAGGAAGGGGCCGAGTGGAGGGGCCCGAGGTACTCCAGACAAGGCTGGGAGGCTCGGCAAAGCTGGACTGTTAGGACTGGGGGTTGAGCTTTTCCCCAGAGGACAGGGGGTGCGGCAGGGAAGGAGGCAGTGAGAAGCACCTGTTGGAAAGCCCCCACCATGGACAGTGGCTGGAGCCCGGGAAGAGGCTGGGCCTGAGCTGGTCCAGGCCTCAGGTCCCAAGACTGGGTGACAGATGTGAGAGCCGGAGGAAGCCGATGCCAGGTGCCGCCGGGAGGCAGGGGCTGGGCGAGCTCTCTTGGAACCGGCTCCTGCCCAGAACTGGGAGAACAGCTCACCCCTCTGTGTCCTCGGAAGGCAGAATGGACGAGGAGGCCAGGTGACAGCCAGTCCTGCCCTTCCTGGCGCCGACCTGAAGGTTTGCCCTGGATCCTCTCTTGCAGCTATGCTCCCTGCCCAGAGGACCCGACCCACCGGGGGCCCGGGGAGAGGGGGGCAGGCAGGAAACGACTAGAGTCTCCAGTCACCTAAGTCAGGGGCCTCTCTCTGGGGTGGAGTCCAAGGGCAACGGGCCTCTCAAAGGAGGGTTCAGGGGCACAGCACCGTTCTTCCACCAGCTTCCTCCTCCTCACCACGACCCTCCGCCCCAGCAGGCTGCTGTCCCCTCAGGCCCTGCCTGCTCCACCTTCCTCCCCACCTAGAGACACCCTGGGGTCCTCACACCCCTCTCAGCCCAGGGAAGCTCTCCTCAACCATCAGGGTCTTGCTCCATCCTTCATCCTCCCCTGAAAAGGCTCTTTTGTCCTGTGCTTGCACTGGTCTCCCCCTTCAGACTGGCACGTGTACAGGGCTCGGGGAAGAAGTAGTTTAACAGTCGTCAGTGTGGAAAATAATACAATAATTAACAAATAATAATACAAGAATATACTCTATGTTTATTCCTACAAACCTGCTTTTGTCCCACCTGGTACACATATAAGTATAGGTGAATGTGTACGTGTATTTCTGTATCTATCTACCTACCTCTAATCTACATACTGTGTCCTCATGCATCTGCCAGGCAGTAAATACTCACTGAATGCCTAGCTTGTGAAGACCAGAGAATGAGTGTGTGAACGAAAGAATGGCCTGAACAATGAATGAAGAGATGAGTGATAAACTTGCTCTTGCCTGTACTAATGGTGTCTACCTGGCTGCAGTGGGGGTGCCACCACGCTTCCTCCTTGGCCTCCCCTTGTGCCTAACTGGTCGGCTGGGCACCCAGCACGCCTAACTCATGGGACCACAGAGAATCTTTGGTGACAAGAGGTGATGTGCCGTGAGAGATACAGACTAGAGAATCCAAACATCACCGTTTTGCAGTTGCCCAGAATCTGGATAAAATATTTTCATCAAAATGAAATTTTAAGTTGGAAGAAATTAGTATGGGGAGTTACGTGTTGCTCTAATATAACTTTTAAAAATCTCACCCTGGCTGGTGTGGCTCAGTGAACTGAGCACTGGCCTGTGAACCAAAGTGTTGCTGGTTTGATTCCCAGTCAGGGCACATGCCTGGGTTGCGGGCCAGGTCCCCAATGGGGGACGCGTGAGAGACAACCACACATTAATGTTTCTCTCCCTCTTTCTCCTTCCCTTCCCCTCTCTCTAAAAATAATCCTTAAGACAATCTCATAACTTTACTTAGCAGGTATATTAGCATTAAGAATAGCTAACACTTGCCCTGTGCCACGCACTGGTCTTCCCCACAGCCCTGTGAGGAAACAGGCTGTGGGCAATGTTAGAGATGGGGAAATGGAGGCACGGAGGTTCGGCAATGAACCTATGGCCACACAGCTCACAGGCAGCAGAGCTGGTATTTGAACCTGGTCATCTGGATCAGAGCATCAACCCTCTGTCACCCTCTGAGTGCATCTGCAGGACTTTATATTTTTTTCTGGGCTTCAGTTTTTCCAATTTGTAAAATAGGAAGAGGGGAGGATTTGACTCATTATCTCAATGGCTTTGCCTTACGGGTCTATCAAAGTCGCGTGGTAAATTCTCTCTGGACACCAGTAAATGTGGAAATGCCAATTGGGAGGTGAGCATCAAGAAGTCAGACTTATCCCACCAGGGGCCCCTTAAAGCTTTATGCTTTTGGTTCCCCCAAACCCCAACCTGAAAGGGTGAGTGAGTGGAGGGATTAGGGGTAGGGTAAAACAGCATGGCATGGCACTTACTAAGTACCTGCTGCATGTCAGTCCTATAATACATTTTACTGATGAGGACACAGGCCCAGAAAAGGTAAGCGGCATGCCCTGGGTTGAACAGCATGGAAGAAGGGAAGCCAGGATTTGAACCAGGCCTGCCTGATCTTCTGAAGTTGGGCTAGAAACCTCCACGTTCTATGTCCATGGGCTACAGTAAGGTGCCTCCTCTGAGTCAGATGGCTGGGCTTGGGCTCCAGCTCAGGCTAGGGCTCTGCCTCTAATTCACTGAATAAGATTAAGTAGCCACTGCCCTTCACTGTGCCTGGATTCCCCGCTCCCCCACACCCACCATGGCCCTAGCTATAAACTGTTGAGTTGGTTGCTTCCTCTGCTATTTGCATTCAGGGAAGCTGTTTTGACTCTAGCCACCAGAGGGCGCTGTTGCATCCGTGACTCTACCAGACCAATCTGTAGCCTTAAGTCAGTGGAAGGCTTCTTAGGGAACTCCTGAATCCCTCCTTTCCTCATTTTACAAACAAGAAAACTGCAACCAAAAGAAAGACCATGGCTTTGGAAGGTGGAGTCCAGGCCGAGGAGGTAGATGCTGTCCTTGGTCAGCTCACGGTGTGTGGACATTTTGTTCATGTTGATTCATTAGGAGTCGCAATGGTCCTCTGTGCCCTGGACCAGGGGCCGGGCTCTCTACACAGAGAGGCGCCAGCCTTGGCGCTTCTCCTCAGGAGGTTCCTGACCTGGGAGGAGAGACAGACAGGCAAGCCCACCACAACCACAATCCCCAGAGTCCGGGGCTCCCCAGGGAAGCCTTGTACAGCACAATTTAGTGCCTCTAACCTCATGACACGCAGAGAGGTAGGTCACCATTCCCCCACTTTTCAGATGGGAAAGCTGAGACTCAGAGGTCTATCAGCAGTCCAAGGCCACATAGCCAGTAACCACGCTGAGGTTCAAACCGAAGTCTATCAATCTCCACTTACAGAGCAGAGACACTTGACTAAGCTTTCGAGGGATGAAAAGAAGTTCACCAGGAAGTCCGGTGAGAAATGAATATCAAAAAAAGAAAGAAAGAAAGAAAGTGAACTGGATTTCTCCCAAGCTTGAGCTTTATCGTATTCCAGGTTTTTTTCCCTGAAGAGAGCGCTGGGCGGGGCCCCGCGGGGTGGAGCCAGAGATGGCTGGGCGGGGAGATCAAGGCCCAGAGAGGGACGGGTTGGGCGAACGAGTCCCTGACGGGCTGTGTGTTGCTTCCGCAGCCTCTCCAGATGTAGGCAGCCGGTGGGGCAGCCATGGAGTGGCACAACGGCACCAGCCAGGCTCTGGGCTCGCCGCCGACCACCTGCGTCTACCGAGAGAACTTTAAGCGACTACTGCTGCCACCCGTGTACTCGGTGGTGCTGGCGGCCGGCCTGCCGCTGAATATCTGCGTCATCGCCCAGATCTGCACATCCCGCCGGGCCCTGACCCGCACGGCTGTGTACACCCTGAACCTGGCCCTGGCCGACCTGCTGTATGCCTGCTCCCTGCCCCTGCTCATCTACAACTACGCCCAAGGTGACCACTGGCCTTTCGGCGACCTCACCTGCCGCCTGGTGCGCTTCCTCTTCTACGCCAACCTACACGGCAGCATCCTCTTCCTCACCTGCATCAGCTTCCAGCGGTACCTGGGCATCTGCCACCCTCTGGCCCCCTGGCACAAGCGTGGGGGTCGCCGGGTTGCCTGGCTCGTGTGTGGCATCGTGTGGCTGGCTGTGACGACCCAGTGCCTGCCCACAGCCTTCTTCGCCGCCACAGGCATCCAGCGTAACCGCACAGTCTGTTACGACCTGAGCCCGCCTGCCCTGGCCACCCGATACTTGCCCTATGGCATGGCCCTCACGGTCGTCGGCTTCCTGCTGCCCTTTGCCGCCCTGCTGGTATGCTACTTCTGTCTGGCCCGCCGTCTGTGCCGCCAGGACTGCCTCACGGGGCCTGTGGCCCAGGAGCGACGTGGCAAGGCAGCCCGCATGGCTGTGGTGGTGGCAGCCGCCTTTGCCATCAGTTTCCTGCCTTTCCACATCACCAAGACAGCCTACCTGGCGGTGCGCTCTACGCCCGGGGTGCCCTGCCCCATTCTGGAGGCCTTCGCAGCCGCCTACAAAGGCACGCGGCCCTTCGCCAGTGCCAACAGCGTGCTGGACCCCATCCTCTTCTACTTCACCCAGAAGAAGTTCCGCCGGCAGTCACATGAGCTGCTACAGAAACTCACAGCCAAGTGGCAGCGGCAGGGCCGCTGAATCCACTGGGGCAGGACACGCGGGCCCGGACAGCTGTAGTATTTACCATTGTGGCCGGGACACCAGGAGCCTGACCAAGCCTAAAATATGCAGAGAATTAGAACTTAGCTCAGCCGGACGTGGAGTGAGGTCCCCCACAGACCCCCAAATCTCACCAGCTATTTATGGAGCCCTTTCTCTGGACCAGGCCCCGTGGCCACAGAGACAGACAAGCCAGAGCCCGGCTCTCCGGAAGGTCTCAGTCAGCCATGGAGAGCTGGGCAAGCCATGTTAAGCTGCTCACAAAAATATAGCATGACGTGTTCTATAACCGAGGAATACGCTGCCTGCTTTGGAGTCGTGGGAGTGAGGGAAGATGGGAGGGGGAAGCGACAGCTTCTGGGAAGAGGCATTTGAGCTGGGTTTTGAGGGATAAATATGAGCTGAGTGTGACGCTCCATTTGTTCAGCAAACCTTTACTGACACCTTGTGCTCGGGCCTGGGTTGGTTCTGGGACCCAGAAAAAAACAGCCCCCCCGCCCACACACACAGGCCCCCAACTACCGGAGGTACTGACACAGTGATGGAAAGGCCGTGCCGGAGGGAGGCTTGGCTGCGGGGAAGGAGTGCCCAGAGGGTGCCCATGACTCAGTCCAAGGAGTCAGGAAAGATCTTTCTGAGGAGGAGGGGTGGGGGGAGGGGAGCGTCTGAACCAGATGTTACAGGCTGATGGGGGCTCTGCAGACAGAGGTGGGAAGCATGTTCGTGCAATCTGGGCCAGCCCTATGTTAGGCTCTGTCCTGGAGCAGTTGGGCAGAGAGTGGGGTGGAGGGCATGGGTCCTCCCATGTGTGAAAGCCAGAAAAGCAAGAGCTGTCTCATGGCTATTCTCCAGAAAATGGCAGGAGTGGAGGCTCAGCAGAAGGAGAAATCAGGGAGTGCTTCTTAGAAGAGGTGGGGAAAAATCTAAAAGGCATAGAGAAGCCTCCTCCTGGTGAAGGCACTGTGTGTACAAAACTCAGAGGCAGAGATGCGCTGAGCCTGGCCATAAAGCAAGTGAGTTTCAGTTAAGCCCAGGAGGAGTGGGGTGTCAAGAAAAGAAGCTGGGTGGGACCAGCGTTCAGTGCCAGGAACAGCCCACTTCCCCTCAACCTTCTTCTTCCAATGTACGTCTTTCAGGCTCAGGGTATCCTCTGTGCCTGGGACACCTCCACCAGCACGCCCCCACAAGTTAGGGGTAATAGCCCTTCAACACTGCTTCATTCTAAAAGAAGTCGGCAGCTTGAGGAGGCTGACAGTTCAGACAGAAGGAACTTCGGTTCTCTGGGCCACGGTGAGATAGACGTGTGGGGGTGTCAGAAGACAGAGGCTAGTCCTTATTCCCTGCAGGATGCCATGCTCTGCCTAGCAGTACCGATGCCGCCCACCTTACAACCTGTTCCAAGTCTTGAGACCACACTCTTCGGTCACCTGTGAAGGGGGAGAGGGAGAGGGCCTCTCTCCGCAGCCCAGACTGAGCCCCTGTAAAGACCCAAATGACTGCCCCTGCAGACCACCCAGAAGAGTGGAAACTGTGGGCCACGGCAAGTGCCATCCCCACCCTCCCTTTGTGGGACAGAATAGCTAGAGGGAAAAGGCTGCAGAGCCGGCCCCCGGGGGTGCATCCTGGCTCTGCCGTTTGCTGGCAGTGTTGTCTGGGCAAGTTATCTCACGTCTTTGTGCCTTAACTTCTCTAAACGTAAAAAAGGAAAATAATGAAACCTATCTTGTACAGTTGTGAGGGTTAAATTGCTTAATGTGTGCAACGCACGTAGAACATAGGAAGCATGCGGTGAATGTTACTCTTCAGCGATGTCGCCTTTTTGGCACACGAGTCCTCCGGGGTCCGTCTCCAGGACTCATCACTGGAGGTTTCTGAACCAGGGACTTTAAGCAGGGGGTTGCAGCAATTTCTCTTTCTCCTCTACCTAGGAGGCAGCCAGCCTTTTAAGAAAAGAACAAAACAAAACAAAACAAAACTCAGCACACTTTTTAAAAACCAAGGGCCACAACCCACGAGCCCAAGCTGCTCCTATCAGGGAGATCCATTCATGGCTTTTGGGCACCAGGGACTCCGAGCACCATCTGAAGGGCTTAGATCTCTCCTTTTGTCTTTTTCATCCCCTTCACCCCCTTCTCCCTCCTCACTTTAACCCCGAGCTCACTCAGTGACGGGTAGGAGGTGAGGGCTTACCCCGAGGATGGCCGCTTGCTGCGGTGGGGAGTGGAACAGACAGAGGGATGGAGGGGGAGTATGGAGAAGGGCGGCGGGACCATAAGGGTTCAAAGGGGTCCAGGGTGCTCTTTCCCTGGGTTAGAGAAGACTTCCCAGGGGACGGGACAGTGCAGTGGGGCCTCAAAGGACCGATGTGATTAGTGTGACGGAGAGAGGGTGAGGGTGTTCCTGGTAGAGAGGACAGCACAGGCACTGGCATGGAGGCTGCTGCGTGAAGCACAGGAAGGGCTGTGGCCTGGGACGGGGCTGGAGGGTCGGAGACGAGGAAGCACTGGGGAGCCAGCACGACCACCAGCTGAGTTCTGCAGGTTCCAGGCACCATGCAATGCGCTGTACACGCACCTTCTCGTTTAATCCTCATAACACCTCCTACTATAGGTGGGGAAACTGAGGCCCGGGTGTGGGAGCGGATGTGCCAGGGCCACACCACCTTTCTCTAACCCATATACTAGATCCCTCCTTCCTCATCCTCACTCCCTTCCCTTCCTACACCTGCTTTCCAAGGGCCCACTGCCCCACCCAGTCCCAGTACCTGGGGGCCCCCCAGGAAGCTGTGACAGAGACAGCAGAGTGCCAACTACAAAAGCAGTCATCTTTTAGCTGGGCACATGGCCTCCAAGGATGGAAACTCCATTTCCCAGTCTCTCTTGCAGCTGGGTATGACCAGGAAACGTATTCCTGGCCAATGGGATGTAAGCAAAGTGCCCTAAGGCAGTTGAATGTGGGAGGAGGGAAGGTTCTTCAGAGATAGGTGGTGTCTGTTCTCTGCTTCTCCCCACTTCTTGCTGCTCTTGGCAGGAACGTCACAGCCAGAGCACCATCTTGGACCAGGAGGGCAAGGGTGCCTTCTGTGGCTGGTGGGGCGGAAAGCTGAAATCAGCTGGGTCTCTGACCATTCCAGTTTGGGGCCACCTAAATCCAGATTTCTGCATGAGGGATAAGGATCTGTCTTTTTTAAGGCCCAGCTTTTTGGATCTGTGTTACCCACAGCCCCTTTACTCAGGTTCCATCCTGAGATGGTAGACCGAGGTGGAGGCTGGGCAGTGTCCTGAACTGGGGTGGAGGCCCCCCTGGGTGGGAGCTAGGAGATCACAGGGTCTGGTGACATCCGGGAAGGCCTTCTGGAAAAGGTGCAAAGCCTGAGGAGTGATCACCCCACTTTTGGCTGGAATCTGAGGGGGCGGATGCACTTCTTAAGAAAGAGAGTAAGAAGAGGGGGTGTCCTGGATAGGGCCCTGGACCACCAACATTAGGGGCTGGGGAGGAGCCAGAGCAGTGAAGGTAGAGCCTGGGGGTCTCTGAATGATGGTGACAGGGTGAGGCAGTGGAGGTGGGTGGCGGAGGGATGGGCTGGAGGTAGGAAGTGAAGGTGATGGGTGTAGAAGTAGAGAGAGGGTTCTGAGGGAGGCCAGGCTCAGGGAAGGCAGGAGCCAGGGGTGCAGGGTCAAGATGGGGGAGCCAGAGAGTCAGGAACCAGGGTTTGATTGGGGCAGATCTCCATCCAAAGCAGGAAAACCCCAGGGGCGCCGGATCTGTCCCAGCAACGCCCTCCCCGCTCATTCATTTGTTTAACCAGCATTCTCTGCGCACCTCACAGATGGTGCTGGGAACACTGAGGCAGCTCAGACCCCGGCTCGACCCGCTGAAGGAATCCAGGGGGCTGGGGATGCAGGCAAGGAACAGACATTCATCCAGTAAACATTTACTGAGCACCTACTGTATTCGAGGCATCATGCCAGCAGTGGGTCCCTGCCCTTTGGAAGCTCCTAGTCTGATGGAGAATGACAACAATGAAATAAGCACGTATGCATCTGGGTCATCATAGTCGGAGAGGAGGGAGTTCGGAGAAGCATACAGAGGGCCAGGGGCAAAGAAGGTCGCACTGGGGAGACAATAAGCTCATGGAATGGTCAGGAGATGCTGGGGACCATGGGGGCCCTGACCCAGCTTGAGGGGCAAAGAAGGTTTCTTAGCTGAGGCCCGAGGGGTTCAGAAGGCACCAGCTCAGTACAGAAGGGCTGTTACTAAGACGGTAACTTTGAACAAGCCCTTCACTTCTCTGAGCCTCTGCTTCCCTACCTGTAAAATGGTGATAATACTATCAGCTCTCCCTAGGCCACCAGGGGTACTGAGTATGGGAAGGTTAGGGCAGGATTTTCATAAAATATAACAAAGTATTATAACCCAACAGAAGAATGAACAAGAAGCACAAATAGGCACTCACAGAAAAGGAAATACAGATCATCAAAAAACAGAAAGGATATTCGATTCTGGCCTGACGATGCCGACTTCTGGCGAGTAGCCACATGGCCCACCGCCCCGAGCACTTGTGCTAATGTGCACCTGGCACAGCACAGTGCTCACGGCAGCACTGAAAACACTCAGATGTCCACGCACTCGAGAGTGGGTGGGTACACTGTGCAGTATTCACGCAGCAGAATGCACTACACTGGCATGCAATGATATGGATATATCTTGGTGATATGTTTTAAATAAAAAGAAATCCCCAAAATTATATACAACAAGATGCCCTATTTGTAAACTTAAAAACAATTAAAATATATACTTTAAAGAAATACACAGATGTGATAAAACTATATAAGAAGGGAGTGCTGGACCCAGAGGTGTTGGTGACCCTGGAGCGTGGGCAGCAGGAGAATGGGGCGGGGGAAAGCTATATAATCAGATGTAGGACATTGTAAAGGTCCTAGTTGTTTTGGGTTTTGGTGGGACTCAAATAATAGGTGAGACTGTGTCATGCACAAAAGGTCATAAATAATCCAATTCTGTGTACTTGAGGTCTAATTATGCAGGAAAGGGACAGAACAGTCTCAGCTCATTTCTTTGACTTTGGAATGGCGTCAGGAGCAGAGTTCCTTCCTGCAGCTCACTGCTTCTTGGAATCTTCTCGCTCCTCATCTTCCTCCCCCTTAAGTACCCGAGGCCGAACACTGGGTGTGACTTTGTCCTTCATAACCTTCCCATCTTGATTTCTCCAAGGGATTCCATAGCTCTGATGTTGCTGAGTGAACTCCTGGGGCAGATGGGTTACTGTTTTCACTCCCCTTTCACAGGTGAGGAGCCTGAGGCCCAAAGGAAGAGAGCAACCTGCTAGGGTCACCAGGCACGTCCGTAAGGGTGACTGTCTTGGGCCCACTCTAGCTCCCAGCACAGTGTTCTCTCCACCCTAAGGCCCCGTGGTCCCAGCCCCTCTTAGATGAGGCTTTGAATCCTAAAAACACCAGGTCCCGCTGTGTCAGGAAGATAACTTTGTCTCATCCTGAGTCAGAAGGGGAGGACTCACAAGGTGCTGCAAGCAGCCAAGCCGCTCTCTGGGGGAGCTCCCCATCGGCAGAGGCCCAGCCTAGATCCTGAATCACCCTCCTCCCCCACCACGGGGATTCCTGATCCAAAGCTGCCCCCCCCACAACCGGTTCCTCTCACAGCCAAGCTGCAGGACGCTGGGAGCCTGTGACCTGAGTCTCCACCCCTCTTCATCAGTTTGCCCATCTGTGAAATGGGAATAAGAACCTCTATCCCAGAAGTGACATGAAGACAGAATAGGATAGGGTGCGAAAGAATTTGAAAAGTACACATTTCAGAAGGTAGGGGACATTGTTATTGGATGTCGCAGTGACTCCTGGGATGAAGTCCCCCCGCCATAATACGGCTGCCCAAAAGGTAGAAAGAACACTCTGGAGGAGACAAGAATCTCACTTCAAATAGTCAGAGAGGAGCACCCTTGGGGAAGCCTAGACCTGCTCCTCACTTTTCAGATGCAGTGGCTGAGGCCCAGAGAAGTGCAGGAATTTACCCAGGGTCACACAGCCAGGCAAGGGCAGAGCGACGCTAGGCCAGGCAAGGCTTTCTTGCCATCAGTTTCCCAGTGAAGATGGAAAAACGTGCTGGCTCCTTCAAGGCAGAGCTGAGACAAAGTTGAGGGACTCACAGGAAGGAGGCTGGTCTCAACTCAGAGGAGGAGCTTTCTTTCCACAGCAATTTCCCACCACCCAAGGGAAGCAGCAGACAGGGCCCAGGGTCCTGGCTGAGACCTCCCTCTTTTGTGCAGTAGTCAGGCAACCCCTCAGTGTCTGCCATCCTGCCCTTTGCCCGGCCTCCCCCGCCCCCGTCATCTGGACCAGGGCCTCCTGCTCCCAGGGTCTCCCATCTTAGGCCCAGTTTGTCTCTTGGGTTGAGGGGACGACCAGAACACTCTGTTCCTGGGAGGGTGAACCCAGGCCCAAGGAGGAGGAGGCTGCTGGAAGCTCAAAGGAGGGAGAACCCCCTTCTTCATCAGGAAGCTGGGACCCAGGAAGGTGGTCTGGAGGAACATGGTGTTTGAAGCTCCCGAAATCTGAATTTGAGTCATAGCAGGAGCTACCATTTCCTGACTTTAACACTGGTCAAAGTTACTTCTCCTTCATGACCCCCAGAAGGGGCAATAATATCTTACCTCCAATGGTGGTTCAAGGGCTAATAAAACAAATGAAATAATATTACTGATACATCCAAGGCACTCCATAAATTCCCATTCATTCATTCAGATATAGGGTAGCTGTCACGTGTTTAAGCTGGGGCCTAGCGTAAACGTGGCCTAGCAGTGGCAGGTGGGAGAAGGGAAGGCCCCAGTATCCAACAGAATTCGGGACTTGCCAGACAAGTCTCCTGGGCAGATACTTGGGGGCAGAAGCAGGAGCTCACAGGCTGGATCAGACAGGGGTGTCCCACCTTCTGGTGTTTCTGGGCCACAGTTAAAGAAGAGTTGTGTTAGGCCACACATTAAATACACAAACACTAATGAAAACAAAAACAAATCTCATAATGTTTTAAGTAAATTTACGATTTTGTGTTGGGCCGCATTCATAGCCATCCTGTGCCGCGGGTTGGACACCCCCGATAGAAGCTTAGCTAGAAGCAGTGGAAGAGATCCACACCTTCCCAGTAGGAGGGTGGAGCAGCGGCAGGTAGGAGTGTAGGTTTGGCAGTGGGAAGTCGAGCAAGTTCCTATGAAGCTCTTTTTGTATGTGAGTGCACTTCGGGAAGGGATTAATTTTAAAACGGCTCCTAAAGAGACTAAGGAAGGACTGAAAAGAAGTAAAGGAAGTGGTCTTTCCAACCCTCTGGTTTTCTAGAGGTGGGTGCTGTTTTACCTGTCCAGGATTCCGAGGGGGTGGGCAAATGCAGCCGGTAGAGGGCGCAAAAGTCACGTAATCTGGAGCGCAGGGGAAAGAAGAGATCGGGCGCCTGGCTGGCCGCAGAAAAAGTGACGGGGGCGTGGTTAAAGGGGTGGGGCTTCTGGAGAGGCGTGGGACGACTTGGGGGACCTTCAGAGCTGGACACGACTGGAGGTGGAAGGGGCGGGGCGTTTAGTGGTGCGAGGGGCTGGACGGGGTCGCAGGGACTACGGGACTCTCGGAGGGCTGAGTAAAAGGCGTGGCCTTGGCCGGGTGAAGAGGTGGGGCAGGGAGTGGCAAAAGCTCTAGTCTGCCCGCAGTGCCCATTGCTCCCCCTGGCGGCGAGTCCTGCCCCTTTTCCGTCTGTGAGAGTCGTGTACCTGAGTATAGGTGTGTACGAGTTTGTGGGTCCGAGGTTGCCATGTTGGTCCCTGGGCAGAAGGTGTTTCCGCACGAAAGCCGCTGAACCGCAGCGGGGACGCCGCCTTGGCTGTACGTCCGCGGACACTCAGAGTTTGCGTGTGTCGGAGTGAGTCCTTTGCGGGTAGCTTCGGGCCGTGAGGGTCGCTTTGGTCTGAGTGTGCTCAAGCAGTCTAGTTTCTACTTCGGCTCCTCCCCAATTCCCTCCCCCTACTCCTGATTCCCAGCCTAGCGCGCGCGGGGAGCCCACCCCCTCTTTGGCGCTTGAGGCCCCGCCCCCCGCCCCCTTTCCTCTGCCACAAAGTTTATTTGCAACAAAAGGGAGCGAGGATCGAGCAGACAGGAGGGAGGGAAGAGGAGCTGGAGCGGGAGCGCGAGGGGCGGGAGGCAGGCACCCGGCTGGCGGGCGCAGAGTTGAGGAAGGGATCCGGACCCGGCCGGGCCAGGCCTCGCGCAATGCTCCGGGCTGCACCGGCCGAGGTTGGGGCCAGGCCTGGGGGTTGGCACTGAGGCGGGAGGGGCCGCGCGGGATGGAGCCGAAGCCGCCCGAGGCCTCAGAAACTTGAGCCGTAGCATATAAAGCTCTGCTCTCGTCTCTTGCGTCCTCTTCCCGAAAACTCCCGCGACTGCGGCTGCAGGACTCAGGCCTTCGGATCCCGGCAGCTGCGCTCCTTCGGGGCGGAGACGCAGGGGGGGGTTGGCCGCGGTTTCCGAGGCCAGCCCCCCCGGAGTGAGTGCCGCCACCATGGCGGACGGGGCGCCCCGGCCCCCGCTGTATCGCAGCGTCTCGTTCAAGCTGCTGGAGCGCTGGAGCGGCGGACCCGGGCCGAGAGAGGGGGCCGCGGACACACCTGGGCTGCGGCGCCGCGCCTCGTGCCGGCCGGCCGCAGCCGTTCCGGGCCAGCCCTCCCGGCGCGTGTCCAAGCTGGCGTCGGGGCCCCCGGCCGCCCCCGCGCAGCCGCGCCCGCTCCGCAGTCTCTCGCCGTCGGTGCGCCAGCTGTCCCGGCGCTTCGACGCGCAGCGGCCGGACGATTCTGCTGGGGCCCGGGACGGGTGCGTCTCCCCCGGGGCCGCCGAAGAAAAGACAGAGGGCGCAGCGCGCGGGGCCTGGCCCAGCGTCACCGAGATGCGCAAGCTCTTCGGTGGCCCTGGCTCCAGGCGGCCCAGTGCCGACTCTGAGGCCTCAGGGACTCCCAGCCCGGACAGTGCCTCGTGGGAACCCCCGGCTCAGGAGCCCCGACAGCCACCGACGCCACCTCCTCGGACGTGCTTCCCCCTGGCTGGCCTTCGTACGGCGCGGCCACTGCCTGGCCCAGGGATCGAGGGGAGGAGGCGGCGGCAGCAGCAGCAGGAGCGGGCGCAGCGTCCGGCGGATGGTTTACATTCTTGGCATAGCTTCTCCCAACCGCAGGCCGGGGCCCGGGCCTCCTGCTCCTCCTCCTCCTCCATCGCCTCCTATCCTGTCAGCCAGAGCCGGGCTGCCAGCTCCAGCGAGGAGGAAGAGGAGGGCCCGCCACCGCTGCCGCCTGGGGCGCAGAGTCCGGCCTACCACGGAGGCCTCTCCTCAGGCAGCGAAGAGGACCAAGATGGTGAGGGCGGCCACTGCTGGAGAGGGAGGCCGGGGCCCAAGTCTGGAAGCTTCCTCTTGGATAAGGACTGCAGGCCAGACAGTTATGGGTTAAATCTGAGCAGCATGGACCCCGCAAGAGGAGCCAGGAGCCCGGAACCCCCAACATCTCCAAGAGCCCCTAGTGAGGAAGGACCCCGGGAGTGGAGTACTGGCTCACCTCCTTGTGTTCCAGGTCCCCAGGAGGGACCTAGGCCCTTGTCAGACACTGTGGGAGGAGCTTTTCGAGTGGCCAAGGTGAGCTTTCCTGCATACCTGGCCAGCCCATCAGGCTCCTGTGGTAGCAGCCGCTACTCCAGCACGGAGACCCTCAAAGATGAGGACCTGTGGGCTAGCCGAGGTTCTGGGAGCTGGGGTGTGTATCGTTCCCCTAGCTTTGGAACTGGAGAAGGGCTCCTCCTGAGGCCCCAGGCTCGAACCCGCACCAAGGGAACTGTGGGCACCACGAGGGCACTGAGGGATGGAGGACTGGAGCTGGACAAGAGCCGGCAGCGTAAGTCCCTGTCAAATCCAGACATTGCCTCAGAGACCCTGACCCTGCTCAGTTTCCTGCGTTCAGACCTGTCAGAGCTGAGAGTCCGAAAGCCTGGTGGGCGCCCAGGGGACCTTGGGAGTGGCCCCTTAGATGGCAGAAACTCACCATCAGCAGGTGGCCTGGTGGGGCAACTTGGGTCCACGCCCCCCTCAGCCCCAGCAGCACCTGGCACTCGCCCCACACTCAAGGACTTGACAGCCACCCTTCGGAGGACAAAGTCGTTCACTTGCTCTGAGAAGCCCATGGCCCGCCGCATACCCCGCACCAGTGCCCTGAAGCCTAGCTCCTCTGAGCTCCTGCTGGCAGGCCCAGGTGCCGAGGAGGACCCACTGCCCCTCGTGGTTCAGGATCAGTACGTGCAAGAGGCCCGTCAGGTTTTTGAGAAGATCCAGCGTATGGGTGCCCAGCAGGATGATGGAAGTGATACTCCCCCTGGAAGCACTGAGTGGGCAGGGGACATGACCCGAGGGCAGCGGTCCCAGGAGGAGCTCTCCGGCCCTGAATCCAGCCTGACAGATGAGGGCATTGGGACAGACCCTGAGCCTTCTATTTCAGCCTTTTGCAGCCTGGGCACCACAGGGGTGTGGCGACCCCTTAACTCGTCCTCAGCCCAGACCAACCAGCTCTCTGGGACTGAAGACAGTCTGGGGGGGTGGTCCCTGGTGTCCCCTGATGCCCCTCCTACACCAGGTGCCCTCCGCAGGAGACGCAAAATCCCACCTTCAGGCCCTGGTGGGACTGAGCTGAGCAATGGCGAGGCAGGTGAGGCCTACCGGTCTCTAAGTGACCCGATTCCACAGCGCCACCGGGCTGCCACCTCTGAGGAACCCTCGGGGTTCTCCGTGGATAGCAACCTCCTGGGCTCACTGAGCCCCAAAACCGGGCTTCCAGCGGCTCCAGCTGTGGATGAGGGCTTGACCAGCGGCCACAGTGACTGGTCTGTGGGCAGTGGAGAGAGCAAGGGATACCAGGAGGTCATTCAGAGCATTGTTCAGGGACCTGGTGCCTTGGGACGTGTGGTGGACGACAGGGCTGCTGGCAAAGCTCCCAAGAAGAAATCTCTGAGTGACCCCAGTCGCCGTGGGGAGCTAGCAGGGCCTGGATTTGAGGGCCCTGGAGGTGAGCCCATCCGAGAGGTCGAGCCCTTGCTGCCTCCGTCCAGCAGCGAGCCCATCCTTGCGGAGCGACAGGCAGAACCAGAAGAGCCCAGTCCCGCCAGTGGCCGGGCAGAGTCTGAGAGGGCCCTACCTGAGGCCCTGCCCACCTCCCCCAACGCCCACCAGGACTTCCACCTCAACCCTAAACTGGCTGACGTCCTGTCCCCTCGGCTCATCCGCCGCGGTTCCAAGAAGCGCCCAGCCCGGAGCAGTCATCAGGAGCTACAGAGACAGGAGGACAATCAGGACCAGCCTGGCGGCCTGCCTCAGGCCCGACACTCCTCCAAACACGTTCGCCACTCCAGCGTGCCTGCCACCTTCACGCCTATCGTGGTGCCTGAGCCACCGACCTCTGCCGGCCCCCCTGTGGCTGTGCCAGAGCCTATGGGCTTTCCTGCCAGAGCCCACCCCACGTCCCAGGCACCATCCCTTGAGGATGTCACTAAGCGGTACATGCTGACCCTTCGCTCTGGCGAGGTGCCTGCCCCAGTGCCAGTGGATATGCCATGCTTGACTCCAGTGGTTGCACCGCCCTCTGCCGAGGCCAAGCCCCCGGAGGCAGCCCGGGCCCCAGATGAGCCTGCCCCAGCCAGCAAGTGCTGCAGCAAGCCGCAGGTGGTGAGTGCTGTGTGGGGGACCCCGGGGGTGGGGCTGAGGGGAGGCTGTGGGCACTGACTTCTGCAGGGGCGTTTTGAGAGTGCTCGTGGGGCAGGCGCCTGGTCTGGGGGTGCTTCTCTTGCCCTGGAAGTGCCCGAGCAGTTCCGAGGGTGTTGATGACAAGGGCTCTATCCGTTCAGGCCCCAGAGGCTTCAGGCTTCCACTAGTGCTAACGTCAAAGGTTGTTACCTGCTCTGAGGTTCTCTGGGTGATGATCACACAAGGTTTTAACCTTGTCCTTCAGCTGTTTCTCAGGGGTTGGCTTTGGACATTCCTGTCCAGTTCTTTGTTTTAAATATACGAGGCGATGGGGGAGTAATGGGACTTTCTGGAGAGCCTTACTGTCCTATTAGCCAGACCCGCCAGACCCCTTGAAGGATGTTCTGGCGTGGGGCCCACGGCTGACATGGGTTTGCCCTTCCTCACGTGGCTTTTCTTGCAGACCAAAATGGGGGTCTGTCCCTGGGCCTGGGAACGTTGGAGGGGTGCAAGGCACTGTTTGTGGAGGGGCCAAGTGGGCCACATACCACCTGTCCTGGCCGTTCTCTGTGACTTAACCTCCCCATTGTGCGATCGGGGGGACTGTGGACAAGGTAGTTCCTGTGTCTCCAAGTGGTGATGCCAAATTTTGGGGGAGTCTGTGGGTTGGGGTTGGGCACTCTTGGGGCCTGAGGTCTGCCAGGGCCTCTCTGGGAGGGCAGAGTCGGGAGCAGGTTGCCGGAGCTCAGCGGGCAGCGGCCTTGAGGGGCTGAGAGAGGTTCCAGGCCCGAGGACAGGGTTGCCTCTGTGGGTCGGGGTGGAGGTTCTGGCCCCTCATCCCGCTGCTGGCATCTTCTGCCCACCCCACCTCCTTCCTGGTGACTCTGAGGCGCTCCCCGCTTCCTCTGCCAGACCCCAGGCCCTGCAGACTCTCTCCTTGAGGCCTCCACTTCTCCCCTCTGGCTTCAGGCGTCCCTGGAGTTTTGGCTGTGGGTTCAGATGGGTTCCAGGCACTTTCGGCCCTGGCATCTGGTTGGAAGCTGCATCCGAGGCTCTGTCCTGTCACGGGGGTGGCCCAGGTTATTGCAATGATGACCCACACTCCCACTGTGTTCCCTGCCTGGGTGAGGCGCCTGGAAACCCTAAACCCTGGGCTACTGCGGTCACTCCCATTCCCAGAGCTCTCAGGCTGCCTCTGAATACTCTCTCTCTTTGTTTTTCTATCCTGGTCGTTCCTTCCCCCTGGTTCTGGCCCTGGAGTCTCTCACGGAGGCCACAGAGTCAGCAGGCGGGGAGTGAGGCCTGGTAGGGCAGCTCTGTGCCCCAAACTTCAGTGCCTGCTGTCTTTGGAACATGGGGGTGCAGGGCGGCGAGAGCAGGGCAGCTTCTGCCAGGGGCCGCTTCCCAGCTGCCTTCCCCATATAATTATCTTCCCCGGGAGCCTTGAAGGCTAAATTAGGGGAGAGAACAGGAATGAACCAAGGGACTCAAGGAGACTGTTAGCAGGGTTGGGGTGGGGGGTGCTCCTATGAAGAGGCATTGAGACCCAGAGAGGAGGTGGGATTTTTTGCAGAATTCCCTCCTGACCTGCCCCCAACCACATTGTCTCCCCGCCTGCCTGACCTCACGGAGAAGCTCGGGGGCCCCTGCCCTCCAGGGGTCTGTGTGGTGGGGCATACCTGCCCATAACGGGCTTCTCCCTGCCCCCAGGGAGGCTCTCTCCAGCCTCCAGGTCTTTGCCTACTCGTCCTCCCACGTTTCCAGGCCCAGCCTGGTGTCCCCCTTACCCCTTAGGGGAGAGAACCGGTGAGTCTGTCGCAGAATAATGGGGTTTGAGCCTTGGCTCCCGGTCCCTAGGGTCAGTCCCATGCCTGTTTTGTGCCTTACTTTGCCCTCCTATAAAAAGGGGGTAACGGTCTCCACCTGACCGGCTCTCGTCCAGTGAGTGGTGGGTATGATCGCTCTGTCCCTGGGGGCAGGACAGGGAGGGGAAAACAGGCTCCATTGCCTCAGCTGCTTCTGGTTGCCAGCCTCGGCCCTCCCCTGGCCGCCTGCTGGTTTCTGAGCACAGGGCCAGGCACCCCGGCCTCAGCATGACCTGGCGGGCTCGAGCTGGCTCAGAAGAGATTCACTGTCCCCTAATTCCCCACCCGCTCGTAAACATCTGGAAGTTCTCCCATCTGCTAGCCTGAATCTCTCCTGCTGTCCCTTCCTTTTTGCTCCAGAAATATGGGGAGCAGCTGTCTACCCCCTCCTGCTGGCCTCCACAGAGAAGACAATGTTTCCTTGTTTCGGGCCCGGGGCCCCAGTCACGCTCCCTGGGCTGTGGGTGGAGATGGTGTGGTGTGGGCTCCAGAGTAAGAAGTGAAGAGAAGAGGCTTTCACACTTTGCTGATGGGGCAGAAACCAGTGTGAACCAAGCTGGCAGCGGCCTCCAGGGCAGAGGGGCCCCTGACCTGATGCCAGGCTGCATGGAAGTCCCTCAAAGTCAGGCCTCTCCCAGCCGGAATTCACATTTGCCTCTGTGTGGTGTCGCCGCCCTTGCTGGGAGCAAGGAGCCTGGGTTCCAGGCCTGGCTCGGCCTCTGACACTCTCTGGGACCCGGAAAGTCGTCCTGGGTCTTGGTGTTGCCATCTTGGTACAGCGAGGTCAGACAGCCTGGTCTTTGAGGCTCTCTAGGAAGGGTGGTCGGGGAGAGGAGGGGTCGGGCGTGGCTGCACGGGAGAGAAAGGCCGGTGTACGGAAGAGCCGACAGAACCCAGGAGCCCAGGGAGAGAGGGGTAACGCATGCCGGCTTCCTTCTGTGGGCAGCTGCTCGCTCGTGTGCTGGGGGCGGGGGGGAGCTGTGGGAGCCTCCCCGCCCTGCCCGCCCACTCCCCTGGGCATTGCTGTCTGGGTCCACAGAACCAGGCCATCAGCGACTCTTCACTCCAGAGCTTCCCCCACCCTGGCCTCAAAGCACTGTCCTGTGGGCCTACCCGCTGGGTACTTACACGCATTTGACAGATGTGACAACTGTCTCCCAGAAACCGGAGGTGACTTTTCTCTCAGAATCAGATGGATGGACTCACAGAACTTCAATGTATTGGAATAGTAGTAACGGTGGCTAACATTTATTAAGTACTTTCTATCTGCCAGACACTCTGAATGTTTCCTTGTTCAAACGTGAACGCTGTGGGAATCTTGCAGGGCTGAATTCTTAGGATGGCAGACGTAGGTTCCCACTGAATCCTAGCATGTCAGCATCTTAGAGAGGAAGGGGTCCCGGGGGGATTGGCCTGCTGTCTCAGTAGAGGAACAGGACTGGGGGGGGCAGGTGGGGGGTCACCGGCACACCCCTAACAGCTCGAACACCTTCGTGGTGGTTGTTTAACGCTCTGGAACTTGGGGTTGGGGTGGGAAGAGCGTCAAGACTCAGAAAGGAGAATGCGGAGTCTCAGTTCACACAGTCAGGCGGGGCGGAGCCAGGCCCAAGCACGGAACCCTGGCCTCGCCACTGAGCACCTGCCCAGCAGACCCAGCCCGTCCTCCGCTTGCCCCGGCGGCCCCCTGCCCCGCCGAGGAAGGCCTGGGCTGCAGCTCTTCATCACCTTTCTTCTCTGTCTCCTCTTGGCAGGGAGGGAACCCACGGGGGTGGGGGTTTTCTCTCCCTCCTCGACTCTTTGCTGTGATTTTTCCATGGAAACTGGTTCCGGGAGAGGAGGTGATTAGGACATTTGGAATTCTGAGCAGTACCAAATATCTATAATTAAATGCCTTGTCACCCAGCAGGGGGGAGGGTGGGATGGAGGAGCATAGGCAGAGGACTGTCCTTTTCCTATTCTCTGCCCCACAACTCCTTCCTAAGGGCCCTGGGTTAGTGGGCAGTGTGACCCAGGAATGGTTCCCACCCCTCCCAGTGGGGAAGAGGTGGGGGGTGGACCAGAGTTGGGTCTGATACTTTCCAACCCCATGTGTCCTGGACCAGCTGGGTTGGGAGGCTGGCAGCCTCAGGAATCCTGTCCCCAGCCCCCAGCCCAGCGTAAGAACTTGCCCCTCTGCTTTCTTGCCTCCCATTTGTGATCTCTCAGGCTACACGTGCCCTCCTCACAGTGGGGGTGGGGGGGCACCCCCAGGCTGCCTGGGGAGCCGAAGCACTCAGAGCTTTCAGAGAAGGGGCTGCAAGATGTTGAGGGACTGGCCCACTAGCCTGTGCTGGCAGGGGAGGCTTCCTGGAGGAGGGCGCAGTATGAGCAGAGGTTGGAGGCTGGAAAGAACGTGGCAGATTGCATGCAGTCAGGAGTTTGTTTCAGAGACTTGGGTGACCATGACAAGGCATTGCTTTCAATCGTTTAGCAAATACCTACTGAGCCTTTAGACATGTCGGGTTCTGTTCTAGTCCCTCGGCATACATCAGCAAACAAAGGCCTGGCCTCACGGAGCTTCCCAACTAGCGAGGAGACCTGTCTGCAAATGGATGCATTATCTCTCAGGGAGAGTCGGGGGCTGGGCAGCAAAAGAAAGCAGGGTGAGGGAGGAGAGAGTCACAGGGAGGGGGTACTGTTTTAGATCGAGAGGTCTGAGAAGGCCCCTTTGAGGAAGTGAGATTGGAGCAGAGGCCTGGAGGAAGTGAGAGAGCAAGCCAGGTGCTGGGGGGCGGGCATTCTGGGCAGAGAACAGCAAGTGCAAAGGCCCTGAGGTAGAAGTGCGTTTGAGAAGTGTTCAGGAGGACTGTGTGGATGGAGCAAAGTAGAAGATGAGGTCAGGGAGCTAAGGGAGTGTGGAAATGGGTCGGGACCAGACAAGGTAGATCTCCTGGGTCTTAGGAAGCCTTTGATGTTTATTTGAAGTGAGGCGGGGCAGGCACTGTTGGAAGGTTCTGAATAGAGCACCTGATCTGACTTAGGCCTTTACAGGTCCGCTCTGGCTGCTCTGTGGGGGCAGACTACAGAAGTCCAGAGTGGAAGCAGGGAGCGAGTCAGGAGGCCACCGGAATAATCTGGGCAAGAGCTAATGGTGGCTTGGGCTGGGGCAGAGGTGGTCAGTCGGTTGGTGGGTTTCCGCTGCAGCCCCGAGGGCTCCGGAAGGACCTGGACTCTAGCATTCAAGGTGAACATGGAGCTCCTGAGGTCCCGAGGCTGGGCAGTGTGTGCAGGGTTGCTGAGGGCGGGGAAGGGGAGATTGGCAAAGCCCCCAGGGTAACCTGAGGCTGAAGGTTGCCCTAGCTGTCCCCTGCAGACCTATGTAGGCTTGGCTCGAAGGCCGGGAGGGTGGAGCTGCCACAGGGCCCTGGTGAGGACAGTGGCCATGCTATATCCCATTGGTATCTTCTCTGCAGGCACTGTGACACCCATTAGCTCCAGCTTGCACATCCCCTAGGACAGAGACCACATGCCACCCCACGGCAGTCCTGTCCCTCCCATTGGGCCCTCCGGCTAGGTGGGCATTGCCATAACCCCAATATACGGGTGAAGAGGCTGACCTGCAGTGGGCAGAGGCCCCCCAGGGCCCTGCAGCCCAAGTATGGGACTTGGCTCCAGATGTCCTGATGCCCAGGTCCTGTATGGGCCACACAGAGCTCCCGCTGAGCACAGTTGGCGGGGATAGTGGTGGCAGGGCGGAGGCAGGGGGAGCCCCTGTTTCCCAGAAAGGCTCGCCGCCCTGGCGCACTTACTGGGACATGTGCCCAGGCAGCCTGGCGCCTTGCTGGCAGGCCCTGAAACAGGGGCCCTGGGTCCCCTGGGAAGCAGGAGTCTCTTGGAGCTGATGTTGCCCCCAGTGGGAACTGATCCTCCCTCACTCCCCCTGCTTCCACTCCAGGCCTCTGGGGTGTTCCAGGGATGGACAGAAGATGGCCAGGCTGCCAGGCCCTGAGGGGTTGTGAGCTGGAGCCCATGATGCACGGGGGCCTAAAGCCCCAGCAAGGCTATCAGAGCCCCGGGGGCGTTCACAGCCCCCCTCCCGTAGCTGTGGGGTGACCTGGTGTAGCACGAGGAGGTCTGCACTGGAGTCAGGAGACCTCAGCCTTTCCATTTTCCTCTGTGTGTCCTTAAATAAGTCCCTGTCCCTCTCAGAGCCACAGATTCCTCCCTGCTCTAGGGCACCGGCATAAGGTCTCCCAGAGCCGCTGGGAGAGGCAGCAGCTGCGCTGAGTAAAACCTGCACTTGTGGACTAAGGTGGCAGGGGGCAACCGCAGCCCCATTAGGCCACTGAGGGGAGTGAGGCGGGGCCTCACCCTGGTCTGGCCCCCAGGGCCCTTTCCCCTGCCTCTAGCTGCTGCTCTGGGCTCTCCCCACCCCAACACACACACAGGCGTGGCCTGTGCCCGGAAGTAGTGATGCTGCTGTGCCCAGTCTGTGAAAACTCCCTCTGGTGCTGGGAGAAGGCGAGGGAAGGCACAGGGCTCTGAGGCTGCCCCCTGTGCGGGGGCGGGGAGGGCGTGAGGGAGCAGGGAGCCCTGCGGAGCTCCCTGAGGTGGCCGAGGTGGGCGGTGTGTCGGTTCCTATTGCTGCTGTAGCAACAAGTCCCCGCATGTTTAGTGGCTTCAAAGAATGGAAACACTATCTTACAGTTCTGGAGGTCAGGAGAAATGGGTTTCATGGGCTAAAATCAAGGTGTTAACAGGACAGCGTTCCTTCTGGAGGCTTTAGGGGAAAACCAGTGTCCTTGTCTTTTCCAGCTTCTGCTGGCTGCTGTCACTCCTCGGTTCCTGTCCCCTTCCTCTGTCTTCAAAGCCAGCAGTGTAGCACCTTCAAATCTCTCTCTGAACCAAACTACCTGCCTACCCGCTGCATATGAGGACCCCTGTGGTTGTTTAGGGCCACTTGGGTCATCCAGGATAATCCCATGGGCAAATCCTTAATCACATTTGCAAAGTCCCTTTTGGCAGGTGAGGTAACACAGTCACAGGTTCTGGGGATCAGGACGAGGGCATCTTTGGGGACCATTGTCCTGCATCCCGCGGGTGGGCAGAGCGACCAGGCTGTGGGCTCCTGAGACCCAGAGCCTCTGGTGGGTGCTGGGCGTGGGGCTGAGCCCCTGAATCCAGCCCACCATGTTGGTCCTGCAACCGTTTCCTTCCAAGACCATCGGTCATCCTCCGTTCAGCAGTCCATTGTTGAGGCCCTTGTGGGCAGTGGGCTCACGCAGGGAAAGCTTGGACAGCGTCCCTGCTTGCCAGGAGCTTCCAACAAGGGTCCTAGCCCCCTGCGGTAGGTGGGGTCCAGATGGTGGCTGAGCCGTGGCCTGGTGGGAGAGGGACAGAAGAGCCGGTGGGTCCCTTGCGGACAGGCTTGGCTTTTAGGTTGGCTGGCCCAGGGTTTGCTGATAAAACTTGGGATGAAGCCGCTCCCGAGCAGGGCAGTTGGCAGGAGAGGTTAGAGCTAAGGTAGAGGGGGAGGGTAGGGGTCCAGGGAGGGGTGGGAGTCACGTGGCTGCTGGCTGTCCCAGATGGACCTCAGGGACGTCTGGGAAGGACCCCCTAACCACCCGTGCCAGGAGCCAAAGTATCGGGGTCCCTAGAGGAGCGTCCACGACCCCCCTTCAGTAGCCCTGGGGATACCCACAATTGGAACTCTGATGCTGTTGTACCAGAGGACCTGCTAGGTCCCTTCAGGCCACGAGAGTCCACGGTGCTTCCCAGGAGCGTCACGTGCAGGAGCTGTGTGGAGGGCATGCAGCGAGGCCCAGGCCACTTCCTGCCCCAGCTGGCGCCAGGACGCAGGTCCAGCACCTACTGCTCCTGTGTCCAAAACATGGGTGCATTATCCCCTCGCTCCACCAAGGATTATTGTTCAGATTAAATGAAATAATGCCAGGAGGGCTTGGCACGTAGTAAGTGCTCAAGAAATGTTAGTTCCTCCCCTAGTGACTGAGATGCTAAGATGATATTAGGATTCTAAGATTCTGAGAGACATTGACTCCAAGATGTGCAGATTCTTGTCATCTCCTCCCAACCCTGAAACAGGATAAAGCTGGGCAGGAGGGCAGGTGCGGTCCTGGCTACACCTGGGTAGGCCAGGCGGCCCAGCATCCTGGTCCTTTGGAGGTGGGCGGAGGGAGAGGGGCCGGGCCGTTGGGTGGAAGCGCCCACTGTCCTTGCTTCTCTGTCCAGCTCCTCTCTCCTTTTGTTACCGCCCGCCCAGCCTGGGAGGCACAACAGAGCCGAAAGCACAGCTCTGGGTCAGAGTCCCAGACCCACGGAACCAGCCTACGAAACGGGTCTCAGTGCCCTCCGAAGCTCTGTGTGTCTGGTGGGCTTTGGCACCAGACTGATACGGGTTAGCGTCTCGCCTGACTCTGACTCACTCACCAGGTGATAGCTAACAGGTCACACTGCGCCTCAGCTCTGAGCCTCAGTTTCCTGCTCTGGGGACACTAAGGAGTTACTGTGCGTGCCACAGAGATGATGCTTGTGGAGCCCTCAGCCCTTGGCCCCAGGTCTAGAAGCTCTCAGAAATGGGGCCACTTCGAAGTGTGTGCTTTTGAGACGGCCAGTTCAGAGTGTAGAATCTCGAGGTTTCAGGACGGATTCTGAGTTTTTTCCAGGAGTTGTGCCTCTTAGCTTGATTTTGTTTGTACATTTGAGATCATTACTCCTTGGTTCTGAGATTCTGAGGCTGGGGAGAGGTGGGGCAGGTCCTGGGCCAGCGGGAGGGCAGTGGGGGCCTGTGCTGGGGGGGCCAGGCTGCGGGAGCGAGCGCCAGGTTGGTATCTGTTTCCTGTTTATTGGTTCCCAGGGGGTGAGCAGGCCCTGCTCCCAGAGCTGGAGGGAGGGAGGCCCGGGGTCCTGGCTGCCAGCCAGCCCCATAGCCTGGCCTCCTGGGACTGCTGAGACCCCTCCCCCCAGCCCCTTGAACAAACATCCAGTCCTTTCCCAGGACGGGGCACTGGGGGTCAAGGAGCAGATGTGGAAGGGAAGGGGCGGGAGCACAGGAAGGGACCCCCTTCCCCCTCAAAATCCTGCTGCCTTCATCTTGGTCTCCTGTGTCACTGAGGTCTCCCTCCTGGCTCCTCACTGTCCTCCCTCACTCTCCCCAGCTCCCTGGAGTGGGGCCTGGTGGTGAGACATCCAGACTTCTTGGTGGGAGGAAGAGGGGCAGGGCCTTGAATGCCAGGATGGTCCACCTGGAAAGAAGCTTAGAAACCAGCTGTGTCTTCTCAGCACCCCTCACCCCGAATTATTTGGAGAGGCAGCCGGGGCCCAGCGAGGGGAGGGGTCTTGCCCCAGGCCACGCAGTAGCAGACCAGGCCCAGCAGGCTGCTCAGGCACCTCGCCGCCGCTGCAGCGGCCCCCCACTTGGACTGTGGATCTGAAGAACCACTGAGAGTTCTTGGGAAGGCAGGTCCCTTGGCATTTGGGCTGAGCCAGGCAGGAAACAGAAGTCTCAATATATATCTGAGACCAAGAGGGCAGGGAGGTTTCTGCCCAGAGCGCACAGGGAGAGGCTGTGGGCAGTGGGGAGCCACGGAAGGTTAGGGGCTGCGGAGGAGCAATGCCAGATGGGCGCATTGGAAAGCCCCCTCTGGTTCTGGAAATTGGACTGGAGGGGACAGGGAGGTGCGAGGCCTGAGCGGAAGGGGCTGTGATGTGGGATGGAGAGCCCAGGACTCACTAGGGAGATCATTCGGAGGTAAAATCTGATGCTTTAAACTTGGGCTCCAAGGCCCCATCAGAAACTGGGTTGGGGCGAGTGGGGCCCACCCACCTTATCTGGGTTAGAGAGTGAGGCCTTGGGCCTGGGGCAGGGTCATCCGAGTTAGCCCCCTGCCTCACAGAGAACTTCCTCTGCACCCCTGGAAGAGACAGATGGCTCTGAGCCAGCTCAGGTCCTCACCTCGGTGCCCACATGCTTCGTGTCTGACTCCAGTCCCTCCGGCTCCAGGGGACTTGCCCTGCTTCTCCACGGGGTCCCCCACTCGGGCCCTGCTGGGAGCAGCCTGGGCGGGGAGCACGTGGGGAGAGAAGGAGCAGGCCTGTGCTCCCTTGCTGGTGTCGACATGAGCAGTGTCCAGACCTGTAAAGAACTTGTGTAAGAGTTTGAGCCCTGACCTATGTGGCTCAGTTGGTTGAGCATCATCCTGCAAAGTGAAGGGTCGCAGGTTCAATTCCCAATCAGGGTGCATGTCTGGGTTGCTGATCTGGCCCCTCCTTGGGGTGGTGCATTTGAGAGACAGCCAATCGATGTTTCTTTCCCTCTCTTTCTCCCTCCCTTTCCCACTCTCTAAAATAAATAAATAAAATCTTTTTTAAAAGAATAAAAAATAATAAAACACAGTAGCCTTAAAAAAAAAAAGAGTTTATTTGAGCCAAACTGACAACATGTGTCAAGTAAGATCTCAGATGCTCTGGAAAAATGACAGATTTGCAGTGTCTTTCATGCATGTGAAATGAAGGAGGGAGCGTAAGGAAGGTTACCTGAATGGGCAAGAAAGCGAGGCCCGTTGGGTTACAGGTTAAGATTCTATGTCCTCCTAAGGGTGGAGTGGGGGCTGGTATTACTTCTGCCATTTCAAAGGTGTATTAACCTAGAGTCACAAGAACAATGGACAGGGCTTGCTTAAAAACCCTTCACTAAATGAATTCTAGGCCTGGGGTGTGACTACCCACCTTGACCTGCCCAGTTGGGAATTTATGATCAGATCACCGTGTGGGGTGACTTTCCAGAGAACCCTCTTTCGTCCACACTGTCTATGACCCAAGACAAGTTGGTTGGCCTCAATCTCCCCAGCTGTGAAATGGGAGTTCCAGATGTGGCAGAGCCCGCAGAGCTCTGGACTAGGCAGGCTCTCGGGAGCTGGGGGTAGAGTGCCTGGTGGGTGGACAGGCAGACAGTCTTGCTAGCAGTGAATGATACTAACTAGATGGAGGACAAAGGATCCTCATGATGTTTGTACCTGAGACCCTGAGACAAGTGCTGTTCTGTGGCTCTACAGCCCAGGAGGCCTTCCTGGAGGAGGATAGGGCAGGGACTGTAGGAAGAGGAGTAACTCGTATTGGGGACCTGATCTGAGCCTCAGTTTTCTCATCAGATGCCCAAGTTCCCTTCTATCTTTTTGCTGCTCCTGGGCCCTCCTCACCCCTCCTGCCTGGACCAGAGCTTCTAGGCTTCTCCCCAAGGCCAGCGGGGGCGTAGCCTGGGGAGGGTGAGGAATTTCCGAGGGAACAGCTAAATTCAGTTCCCACTAAAAATAGCCCTGGGCCTGGCCCCAAGGCTGGAGGAGGAGGAGGAGCTGGCCGCGGGCTGGCAGGGCCAGCTGCGCACCCGCCTGCCCCACCTCTTCACCTGGACCTAGGGCCCGGGCTGTGGAGGGCTGGCCTCCTGTCCCTCCCCCTCCTCCTCCTCCTCCTCCTCCACAGTTTCTTCTACTGACTCACACCAGACCTTCCCCTCACTGGGGGCTTCTTGCTCTCTTCTCTCTTCCCTCCTTGGTCCTTTCTGCCCTCCTCCCTCAGTCTTGCTCCTTCTGTCTGTCTCTTATCTCCTCTGACCCTCTTTGTCTTCCTGCCTCTGACAGCCAGACAGAGGTCCCTGGCTAGGACCAGGCCTTTGGAAGAGGGCCCTGTACTGGGCACTGTCCCCTTGGCGTCCCAGCCCAGGTGTCAGGAACCTTCCCCGCCCCAGGACTCACAGCTGTTGCAACCACACTCTGCCTGGGGGTGTACAGACCTCCAGGCTGTGGGGTACGGCAGTGTGGGTATCGCCCCCAGTTCACCCTGTGACCCAGGACTTGGTCCTGGTCAGGTGTCTCCCCGCCATGCCACGCCCTCCTGTTCCTGGCACTGGGTGGGACATCAAAACACATTTATTAAGTAATCTGAAGGGGGTGGGGAAGGTGGGAGGAGGAGAGCTGGGCCCTGCCCCTGGGGAGTTCTCGGGCCTCTCTGGGCTGAGAAGCTGAAGGGAGGGCCAGTCTTCCCACCACCATGCCCAGCACAGGGTGGGCTCAGCTCTGGGACCACAGGCCTGAGCACCCAGGCAGGTGGGAGCTGGCAGGCTGTCTCAAGCCTGCACTGGGGGAGGGGGTGGGAGCTAGACGCAGGCCGGAGAGGGCGAGGTGCCTCGCTGGGACCCTATCGCTCAGGAAGAGAGAGGAGGTACTGGGACCTGTGCTGGCTCCACTCCCAGGCTGTGGGAGTGACTCTTGTCTAAAGCGGAGAGATCAAGGAGAGGGCTGCTGGGAAGTCTTAGGAGGCCTAGTGCACAGTGCCTGGCCGCATATGGCACGGGCAGGGGTGAGGTCGCAGTGCTGGTGGCAAAGCTCCTCCTGGGTGCCAGGCACAGGCCCATCGCGTTCCATGTATTCATTCGGCCCTCACACCGCCCTACGGGGCGGTGCTGACATCCCTGTGACACAGACAAGGGCCACAGCTGGGGACGTAGTTTGCTCAGGTTAGGAAAGCTAACCTAGTGGCATAGTTCAAGTTCGAACCCAGTCTGGCTCCAGAATCTTTGCACGTCAGTCAGGCTCCTAGCTTTCAGTAATGCCTGGTAGAGGTGGTGCCATCCTGCAGGGCGGGTGTGTGGGAAGAGAGTGCATTTCAGTTTGGGCGTGGGGAGCCCACTGAATACACAATCTACCCTTGTAGCCCAGGAACTAGCACATAGTAGTTGCTCAGTAAATATTGAATGGCTCAGTCGAATATGCGGGGCCCTTGGGGAGTAAGAGGAAGCAAGGGTCAGAGAGAGGGAATGAGTGTTTCCCTTTCTTGGTGCCGGTGCCGGTGCCGGTGCCGGAGAGCAGCAGAGGAGGTTGCTGGGCTCCCCGCTGGTGGAGGGAGCTGGGCCCCAGCAGGTTGGAGGGTGCTGAGATGAGCCACAGGCAGAGGAAGGAGAGGCGGGTGGGGGCGGGCCAGGCAGTGCTGGCACAGTCCCGCCTGCCTGCAGTATCTGGAAAGCAGATCTCTTGGGCCATGGCCGGCGTGACTCAAATGGAGACAAAAAAACCTTCCATATTTGGACAAAGAGCCCAGAGAGGCCCAGACCCGCAGCCAGCCCCGGCCGCCTCCCCCACCCCTGGCCTCCTGCCCCATCTCCCACTGGGCCCCCAGCCCTGAGCCCTGTCCCAGGAGTTTAGCTCTTGGGCCTCAGGCAGCACCGAGGCCCTCTCCCCTCATCATCAGGCCACCTTCCGTGTGGCCAGGCCTGGATGATGGGCGCTGGGGAAGAAACACCCAGTGCTGGGCCCTGAGCTCGGGCTGGAGAGGCGGAGAGGGACCCTGGCAGAGCCCGCAGGATGGACGGGAGTGCACACTGAACCCAACAATTCCCACGCCATGGGGTGAGTTGGCTGGAGACGCCCCGCGCATCCCAGCATGGGCACAGCCCAAGGTACAGGACACGTAGGCACGTGCACACCCACACTCCTTTCAGTCCCAGCAGGCTTACCCCCATGAAGACATCTCTGCAGATCCCGGAAGTGAGCACCCAGCCTGAGAGCCCCTTGTACCTTCTGGGGTTGGTCACAGCGAAATCGGAATAGTTAAGTTAAGGGTAGCCGGATGTCAGCTTAAGTAATGTGCATAGGCATTGTCCATCCGGGCAGATGTGACCAGAGCAGTCGTCCCTGCACTGGAGCCACGAGTTCCCATCACAGAGCCGGGCTGGGCGGTGGACGCCAGAGCCAGGTGAATGGGGAGCGGGCCTCACCCCGCTCTCTGCCCAGAGCACGGCTCGCTCCCCGGGGAGAGCCCAGAGAATTGACTGAGGGCTGGGTGCTTGTTGTTGCTGGTAGAATAACCGAGCTGACGGCAAGCTGCTCCCAGCTTTTCTAGTTGGCCCTGGGTAAGGAACTCTGGGGTCAGCCTGCGGGGTGGGTTTGAAGAGCCCACCGCCATACACTGGCGGCTATAGGTACAGCGCTAGCCTGGGCTCTGGGACTGATGGGAAGGAGTCCCTGCCCCTGGGTCCCCTTCCGAGAACTAAGAATCGGAAAGGAGGAGGCCAAGGAGGGATGGGGGGAGTGGCTGGAGCCTTGAAGGACCAGCGGGGCCTTGACAGGCAGAGAGGGCCCATCGGCAGAGAGGACTGGGAGGCAGAGGCCGTGAGGGAAAAGCCCTGCGGTGGCCGGGGCACCTGCAAAGCTCCCTGCTTCTGGGGAAGTCGGCGGGTCCCGGGGAGTCTGGAAGACCAGCCCCGAAGGCTGGATTTGATCCCGGGCAGCAATCACCAAGCTTTTAAGAACAGTGGAACCCTTTCTTCTAGAGGAATCTGGACGCAGAACTATAAAACTCAGGGCCTTGTTGATTTAAGTGAAGGTGGGGGTGTGTCTGCCCCTTGACCACATCTGCCCCCATGTACCTCGTGGAGCCCCTTACGACTCAAGCAGAGAACGCCTGTGTGGGCCAGAGGGGCCTGCCGGAGAGGTTCTGGGCTGGACAAGCCTCTCCCTTCAGCTTCTCTGCGTGCCCAGAAGTTCCGCCCAGGCAGGCTCTCCGGACAGGGACAAACCCGTTAGGGGCCAGGTCTCCACAGGGGGCAGGCTGATGGGGCGCCCACTTTGGGGCCCCACGAACAGGCGATGCCCCCCACCAGGGGCCTGCAGAGCTGGGCTGTGCCAGATCAGGGGGGCGACCTGTCAGTGTGGTGAAAAGACCCTGATCGCCAACTCTGCCACCTGGGAAGGCTCAGGCCCTTTGAGAGAGGCGGGAGCTGGCAGCCAGCCACTCCCAGAGCGGGCACACCGCCTGGCCCCGCTTGGTCATTGACCAGGGACAGGTGGAGGCACGTCCTCTGGAGGCCCAGGAATCCCCCTGGCTCTTCCAGGTCGAGGTAATTTCGGTTCGAGTCAGGCAGACTTCGAGTTCAGGTGAGTGAAAGGAGGTGTGAACAGGTGTCGGCAGCAGAAAGCCTGAGCTCTGAGCCTGGCGGCTTCGAGACCCTTCAGGACCCAGGGTTTGCCCACCGCAGGCGCCAGCCCGCCCGGCCCACCACACAACCTGGGCTCCCGCTTCTTTGGCCACCAAAAACGTAGGATGAGTAGGAGAGCGCCAGGGATGCGGACGGGGGAGGGAGCCCCCAGCAGCGAGACCGGCATGAGCACAGGCCCAGGGTGTGAGCGTGACGGGCTGCGGAACTATGATGCTATAGCCAGAGCATGGTCTGGGCAGAGAAGTTCCATGCTGGTGGGGCAGCAAGGGCCCAGTCACCCCGCTGTCAGGGGCCAGCCCGAGAGCCCGTGCTTACTGGAGCTGCCTCCAGGTGCGTTGGTGTAATGGCTAGAGCAGACTGGAGCCAGATGGCCGAGGTCCAGATTCAGCTCTTCTTCTTTGCTGTGTGACCACGAGTGAATACTTCACCCTTCTGTGGCTCAGTTTATGCCCCTGTAAAATGGGCGTGGTGGTGATGGCTCCCGTTTACAGGGTTTTTATGGGAATTAACTGATCACCGCTTCTGGTGGTCAGACTGGACCACTGACCACTGCGGGGGCAGTCGGTGTGGAATCGTAAAACGAGCTGGAAGGGGAGGGAGGGTGCTGGCCTGGCCTGGCTGAGGGGCGTCCCAGGGACCGAGAGAAGTGGTTGGGGTCACCAAGAATAGCCTGGGGTCATCTTTGAGGGGAGCGGGTATGCTGAGTTCCTAGGGAGGCTCAAGATTTCCCCCTCAGAGGTTGCCCACGGGAAGGGAGCTAGGGGGCTCTGCAGAAGCGGGGCGGGATTCTGGGGCCTTGGGGCTCTGCTGGGTTCTCACTGGCAGAAATCGCACGCTGCTGTGAAGTTGCCTGTTGCCAGCCTCACTGTAGACTTGACAGACTAGACGACATCTGTGGCCCAGAAAGGGGCGGATTGCCAGGGCCTGAGGAGGGCGGGGGTAGCCTGTGAAGGAGGAATTTGACATTTCTCTGCAGAGGGCCGGAGGGCCAAGCCCTTTCTGGCTGCAGTGTGGGCAGGGAGGGCACCCTGGAGGGCCAGCACAGACGAGGGGGGCGGGCAGAGCAGCGCCCCCTTCAGTCAGTCTTCCTTCACTGGGCGCCAGTCCGTCCCCTTGGGACCTGGTCCTGTCCTGGAGGCTGGGCCGCACCCAGACACCCGCACAGAGAAGGACCTTGGCGGTGATGAGGGCTGGGACAGAGATGCCCGGAGGCCGGAGGAGCCCAGGGGTGCCCTCTCAGGAGGGGGCCTGCAGAGGGACGGTCCTGAGGAAGGCTGGAGGGAAGGGAAGCCTTTGAAGGCTGGAAGGAGGATGAGGGCTGCGAAGGCCGTTCAAACCTGAGCCGCCCGCCTGGAGCCGGCAGCCGGCGGGCGGGCGGGGGCTGGACTGTGAGGTGACGTCAATTCGGTCTGAGTATTTAAAACGTGAATAGATAAGGGCCCTGCTGGGTAGCTTAGTTGGTCAGAGCGTCAGCGTGACAGGCCGAGGTTGCGGGTTCAATCCCAGCCTGGACACATACAATGAATGCGTCAATAAGTGGAACAGCAAATCAGTGTTTTTCTCTCCTTTACTCTCTCTCTCTCTCAAATCCATACATTTAAAAAATAAATAATATATTCATATGGTTTAAAAATATCAAAAAGGGTAAAAAGTCTCTTCCCACCAGCCAGTCAGTGCCCGCTGACCACCACCCCAGGACAGCTGGGTGCTGGTCCTCATGACCGCTGCACGCAAACACCAGCAAATGCCCGGTCTCTCCCCCTTCCCTTGCAGCCGGCAGCGCTCTGTCCACGCCGCCCGCCCCTCAGCGTTGCCTGCAGATCTTGCCCCATCAGCACGCTGAGAGCTTCCGTATTCTTTCTCGTGCTGCGTGGGGTCCCGCTGCACAGATGACCAGACTGTATTTAGCCGCATAAAGGATATTTCCGTGATTTTCCATCTTGGGCTCTTACAAACAGAGCTGTAGTGAACAGACTCGTCCATAGGTCATTTGTTTGGGGGCTGCTGTATGTTGAGGGCACCTTCTTAGGAGTGGAGTTGCTGGAACAGAAGGTATATGTGATTCTAATTTATTTTTTAAGGTTTAATTTATTTTTAGAGAGGGGAAGGCAAGGAGAAAGAGAGGGAGAGAAACATCAATGTGTGGTTGCCTCTGGAGTGCCCCCTACGGAGGACTGGGCCTGCAACCCAGGCATGTGCCCGGACTGGGAATCGAACCGGTGACCCTGTGGTTCACAGGCCGGAGCTAAATCCACTGAGCTACACCAGCCAGGGCTGATTCTAGTTTTGATGCTAGCCGCAGGAGTCCACTGCCAGAGTAAGACGCCTGGTTCCCACAACCTCACCATGTCAGCCCTTGGGTATTTTCCCAATCTGACAGGTGGAAAACAGTACCTTAGTGTATTTTAATTGATATTTATCTCATAATGCGTAAGACCAAGCATCTTCCCACACATCCAAGAGACGTTTGGTTTCCCTTTTCTGTGAAGAGGGCATATCCTTGGCCTGTTTTTCTGTTGGGCTGCTGGCCTTTTGTTTGGCCAATTTCTAGGAACCTTTAAATAAATGGTAGGGAGGTTAGTCCTTTGTTTGGGTTATGAGTTACAGGTATTTTTTTCCCTGACTTGTCATTTGACTTTTGACTTTGTTTATGGTGTATTTTGGACACGTAGGTTTCATTTTTATGTGGTCCAGTTTATCAAGCTTTTACTTTATGGCTTCTGGAGCTGCGGTCACGGTGAGGAAGGCCCTTCCCGCTCCAAGTTTATAAAGCAGCTTCCTCGTGCTTTCCTCAGGTGCTTTATGTTTTCTTATTTTGTTTAACATTTCGGTCTGTGCTGCATTCGGAATTTATCCCGGTGCGTGGTGCGAGTTATGGTTCCAGCTGCATTTTCCCCAGCTGGCTGGCGTTTTAAGCTGAGGAGCACCTTGGTCGCAGTGGGAGTGTCTTTCTGGGGTGGGTCTGGAGGAGCCACGCGGTGGCTGCTGAGGGGCGATGGCAGTGGGGTGACAAGGACTTGGGGTGGCACCGGTAGAACATGAGGGACAGCTGGAGGTGGGGCACAGTCTGTGACAGCATTTCCAAATCCTCACCAGTGCTGTGTGACTTTGGACAAGTGCCATCCGCTCTCTGGGCCTAGAATATCATAGCTGAAGGGACCCTGGCGATCACCTTGACCCCAGGGCCAACTGTGTGGGAGGAGGCGGTCCGCAGGAGGCGGCTGTCCTGAGGCGGGGTGCAGGGCATGGCCACGGGTCTAGCACCCACTCAGGCTTGGTCGGAGCGGAGCGGGGAGGGAGGCTGGCAGCAGAGTCCGCTGTGCTCCTGCTGTGGAACACAGGCGGGAAGGTGGAGAGGGGCGGGCAGGGCAGCCGTTTAAAAATACCTACTGCAGCCTGGCACTGCCGTCAGGGGTGCGGCAGGCCCCCTGCCAGCCCTCCAGATCCAGGCATGCCGGGGATTGCTGGGGAGCGGGCACATTGTCCATTGTCTCCGGAGCGTGGGCCTGGCCCAGCCATAGCCGTGCCCGAAGGTCCTTTTCCCTCCACCGTGGAGCAGGCATCCTGGTCTTCTCTCCAGGCGAGAATAGGGATGCCAGGGAGGACAGACCCCACCCGCACCCCCTTGCCCAGGGTCTAGTCCTGGTAATACAGTGGACTTGCTGTGCCACTTGGGGCAAGTCCCTGTCCTCTGGGGTCCCTATCCATGAAACGGGGCAACTGTCCTTGCTTTGGGACTTCCCCCACCTAGTCCTCACCCAGGCTCCAGTTTGGATTACAGCTGGAGAGAGATCTTGAGGGCCATGCCTCTTCTCCCCTTAGAGATGGGGAAACTGAAGTCATGGAGGGGACCCTAACCCTAACCCTCCCTTTGCTCTTTTTAGCTTTCCTGGGCCTCTGGACCTTCCTCCCTGCCCCCACCATGGCCTGCATCAACTCCCCACCCCCACTCCTGGGCCCCAGTGGTCAAATTCCAGGGCTGCCATTGCCATGGCAACAGCCAGCTCACAGGCCCCGCCTCTAGGGCTCTCCACCAGGCTGCTGTCCAGGGAGGAGGCCCAGAGGGCCCGCTGCCCCTGGGGGACCGCAGGGGTTGGAGGTGGAGCAGGGAGGAGGTTTGACCCATCTGGTCTCTCTAGTGTTTTCCAAAGGAGAAAATGGAAAAGGCAGACTATGCTGCCAGCAAGTGCTACTCTGGGATCTCAGGGATGGGGGAGGTTCAGAGGTGGTCACCTGGGCTGGGGACAAGAGACCCACCCAGAAAGCCTCTCCTGACCTCTCACCTGGGGAGTCACCCCACAGAAGGGTGTAAGACCAGGGGATTTAGAATGGGAGATGGAGGACCCTAAGGTCACCACCATCCAGTGCTAAGGCTGCCCAGGGGCCGAGGGGCCCAGCCGAGCTTGGGCTTTTCCCCAAGCACACCTGCACCATAGTAGACGGAGCTACCGAAGTGCCACCAGAGAAGGTAAGATCCTTGGCCCAGGGGGTATGCAAGCAGGGACTGCCGGGGGCACCTGCCCCGGGAGGGGGCTGGCACTGTCAGCTCGGACATGACTTGCCTCCTAAGGTTCTGTGGTTTTTCATAACAGCCAGTATTTACTGAGATCTCTTTTTTCAGACACTGTGCTAAGTAAACCCTTTATATTTTCTATTATATAGATGAAGGAACTGAGTCACACATGTGGGCTTCCTGGAGGTCGGAGCGGCCATCAGTACAGGGTGATCCCTGGCTTGGCCCTTCTTGTCCCGTGGGCCCGACCCACTGCTGAATTCTGCTGTATGGTGTTTTGCTTCCAGCCTTTTCTCCTTGCGTGCACATACACGAGTATTTTTCATGATGTTGAGATGTTGTAGTGTGTATGTTTCATGCTTTTCATTTATTATTACTGTTTTTAAAAGATTTTACTTGTTCATTTTTTTAGAGAGAAGGGAAAGGAGGGAGAAGGAGAAACATCAATGTGTGGATGCCTCTCGTGCGCCCCCTATCAACCCCGGGCACGTGCCCTGACTGGGAATCCAACCTGTGACCCTTCATTTTCCAGGCCGCCACTCAGTCCACTGAGCCCCAACAGCCAGGGCTTCTTTCATTTATAATTATGCCGAACACTTCTCCTCGGCATCTTTAGCTCCATAAATGCAGGTCAGTCTGCCCCATGGTGAGTTCTCACTGTTGTGAAGAAGGCAGGAGGTGTGAGCCCCCTCCTTGCGCTGGAGGCCTGGGCTGGAAGGCTCCCCTTCTCCTTCACTGTGGAAGGGATGCGGATAGCCTGCCTTTTGGCCCCCCGGGGGCAGGAATCCTGTCTGCTGTTGAGACTTTGAACCGGGCTCTTCCCTGCACCCATCACCCTCTTCTGTAAAGCAGGGTAATAGTCAGGGCCCCCCAGGTGGCTTACCTCAGGTTCAGATAAATGCCTGTCAGCAGCACGTGGGAACCCCCCAAGGAGGATTATACCTGTCCACGCTGTCTGTGTTGTCCCTCCCTGCCGCCCTCTGACCCAGGCTGAGCAATTTACTGAAGCCCCAGGCAGGTCAGTGGCAGAGGGGGTGTTGAGCCCCAGCCCCACCCTCTCTTTAGTCTGAGAACCTGGGCCAGTCATGGCTTTCTTGAAGCCTTGGTTTCCCCACTGGGTTTTGGTGAGGATCTGATGAGATTAGGCCCTTCAGGCCTTTTGTAAACTGTGAAGTGCTGGGAGGTGCCACTTACAGACAACAGGACCACAGGAAGCCAAGAGACTGAGGGCTCCAGACTGCAACTCCAGGAGCCTGGATGCGATGATGCTCGGAGGAGGGGTGTCGGCAGACCTGGGCCATCAGGACAGCTTCCTGGACGTGGTGGTTCCAGTCCTGGGGCCTCAGGAGAGTGGAGCCTGGACCTGCTCAGACTCACCTGCAGCCGTGAATCTTGTGCAACAGACACAGACACACACGTGACTTGCTGCCCAGGCACTAAGGCTGGCCACTAGTTGCTGATAGAGAGCAAAAGGCTTAGAAGCCCTGGCTGTGTAGCTCATGTGATTGAAGCATCAGGTTGTACACCAAAAAGGTTGTGGGTTCGATTCCTGGTCAGGGCGTGTACGGGAGGCAGCTGATCGATGTTTCTCTCTCACATCAGTCTTTCTCTCTTTCTCTCTCCCTTCCTTTCTCTAAAATTCTAAAATCAATAAAAAATACATCCTTGGATGAAGGTTTTTTAAAAAAGTCTTAGATTAGAAGCTGAAGCTACCTCTGATCAGCCATAGGCAGAGACCACTTCTGCCAGCCCGGCCCAGGGCCAGTGACAGCCCCCCAGAAGCTGGGGTCGGGGGTGTGAGCCAGGCATGGCTACTGTCCCTGGTCCTCTCCCCAACCTGGGCTTGTCTGGTGTGACGGGAGGGGCTTCCTGGGCTTGGGTTGGGCCAGGGTCCCCAGGCCTCACTTGAGGGAGGGCCGAGGGCTGGTGACTGACTGATGGGTGGAACTTGCTCCCCTCCTGGGAGTGTCCCCTGGGTCCTAGAATAGGGCAGGGGCAGGGAAGGTGGGGGCACAGTGCCTCTCGGCTGGCTGGGCCCCTTTGGACAAGCTGGGTAAAAGAGCCTCAAAGGCGGGTTCGAGCCTCAGCAGGCCTCCTGCTGCTCCGGGGGTCACGAGACAACTTCCTCTCTGGACCTCGATGCCCACATGTAAAATGGGAAGGAATGGCCCCTTCTCTGGCTCCTGTCTTCAAGGGAGGATTGGGCGTGGACATTCTAAACTAAACTTGCTGTGCACGTTCATCACACTGACACTTGCTTTCATCCACCGTCTAGTCCACAAACGCACTGAGCTCCTGCTCTGAGCCAGGCCCTGTTCTAGGCATGGACGCCGACGTGTGGGAGCTCCACAGGGGAAGGAGCACCTCTGCCCTGTAACAGCCCATCCAAGCCTCCAACGGAGGTCAGATAACTGGGTTAGTAGGAGCAGGTAACACTGCCAGCTTCTCTGGGCCTTTGGCGCCTGAGTAGAATTTCGGGCACCCGGATAAGTGGGGAAGATGGCTTCTTTTGGCTGTGGTGGGGTGAGGAGGGCTTTTAGAGCCCCCAGGATTATATCCACAGCTCAGGCCCTGCCCCCTCCTCCCTGCCTCTCGGCTCCCTGGGGCTCTGGCCTGAGGCTGGCCTGGCCTTTCCCAGGGTGCCTGGCCCAAAGCCCAATGAGTCATCTTCCGCTCTAGAGGCAGGACACCCCATCCCACCCCAACAACACACACAAATGTAGCCCCCCCAACTTGTGCCTGGGTCCGAGGGAGGGAGGAAGGGAGGGAGGGAGAGAGCAGGAGGGGCTGGACACAGACGCTGGATAAACTTCCGTTCCCACGATCCCTCACCCCAGCCTCCCTGCAGGCTGGAGGCTGGGTGGAGCGAGGGAAGGAGGCCCTCCTTTGCAGGGCACCTTCTGTGCCCCGTCTGTAGGTGTTCGCCCTCAGTTTTCAAGGAAGAAAACAGGCTGAAGGCAAGTGATGTTTGTAACAGCTAGAAGGCAGTGAGTGGTACTGGTCGGACCACAGGGGCCCAAGTCCCTGGGCAGTGTTCTATGACGAGCAAAGTTTAAACATTTTGAATGAAATAAATTTTAGTACTGGGAGAGGAGGACTCTAGAACCTCATCCACCAGTTCTGAGCCAGGGCTGGGACCACAGGCCGCACTCCTGTTGTGGGCAGAGGTGTGCACCGGGTGAGTGGGTGCGTTTCCTGGGAGCTAGGTTGCCAGATCCTACCTAAGGCTTCATCAGATTCCCACTGGTACCCCTGCCTCCTTCCCCTAAGGGTGGGGCAGCTTGTCCCCTCAGACTGAGATGTGGGACCCAGAAGATCTGGGTTTTGGTTTCTTGGCCTGTACAATGGAGGTGATTGTCCCAGCCATCTGGGCCCTAGAGGTGAAGGTATTCAGAGCTTCCTAGATTCTCAGGAGATGTGTTTCACATCTGTTGGGGGTCTGTCCATCCACCTACCCTGTACCCCCCCACCTCCTGCTTCCGGCCATTATCATGATGTAAGGAAACTTCTTCCCAGGCTGGAAGATCCAGCTGTATCTTCTTGAAAAAAGGGGAGGGGGAGAGGGGGAGGAAGGGGAGGAACCCACATGTAAAAAATTAAATTCAAACCACATGCACCACAGCCCCTGCCATGCGGGCCTCTGCTGCCACCTGGGGGGCATATGGTAGAATGTCAGTTTCTGGAGCCCCAACTTCCTCACGAAAGCTGGATGGCTGGATCGTGGCAGGGAACTCAGGGAGGAGAGTCAGGCTGTCCATTCCCATCCCAGGGCACGACCCCACTGACCCACCTCCCACAGGGAGCCTGGTGGGGAATTTAGGGTCCATCTGCACCCGCCCACCCCATCCCTCAGTTTGTTCACTGAGGGGGAAACTGGATTCCGGAGTAGGGAACAACTCAGCTAAACAGAGCAAGTCAACCCGTCAGCAGGTCCATATTGTGTACCTGCTATACGGCAGGGACGCAGCCGTGAGCGTGGAGAGACCTGGTCTCGCCCTCGTGGGCCTTCTAGTGGGGGTGGGGAGGTGAGCAGGCGGACACAGGCCGTGCTCCTATTTCATCGCTCTGGTCCCGGTCCCCCAGGGAAGAGAAGGCAGCCCACCGCCACCTGATGCAGGGTGCTCTGGGGCTGGCGTGCCTCCTCACGCGTGTGCTTTGTGACCCCGGCGGAGTCACTCGGGCCTCTCCGGTGTGCCGACCACCTGGAGTCAAATTCCAGTTTTGCCATCAGACTTCAGAACCTCGGCAAGCTGCTTCACTCCTTGGAGCCTTCGTCTGCTCATCTGTGAAATGGTGACACTAGTAATGCAGGGCTCAGAGGGCTGGTGTGAGGACTAAGGGGATAACACCTGAGAAGTAGCACCTCACTGGACGGGAGCTGGCAGTAACAGTAAGTCCCCCGAGGGCGTGGCAGCCCACGCCATTCCTGGTCCCCGAGGGGGTGCAGTGGGTGGAGGGGTCTCCTGTGGCTGAGAGGTGGCCAGCACGGCTCATTGGCCAAACGTGGGGCCTGACCCCAGCACAGGGACTGAGAGCTGCCCCCTCCATCCTCCTTACAGGCATCAGGGACAGCTCCTGGAAGGGCGGTAAGATTTCATAGTTCTGCTGAGGTCTCCAGGCCAGTAGGGGAAGGCTGGGTCTGTGCGGAAACCATCTCCTTGCCTCACTTCTCTCGCCAGCACTTTAGGGCCCGGGCTCTCCTCCCAGCCCCGCCGCTCACCAGCTGCACGACTGGGCTTCACTGCTCTGTGCTCAGCTCGGTAGTCCTCACTGGGCTCACGCAGTTGCAGGCAGACGGTGGCTGGCTCCTCGCTCATGTGCTCTGTGACCTTGGGGGAGCCCTCTGTGATATGTGGTTACTCGGGGTCAAATTCCAGTTTGGCCACATCAGACTTCATAACCTCAGACAAATCGCTTCACTTCTCAGAGCCTGTGTTTGCTCATTGGTAAAAGGTGATAATAGTAATGCATAACTCAGAGAATTGGTGTGAGGATTTAATGATGTTGAAGTGGCCGAGCTGAAATCACCCAAAATGCACCTCTACTCGCAAATCTGGCGGTTCCTGCTGGCATTTGGGCGGAACCTCGCCGGGGCTGTGGGCTGGAATACCCTACCTGTGGCCTCCGAGTGGGGCCTGGGCTTCCGCACAACTCGGCAGCTGGGTTTCGAGAATGAGTGACGCGAGAGCAGTGTACGTGGCCCTTGTGTGGCCTGGCTTTGGATGTGGTGTAGTATCCCGCTGTCGTCCTCTGTTGGCTGAGGCAGGTACACAGGTCCACCCAGCTTCAAGGAGAGGGGACGTAAGCCTCACCACTCTCTGGGCAGAGGGTCAGTGCATCACTGTCGGAAGAGCACTCGGGATGGAAAGTATTGCGGTAGCTACCTGAGAAGCACAATCTGCCACGCCTCCCTGGGGTGGTTACACGGATGAAATGAGAGTGATGTAAGGTACTTAGCCAGCGCCAGGCACCTAGTAAGTACTCAGTAATCAACAGCTCCAGCTGCTTTGGGTTATTCTGGAAGTGGCCCCTTCACTCTCCGACTGGGCCAAAGAACTACTGTGTGGGCGGTCATGCACAGACAGGCTGTGCGGTAGACCTCGAGGGGCACACACAGACACCTGCATGGGTCCACACAGATGGGACATGCGTCATGTCAATCACAGTCCCGCCTCCGGGTACACTCAGAGACCCACTTAAGCAGGGCGGTGGCCCTTTGACAGGAAGGACCTGAGGCCCCTCAGGCCCTTGATCTCCCCTTTGCATTCCCAAAGCACATTCCCCAGGATTCTGGGGCCAGTCCCAAGGGAGCCCTGCGGCTTGGACACTGCCCTTGCAGCTGCCTGTGAGGCCTGGGAACTCTGTGGAGCCTTGAGAGGCTCCTTCTTCCAGCAGGGAGGGTCTGTGGGGAGCAGGCTGTGACGTGGGAGTGCGTGGGGAAGGGCCTGATGCCGGGAGGAAGAGGGAGGGGGTCCCAGGGCCAGAGGGAGAGACCGAGGCCCCAGGAGGGGAAGTGCCTCGCCCCACATCACGAGTCCGTGGTGGCGCCAGGATGTGAGCCCAAGCCATCTGGCTCAAGTTTGCCCTCTAAGTCTTCATACCACGAAGTCCCTCGTTTGGAACTTGCATCTCATTGATGAACCTGAGGACATAGGAGGGCAGGGCCGTCAGTGAAATGGATAGCCCATCAGGTCGGGAACGTCCAGTACTGACCCCATGTCCATGAACACAGGCGGGGTCAGGGGCCTCACATGGTCCATCCGGGCCATGAGCCAGGACTCCGCTCCCCGGGGGAGGACCGCGGCACTGCCCATGGGCAGCGTTTTGTTTCCCGCCAAACCCATCCTGGGTGGGAAAACCTGTTCGTGTCACTGTCTCAGTACAGATGAAAGGCAGCTCAGGCCACCGGCGCTCCAGGGCTGCAGGGGAGGCGGAGCTGAGGGCACCAGGCCGAGGGGAGTGGAGAGGGGCTGTCCTAGGAGGTGGGGTTTAAGAACACCGGCGGGAGGCAGCCACTGGGTTCCTCCCCTTACCAGTTAGGTGACCTCCCTGAACCTCAAATGGGGGAGTAACCATAACCAGCCGTGTCCTTGATACAGGGCTGTGGCGGGGATGAAGGAGCCAGGGCTCGGAAGTGTTCGAACGTTAGTGATGGTGAGGACTCTAAGCGCACGGAGCGCCCAGTGTGCCGGTTGGGGCGGCTCCGGGCCCAGACCCCGCTCTCCCGGCAGACAGTCACACAGAGCTGCGCAGAGGCGGGAGGCCAGGGCCCCTTGCCCCAGGACCTGAATTTCTCCTCCATAACCTGCATGGCACTCGTCATTGCTTTTTCGGTTCCTACGCCGTCCTCTTTTCTTACCTTTGATTCTCAACACAGGCCTTGGTACCTAGTAGGTACTCAGTGTTTGTTGAACTGAGCAACAAATGCATAAAATAAAGACTCAGGGAGCTGCTCACCCATTGAAACACGTGTATGCGCATCCATCCCTTTGTCATCCCGCTCACCGTCTGTCCGTCCACCCATTTGTCACTTACTCCCGTGTCATCGCTCCGTCCTTTCGTTCCTTCATCTGTTCAGCCTTTATTCTTTGTCCACCCATTTGTCCTTTCTCATCGCTGGTCCACCAGTTGGTCCAGCGCCAGCTGCAGGACCAAGTGGCCCCGAGGAGGCAGTGTCCAGTGCAGGCTGGGAGTGTGTTCAGAGGCAGGCACGCAAGGTTCAGGGCTGCTGTCAGAGATGGGGAAGCAGTCAGCAGACTGGGGGGAGGGAGGGAGGGTTAGGTGTTCCCCGGGGCTGGAATGTGGTTGGGGGAGGGGTGTAGGTGTGGTGGTGGGTGTGGGGTATGGAAGGGAGGGCTGGGTGGGCCTTCACCAAGCACCTGGTACACTTACAAAAACCATTGAGCCAGACCCACCAAAATGACTGCAGAGACCCAAAAGGACGAGCCGGTGTCTGGGACAGGAGCTTGGAGGGACGGCGGAACCGGACCTGCACAAGGTGTTCGCAGCCCCCCGCCCCCCCCCCACACACCGCTCCCCTCACCTTGACAGGCTCCGGGCTCCAATGCCTGTGATGTGGACACCCTGACTCAGCAGCCTTGGGCTCCTGGTTCTTCCCTCAGCTTCCTTTCATTCTCCCACCCACCCCTTTGTTGCCATAGCAACAGATGTGGATCCAATTAGCCCTCCTTAATGAAGCAGCAACAACAGCAAGCAGCGCCTTTTTCACCAGTCCCCACCCCTTTCAGGCTGGGCACCCACATACCTTTGGATTTCTAGACCTCAGGACCTTCTTCAAACCCTGCCTCTTCCAGGAAGCCCTCCCTGAATACCCTCTACCCCCCAGGCAGAAGCAACTCCCTCTGCTGAGCCTTCTGAGTATTGTCTGGGAACTCCTAGATGCCAGCCAGGGTGGATTCATCTCTGCAGGGCTGGTCCTGCTGGAGCTGTTGAGGGAATGGATCCACCTTATTAACAAGCTGTGCACTGCCTCCCAACTACTAAGGAAATGAGGTCCTGGGTCATATAGCTGGAGAGGGTCAGGTGGGGAAGGAGGTCTTCTGAGAGGAAGCCAAAGGTGGGTGAAGTAGCTGCAGTAATCAAACAGTGAGCCGGGGCGGGCCCTGCCGACCACTGGCCCTCGTGCTACTGTAGAGTATCTGGTACCTGGCTGTTTGGACAAGACCAGGGGTGAGTCCATCCTCCTTGCTGAAGCATAATGCAGTCCATTGGCCTGGCTGTCCCAATTCCTCCCCACCCCCCCCCAACCATATGTCCAGTCCTCAGAGGAGAAGGAGGAGGCTCAGGCCTCACGCCAAGGAAGCTCATAATCCATCCCATTGGGAGGATGAGAGGCAGAAGGACTCACTGGTTTCGCTGGTCCAGACTGGAAGCAGCGGAGGACCCTTGCTTCAGCCTCCCAGGGGCAGAAGGGGCTTGGCAGGGACCCACTCGCAGGACGGGGTGTGGTGAGCCGGCAGGCTCTAGGGCTTGCAGGCCCCATGCTGCCAGTGCACAGGTTGCTGGGCCCTGCTCCAGAGTTTCTGGTCTGTAGGGTGGTTGGCTGGTGGTGGGAGCTGATAATGGGCATTTCTAATACATTTCCAGGAGGTGCTTAAGCCCTTGGTCCAGGGGCCCCACTTTGAGAACCGCTGCAGAGTGGGACCTGAAGGGCTATTCGTACAGAGTACATGCTCATGGCTTCCTCATTCATTCTTTCGTTTAGCAAACCAACTCTACAGTTCTGTGGGCCAGGCCCTTTGGTAACCCAGGGGGAACAGCCAGGTCCAGCCCTCATTGGCACAAATTTAGCGCTTAGGCAGCACCTATCAGGTGTCAGGCTCTGCCCCCTAGTGCAGCCTCTGGGAGCCGCCCCCCCCCCCAGGGCTGACTGCTTTGTGCCTGCTGCCAGACGGAGCTGGAGCATCACACCGGTTCTCCCTGGGAGTTCTCTACTCCTGTTTTTGTTGTTGACTGCTTGGGGGGGTTGTCTGTCAGGGCGTTAAAATTCCTGTGTTGGATATTTTGGACGCTGAGATGGCCTGTGCTGTGGGGGCCTATGTCCTGCCTTCTCAGGAGAGGACGAGGAATAATCCCCTTGGATGGGGGTGGGGGTGGACTCACCAGGTTGAGGGCTGAACAGAGGGAAGGGAGACAGTGGGGCAGAGGGGGATCAGATGTTACAAGGGCCAGCAGGAGAGGTTGATCCTGTGCCATGGGGATGCCAGGGAAGGTTTCTGAGCAGGGGAAACTTCAGGCTGGTTTGCTGTGTGGTGAGAGGGACGAGTTATCGGGGGTTTGTTTACTAGCCAGCCTCTACATGCAGGGTGCTAGGGCTTACAAAAAGGGCACAGCCCCTACCCGGAGGTAAGCTGCAGTTCCCAGGGAGGAGATGGGTATCAACCTAGCAGTTGCTCAAGTGTATAATTACAAACTGATACCTGGTTAAGAAAAACAGAATCTCTGAGCGCACAGAGCAAGAAGAGCACCTGACCTAATCTGTGGGTCAGGGAGGGCTTCCATGAGGAGGTGACATTTGCACTAAGACTAGTCTTAAAGGAAAAGAAAAAGCACTCCCGAGGAGAGGGGAAAGGCATGGGCCAAGACCCTGAGGCAGGAGAGAGCCTGGTCTTCTGCAAGTTAAAACAGAAGTGGCTGCCTGTATTAAGCAGAGGGGGGAGAGGATGGATGGGTAGGACTGGTTCTGGTGGTGGAGTCAGGAGGTTCCCACTGTGCAGGGAATCCAGGTGAAAGCAGGTTTGGAGGAGGGAGTCAGTTGAGGACTGGGTGAGTGTGGGAGCCCGCAGTACACTGGGGGAGCCTGAAGTCAGAAGGCTGCCAGAGCTGAGGCACAGCAGGGGGTTCCCCCAGACAGCTGCAAGGTGCATCAGAGCCCCCTGGTGGGGGGTGGGAGCTCATGCGAGGCAAAGTTCACTCTGCCACCCTCCTGGTTTAGGGGCCTGGGATAGGTTTTTGGCATCACTTGGGATTTGTAAATGCCTGAGCCCCTCTCCATGGGGGTGGGGCGGGCGGGTTGGAGAGGGATAGGATTGGAACTCTCTAGGACTGCCTCAAATACAGGACCCTGGTCAGCTGAGTGGGGTGGGAGTAGGGATTACTCAGGGTGGGCCCTTTCCCAGGTAGTCCCGTCCATCAGGCCCGAGTGCTCGCCACGGGAGGACAGTGTCAGTTTTCATGGGTGTGTCTTCGTGTGCACCTCTAAGTATGCTTCTGTCTGGTTACAGTTGTGTGAACTCATAAACACGTGCAACTGTGTGCTACACCGGGTCACATTCATGCGTGCCAGGGTTTAGGTCTGTACAGGACTATGTTGATGTGAGTGCACTTGGCTCTGACCCATGCGTGCATAGGAATCCAGGCCGATGCGGGGGGGCGGGTTTCTTTGCATGTGGGCCTGTTCTGTGTAGGTGCATAACCCCTGTGTGTGCCTCCATGGGTACAGGTGTGGACAACAAGTGCGTGTCAACGAGTGTACTCACCTTTGTCCACGGGCGTGCACAGACTTGGGTGCTCAGAAGCGATGACTCCACAGGAGAATGCTGCTGTGTAGGGGAGCATCGGGGAGGAGGCTGGGCCGCGGTGTGTATGGGGGGAGATGGGGCAGCACGCAGAGGGCGGGGCCTCCCCCGCCACGCCCCCCACCCCAGCCCCCCCTCCGCCAGCAGCGCCGCTAGCGGCAGCCTTGCTGGGCACACTTGCTGAGCCTAGGAGGTAACAGCCTGCCACCGGCCAGGCCGTAGCGATCAGATCGGATCAGATCTGCGCTGGAACTGACACTGCGACCGCCGCGCGGCCGGCTGAGCCCCTGGAGGGAGTAGTGGTGAGAGCAAGGGGGCTCGCTGACCCCCGGCGCCCCGCCCCCGCGGCAGGCCGGCCGTATGCTGCAGATGGTGAAGACCCTGGCCCAGTTCACCATCGCGCTGGAAGACATGCGCGATCTGGGCCCGGCCGCTGCCTCCGGGGAGCCTGCCTCTGGGGAGCCTGCTTCGGGGGAGCCTGCTGAGAACGAGAACAGCGGCGCTGACTCTGAGGAGCCTGGGGAGGCCCAGGTACCCGGGAAGTGGCGGGGGCAGCCGGGAACCTGGGCCAAGGCCTAGAACTCAGCTGACCTCAGCTGAGGGAAGCATGGGCAGGTGCTGGGGCGCAGGATGGGGAGACAGAATCAGTCCAGCTGCCTGGCCACGGGGCTGGGGACTCAGTGATACGTAATGGGGACTGGGAGACTTGAAGGTGTGTGAGGAGCTCTGGCAGGGGTGGTGTGGCTGGCAGGGCACTGAGGTTTATTGCCACCAGGGTGCAAGTTTAGGAGGGCAAAAAGGCTGGCAAACTCAGCTGGGTGGAGGCCTGCACCCTGAGACGCAGCCATGGCAAGAGCCAGTGGTACTTACGACAGTGAAGTGGGTGGGCATGGAGTGAGAGGTGCCGCCAGGGGTATCCTGGGTTCACAGGCTCAAAGGGATGTTTCCCAGCCTCCCTCTCAGGCCTGAGGGAGTCCCCAGGTGTATGTATGTGTGGGAGGGGTGCGGGGGGGGGCATTTTGCCCCCACCCCTTGCCACCCTCTTCCTGCCACTGTATCCACTGGGCCTTGGAAGTGTCATGCTGTGGTGGCAACGGTGGTGTCTCCCTTCGTGGATCAGTGTGTGGTTCCCTGAGGGGGGTGGGGAGGCCTCCGGGGGCTGTTTCCATGGCTTCGTGTGTCTGGGCTGGATCGCTCTGCTCTCCCAGCTCCAGGCGGGGGCTGCGTTGTGTGTTTCTCTCTCCACCACCTTGTCTTTGGGCTGAAGGCCGTGGTCCTCAGCTGGGTGACTTGGCTGCATTTTTTGTCTCTGCAGGGAGTCTGGCCATAAGGCTTCTCTCTGTGTCCGTCTGTCTCTGTCTTCACGCCATGTTTATTGGGGGGTCTCAGGCTTTGGGTCATGATGTCCGAATCATACTGGTAGGAGAACCCCCCACCCGCCTTCTTCCTGCTACATCCCTTCAGCCCCCACCTTCCCTTCCCACTTCAGTGCCCCACGCAGTGAAGGGCCGGGGCGGGGGCCGTGGGGGGTGAGGGCTCAGGGGAGGCCGGGCCTGCAGGGCTGTCCCGCCCAGAACAGGTGGGCCTGCTGATCCGGTTGACAGCTGCGTTGCCCATCCGCTGCTTCCCCTGGCCCCCCACCCCCACACACACTCACACCCGTGCCTGGGCACGTGCGGAAGGTTTCTCGTGCAGTGACAGGGAGCTGGCCTTGTTTTCTGTGCCTCTACCTGACAGCTGAGTGACAGCCTGCTGTGCTTTTAAGCAGGGAGGAGGCTGAGGCGGGCGGGCACTGTGGAGTCAGCCTCCCTGTGTGAGTTGCCTCAGCCCTGCCTCCCTCGGGAGGCCTCCCTGCCCACGACCCTCACTGCTGAGCCTGGCAGGGCTGGGCCGGGGGAGTGGGTGCGGGAGGCTGAGCCCGGCCTGGCCCTCCTCTCAGGGAGCCCCCTGTCCAGCAGGGAGATGTTCACAGATCAATAATAGCCTTGCCGAGGTGGAGGGAGAATGGATCGTGCCGACCGGGTGTGTCTGGAGGGCCTGCTTTCACAGTTCCGAGGAGGAGGTGCACTCCGTTTCCTAGAGGAGGACGTGGAGACTCAGCTGGTTAGGGAACCACCCGCAGTCTCAGAGCTGTAGGGTCCGAGTGCAGACCCTGCAGCCACTGCTGGCTGGTCAGTCTGGGCAAGAACTCCGGGTGCTGGGGCCCTAAGACTCAGCGTGAGGTGGCTGGAGAGACTCTGGTCCTGGCTCCTCAGGATCGGGCTCTGGCTTTGTGACCTTGGGTAAGTCATGTCACCTCTCTGTCTTGACTTCCTCACCTGGGAAGTGGAGATGACAGCACTTACGTCATAGAGCCATGAGTGTGGGGCCGAAACGAGGCCACATCTGTGACGTGCCGAGATGTCCCTGGGGAGCGAGGGGAGCGTCGGGTGTCTGGGCCTTTCCTTGGGAGGGCCCTCATGCTCTCCCAAACTCTCCATCCCGGGCTGGGCCCAGTTCACACCACCTCCTACTGGAAGCTGCCCTGATTTTTTTAAATGACCTCAGAGCACTGGGAAGTAGATGGTGTGTCTGGAGCTGGGGGCTCTGAGGCAGGCAGGGCCTGGGCCTTCGCGCCCATCAGAGCACAGGGCCGGAGGGGGTGGCATTCACCCGGCCCACCCCTAAGTTGCTAGCACAGGAGCCCACTTCCCTGAGTGTGCTTCATTATAGGACACAATTGGGGACAGGTCCGACGCCTGAGTCCCTGGATCAGAGGTTGGGGGACCGGAGGTGGGCATACCAGGAGCAGAGGGGCGAGTTGTGGCTGGAACAGGCAGGCCGAACAGAGCTGAGGCTTGGGTCCACTCAGCAGACATAGGCCCTGGGCGCAGCAGGGACCAAGGCAGCCCCACTGTGAGGCTCTGCCCTGAGGGGCTCCTTGGGGCGGGGACCAGAGGGATGCTGCAGACGTGGACACCCACCCTGGCGATGCCCCGTGCCTCAGACCAGAGGGCCAGGAGAGCTGGAGCCTGACACAGGGTCCAGAGAGATCGGTGCGGTGGGCAAGCTAAGGAAGGGAGAGTGGAGAGCGAAGAACAGGCCCCAGAGATCTCGGGCCCCGAGGCGTTAGGAGCCTTGCTCCAGACCACCCACGCCAGAGACTGTAATGGAGTCTCTGCCTGGGAAGAGAAGCTTTGGGACTGATGCCGTATGGGAAGGCTTCCTGGAGGAAGAGTGGGCCAGAGGCGAGGGATTGGTGGTGAAGGGCAGTAGTGAGTGAGTCCCCGGGAAAAGAACACGGAGAAGGCATGCCCAGGCTGGCTTCCAGCAGAGTCTCTTCAGAGGACAGGGTTGCCCCGTCAGGGACGCACACCCTGTGCTTGTGGGTGTGGGCGCGGAGTCTGGGCCACCCCGCAGGGACCCTCGTGCGGGTCGTCAGACTCCCAGGATGGAGGCGTCGGTTCCTGGGCCGCCCTTTCCTCGCCGGCCAAATGGGAAGAACAACATCTCCCTCGCAGGTTGGTGAGAAGGATGAAATACATAACGCTTAGAACAGTGCCTGACACAGAGCGGGGTTCAGTTAACCGTTTTAAATGCGAGGACTGGGGCCCCGCCTTGTCTGAGAGCCTGAAATCCTGCCCCCACCCGCCTGCGTGACCACTGCCGCCAGCCTCGTCTCTCCGAGCCACCTTGCCTTCACCTGCAGCCGAGGGTAACAGTGTCCACTCTCGGGGATGGTGTGAGGCCCAGCCAGGTGGGGTCTGACCCCTCGGCCCTGAGTGTGATGGTGGGGTTTTAAGGATTGGCAGCTGGAGTGGGGGGTGGCCTGGAGGCATCCTCCTTTGCAAATGTGAGTGGTTATGGATTTTTTTGAGTCCTTCTCAGAAGCCCAGCAGGGAAGCCAAGAAGTAAACAGATCTCTGGATCTGCAATAGCCACCAGGCACGCGGGCGGTGGTGGAGGGGCGAGGGGCGCTCGGGGGAGGCGGGAGGGCACGGGGCAGGCTGCTCCCCGAAGTCGGAGCACGTGCGCAGACACCTGGCGTCATGGAGGTCCAGGGCACCTGGGGGGCAGCCAGCAGCTCTGGGTGGTGGGGGCGCAGGCCTCAAAGGCCAGGGACAGGGTGCGGGTGCGCTCTCTGCCCGTGTGCACTGCTCACCCTCTACCTCCGTTCCCTCAGGACATGCGGAAGCACGTGACCATGACCCTGCTGGACACGGAGCAGTCGTATGTGGAGTCGCTGCGCACCCTGATGCAGGTGAGGCTGCCAGCCTGCCCGGGGCCCCGAGCGCGGCCACGCCCAGTCTAGGAGGCTGTCAGACGTGCGGGAGCAAACCTGTTTCATGGACAGGGAGCCCAGGTCAGAGAGGAGGGAGGGATGGCCCTGGGACGCACCACCCCTCCCAGGAGAGCTCCCGTGGGACTGCCCCCGAGGAGGAAGCGGAGGAGGAAGCTTCCTCGGGGGCAGGAGAGAATGCAAAGGGGCCTCAGTGAGGCCAGAGCAGGTGCCCCCTCCACCCCACTGTCCTCCCAACTCCCCAAGGCAACTCGGTCTGAGCTGAGACTGTGAAGCCCCTCTGGTGGACGCCCCCCACGCTTTACTCGTGGACGGAGAAAACAGTTGTTGAGTGGGACGACCCGCTGAGCACCTGCTTGCAGGGCCCTGTTCCCGGGGGAGCCCAGTCCTGCTGGGACGCAGTTGAGTATGTGGGCACTCGTGAAGCTTCGAAGGGGCAACTGTGAGTCAGGGGACCGGGGAACTTGCCCTGGAGGAGGTGCTGGCCTCCCCCGACCGGTCCTCTGTGCAGCAGGAATAGCACGTGCGAAGTCCGGACAGGAGAAGCTCGGCACACGGGGAGGCCCGTGCGGCCCCGCAGAGCACAAGGGGTCGGCGAAGGGTGATGCTGCGGGAGCCAGAGGCACAGGGTCAGGGCCTTGGGTACCAGGAAGAGGCTTTGGACTCTGTTGAGGGACTTAGGAAGTTGGGGAGGCGCTCTGAGCAGGGTGGTGTACAGCCCAGCTCCGGCTTTATGACGTCTGTCAGCTGCTGGGAAGGTGGGTAGCAGAGAGGAGGCCAGGGCAAGGCCACTGAGGTCAGGCGAGGGAGGAGAGGCCAGGACCAGGGCGGAGGCGCAGGGAGAGAGGGTTGGGGACAGACATTTAGGAGGTGGACCGGCAGGCCAGGCATGGAACCTGGTTGGCTGCGGCGGTGAGGTGGGGAAGCCCAGAACGACGCTGGGGCTCCTAGCCTGGGTGACTGAGGCACGGGAGGAGCCCCAACTGGGCAAGGTGGGGTGAGGTGGTGAGTTCAGGTTCAGAAATGGGGGTATGGGTCTGGGGAAGCCCAGGATGGAGAGCGTGGATCTCAGCTAAGGTGGGGCCGGGCAGTCTCAGTCGAGGACCAGCCTGTTCCAGCCCCCCCAGGCAGAGGGAGAGCAAAGCGTAGAAGGGAGAGCCCAGGAAACGTCCAGAATATTCACTGATGCTCTCCGCAAACCCCACACCGGAGCGCCCTCCTCCAGCCGCGCTCGGGGGTTCCAGGGGAGCACACGTGACAAGGCCCTGGCTCCCGGAGCTCAGTCCCTGGCAGGGACTGACAGCACCCGACGGACCGACCACATGTGCGAACAAACGCTGATGCAGCGTGCACAGAGAGCGTAGACTGAATAGAATATTGTTCACCTTATGAAGGAGGGAAATCCTGACACGGGCTACGACACAGACGGGCCTTGGGACATCACACTACGTGAAATAAGCCGGTCCCAAAGAGACAGACACGGCATGATCCCGCTAACGTGAGGGGTCCAGAGTAGTCAGAGCCATAGAGACAGAGAGCAGTGTGGCGGTTGCCTGGGGCGAGGGGGTGTGGACACGGGGAGGCAGAGTTTCATGGGGACGCCTGGGGAGGAGGAGGAGATTCCGGAGGTGCGTGCCATGAGGCGGTGTTTCCACAGCAATGTGGATGTGACTGTCCCCAACTGTATGCTTAAAAATGGTTAAAATGGCAAATGTTCTGTTCTATATCTTTTACCACAAAAAACTACATGCTCTTATATATTTTTTAAAAGTGCACAGACAGCAGAGAACACAGGATGGGAGCCTGCCCGACATCGGGGGCGCGGGAGGCCTTCTCTGAGGTTGGGGTATTTAGCTGAGACCTGAAGGGCGGGTGGGCAGGCGTGAGCAGGGGAGAGGCTGGAGGGAATCGTTCTGCGGGGAGGGTGCCGCGGGAGCAGAGGCTGGGAGCCGGAGGAAGCCTAAAGCAGCTGGGGTTAGAGAGTGGCTGGCGGGCAGGGGGCTGGCCCTTATTGTAACCACAGGGACGTCATTGGAGGGACATCTGTTAGCCATCTCCAAACCGGAATTCCTTCTTTAAGACATGCCCTGGCTGCCAGCAGGAGTGGATGTGCAGGGGTCTGGCAGTGGGGCGGGGGACCTTGTATTGTCCCCTCGGTGGGAGTTGAAGGCATAGGGGTCAGACAGTCACTTGCCTCCCTGCTGGGTGATGCTAGCCTAGTCACCTTACTTCTCTGAGGCTCAGTGTTTCTGTCTGCAAAAGTGTAGCTACCCCTACATCCCGTCTCCCAGCACAAAGATTAAAAGATGACAAAGCTGCCCGTGCCTTGTTTGCAGACAGGAGGCCGACAGGGCCTGGGCGCGTCTCTATCTCTGAATCTCCTGGCGGCACCCTTGGAGTTCTGCAGTATCTGTGGGTGGAAAAGCTCAGGGAGGATCGTGCTGAGGGAGCCAGAGGGAGAGTTTTGGGTGGGGAGGGGTGGAGAGGGGCAGGAGAGTGTCAGCTGCACCTGAGGACTGCACTTGAAGCAGCCTTGGTGTGTCCAAAGGACTAAGGTCTGGCCCAGGGGTCCGGAGCCAGGGCACTGGCCTTCAAACTTGGCTCTACCTCTTAACCAGCCGTGTGACCGGAACAAGTTACATAACCAGTCTCTGCCTCAGTTTCCTTGTCCGTGGAGTTTGAATAGTAACAGCACCTGCGTCAAGCACAGATCACTGGAGAGCAGCATGTATAATTTAGCATACTGCCCGGCAGTCCTGCATGCGTGCGAGGGTGCACATAAAATCACACTTAACGTCGCATTAACTCGGCAAGGTGGATATTACAGTCCCTTCTTCAGATGAGGAAGTGGAGGCTCACAGAGGTTAGGAAACCTGCCCAGGGTCATCCATCTGTTTAGTGGTGTCCTAGCTCGAGCGGGCTGCTGTGACAAAGACACCATAGACTGGGTGGCTTAACCAAGTAGAATTTATTTCTCATTGATCTGGAGCCTGGCGAGTCCAAGATCAAGGTGCCGGCAGACGCGCTGTCTGGCGAGGACCCGCTTCCCCGGTCTGTAGACAGCCGTGCTTCACGGGTCCTCACTGGCACAAGAGCCGAGGGAGCTCTCCGGGGTCTCTGTCATGAGGGCGCTCATCTCACTCACAGGGCTTTACCCTTAGGGGCTACTCACCTCCCAGAGCCTCAGCTCCAAATAACACCATACTGGGGATTAGGTCCCAACATAGGAATTGGGAGGTGGGGGGCACAAACAGTCTGTAGTAAGTGGTAAGACTAAAAACAGTACTTACTATACGCACTGTACATAAGCTAGTTCATAGTAAACCTCACTATAACGCCCCTTCCACAGATGATGAAACAATACAGAGAGTGAAGCAACTTGTTCAAGGTCACAGAACTAGGAGGCACTGTAGCCTGGGCTGACCCCGGCAGTCTGACTCCGCAGTGCCCCCCTCAGTCCCCCAGCAGCCTACGCTGCCTGACAGGTAGCCCGACAGCCTGGACTGCGCAGCCGTGGCGTTCCCTCCACGTGACCGCTGCCTCACACTGATTGGGATCGTTCCTACAGGCCAGGAGCTTAAAATGACGAAGTTAAATACCAAGGTTAACAGACAGAAGGAGGCGGGGCTTCAACCCAGGTCCTGAGGCCACACCCTTCCCTCGGTGCTACTCTCACCCAAGCTCTCAGCCAACCCAGCTCCTTCTCCGAGCACTCCTGACGCTGTCTTCCCCACGGCGCTCACTTTCTGTCTTCTGACCTGCTGTGTAATGAGTTTACTTAAGGTGCCTGTTTTCTCCCTCCCTCCGCTAAAACGCCAGCTCCACAAGCGCAGGGACTTTTGTGTGTCCACCAACGTGGCCCTGTGCCTAGAAGGCCAGACTCACAGTAGTTGCTCAGCGAGTGTGTGGCGAGTGAATGCAGATGATGGCTCCTAGCTGGTTCTGTATTGGGTTCTCACTGTTTATTTCCACCCCCTGCTGTGTGCCTGCTTCTGTGTGGGGTGTTGGGACCTGGAGGTGAGCGGTTTAGCTCTGCTCCTTGCGGGGCCGCAGACCCCAGCCGGAGTGAGACGCTGGCTCAGCTGGACCAGTGCTGGGAGAGGAAGGCTGCCTGCCTGCCTCCTCACCATCACCCTCTGGCCTTTTCAGAACCCCCAACCAGGTGAGAGGAGGTTTCTGTTGAGCTTTACTTCTCAAACTTGTCTTACAAAACAAGCCAGATTTTAAAAAATGTTTAATGTACATTTTATGACAACGTTGCACATGTGTTTTCAGATGGGGTTTTTTTTGGCCTGCAGTTACAGTTCTGGCCAGGAGAGGGCAGCCTCCCCATGAGCATACTAGCTGCTGAGCAAGGGCTATTTATGCTCTTGCAGGAAACACCATTGAATGCAGATTTGAAGTGAAAAATAGGAGGTTAGTCACAGACTGACCAGCAGATCTGAAAGCTGTTAAGTTATTGTTCAGGTAGTGTCACTAAAAGCCTCCAGTAACTTCCCATAGGCCCTCCCACACACCTCCCTGCTTCATTAACCCCACAGCAATTATCGTCTTTGACTTACGTGGTTTCCACAGGTAAGCAGTTCTAAGGCACATTCTTCACGTAGCATCTCTGAAATCAAGGTTCACTTTATAATTGAATGAATATCACCATTTAAGTGGCAGCAAATTTTTTTCTTAAAGGTACATCTTAGATTTGCTGAAAGGTGGTTTGTTTTTCTTTATTGTTTTAGTCGTGTATTTTATCTGACTAGATTGTAAGCTCTGTCAGGGCAGGGACTTTGGTGTTCCTCATTCACTGCTGTCACCCAGTTCTTGAACGGTGCCTGGCACATAGTAGGTGCAGGCTTAGTGTGTGTGGTTCATGCAAGGAGCCCAGCCTTCTTGCTTTCCTCACTCCAAGCTCTGCTTGTCCATGCATTCAACCTTTCCTGAGCCCCCTCACGCCCACCTGGGCCAGGCGCTGGGCTGCAGTGTGGGGCATAAGGTCAGGTCTTCCTGTCTCCCTCCTAGGGGCTCTGCATCTAATGAGGGAGACCCAGGATGCAGGACCCCTGAGCTGCAGGCCTGGGTGACTTGGTGTGCACCTATGCCGGTAGTTTGGGGTGCCTCTCTCTGAGCGGGCCCGTACTGACCTCATGGCTTCCCCAGGGCTACATGCAACCACTGAAGCAGGCAGAGAACTCCTTACTGTGTGACCCGTCACTGGTGGACGAGATCTTTGACCAGATCCCGGAGCTCCTGGAGCACCACGAGCAGTTCCTGGAGCAGGTGCGGCACTGCGTGCAGACCTGGCACGCCGAGCAGAAGGTGGGACACCTGCTCATCCAGTCGGTGAGTGCCCCTGCGGCCTGTGGCTGCAGCCCCCACGCACCTCCTCGGTGGGGCCAGCTGCTGCTGTGGACCCCCCACCCTGCCTCACCTGGGCACGGATTCTGATCCCAGATGTAATCTCAGGATTTGACCAGACACTGGTACTGATCCCAGACTCTGGGTTGACCTGAACGTGGACACTGCCCAGCCCTGGGTCTTGGCCAGACTCTGGTGGGGACCTTAATCCCAAACAGGCACTGACCTGATCCCAGACCCAGCGCAGGTTGCTGGCTCTGACCTACCCTAGTCCTGACCCTGAACTGGCGCTGACGCTGCCCCAGACTTCAAAGGGATGCTAGTACTGACCTCAGCCCCTGCCTTGTCTAGCTTTCTTCTCCATCAGATATTCCAACAATAATAACTAACTATTTGCCACTTAATATGTGCTAGGCATTGGTCTAAATACATTGCACAGGGTGGGGCAAAAGGAGGTTTACAACTGTGAGTACGCGAAACGCGGGGTTTATTCTTGAATTAATGTTTATTAAGTGCTGTATTATTTCCCATCGAACAACTGTAAACCCACTTTTGCCCCACCCTGTATATATCAACAACTCCAGGAAACAGGTGCTCTCGTTGCCCTGCATTTAAAGGTGATGGCTCTGTGGCAGGGAGAGAAAATAACCCGATCAGAGGCATAGTCGGCGAGAGGCACAGGATCCAACCCCCAGACACCTGCTTCTAGAGCGCCAGCTCTGTTCCACCTTCTGTTCCCTTCACCCTCCATCTGTGAGCTTTCCGGGGTCCGACAGGAGCATTTGAGATCCTGCGCCCTGGTGTATTTTATCAGTTTGGCTCAAATAAGTGCTCATAAAAGTTAAAAAAAGAAATCCTACAATAGTGACTGGGACCTTTGGGAAAGAATTGGCTTCAAAGCTCAAAAAGAACTGCAAAAGCAAAACTAACAAACATTTAACCAAATGCCTGTAAAACATAACATGCCATTTTTTAACTGTTAAATTTAGAATTCATTTATAAGAATTTGATTACATTAGAAAAGTTTAAGTTACATTTTGTTATTTTGCCAGAATTCCCAAGAATGCATGATGATGATGAATAAATTATAGCCAAATAAAAACTACATGGTTACTCAGAGCCAAAAAATTTAAAAAAGCAAAATTGTAAAACTCCTTCCAAAAATTTTACTAGCAAAAAAAAAAAGATGTACTATTTTTATGGGATGTGGGTGTGTTTTCATGAGTTTGAGGTGACGTGGGTGGGCCTCGGGCCTAAGAAGGTCTCAGAAGGCCCCTGCTGTCCTGAAAGCAGCGTGAGGGGACCCTTGTTCTGGAGGTGCAGCTGAGACAGGAACCAGGGGCCCTGACTTCAGCCAGCGCTTCACCCAGGAACCCCCACATTTAGTCCAGCTGTCAGCCAGGCAACAGGTGTCAGCCCCCAGCTGGGCACCCCTCGCTGAGCAGGGCTTGACTGGGTGGGGTGGGGGTGCCTGTCTCCTTGGAGAGGGAGATTGGCCTGAGTGTCAAGGGAAGCCAGAGACCAGGTGTAGTTCTAGGCGGACCCCTAGTGCGATCAGGGAGTGCTTCCTGGAGGAGGCAGAGCTAGAGCTCAGCCTTGAGGAGGGGTTGGATTTGGGTGCGGGAAGGGCGTACCTGCTGGAAGGAACACAGGAGCAAAGGCCCAGCAGCTGGAGCAAAGCTGTCACTCAGAGGAGAGCCGGGCGGCGGGGGGCAGGGGGACCTGCCTGCTTGGAAGTGAGAGAACCTGGTCTGAGCTCATAGGACACATCCAGGCACACGCAGTCATGCACACACACACGGATAAGACACACGTGCACGTGTCTGCACATAACACACACCTGATCACACAGTCACACACAGCGCGTATACACAACACTCAGGAGCGCCCACCTTACCTATCAGGGACTGTATCATTTTTAACTGGAGGGGAAGGATGTTGGCTCCTGAATCAGTGGAAACCGGGACAGGCTGGGGTGGGGCAGGAAATGCCTTAAGGGTCCCCAACCTGCGTCTTCACCCGCAGTTCTCCAAGGATGTCCTGGTCAACATCTATTCTGCCTATATTGATAACTTTCTCAATGCAAAGGACGCTGTACGTGTGGCCAAAGAGGCGAGGCCTGCCTTTCTCAAGTTCCTGGAGGTACTGTGGGCCAGGGCTGGGGGGAAGGAAGCCACCGTCATCTTGGACCAGTTTTGGGGGCCCAGGAGCTTCCAGCCTGGGCACCACGGTCCTAGTCTGTGGGTTCAACCTCTGCCCTCAGGCTGAGCTGGAGGGGCTTCTTGGGGGCTGGTCCCTGGACAGTCCCTTCTTTGCATGTCATTCCTCACGTGGCCACCCCCGGCCCTGTTTTGGATTTCAGCAAAGCATGCGTGAGAACAAGGAGAAGCAGGCACTGTCTGACCTCATGATCAAGCCCGTGCAGCGGATCCCACGCTATGAACTTCTGGTGAAGGTGGGCAAGCCCTGGAGGTTTGTGGGGATGCAAGGGGCTCTGGGGCCTGGTCCCCAGGTGAGGAAAGGAAGTCCTCCCTGACATCTACCCATAGTCCTTCCTGCTGCAGAGCCAGCGTGGGGCCCTGGGTCCCAGCAGAGCAGCTGGGCAGGCAGACCTAGTCCCCATTCTCACCCCAGGACCTCCTGAAGCACACGCCCGAGGACCACCCGGACCACCCACTCCTGCTGGACGCTCAGCGGAACATCAAGCAGGTGGCTGAGCGCATCAACAAGGGCGTGCGGAGTGCGGAGGAGGCAGAGCGGCACGCCCGCGTACTGCAGGAGATCGAGGCTCACATCGAGGGCATGGAGGATGTGCGTGCAGCCCCACCCCACCCTGCCTGTGCCTGTGTCCCTCTGTGGTCACCTGGAATCGTGGCCGTGTCCACATCCACAGTGGTGTCCACGTCCACAGTGGTGTCCACAGTGTGTTTGCATCGTGTCTACCAGCGTCTCCACCTTCCCTCTTCCACATCTGTCTCTGGCCTTGTGTCCTGTGGCCTGACGGCATCAGGAGGGTGGATGGGATGTTGCCTCCATCGGCCTGGCCCATAGAGTGGGGCCACGGGGTCACCAGGGCCTGGGGGGGCGGTGAGGATCAGTAATCAGCCTGCAAAACACCTTGTACCTCCTGCCCCACAGCTCCAGGCCCCTATGCGGCGGTTCCTGAGGCAGGAGATGGTCATCGAAGTGGTAAGAAGTGTCCTAGTGTCTCTCTGCTTGTCCCTACCCCCACCCCCACCCCCACCCGGTTCATGCTTCTGCTCGTACCCACTGCCCACGGCTCTCCCTGCTCTTCCGCCCCAACAGGAGCCCTGGGTCGAGTCCCACCCGTACCTCTGCCTCTGGGCAGCTGTGGGAGAGTCCCGCCCCTCCCTGGGCCTGGCTGTCCCCTTGGGCACTGTGGGCAGGAGGGTGGGCCTCTGGGCCTGAATGCTGCCTCGGGCCCCACAGAAGGCAGTTGGAGGCAAGAAGGACCGGTCCCTCTTCCTGTTCACGGACCTCCTGGTGTGCACCACCCTGAAGCGGAAGTCGGGCTCCCTGCGGCGCAGCTCCGTGAGTCTGTGAGTGGCTGGGGCGGGGTGGGGGCTCGGAAAGCGGGGGGCGGCCGCCCCTCCCTGGGCCCCACGCCCCTGCCCTGGCCAGAGCACCCCTTGGCTCCCCACAGGTACACGGCCGCCAGCGTCATTGACACGGCCAGCAAATACAAGCTGCTGTGGAAGCTGCCACTGGAAGATGCGGACATCATCAAAGGTGGGGCTGCCTCAGGCCTGCGGGGGGTCTGGGTGTCGGGGTCTTCCTCTGAGAGGCCCTCCTCGCGGGCTTGGGCTGTGGCCAGGCTGGCTGCCTATCCGTCTACTTTTCTGCTTTGGGCCCTCACTTTCCCCCCCAGTATGAGGGGCCCGGCACGTGGGACCTGATTGGCACCCAGAGCCAGGCCAGGGCTGGTCCACGAGGACCGCCTGCTGACTGGCAGGGACCTGGCCCAGGCTGGCGGGTGGGCTGGGCGGGGGTGGTGCCGGGAGCACAGACGTGCCGTCCCTTATCGGCCACTGACTCTGCAGACACGCTGAAGTGTCTCCTGTTAGATGACAGGCACTGTCCTGGCCCCGCAGCCCTGCACGCAGGGACACGGACCCACTCCCGCCAGTCCTCATGCCAGTGTGGTCAAAAGGCCAGCTGGCCGGAAAGCTCGTGCTGTTTGGGGCTGTCAGGAGCTGCTCCTCCTGCTGTGTGTGTGTGTATTGCTGTCTGTCCATCTGCCTGTGTGTGTCTCTCTCTGTCAGTCTGTTCTCCTCACTGCTCTGAGTCTTCTCTGCTTCCTCCTAACTCTCTCGATCTGTCACGCCCTTTTCCGTATGGGCCATCCTCCCTCCCTCCCCCTGGGCCCCAGCTGCTCCAGGATCCACCTAATTGAGGGGTGTTTGGTCGAATGCTGGCGTGGGCATCTCTGGGCGGGCAGCAGTTCAGGCCCAGACTCTGTCCCTAAGCTCAGTGGGGGTGGTCCCCAAGGTGAGGAAGGGGCTCGCTCAGCCAGGTGAACCCAGACCTGACCCACCCGGGCCCCTGTGTAGGAATCCAAGCTGACTGTTGGCCCAATTCGTGTCTCACTGGAGAACCAGCTGGCAAATGATTGTCTGTAGGTCAGGTGTCTAGGCCTGGTCCAGTCAGCTACAGCCAGAGGTGGGACGGAGGGTGACGTGGGAGAGACCGTGGCCACCCGGGCAGTGAGAGCTGTGGGGACAGTTTCCCTCGGAAGGAGCAGGAGGTCAGACCAGCCCTGGCTCGTCTTCCGCCGCCTATCTACGCTGCCCGGCTGTGCGCTCCCCCGCCAGGCAGCGCGGGGCGTGGGGGTGCTGTCAGTGGTCAGGCTCGCTATAGACCAGAGAAATCCAGGATGTCAGCGCATTGCTCCCACCTTCGTGGAGGAATAAAGTCCTGTAGTCAGCAAATTTGCCTGCCCGAGGCCCTGCCTGCCCAGCCGGCTCCCCTTGCAAGGCTGCCCCGTGCAGCGGGCCAGCTCTCCAGCTGCAGCCTGCGTAATCTGCAGGGCCACCTGCTGTTCATGCTTTGTGCTCTTCCAGGGCGTTCTCCAGGGACCCAACACGCTGTGCTGTGCAGCTCTGAATTAGGCCTAGCCCCTGCTCTCAGGCCCGGGGTCTCTCTGCAAGCCGCCTGCTAACTCCACTCCTGGGCACTTGGGGTTTGCAAGCTGTTTGTCAGGCCACTCCCCACACCCAGCTGCAGGTTGGACAGTGAGGGGAGGGGTGCCTGTCCAAGCCTGACCTTGTCTGTCTCTGGATCTGTCCGTGGCCTTCCTCTATCCCCACCAGGGGCATCCCAAGCCACTAACCGGGAGAGCATCCAGAAGGCCATCAGCCGCCTAGACGAGGACTTGACCACCCTGGGCCAGATGAGCAAGCTCTCTGAGAGCCTTGGCTTTCCGCACCAGGTCTGCATCTGCTGCCTGAGGCTGCCCTGAGCTGGGAGTGGGGTGGGGAAGTACGGCCTCACTGCGTCTGAAGAGGACAGGGCCTGTCCTATCTGTGGGGGTCATCCCCTTGGTGGAAGAGGGGAGGCAGAGCCCCATTTTCTGTGTGAGGGGAGAGGCAGGGCCCCACCCGCATCCCCAGGGCAGGAGCAGGCTGTGGGGAGATGGGAGAGCCTGAGGCCTGGGACTCCTGCCCACAGAGCCTGGACGACGCGCTGCGGGACCTCTCGGCCGCCATGCACCGGGACCTGTCCGAGAAGCAGGCGCTGTGCTGTGCGCTGTCCTTCCCCCCCACCAAGCTGGAGCTGTGCGCCACGAGGCCCGAGGGCACTGACTCCTTCCTGTTCGAGTTCCCCCACCCTGACGCCCGCCTTGGCTTTGAGCAGGCCTTCGATGAGGCCAAGCGGAAGCTGGGTGAGCCAGGGCCGGGCCAGCACCCTCCTCCCAGAACCTCCAGGCAGCGGTCACAGCTGTCAGAGACACCGGGAGCCTGGGATTCCAGGACCGCATGTCCTCTGCTCCAGTCCCTGCTGGCGGGAGGGTGGACTAGACTTCTGCAGTGAAACACAGGACTCCCCAGGGCCTCTGGGCAGAGAGGAGGGTTCCATGGATTGGGGCAGCTTAAGTCAGAGGCCCCACGTGGGAGAGGGTGGCTGGGGACCCGTCATCTCCTCACACACACTGGGAGGAAGCCTGGCTCAGGGCAAGCTGTGGATTGAGGTCTGTGGCTTAGAAGATTCTTAGAGACCAGCTGGGAGCTTAAGGCCAGGGACAAGGAGGGCATAGTCCACAGCCACCTCATTCCCCGTTGAGAGACCCTAAGCGGCAGGGGAGGAAGAGACATGGGCGAGGTCAGGAACCAAGATGAGGTAGATGCTTAGCAGTGTCTGTCTGTCTGTTCACCTCCACTGTAGCATCCAGCAAAAGCTGTCTGGACCCTGAGTTCCTGAAGGCCATCCCCATCATGAAAACACGCAGCGGCATGCAGGTGTGTTCATGTACCTGGGTCACATGGGTTTGCATATTCAGAGACAGCACGTGTTCTTGTGTTTTGTGTTAAAGTTACATACGTGTCTTGAGTATTGCATCTGCTCCCTATGTTTCTGAGTGCACACCTCTCTCTGCACATGCTCACAGACACTGCATGTGTCACATGCTCATGGATGTGTTCACGCATGTCTGCATGTGAACAAAGGCTGTACAAGTGGAAGGAGTCTGGTTCATGTGCTTGTATGAGCTCGTACTTATGTATAAAAGTTATCATTTTCACATTTGCTGCGTGCATACGCATGTTCGGGGTGTATGAATGTGCACATGCATGAGTGGATGATACTTATATCACAGGCATGTGCATTTTATGTGTAAAGCGTGTCACATGGGCTGTGTGCGCACAGGTAGGCAGAGGGCAGTGCTGGGAACCCCTGCACACCCGTGTGGGCCGACCTGTCCTGCCCTGCTGGTGGGAGCCAGCGGCGATCTCTCCATTCGCCTTCCCCTGCCCATTCGTGCCCCTTGCAGTTCTCGTGCGCGGCCCCAACCCTGAGCAGCTGCCCGGAGCCCGCGCCAGAGGTGTGGGTGTGCAACAGTGACGGCTACGTGGGCCAGGTGTGCCTGCTGAGTCTGCGCGCCGAGCCCGACGTGGAGGCCTGCATCGCCGTCTGCTCCGCGCGCATCCTCTGCATCGGGGCAGTGCCCGGCCTGCAGCCCCGCTGCTCACGGTGAGGCCCCTCGTGGGCAGGGCCACCGCACTGAGTTCCCCTGTTCGGCCCGCCCAGGTTACCCCTGGTGGTGGTGGCTGTGGGCTGTGCAGTGGACGTAGGTGGGGCCTTGGGGGCGTGTCCATGGGTGGGGCCTGGTGGGCTTGCCGGGGAGTGGAGCCGGGCTGAGTCTGGGCTCCTGGGGGCTCTCATCCCTGCCCTTTTTGTCTCCCAGGGAGCAGCCTTCATCTCTGAGGAACCCCCAGGAGTCGGCACCCGAGCCTGCTGGGCCGGAACTGGATGTGGAGGCCGCAGACGAGGAAGCAGGGACGCTGGCAGAGTCCGGGCCCCAGCCCTGCCTACACATCTCCATTGCGGGATCGGGCCTCGAGATGGCCCCTGGCCCCACCAAGGGTGACCCCCGCCCAGAGTTGGTGCCCTTCGACAGTGACTCAGATGATGAGTCCTCACCCAGCCCCTCCGGGACCCTGCAGAGTCAGGCCAGCCGGTCCACCATCTCCTCTAGCTTTGGCAGTGAGTGCCCAACTTAGAGCTGTCAGGCAGGGTGGACTGCCCAGAAGGGGGCAACCCAGAGGGTTCTGATGGGTGAGGAGGGACCTGCATAAGCACAGGCTGGGATCGAGTGTCAGGACACCAGCACACAGAGCAGGGGGGCCAGCGAGGTGGACAGGGCAGTGACACTGAGGCCCCAGAGGGCGGTGGGACAGTCAGGCCAGGTCCTGGAATGACTGACGAGTTAAAGATGGAGGAGGGGGTGGAATGGTTGGCCCCTTTGTCCATGGGACCGTGGCGGGTTGGAGGGGCCAGGCTAGGACTGGGAGCCGACAGCGCCGAGCTGCCGGTGGGCAGGCTGACAAGGCCGGAGCTGATGCAGAGGCCTCGGGGTTGAGGAAAGCAGCTGTGGGAGGCCCTCGGGAGGAGACGGAGGCCCAGAGAGGGATCAGGGCTCAGGCCTGGCAGAGGGGAATGGAGACAGAGACCTTTGTCCCCCTCAGATGAGGAGACCCCGAGCTCCAAGGAGGCCGCGGCAGAGACGACCAGTTCCGAGGAGGAGCAGGAGCCCAGCTTCCTGCCGCTGTCCGGCTCCTTCGGGCCCGGTGGCCCCTGCGGCACCAGCCCGATGGATGGGAGAGCGCTCCGCCGCTCCAGCCGGGGCTCCTTCACCCGGGGCAGCCTGGAGGACCTGCTGAGCGTTGACCCCGAGGCCTATCAGAGCTCCGTGTGGCTGGGCACTGAGGACGGCTGGTAGGGACACGGAAGGGGCTGGGGTCACAGTGCTGGAACCCTGAGCTCCTCGCTTTGGGAATCACAGGGTTTTCTGAAGCAGGAGCAGGAGGGCTTTGGGGCAGACCCCAGGGGCACTGCCCCTGCCCCCGGGCCGCCGGTGGGTCTGGAACTCACAGGGAGGCTGTGGGATCTCAGTACCTTGGGCAGCACCTGGCACGGAGGAGACGGTGGTGGAGACAGAGGTGGAGGGATGGCTCAGGGACGGGCGTGCCCACGCACGTGTCACAGGTGCCGTCCCCGATCCACAGTGTCCACGTGTACCAGTCCTCCGACAGCATCCGCGATCGCAGGAACAGCATGAAGCTCCAGCACGCAGCCGCTGTGACCTGCATCCTGTAAGGCCCCCGGCCGCCCTTCGGTCAGGCCCTCCTCAGACGCCCCTGCAGACTTCCTCTCTTCCCCTGGGCCCTGCTGCTCTATGGGCCCCTCCTGTGGTTGGCCGCTGGAGGCCAGAGGCCTGGCCCCAGGCTGGCTGTGCCTCTCACACTGTGGCCTTGGGGAAGTCAGTACCCCTGCATAGATGCAGGCTGTCTCACCTGTGGAGGTGGCCTCTCGGGAACCACAGCCGTGTTGTCTGTGGTGTCCTTGGCCCCAGGTGACCTGCTTTGGTCCCCTGAAACCCCTGACTCCCCTTGTTTTCTCCTGCTTAGGTATCTGAATAACCAGGTGTTTGTATCTCTGGCCAATGGGGAACTGGTGGTCTACCAAAGAGAAGCAGGTGAGGCCCAGCCCCCCCCGAGCCCCGGAGCCCCGGAGCCCAGTGCTGGTGTTGGGGCACCCTCCTGGGAGCGGCTGGGCCCCAGGGCCCTGCATCTGCGGAGGGGGCTTTGGGCAGCTCCCAGGTGTCCTTGTTTGTAAATGGGGTTGTTAGCACCTCGTTGCAGGAGAGCGTGAGGCTCAAACGCAGCACTGACCTGAGTCTGCTGTTCTCCTTACCCCACCCCCACCCCAGGTCGTTTCTGGGACCCCCAGAACTTCAAGTCTGTGACCTTGGGTGCTCAGGGGAGCCCCGTCACCAAGATGGTCTCTGTGGGCGGGCGGCTGTGGTGTGGCTGCCAGAACCGAGTGCTGGTCCTCAACCCGGACACGCTGCAGCTGGAGGTAGCCATTGGGGTGGGGGGTGGCGGGGACGGCCTTAGGTGAGGTGGGCCTACGGGAGAGGGTGATGAGCCTGCAGGGGGGCATGGAAAAGCATCCAGCTGTCCAGGGAGGGGCCAGTGATTGCTCTTAAACCCCTTCAAGCTTTGACGTCCTCTGACCCTTAAATCACTCAAATTTCACGGGGAAAGGGCACCTCCATTTTAGTTCCTGAGGATTAAGTGGGAGGCTGCAGTGAAAGCTTGGATGGGTTGGTCATCGAGACCGATCGGGGTGCGAGGGGCAAGGCTGTTTTGCCGCTGATGCCAGCAGGCTTCCTGGAGAGGTTCGGTGTGCGGTGTGGGCGATGAGGGAGGGGGCGGTACTGGTGAAGCACAGGCAGGTAGGGGCCCGGGAGGCGAGCTTGCCGGTCACCCTGCTGTTCTCTGCCCCGCCCAGCACACGTTCTCCGTGGGGCAGGACTCCAGCCGCAGCGTGGCGTGCATGGTGGACTCCAGCCTGGGCGTGTGGGTGACTTTGAAAGGCAGTGCCCACGTGTGTCTCTACCATCCAGACACTTTTGAGCAGCTGTCCGAGGTAGACGTCACACCTCCCGTGCACCGGATGCTGGCAGGTAGCGGCCTCGGTCTCCTACCGTCCCCCGCCAGAGCCTCTCGGCCGGTCATCGAGGCTGAGCCAGGGCCAGGGCCTCAGCTCCTGTCTGTCTCCCACCCCAGGCTCGGACGCCATCATCCGGCAGCACAAGGCTGCCTGCCTGCGGATCACGGCGCTGCTGGTGTGCGAGGAGCTGCTGTGGGTGGGCACCAGCGCCGGCGTCGTGCTCACCATGCCCACCTCGCCCAGCACCATCAGCTGCCCGCGCGCGCCCCTCAGCCCCGCGGGCCTAGGCCAGGGGCACACCGGCCACGTCCGCTTCCTGGCTGCAGTCCAGCTGCCAGACGGCTTTAACCTGCTCTGCCCGACCCCGCCCCCTCCCCCGGACACAGGTGGGTCTGCGGTTCCTGCCCCTCCGCAGGGGTCCTGGACTTCCGTTCTCGAACTCCGGCCTGTCCTGCCAGAAGAGGTGTGGGTGGGGGGAGTGTAATACAGAGCTGCAGGTGGCACATGTTACAGGAAGCAGACTAAGGAAACCCCAAAATAAACACGGGGGTGCATGTGTGAAGGGTCATGGGAGACGGGGAGTGAGCCATAAGCCGAGAAGAAGTAGAGCGCGGCGCACCGGGGGCACAGACAACAGGAAAGGAAGCCGGAAGTGATGCGAAGAGCAGGAAATAGAAATACCACCAGACAGCAGAACAGCGAGGCAGGACAGGAAACGGACTGTGAAAGTTAGGAAGGGAACAGACTAGGGACGATGCACATCAAGGAAGCAACAATCAGTGAAGTCTCGCTTTGGCAGCGCAGGAAACCACGATCGGGAGGAAGTGGCTGCGGGAATCGGGTGCAGAGGGGACCTCAGCGGCCTGACTGGGAGTGGCCACTGGGAGTAGGAATGAGTTTGAGGAGGACGGTAGATGTGCGGTAACCCAGAGGGACAGACAGTGGTGTGGGTCTGGGAGTGACGTCACTCCTGCCTGGAAGGTACAGGCAGGGGGTAAGAAGCTGTCTAACTGCCAGGAAGCGGGCATGTCTTCCCCAACAGGGAGTTCTCGGCCAATATGAAGTCGGATCCCCCACAGGAAGTGTGCACATCTTCCTTCCTACCTCCTGGGGCGCTGCAGCTTAGGCCCTGACAGGGACAGTGCAGCCACCAGTCACCCCAGGCTAATGGGTCCTTCCCCTCCACCCCCAGGCCCCGAGAAGCTGCCATCACTGGAGCACCGGGACTCCCCTCGGCACCGAGGACCCACCTCAGCCAGGCCCAAAATGCTGGTGATCAGTGGAGGGGACGGCTACGAGGACTTCCGACTCAGCAGCGGGGGTGGCGGCAGCAGCGAGACCGTGGGCCGCGACGACAGCACAAACCACCTCCTCCTATGGAGGGTGTGAGCCTGCCCAGTGTGGCTGAGGACGTGGCCGCCCCTGCCCTCGGCCTGCTTGCCTCTTCCTGACCCACACACAGACTCTGCCCGGGGTGTCCGACCAGGGGCTCACCTGTGCCTACCTGGGCTCCTCCCATTTTCTCGGAAGCATTCCTGATGGAACACCTGCCGGGCGGCGGGCCCAGGCCTTTCCTGACCCCCTGGCTGCTCCCGTGCTCCCACCGTGAGGGAGGCTGGTGGGGGGCAAGAGGGCTGCCCAGGACCTCTGTCCCTGGAGCTTCTACCAAAGACACGGCCGGGCCTGGGCCCCACCGGGCTGGGGAGGGCCATGTGCAATATGTGGAGGGTTTTCTGGGGGCCGCGGGAGGGCTGGGGGTGGAACCCTTTCCCGTGTACAGTATTTATGTTTCTTTTTAGATGTGTACCTTCCCAAGCACTTATTTATGCAGTGACCTAGGGCGGGGAGTGATTGGAGGAAATGACAGAAGGGGACACCCCATTCCTGCCCTGGGGGGCCACCCGGGACCCTGACCAAGCCTTCCTGGAGGGACCAAACAAACCCTGTCATTACATGCCCACACATGTGTGCACAGGCACACACACTGCGTGTTCAGGGCACTGGAGCACCGCCCCTTGACCCGCTTCCCAGGATCTCAGCCTCGCCTTGGTCGGGCCGCCCTCCAGCACTCAGCCAAGGGCCAGGCCCCCTCGGTCATCCAGCACCAGATGACGAGGAGGGTGGTGACTCCCACCTGGGGTGTCTGCCCTTGGCATTTCCTAGTTTAATGGCAGTGCCTTTGGTGATTTCCGAGTTTGGGGACACTGAGGGGCCTTGGACAGGGCTCTCTCCTGGCCTGGGCAGGAAGAGAAAAGGGCCCTCGCTGTCCTCGCAGTTGCCCCTGCCCCCGTGTCTCATGCACTGGCACACACGGTCACCTTGGGAGGGGGGCCTAGGGGCCCCTCACTCTGACCACTGAATCCTTCCCTTCACACCCCTCCCACCAGGGGCAGCCCCTCCAGGAGGGGTGCCCAAAGCCGAGGGGGCTGGACATGGCCTCTTCACTGGGAGGTGCTCGAGGGCAGCCTCTCGCCTGCCCCTGCACCCCAGGAGCCAGTCTGAACCCCAGCCCCCTAGCTCGCTCAGCTGCCGCTCCACCACGGTCTGGTTTCAGATGGGATTGGCTTGGTTCTGTTTCTGGGGTAGGCGGGTCATTGCGGTCTTAGATTATGTTTCTCTTGCTACCAAACAGTCATGTATTAACTTTCCTTGGATGATGAATTTTAAAGAGTCAATAAATAGAAACACCAGATGACTGCTCCCCATCAGTGGCCCAGGTGGCCTCCTGCCAGCAACGTAAGGGCTCCCCAGCTGCGTGGGCCTCCAGACACCCACTCACGTGCACAGAAGGGAGGCCTGGGAGACCCGGCAGAATGCTGGGATGGCAAGGCTGCCCCTGACTTGTGTTATCCTGGCAGGTCACCGCCTGTCAGGGTGCCGTTTCCTCATCAGGAAAACAAGGGGCTGTGCTAATCCAATGCTTGGTAATCATGGGTACGTGTTAGCATTCTTTACAGACTCGTGTGTACATATAAAGCAGGACACAAATTATATGTCCATGTAAATACACGTTCTCAGGCTCCCCTCAGGTCCTGAGTCAGTGGGTCTGGGATGGGGCTTTAATATGGAGCTTAAACACGCTGCAAGTGAAAGACTCGGCAACTGGTGTGCCTGTCTACAGCTCCTCTGGGAAGCCATTCCCCAGCAAAGCCTTGCATGAGGCTAGGGACTGACAGAGGCGAAGGTGAGTTCAGGCTTTGGAGCTGGGGTGGAATCCAAGTCTGTCTGATTTCTGGTCCAAAGAAGTGTATCATTAAGCAAAGTGTCATTAAGTCAGACACAAGGATGCAAAGGCCAGCAGCACCGGCCAGTCTGTGTAAGGGCAGAGCCCTTACCACAGGGCCTGCCTGCTGGACCCAAGGCAGTGACCGCCAGAAAAGGGCAGGTCATGCCTCTGCTCTGCTGAACATGCGCGAACACTTTCCACCCTCAGCGATTACAGTTTTACACAGACCAGTTGGTGGAGCTCAGGCTCATGCTTTGCAAATGTGTTTATATCAGTCACTTGTGAGGTACCTGGCTCGTGTTCCTCACACCGGCCCTGGGCAGCCGGTCCCAACTTCCAAGGACAGGGAAGAGTCAGGACCAAAAACCATCCCTTCTCCAAAGGGGTTCTCCAGGCGTCCCTTGAATTAGGGACAGTGGGCATGGTTTAGGTAGACATCTACCTCATGGGGATGGTAAGTCACAGAGAGGGATAGGGATTTACCTGAGGTCACACAGCAAGGCAGCATTGAGGCTGGGGGTGGGTGTAGAGGAAGGCTCCCTGTGGTCAGAAAGGTCAGAGGATGGCCCTTAAAACTCAGGAAGCACAGGGCTGGCCCCCAGGGGCCCTGTCATCAGAGTCAGCACTAGTCCAGGTCCAGAGGGTTTGGTGAAGGGAGAAGCAGGTATGGCTAAGGCCCTCGCTTAGACCTGGGTGGAACCTAGGGGGCGGGGCATGGGGACCAAGGAGTCAACTGAAGCTTCAGCCCTGGCCTCCCATCCCTGTGTGACCCTAGGCAAGCATCTGCCCTCTCTGGACATGAGTGACCTCTGAGAGCCCTTCTCATCCTTTGCACGCCTGCCAAACACCAAGTCTTCTGTCCTCACAGACGTTAAGCCACAGGTCAGGTTGCAGGAAGCTGCAAGGGGAAGTACTATTTCAGGCCCATTATGGCCAATGAAGAGCTGTGCCTGGCAAAGGCGAGTGAATGGACAGCCCAAGCTGGGTCAGAGCGAGATAGCAGGGCTGAACTGGGGAGGGAGACAGCATGCAGCAGTAAGTGGGGGCAGAGCCCAGATGCGCAGTTGTGGGGAGGACACGGCAAACACTGAGGGTGGGGGAGGAGACGGGACAGGCCTGGTGTTTGAGCCCAGTAGCTTTGAAGGAGCAGTTGTCCTCCTCATGGAGTCTCAGTAGGTCTTCAAAGCATCCTGGGTGGGTGACCTTGCACTCGGGTGAAGCTGCTTGCTTCCAGCCTGGTGGTGGAACTAGGCCTTGACTTCTATCTGTGTCACACCAAAGCCCAACCCCAGCAGGGTTCCAGATCAAACCAGGATCTGGGCCTAACTGCAGACAACCTAACCCTCAGGCCCAGTCAGCCCCTGCTCAGCTTCTGCCCTGCTCCAGGCTGAGCCCCACACTGGCCTCCTAGGCCCAGTTCCTCCCCAAAACAAGTCCGCTCTCCCCCCTGGAGCTAAGGCACAAACACAGGAGGGCAGCTCACCTTCCAAGGGGTAGGACTTGGCCAGCTGGGGTTGAGCCAGGCTCTCGGGACTGAAATCTAGGTCTGAGCCACCCTCCCATGCCTCCTACTGCTTTAGACTCCCACGTTGGAATTCCAGTGCAGCCAGCAGAGGGCGCCACCGTTCCTGGTTCACAACCCCAGAGGCTGACATGCTGGGAACCCAAGCCAACCACCACATCTTGTGCCTCTGTTCCTGTGGCGCAGGATCCATACTCCATGGAGCCCCTGCCCCTGCCTCTGATCACCATCACAGCTCATCCCAGTTTACTGGTGCCTTGAGCTGTGCCCCCTATGATCAAGGGCAGGTTTTCTCTGGGCTCACTGCACTGTGAGGGGTTCAAGGAGATGGTCTCTGAGGTCCCTGAGCTGAGATTATAATGCTAAGATTCTGTGGGTCCATCTGAGATGTCAGGAGTTTTAAAAGCCTGTGATTCTGAGAGTGCTTTATTCCCCAGCCTGTGGTTCTTGAAGCTCCATAAAAAGCCAATCTAAATCTCTCCTGTGGCCTCCACAGCTCCTGCCCTGTCTCCTCACTGTGGTGGCTAAATGCTCTGTAGGGCAGGGCCCCATCTGCAGCTTGCTGTGGTTCGGGAGTCAGAGCTGGCAGTAAATAATAATTGGGTTCCCTTATAACCTGAAGATGTGGGGGGTGGACTCTGTGTAGGCTGTGGCTCCCTGGGACCTGACCCTCTGGAGCTGCAGTCTGAGAGCTCAGAGTTGCCAGAACCACAGGAGGGACCGCCTCAGTCTCTTCATACCTGATCCTTTCTCCCAGCTCAGGTAAACTGCTACCCACCCTTACCACTCAGCCAGGCGGGGCAACCACATCCCCCCATGGAGAACTAGAACAACGTCAGGCAACAAATTGGCCACTCTTCAGATGAGGGAACGGAGGAGGGTGGGGATTAGACCAAAGCCTCACAAAGAACTGGTAGTGTAGGCAGGCCCGGCCCTCTGCAGGACGTTCCATTAATAGCCAGTGCTGCGTGGCCAAAGAGCGTATCCCCATTTGATCTGTCGAGTGGCATATGAAATGCCACTATACGAATTCCAGAACTTGGAACTGGGTACACTTACAAAGAAAACATTTGTGGGAAAGGGGTGGGGGTCCTGGGGTGCTCTGGCTGCCTCACCGGATCCCCAGCATGAGTCCTTTCTGGGCTCCCTCTGTGGGCCTGAATGTGGGGTAAGTGACCCTGGAGGGCCTCCAGTGACATACAAGGGGCTGAGGCCATGACCCTTCAGAGACCTGGAGCTCTTCCTGCCCTCCCCCCACAACCCAGGCAAGGCCTAGAGAAATGGAAACTCTTCCTCATCCCCTCCTCCCTCTGCAGGTGTTCAGTTCTCCTGGACTCTCCCGGACCCAGGGGACTCGGCCTTCCCTGCCCCCTCACCTCACAGCTTGGATTCTATGACTCAGTTTTGTTTGGATTCTTCATCTCCCCCAACAATCTATCGCCAATAGACTTATTTATGTTCCTCCATCTCTGCCTCAGCTGTGATTATTCTGATCCCAGCCAGGCCTCTGCCCCAAGCAGGAGGCCCTCCCTTCCCAACCTTGCTGTCCGGGGAGAGCCACCTGGGATCTTCTGAGTGGCACTAAGTGGGGGGCACTCTGGATGCTGAGCTGCTGCCTGTGGTTCCTGGCCCATGGCATCACACAACTTCCGGGGGCATGATTCACAGAGCTGGGAACACAATGTGGATGCTACCCTGGAGTCTCTAGTCACTGCCCTGCTGGGCACCCTAATGGCTGGCCATGGGAATCAGCAGGATGGGACAGCTATGGTAAGGAAGGGAGAGCAGCGTGTCGCCTGTTCTGCTGAAAGGAAGGACTAACTATCCTGGCAGAGATGGGTGGAGTGGAGGCAGAAAATGTGTCCTGGAGGCAGGAGATTTGGACTGAGCCCTGAGGAATGTGCAGGAGCCCACTAGGTGGGCCTCTGTTACAGATTCATTTTCACCAGGACTTCTGTCACCTTCTAGGTGGGGGTTTCTAGGGGCAGGCCTGGACTTCATCGACAAGACAAAGTGAGGTCATTCTCCTTGACTGCCAATTTCCAGGAGGGAACGAGACCCAGGAAGGGGCAGCGGTGGCCCCGCTGCCTGGTAATAGTGAGGGAACCCGGAGTAGCATCCAAGTCTCCAGTCTATCTTGCATCGCTCAACCCCTTCTTTTTTGGTTGGACGCCCAGCCTCTTCCGCTGTCCCCTGCAGTTCCGGGGGATGCGAGAGGTGGCGACACAGAGCAGAGCGGCGGGGCGAGAGACCCGGAGCCCCTCCGCGGCCCCAGGGGGAGGGGGACGCGAGCCGCTATCTGACGTCGGGGGCGGGGCGGGCGGCTGTGACGCGTGGGGGGTGGGGCTGTGCCCCGTACGGGCCGGCAGCGATTCATTCAAAAGGCGCGCAGCCTGGCGGCTGCCGGTGCGCTCGCAGAAGGGGGCCGGAACCTCCTGGAGCTGAGCTGCCGGAGCTGCGGCGGGCTGCCAGGTAAGGAGGGCACGCCGAGCCCCAGCCCGGGGTTCGCTACCCCGCGGCCGGGCCAGAGGGATGCGGACCCGAGTGGCGCCCACTGCCTGCCCTCGTCTGAGGAAGTTCAGCGGCGCGGCGGATGCCGCAGCCCCACGCCCCCCCGCCCCCGCGTCCTGTCCCGGAGTCTTCCGCGCCCGGGCTCCTGCCAGTCTCCGAGCCCCCCGCCCCGGGACCTCCGCGTCCTCCGACCGCGACTCCAGGCACAGTCGCGCGCAGTGTCGAAGCAGCGGCGGGGCTTGCTGTGTGAGAAGCCGGCGGGCCCCGGAGACGCCCTCGGCCGGGCAAACTTGGACCAAGACCAGGACCGGGTGCGGGGTGGTGCGGCTGCAGCGCGGGGCGGCCGAATGGGGGGAGTCTGGACGGTGTCAGCCCGTGACTGTGGGTGACACGGCGCCTGAGGCGGCCCAGCCCAGGCGAATGTGTGGTCGTGCCACCGGGCGGTGACGCGGGGCCGAGCGGGAGACACAGAGGGGCTCTGTGTTTGTGACAGGCAGAGTGTGTGTGTGTGAGAGTGACCCCGGCCCACTGTGAGTGAGACCCCGGGTCACTGGGGTCACTGTGTGTGTGGCATAGGGTGTGACCAGAGCAGGCCCAGGGCCGCTCTTAATGTGAGTGTGACATAGAGGGAGAGGAACCCCAGGTGACAGAGACCCAGCCGAGAGTCACTGGAGTCAAAGTGTGTTTGTGGGGTCAAGTAGTGTGTGTGTGTGTCTATGTGTCTATGCCTCGGGGCAATGAGTAAGTGGAGGAAGGAGGAGGGACCTCAAAACCCTGCGGGCAGATTGGGGGTGCTCTGAGGGAGGAGTGGGGAGCCGGGGGACAAGGGTCTCTCCAGGACTTTCCTCAAGAGGGCGCTGCTCAGGAGCTCAATTTAGTGTGGTGGGTGGACCCTTAGTGATTTGCCCTGGCAGAGGGAGGGGGCCACGGCTGGGCCACATCTGGTGAGGCGACACCTCTGGAGCACTTGGGGGCCTTGAGGTAGTCTCAGACTCCACCTCCCAATACACACACACGTGTCCTGGAGGCCTGGCAAAGCTCTGCTCCCCTGGTACCCTGTGTGCTCACTGGGCCTGGGCACCATCTCGCTCTGACTGCTCGCCCTGGGCCTCAGTCTCCCCACCTGCACACGGAGGTGTCAAGCTGTGAGTGGACTGTGCATCATCACTTTGGGATCCTCTGTTGTTTTGGGGTCCACCGCCTCTGTTCTCCCTTTCCTCTCTTCAGGCAGAAAAACTGCAGTTGGGGGTGGGGGTAGGCTGTCTGCTGCGGACACAGGAGCCCAGGGGCTACACTCAGGTAGGTGCTGATGACGGAGGGGCCAGGCCTGAAATTCTGATCCGCAGACACTGACTTCTCTGGCCCAGGTCTCCTTCCTCCCGCTCTCTGCGTACCAGCAGTGAGGGCGTGGACTTGTTTCCCATGAGTGTGGTCTCTGATATGGAGCCCTGGCACGGGGGCCCTTCAGCATTTGGGCTAGGCCTGTGTGAGGCGCCCACTGCCACGGTCAGGTTCATGTAGGGTGCAGGCCAGGAGGGGTGTGGGACCCCTGCTGAAGGATCTGGAAGTTCTGTCCTCCGCTGATACCCTCTGAAAATGTGGACTGCGTGCTGCTGGGGGCGAGGGTAGGAGGACAGGTGTGCGCCACACTTTATGGAGCACCCTTGTCAAATCCTCACAGTGGTTCTGACAGTGTGACTGTTTCAGAGAGGGAAGCTGAGGCTCTGTGAAGCAAGTGACTTGCCCAAGGTCACGTAGAGTCAGGACAGTGCTAGCACTGGAATTCGGGTCTTCTGGCCCTGAAGCCCTGTGAGATGCTTGGAGAGGGCTACCCACCTTCCCAATACAAGCAAACCTCGGACACATTCCGGGTTTGGTTCCAGGCTGCCGCAATCAAGCCAGTATCGCAATAAAGTGAGCCCTGATGCTTTTGCTGGTGAAGGGTCTCGCTTTCAATTTGCAGAAAACACAACACCTGTAAAGCACAATAAAATGAGGTATGCCTATAGCTGCTCATGGCTTCGCTGGGTTTCCTTCTCTCAAACCCAGGCCGGCAAGCATGGCCTTGCCAGGGCGTGCCATCGTGAGTTCTGAGTGTGGTGTGTGTTTACACACCCGTCTGAAACTTTGGGTTCTGTGGTCTTCCCGCTCTTCCTCCTCCTCCTTCTCCTCCTTCTCTCCCCGCCCGAACTCCCACCCCTAATCAGAGGTCACCAGAAAGACCTGTATCTTGCCTTCTAGAGCCTGCAGTTGGTTTTGGGACCAGGCCACATAGCTCTGAAGAGTATCGGCCCAGGCCACCGGGGTGGCAAGGATAACTGAGTCCCCGTTGACCTTCACCATACCTAAGAGACCCTGTCCCCCTCTTCAGAGTTGCCCTATGGTCCCTTTCCCAAGTCCACCCACACGCTGTGGTGGGGAGCAGGCTGCGAGTGACGTTGAGCTTCTGCCCCACCCTCCTGGGGCCTCGGCCTCCCTGTTTTTCCCTGAGGCCCCTACTAGCTCTCACCACTGCCGCTGCCTGGCCAAACACTGGAGCTGGGGCTCAGGGTGTCCCTCCGTTCTCTCTGGAACGGCTGGAGCTGTGCTTTGTGGGCCTGATCAGAATAGCTGTCTTGGTCTCCTGGGGCTGAGCCTGAGTTATTTCCATCCCCAGCACAGAGGTGGAAATAGCTCTGGGCCAGGAGGGGGGAGATGGGAAGGGCTAACCAAGGGTTAATCTCCTTTCCTGGTCTCAGTCTCAGCCCATGGAGGCCCCCGGCCCATCCCTGCCTGTGCCCTGCCCGAGCCAAACCTTTCTGGGAACTTGGGTCTCCTGGGATGATAGGAATGACAGTGGGCCGGGCCGGTTTGCACGTGTGGCCCCAGCTGAGCATGGTGTGATAGCCACTGGAGGAAGGTGTCTGTCCGGCCAAGGTCGTGGAGGGGCAGGGAGCACCCTGCCACTGCTCGGGGGCCCAGCCCCACTTTACAGAGGCGGGGACTGAGGGTCAGAGAAGCGCGGAGACTTAACCAAGAACCCCAGAACCCTGATACTCCGGCTCTCCCCCTCCAGCCAGGGCACCTCTGCTGGGTCCCCCATGTGTTCCCAGGCGCAGGCCCGGTCGCACCTTCACAAAATCAGGGCTCTCTCTTATGTCCCAGCTCTGGCCTGCCACCCTTGCCTCTCAGCCCCCATTTCTAGTTCCCCCACACCCTCCCTACAGTAACTGTTTCTGCCTCTAAAAGACAGCCCGTTCGCCATACCCCAGCATCCGGTCTTTTCCTCCCAAGAAGCTTTGGAACTTTACGTCTTCACCCTCATCTCTCCCTACAGGATGCCTGGCTCTACTCTGCCTTTGCTTTCGCTGACCACTCTTGCTAGAACCCTGCTGACCATTCAGGGGACAGCCCCAGCCCCCCTCACCCAGGAAGCCCTCCCGCCCAATGTGAGCCCCTCTTCATCATTGCAGTCCACCTGCCAGGTGTCCCCCTCACCTCTGGGAGCAGGCACAGGTGCGGGGCACCTCTGGGAGCCGCCTGCCCACTCCTGCTGCCCTGTCTGTCCCTGTGTGCTGGGGTGCACAAGGAGAGTGCAGGGTCTCTGTGCGGGGGCTGGGGTGAGGGCTCAAGGCCATGCGGTGGGCAGGGCGAGTTTGGGGCTTGCCCTGGGTCTTCCTCAGGCACGGCCCTTGCTCTGGGCCAGCCGAGGACACTCCCAGTGGAGGCCCTGCTGTGTGCCAGGCCCTGGGCACAGGGATCCTTGAGCGGTGCTGATGGGGACCCCCGCCCCTTCCCACGCTGCTCACTGGGAGCTGAGACTCAGAGAGGAGAGGGGACCTGCCCTAGACTGAGGCACATGGCCACTGGTGCCAGAGCCTGGTGCTCAGGCTCGCGCCCAGCTCCCAGTTGAGGGCTGTTCGAGCATCTGAGAGGGAGCAGCCTGGCTGCCTGCAGCGGGGGAGGAAGTGAGGGAGGGGCTGTTTAGCGCTTGGCCTGGCTGGGCGAGGCCAGGCGCCCTCTGCCACAGGGCCAGCCCTCCTCCCAGCATGGCCTGAGACCAGTCCCTGGGACCTGTCCAGCCCCATTCCCACTCAGTGCTGGGACTCCGGACGCACAATGGCACACCCTGGCGAGGCTGTGCTTGCCCGCCTGGGGTCTGGGACGTGGTCTCGGGCAGAACTTAGCACCCTCTCTGTGCTGAGCCCTTGGGTGCCGGCCGGGGCCTAGGGTTAGTGCCATCAGTTGGGGCTAGAGTGGCAGGGAAGAAAAGAGGGAGCCGATGCTTGTCCCCACTGTGCGTCCAGCCCTGGGATGAGGGCCTGAGGCTTTCACACGCTCAGCCTTTTGCCCAGAGGGCCCGCAGTCCCCTCCAGGTCCAGGTGGGGGAAAGAAGGCCCGGAGGGGAGAAAGGGCTGGCGAGAGCCTGGTGCCTCTGGGATCCTAACCCGGGTCTGTCTGCCTGGAAGGCCAGAGCTCTTCCCTGGGCCACCCTGGGAAAGATGAGAGCTCTATAAATAAACTGCCCATGTGGCCCTGAGTATGTGCCCTGGCTACTTGGCACAGACAGAAAGCGGTGGAGGGGCCTCTGCAGCCAATTAGAGGCGGGGTCTGAGTGTGTGGCATCCAGGAGGGGTACTTGAGCTGGGACCTGCACGCCCTCACTGTGCAGAGGAGCAGGGAGCTCAGGGAGGGACCTGGGCGCCCACAGCCCCCGGCCCTGCAGGGTACCCAGTTTCCTGCGTGTACCCCCCTTCCTCCCTCCCCTGGGGGAGACCACAGACAATGATGGCTGAAGGGGCCAGGGGAGGGGACAGTCCACCCTGACAAGGAGGACTTCCTGCAGGAGGTGATTCCCAGGCTGAGGCCTGATTGTAAAAAGAGCCACTGTTCCTCTGTGAGCTCGGGATCCTCTGGGCACGCCAGGAAGTCAGCAGAGCAGACACAATTGCCCAAAGTTATAGAGGAGGAAACTGAGGCTTGGAGACGTGGGGCTGTGTGCCGACCACTCAGCACCCCTCCTCAACCTGCCCATGACTCAGCTGGCCTGGAGCAGGTGGCCACAGCCCATATGGGGCTGGGAAATGGACACCCAGGGTCTTCCCAGGGAGGCCAAGGCTCCTCCCCCCATGCCACTGGGACTGACGTTGGGTTCCCTGAAGCACCCCTGCCCAATCCCAAGCCACTGGGTGACCTTGGCTGGACACCGGTCCATTCTCAGCCTGGCTCCTCGTGAGCTGTGGTGAGAACCAGTACTCAGGAGAGGTCTGGCCTGCCCCCGGCCAGCACTGTTTACAGTGGCTCCGCTTACCCCTCAGCGCCCCTAGAGGCAGGGACGAGTGCCCCTGTTTGCAGGGGAGGACCCTGAAGCCCAGGGAGGGTGAGTAATTTGCTCAGGGTCACAGAACTGCTAGTGATGAGCCACAGCTCGAACCCAGGTGTGACTGCCCAGCACCCGCACCCTCCTGCCGGCATGCTGACCCCAGGCCTCAGGCTCTGTTGGTTAGGGGTTGCTGGGGGTGGGGGAAGTGTCTGTCCCCAGCACGCTAAGTCTGGGGGAGACAGAGAACGGGGCAGGCCGGGGCTGCGGTCTGCCCTCCGTCTCTCACTAATCCTCAGCCAGGCTAGCCCGGTTGGGGTGACGGAGCAAGGCCTGTGCTGAGCAGGCCCTGGGTCACCCTGGCACCTTAGTGACTCGGCCCCACCTGTGTGGCCAAGGCAAAGATGGCTTCTCAGAGGAGGAAGCAACAGCACAGGTGGGAGGGCAGTGAGGTACCGTCTGGGCCTCCCAGGCCCCTTGCCGTCCAATCCTGGGGGCCAAGGGAGACAGCCTAGAGCGGCCCAGCCTCCCTGTCTGGCCCGAGCAGGAAGCTCACGGTGCTGCGGGGCGGGGTGGTGGGAGAGCAGGCATGCAGGAGCTGGAGGCTGCCGGGCCTGGGGTGGGGGCCGGCTGCCCACTCCCCCTCGGGCTAGGCCAACCTTGTCACCTTTGGCAGCGAGCTGTTACGGAGCACCGCTCAGCCTCTCTGAGCCTCAGTTTCCTCATTTGTGAAGCCTGGGGCCCTGTCTGTGAGGGGCCAGTGAAACCCGACCTGGGAAGGGAAGGAGGTATGCAGTAAGCGCTTAGTGAGGGTGGTGGAGAGTCCCAGCTCTGCCGAGACAACTGTCTGGCTGTAGACCATGCTCCCGGAGCCCCTGACTCAGCCCAGAGAAGGGCAGGGGTAGATCTGCGCGGCCCCCAGACCGGGAGAAGCTGGCCAGGCCCGTCTGGCTGCCTCAGCCCTTTTCGTAGCCTCAGAACCACTTAGTCCCCTCAGCCTCACCTGCCCACTGCCCACCGCACCCCGCTGAGGGGAGCACCATGCCCAGCCCCTGGGGGCGGCCAGCACGCAGGGAGTCCTCACTGCAGGGTTGTGAGCTGGGACAGCGTAGCTGCCCACGGCTGGGGCGGGGCTGGGAAGCAGGTGCCCTTCTCACTGAGGGGCCCGGAGGCAGCCCAGCGAGTCTCTGGGCCCAGCCTATGAGCAGCCCTAGGGAGTGGGCCTTCGCCCTGGGACCTCTGCTTCCTCCCCCGGGAGCTCCCAGCCCTCCCTGGGCTCCCTCCTCCTCACAGCACCCTTGCCCTGGAGCTGGCACCCACTGGGGTGGTGTATGAATGAGCACAGAAACAGGGAACCCCCAGATGCCCAGAGACCCTGGGGTGGGGCAGCACCTTTCTTCCTGGGCCCTCTGGGTGCTGTGTAACAGCCCCCGCTTACTGCGCCCACTGGCTGCCGGGCCTCTGCCGTCAGGTTGGCAGATGCCCCGAGAGCATGTGCTGTGTGTCAGGGCCTGGGCCAGGCTCCGGGGAGGGTGGGAAGCAGTGACCTCCTGCAGCCTCAGTTTACCCAGGTATGAAACAGGGACGCTCACCTCTCCTGGAGGAGTGGAGGCAACCCGGGATGAGGGCGTGGCCCACAGGCACCAGGGTCATTTCCCTTCCTTGTGAGGAGGAGATCCTAGCCGCCCTCACCACCGCCACTGCGGGCACTGCCCTACTTCAGCCCCAGTTGCCAGGGAACCACTGGGCTCCTGGCTAACCTGGATTTCTCTATTGATGGGCGGCCTTTGTCTTCCTGCCTCGGTGCAGCCACCGCCGAGGGGCCGAGGGGACCGGGTCCAGCTGTGTTTCCAGGCAGCCCTAGCCTCTGGAGGCGGCAGGGTGATCCTCAGGCCCTAGAGCTGTGGCTGGGACACAGAACTACCTGCCTCCCCTCCTTGCCTCAGGTGAGCACCTGCCTCCCACCCCAGCTTCACTTGGCAGGGAGCCCTCTGAGACACAGTTACTCTGCTCCTGCCCCTCCCCTGCTAACCCTTCTAGGCTCCTGCAGGTCCTGGGGGAAGTGCAAGCTTCTCAGCTTGCAGCTGAGCTTGGTGTGTGTGACTTGGGCGTTGCCCACCCACCTTCCCAGACCCCCCTCCCTTCCTACACCCTCCGGCCTCCCAGATTCTCAGCACGGCTAGTGGCCCCTCCTGTGCACTGAACTCTGTGCCAAGCAGTATATGTAAATATAGGAGAATTTCATTTATACCTTATACCTGCCTGTCAGTGTATGCTATTTCCCCTCACAATTTACATATGGGGAAACTGAGGCACAGCAACTGCTATTTGAGAGCTTACTTTGTACCAGGTCTTATGCTGAGTATGTCATGTGAATTCCCTCCTCTGCCCTCTGCGTGGCGGGAGAGGGTCCGCAGCCCCAGCGCCAGTGAGGAGCGGAGCAGAGCAGGCCGGGCCGGCCGGTCTCCCTACGTCAGTTAGCCGGGGCTTCAGATCCAGGTTCAGGCCCCCACTCACCCCAGCCTCTGAGCTCCTTGCCCGTTAACCTGTTCTCTGGCCCTCCCAACCTTGGCAGAAGCTGCACCGTCTCCTGAGAGTGCCTTTTCGGATCCCAGCCCCGCACCTCCTAAGTTCACCTATACTTCCCCACGTACCCGCGCCAGGCCCTGTGCTGGGCGCTGGGCCCAGAGGGCAGCAGCCAGTGGGGACGGGGCTGGGCCGACAGGAGGGCCCCATGCAGGATGATTAATGCAGAAGGGGAGGTGGTGGGGGGCTTCCAGGAGAAAGTGACTTTGAACTGAGAGCTCTGAAGGAAGAGTAGGTGTTGCCCTGGGGATGGGAGGGGTTTCTGGGCAGAAGAAACAGATACCACCCAATGCGCTGGGGTGAGCGAGGCACCTGTGGGGGCCGAAAGGGGCTCAGGGCAGCTGGGGTGGGGTGGGGGTGGGGCCGGGTCACGAGACGAAGCTCCTAGGCTGCAGGTGGGGTGAACTGGAGGCCATGGGGTGGGCACGGGGCTGGGAGACCTTCGGGATTTAGTGGCGCGGACGCGGAGGAGAGGCTGGGCGCCATCACCCCTGCTGCAGTTCTGGGAAAGGGGAAGCCGCGAGGCCGCCAGCGGCACCGCTTCCTCTTTCTGTGCGGCCTCCGGGGCTGCACCTCCCGGTGCTCGGCGCCTCTGGCTGGGGGCCCTGGTCCGGGCTTTGTTAGCTGGCCTTCCTCCAGGGAATTTCTGGTTCTGATTGTTCGGGTGTTTTTGTGGAGGGTAGGGGCGGGCTGAGTGTGAGGGAGCCCCTGCCTCCGTGAGCCTGCGTGGTGGAGCCCTCCTGCCCCAGACGTGGGCCGGGAGGGTTTTGTGGTGAATGAGACAGCGTCCCTGCCCCTGGTGCTGTCTGGTGGGGGGGCAAACAATAAACAAGCAAGCAAACAAATGCTTAATTACCTGCCTGGGCAGGAGGTGCAGCAGGAAAGAAGGGGCAGGGAGGAACTCCCACGACCTACTTCAGGCTCCTCACCTCATTTAAACCTCAGGGCGGCCCAGCCCTGGGAGGTGATATCCCCATGCTGCAGATGAGGAAGCCGAGACCCAGGGAGGTGAAGTCGGGGCTCGGGTCCCTCGGGGGGTTGGTGGGGCCCCAGCTAGGCGGCTTTGCTCAGGGAGGAGTGGCCTCAAAGCTAACTTCCTTCTCTGCCCTGGGGCCCCACGGGGTTCTCCTCTGCCAGGGGCACCCGGAGGGGAGAGGAGGCCGGTGGCTGTGGGCCCAGCCCTTCTCAGGGCCTTGGTTGGCCCTCCTGCCCGCCCTAGGAAGCTTCGGGAAGTCGCTGACTGCTCGGCCTCTAGGCCAAGGCAGAGGGGTTCAGGTGGAGCCCTCTCAGACCCCCGCCAGGTCTGCAGAAGGGGCTTCCAGCTGAACTGGCTCGTTGGTGGAGGTTCTAGTGCTCAGGGCATAGACGGTGGGTTCCTGGTTGGGGGGAGCCGGTGGGGGGTGCAGGGGGCGGTAGGCCAGAGCTGCAGGTGTGTCTGCGTGTGCACAGCGTTCGGGGGCTGGCTGGCGGCTGCCTGACTGGGCAGGCCCACTGGGAGCTCAGTCTGGGCCGAGTGTGGGGGCCGGGGAGCAGCCGTAAGCAGAGACTGGGGGCTAGACTGGAGTAAGTGCGGGTTTGGGGTAATTAGAAGGTAGGTAATTGGAAGGCGGCAGGGCCCGAGGCAGCGAGCGAGCGTCTGCGAATGTGCCTAGTGGGTCCGCGCTGCTTTGCATCTGGGCCTTCGGACACTCATTTTCTGCTGGAGGCCTCGAGGTCACAGCTCCCTGTCTGCCCGGAGATGAGCAGCTGCCTGGCCTTCCGGGCTCCGGTCGCCCAGCAGGTGCCCCTCGGGCCAGGGGTGGGCCAGGGGCCCTCTCTTCTGTGGCCGCAGTGCCCCTTACCTTTCACTCCTGCCCTCGCCCTCTAGGACCGCCCTGGCGACTGGGAGGGATGCTGGGTCTGGGGGCTGGGCAGGGTTTGGGGGCCAGCCTGGGGACTTGGAGCTCGTGGGCAGGGCTGTGGGTTAGATCCTGTGAGGAGCAGGGGGCTGTGGGGAGGTGGGCTTGAGGGGGAGCTGCGCAGGCGGGGCGAAGGTCCACTTTGAGGCGGAAACTGGGAAGGAAGACTTGTGACCAAGGCGGGGGGGCGGGGCACGGCGGCACGGCGGCCCGGGGACTTCAGCTCAGGGGCGCCCACCGCCAGGCACAGCCTCCACCCTGCTGTGGCCCGGCATTCTGTCCCAGGTTTTCCCCCGAGCTGGCCCCGGGCTGGGAGCCACTGCCAGTGACCTGGAGAGTCCCGTGGTGTGACCGCTGCCCCTCCCCCTCCCGGGGTGTGTAACTCAAGCACCTGGCCTGTCACCCAGTGAGGGCAGATCATTTTCCTCTGGCTCCTTTTCCAGGTGGGAAGCCCAGGCCACCCATAGGCTGAGGGGCCCTTGTGTGACCTGGGCTTTACTGCCGGCAGCACCTGTCCCGAGGGGCTTGGCCTCAGCCGGCTTGGGGCTCCAGGCGGGGTCCCCTCAACCTGCTGGGGGCCCGAGGCCAGTGGCTTGACTCTCCACCGCCCCCCTGCCCTCCTGAGCCGGGAGCCAGGGTTCCTCCTGGAAACCCCTCGTCGGGAACTCCCTGGTTTTGCCACAGTCCCTTTTGTTGTCTGGTCCGATCCTTCTGCTGCGCCAGCCCTGCCCACGGCGGGAGACTCCAGAGGAGGCTGCGCCCCAGCCTGAGGGCTTGGCCCCAGGCCGGCGCCCACTGCAGGGGCACACTCGGTCTCTAGGACATCGGTCTACTGCATGGTGCGAGCTCCCTGACGACAGGGACACCGTCCATCTTGTTCATGTTCCGATTGTTTCCTGGGCCTGGCACACAGTAGGCGCCCGAGAGAGGATGGGACACTGCATGCTGGCCACAGCGGCCACCTCCCGGGTCTGCCCCCGTCCCTGTGGAGAAGGCAGTGGGGCGTGGACCGGGGGGTGGGCATCGGAGGGCAGGACTGTGATGGAGTCAGGGCAGTACAGGCAGGAACTTCGGGGGCCAAACCCAGCTTTGGGGAAAGGTGGCCTAGCGAGGCTTCTGGAAAGAGAGGCTTGTATTGAGCTTTGAAGGGTGAGAGGCAGGGCCTTCCTTGGAGCAGGAGCACAGGGAGAGGCTGGAGAGCAGGAGGGCGGGTGTGCTCTTGGCCGGCCGTGGGGAGCTCTGGGTGGCGGGTGCCGGAGAGACTGGGGTGGGGGGTTGCACGCTCTCCTGTCCCCCATCCCGGGGATGCGGTCACAGGCTTCCTTCCTCCCGGGCCCCCCCTGCCCAGGCCCCAGGCACCTGGCTGTTTATGGAAGGGGAAGGAAGCCTGTCCTCCTCCGGGAAGCCTCCTAAGCCTGGCAGATCCTGCTGCTCCCCTCTAGTCGTGCCGCCCTGGGAGGCTGGCCCCAGACGGGGCACCCCACCTCTTCTCAGGTTTGGGGGGTGAGGGGTGGCGTCGAGTGCAGGCCAAGCCCCGCTGGCACTGTGCCCACCCCGCAGCACGCCGCTGAGCCCCTCTGTCTGCCCTAGGCTGGGGACCACAGGGCCTGAGGATGAAGCTGACCTCCCCACCACACTGGCCCCTGTCCTGCTTCCTTGTGGTGAGTCAGGGATGGGACTGGCCCGGGGCTCAGGAGGTGGAGTGTGAAGGCTGCTCGTGTACCCGGCTTGGTCAGGTCCGGTCGGCAGGCTCTCAGCTCTTCCTGTGACGAGTTCTGACCCTAGGAAGTGCCTCTTGGCCCACACTGGTCTTGGAGCTGGGAGCCGGGTCTGGGGCCCAAGGGGTCCCCCGGAGCCTCGCGTGTGGCATTCCCTCTGCCCTTCAGGGCAGCTGGCTCCGCTCTGTGCCCGCCGCCCGCAGAGCGAAATCAGAGGACGGGGTCTCCCCAGAGCAGGTGGATTCAGGGCAGACACTTCATATCTGGAAAGGGCAGCAGAGAGCTCCCGTGGAATGGGCTGCGGACACAGATTGAGGGAGACCCTCCCTTGGGACGCTTCAGGCCCTGTGTGGGTGCAGGGGTGTGAACGGGCTGGCCGGGTGTCACGGGGCGCCCCCGGAGGACGCGGTCCTGGAGACAGCCGGCCGGAATAGGGAGCGGCAGCTGCCGACCTGGCCCGGGGTGATGAGCAGAGGCTGGCTGATGACAGGCCCAGCTGTGGTTCGTGGGGGGAGCAGCAGGGTGCGGGGCAAGGCAGCAGGAAGAGAGGAATTCGGAAGCATTTCCCCTCATCCTGGAGGATGGAAGGGGAGTGACTCAGACCCAGTGGCTTGCAGTCCTGACCAGGCCTGCCTGGGGCTTTCCAGCTCTTTCCAGAAGCAGGCGTGGTGCCCTCCCTGCCTCGGCAGTGGCCACACGGCAGGTCTGGGACAGGAGGGTTTAACCTGCAGCATGAGGGACCGAGGTCAGAGGGCGTCCCTGAAGCCTGGGGGAAGGGGCCTTGTGCCGTCCCCCGCCCGCACTCCTGGGCATCAGGAGTGGGTGGTGGGCAGGCAGCCCCAGGAGGCCACGGCCCAGCACTTTCTGCTCAGTGTGCCCTGCCCGCTGTCCCTCCAGCTGCTGCCCTGGCCTCTGGCTGCACCGACATCAACGGCCCCTTGGCAGTGCCCGCCCGGGGAGGAGCCCGACCTGGTGAGCTCGCCCTGCACCTGCCCGTCCTGGGAAGGCTCGTGAGGGCCGGGGCAGACTTCCCAGGGACCCAGGCCTGGCTCCTGGGTTCGTTCTCACCCTTTCCCTCCCGCAGGACCCGGGGCAGGGCTCGTTGTGCAGGTCCTGCCCCCCAGGCACCTTCTCAGCCTCGTGGGGCTCCAGCCCATGCCAGCCCCACTCCCGCTGCAGCCTTCGAGGGAGGCTGGAGGCCCGGGCAGGCACAGCGACTCAAGACACACGATGTGGAGACTGCCAGCCTGGGTGAGCCACGGGGCGGGGCTGGGGGCTCATGCTGAGTGACCGGGTCTCTGGATCCTGGTGTCCCAGCCTCACCCTGCCCTGAGCGGGCCTCGGCCCTCCCATCTGTGAAACGGGTGGGTGAGGACTGGGGTGTGTGTCTGGTAGGGAGTCCAGCCTCTTCTGGGGAAGGTTCTGGGTCTCAGTGACGTTTTCCTCCCCTGCAGGCAGTTTGCTCCTTCAGAGGTTCCCCACGCTCCCTGCCAGCCATGCTCCCGGGCACCTCTGGGTCCTCGAGGCTGTGACGGTGAGTGGCCCGGGGGGGCTACGACTGGTGAGGGTACGTGTGGGGGGGTCTGGTGAGCTTGAGCCCAGGGACCCCCACAGTGTCCATCCAAGGCCGTGGGGTCCACATTCCCTCAGCTAGCGGTGGCGGTGGCGAACAGCTGGAGGGTGTCCAGCAGGAAATGTCATTGTCCCACTGGCTGTGTGTCGGCCTCTTCATGTCTGAGTGCCAGGGACCATCCAGCAGGTGGCAGCCACGCTGGAGGGCTCCCAGCCTGACCTGCCTGTCCTCTAGCCTCGTCCCCTTGGAAACGCCCAGGCAGACGAGTGTGGGCACTTCAGCTTGTACACACACACACACACGCACGCACACACGCACACCCCTCCTCTCACCCGTTGGGTCAAGTCGCATTCTGAGGCAGCTCACTCACGGGCCGGGCGTGGGAGGCAGGGCCCGGAGCCCCTGGCCAGGCGCGTGTGCAGGCGCCGTGTGGTCGCTCCTGCGCCCCAGCCTGAGGAGGAGCGCACAGGGGACGGGGCTCTGACCCTCCCGGGGCCAAGGACGGCTGACTCTCTCAGGCTGACTTGTCAGATGAGGCGGGGCTGGGGGCAAGCTGGCCTTTGCTCCCCCAGCACGGGCAGCTCTGGATGCATCAGCACCCCGCCACACACAGATGTGCACACACACACGCACATGTACATACGTGTGTACACGTACACTCCCACCCCCTGACGTGGGCCCTGGGCCTCTGTGTGTGTGTGTCCCTCTCTGCCTCGGTCTTGCCTCCGCGCCTGTGTCCTGCGTGCTGCTCAGAGCGGAGATGGCGGGCCCGACGTGGCGTGGAGGTGGCAGCGGGAGCCAGCAGCACCGGGGAGACACGGCAGCCTGGGAACGGCACGCGGGCCGGCGGCCCCGAGGAGACGGCCGCCCAGTACGCGGTCATCGCCATCGTGCCCGTCTTCTGCCTCATGGGGCTGCTGGGCATCCTGGTGTGTAACCTGCTCAAGCGGAAGGGCTACCACTGCACTGCCCACAAGGAAGTCGGGCCCGGCCCTGGAGCTGGAGGCAGCGGTGAGGCCCGGCCTGGGGTCCTGGTGGGGAGGCCAGGGGGCACGGGCCGGCCAGCCCAGCCCAACTGGGAGGCCACCCGAGGGAACCTGCGTGGCCTGGAGGGCCTGACTGGGGGAGGCCTGCAGAGGGCAGATCGGGAGGGGTTCCTGGAGGGGCTGCGTGCCGGCCGCAGAGGGGGACACTGCAAACTGACAAGGTGGAGGGAAGGATGATGAGGTGGCCCGGGGTGGGGACGGGGCAGAGCAGAGGCATGTTTAGTGGCTTTAGTGGGATCCCACCCTGGGTGAGGCCACGCCTGGCTGTAGGGGTCTGGACTCCTCAGGGCTACAGCTGTGTGTGGATCGAGGGTCAGACTGCCTACTCCTTGCTCAAAGTGACCTCTGACCGCTGGCCTGAAGGGCTGGCAGGGCAGCTGTCCTGGGCAGGCACCAGGAGAGGCTGAGGTTTCCAGGCTGCAGTTTGAGTTACGAGTCCTGGAACCAGAGGGGGAGATGTGTTCCTCCCACTCCCACCCCAGGGCCCTGGGCCCCCTTTTCTTCTCCCCACCCCCTACACTGAAGGCCAGTAGGGCAGGGGCCCTACGTGCACATTTATTGCCCCCGGGAGCCTTGTGGCCAAGTCCCGACTCGACTGGCGCCTCCCTCCCGCACCAGCGCCCCAGGCTGCCTGGGACCCGCCAGAGTCCTGCTCAGCCCCGGACACTGAAGTCCGGGGGGGCGGGGCAGGGCAGGGGCTGTGGGCAGGCAGGAAAGTGGGAACTCAGGCCAGCTCGCCTGGAGCTGCCCTTGTTCTCCTAGCCTAGGACCGACTCGAGCTACTGGCTGCTGCCTGGGTACAAGTCCCAGGAGCTGTGTTTGCTACTGGCCCGGGACTGACCACGTGGCCAATTTTCATGCCTTTGAAGTTTGGGTGCTAAGAGCCTTTGTTAGTTAATTAGACAGGGTGGCTCGCAGGGAGGTAACAGGCCTGGGACTGGGCGAGTTTGCGGGAGTTGGCTGAGGAACGGAGAGGGCAGGCCCCAGAGGAGGCTGCCCCCACCCCACACGCTGCCTCTGCAGGGACTGTGGAGTTCCAGTGGCCCTGACGCTGCAAAGGGCCCACGAGGAAGTGGGGCTTTGGGTGCAGGAGCAGTGGTGATGCTGAGCATCTCAGAGCTGCGGCCTGGAGCAGGTGCATAAACACCCAGGCTTGCAGCCCCACTCTTAGGGAGGCTTGTGCGCCCTCTGCGGCCACATCCTGGTGTAGCTCCAGAGTCTGGAGCTCCCTCTTCCCTTCCCCAGCGTCACGGTCCTTCTTTTCTGACCCCAGGGAACAACGCCGCCTACCGGGCTGAGGACGCCAACGAGGACACCATCGGGGTCCTGGTACGCCTGATCACGGAGAAGAAAGGTGAGGGAAGGTGTGACCGTCCCCGCACCCAGGAAGGAGGCACAGCCCATGAGGCAGCCTCAGGGGGCAGATCCCATCAGGCTCTGCGCTTCCCGCCAGGTCCCCTCGAGCCAGCCGGGCCCTCACACCAGTGTGGCTGATGGTGCTGCCCTTCTTCCTCCTGTTCTTGCCTGAGTGGGGTTGCACTGGGTGGAAGAAAAGGCACCTGGCCCAGGCAGGGAGGGGGTGGCGGGTAGGCAGGGGGATCGGTGCTGGGGCGGGGGTCCCGGGGAGTGCCCCTCATGGCCCAGAGCCGGTCCTGACTCCAGCTGTCCGCAGAGAACGCGGCGGCCCTGGAGGAGCTGCTGAAGGAATATCACAGCAGACAGCTGGTGCAAACCAGCCTCGGGTCTGCGCCCAGGTGAGTGGGCAGGTGGGTGAGGAGCACCCACACCCAGCTGATCAGCCCGCCTCCTGGGGACTCACCACTTGGGTGTGCTCCCTCTCCTGTCACCCCAACTCCCCTTCACTACCTCCTGTGGCCCCTCCTGGTCCTGGCCCGGCCTAGTGACCAGTGACCACTGCCACCCGTGCCCTCCCTAGGCTGCCGCCCGGACCCCCCAGCATGCCGCACATCTGTCCGCATCGCCACCACCTCCACACCGTGCAGGGTCTGGCCTCACTCTCTGGCCCTTGCTGCTCCCGTTGTAGCCAGAAGAAGTGGCCCGAGGTGCTGCTGTCCCCTGAAGCTGCAGCTGCCACCACTCCTGCTCCCAGACTCCTGCCCAACCCCACCAGGGCTCCCAAGGCCGGGGCCAAGGCAGGACGCCAGGGCGAGATCACCATCTTGTCTGTGGGCAGGTGAGGTGGGCACAGACGCAGCAGGTCCGGGGGAGACATGGCTGGGGCAAGGAAGCAGGGCCCTCGGCCGAGCTCTGAACTCTGCTTGGTGGCGGCCCACCCTTCCTGGCCTCGGTGTGCCTCTCTGGGCAGTGGGGGTGGCCAGGAAGAAGTCAGGTCTGCTCAGCTGTGCTGTCCCACCCGGAGCCACTGAACCCCCAGGGCAGGGTCCTGGCCCCTTACCACACCGGGGGCCCTTGGGCCAAGGGCCTGCTGCAACCTAGGGTCGGGGATGTTGGGGGCTCGTCCGTGGGTAAGAGGGCGCGGGAAGGGCTCAGGCTCCGATCCACGAACTTGCCGTGTGACCCTTCTGCTTCCGGGTCCTTCCTCTGACGGGGACGGCTGCACTACGTCTCTGCACAGGTTCCGCGTGGCCCGGATCCCTGAGCAGCGAACAAACTCACTGGCCTCTGAGGTGAAGACCATCACGGAGGCGGGGCCCTTGGGGGCTGATTTCACTGACTCCTCACAACCTGGCCCCCCCGCCGAGCAGCGGGCCCTGCTGGGAAGTAGTGGAAGCCATGCTAAGTGGCCAAAGCCCCCAGCAGAGAAGAAGGCTGAGGTGAGGGGTCTACGCTGACTGCAGATGGGGCAGGGGTGGGGGCGCAGGGGGCTGTGGGCAGGTGCCATGTTCCTGGAGCCCAGTAGCCCCCGACTGAGCTCTGGCCCCTCACTCCTGTCCCCCAGGAGAACCGCTACGTGGTCCGGCTGAGTGAGAGCAACCTGGTCATCTGAGGGGCTGTCTTGTCTGAGAACACTGCAGGCCTGTCCTGGGAGGTTCCGAGGGGTTCCTGGAGGAGGTAGAGCTGCAGCTGGGCCCGAAAGGATCAAGCAGCAATGGCCCAGCAGACAAAACAGCAAAGACCGAGGCCTGGAGGAGGGAGTGTCTGCCCCAGTGAGGAGGCAGGCCGGCAGGCACTGTGTCCAGGAGCAAGCTGAAAGTCCTACCCATCCCTGCTGCCCAGTTCCTTCCCTGCAGGATGCCCTTGCCCCTGGGCCCTGGTCAGATCCTACGAGCCCACAGCACCCTCTGTACTACAGGAGGCTAGGCCCTGACGGTGGGAAGGGGCCCTCTGCCTGGCACCCCTGGCCCCACTCCTTGGTAATTAGCCACCTCCTGCCTCAGTACAGGGCCCTGCCGCGGATGTACCTCCCCCTCCTCTAGAGGGAGCACAGTGTGTGGGCTGGGAGTCTGGGTTCCTGGGTTCTAATCCTGGGCAAGTCCCTGGCCATCACTGGGTCCAAATTTTTGACTGTGAAGTCTCAGTGCCCAGGGCCTCTCCAGCTCCCTGCAGGATCTGGGCTGGGTCATGTGGGGGGAGAGCTTGCCTCCTTGTCATCCCCTCCCACTAGTAGCTTTACCTGGCCCCGGTTTTGCTGCTTCCAGCGTGTCCATCTTCAAGGTCCCCAAGGGGCTGCCCATCCATGGCTCTGCCAACAGAGGGGCTCATGCATGTGCCTGCCCCCCCACCCCGCTCTTTTTACTGAAACTGAAAAAACAGACTTGACCTGGGTGGGACTGTGCTGCAGCCTCAGCCTGCCCGGCCGCCCCCAAGATACCAGGAGCTTCCAGGGGGAGGTGTGTGACAGGCTGGAGAGGCACCCCGACCTAGGTGGTGCATGTCCCTGTGGTGTTGGTGTCTGTCCCTAGCCTGGGCGGTGCGGGCAGCAGCCCAGCCTGTCTCCACCCTAGTTCAGCAACCTGGTTATTTATGTGAGGCTGTGCAGGCACAGCCTCCCCGCCACCCCGTTCTTATTTATTGAAACTTGGCTGCTGTCCTGTCCTTGTGTCTCCATCCACATCCATTTGTTGAATAAAAGGTGGGATAGTGGCGTCATGAGGAGCCTCCGCCCTGGTTGTCCGTGCGTCCGCGGAATAGCTCCGCTCGGCGCTGTGTGTGGGACAGGCCACCCCTCCCCTCGAGGTGCCTTCTCTCTGGCAGCAGGTGAAGGGGGGCGGGAGGGGCCCGTCACCCTGTCCGGTTCTCCCTGCAGCCCTAGAGGTGGTGCTGTCCAACGGAAATGGAGTGTGTGCCAGGCAGGTAATTTAAATTTTCTAATAACCACGCTTTAAAAAGTGAAAACAAACAGGTGAAGTTAATTTTAACAGTATCAATAATGCATACTATTTAACCCAGGCAATATCTGAAATATTTTCATTTCAATACACAATCAGTATAAAATGATGAATGAGCCATCATTATCTTTGCTTTGCAATCTGGTGTGTATTTGACACACAAACCACACCCTATTACGAAGCAGCAAATTTCAAGGGCTTCACAGCCCCCTGTGGCAGACCACTCCTGTGCTGGACAGCACGGCTCTGGAGGGAGTGGAGCCCGGAAGGTGGACGGGGTCAGACAGTGGGGGCTGGAGCCCGTGGAAGGGGAACAACTTCCACAGAATGGTAACAAACACAAAGGCCAGCCGACAACAGAAATACGGAGTTGGAGAGGCTGGAAGGAGAACCCTCTTGACAGGCAGGTGTGGAGCCGGGTGGGGGTCGGCGGTGGGCATTAGAAGGCAGCACCTGGGCTCTCGGAAGCCATCAGCCAGACCCCAGGGGCGCCAAGGGGCTTCTAAAGCATGCGGGAAGGGCAAGCACGGTCAGCTCGTTCTTGGTGGGTGCGGAGTGGGAGCTCTTACAGACATCCAGGCAAGAGGGGGTGGAGGGCGGGCTGCAGGGGTGTGACAGAAATGGATGGATCCACCAATACATTCCAAGGACACAACTGCCAGGGCCTAGCAATGGGATGTAGGTCAAGGGGTTAGGGACAGCTGGGACAGCTGGGTGGGTGAAGAGGAGCAGTCCTGGGGCACCCAGGACACAGCCCCACTGGATGTGCTGAGGCATCTGGACGTGACGGCCTGGCACTCTGAAGAGAAGGTCTGGGCTAGGCGACCTCTGGAGGCACTCACGTGGGCACTCCAGCCTGGACTGGACTGGGCAGGGACGTGTTCCAGGGTGAGGGCTCAGGACAGACTACTGGGCGCTCCGGGAAGGCAGGCAGGAGGTGCAGTATCCCGGAAGCCCGGGAAGGAGAATGTGGGGAGCAGGGGGGTGGGTCACAAGGTCAGGTGCTGCTGCTGCTGCTGCTGCTGCTGCTGCGGTGTCAGGAAGAACGGGGAGTCCCCGGTTTGGAGAGTCCTCTCCAGGGAGTGGTGAGGGTGGGCCGGGCCCGAGCGGGCCAGGCCATGGCTGGTGGGGTCTTGGACTCCAGGGACAGGGGGTTTTCAGTTCAGCCTGGGTTCTTTTGGTATTGGTAAGTTTTTTCTTTTTAATACGGAAAAGAGGGACACATTTAAAAACTAACGGGAAGGAGGCCCAAGTTGAGGCAGAAGCACCACAAGAGACCTTGATGGACCTGGGGAGCTGTGGAGGACGCCTGCGGGGCGCCCGGGCCCCCTTGGCATCGTGCTGGCCCAGGAGGCCCTTCCCCCAAGCGGGGCTGGGCACAGGTGCCTCGAGACTCCGGCGTTCCCCACCTCTCCTTTCTACACCACAGACTTCTCTCTGGGGCTCTCAGGTGGGCAGGGAAGGGACAGCGCCTCTCAGGACCCAGGAAACAAAGCTTCACCTGCTCCAGGAGAGGGGAAAGGAGCAGAGAGGGGCTGGGTATCAGGGCTTTTCTGGGGCACCAAAGGCCGTCCATTCGGGGGACTAGCGAGCATCACCAGGGCACCCGAGGAAATGTTCCCCAGGGCTGCCAGGGTGCACTGTGTCCTTATTTGCCAGCTGCTCAGCTGCATCTCAGGGTTTAGCTTCTCAGTGTCTCTCAGCCAACCAACACCAACTCGCCTAGGACCAACAGTGTGCGGCTGCACACTGGGGTGAGGACAGTGCCCCCTAAGTGCCCTCACCTGCGGCGAGGCAGGTACAGGTACCAGCTAGGGTGGAGACTGGGAATGGCTTCCCAGACCAGGTAACGGACGCCCCACCTTGGTGCTGCTCCCCTCCTGATCCCCGCCTTCTCCTCGCTAGAAGGTAAGAACAGTACCGCTGGCTTGTTTCTTCACCTGTCCCTTTCGGGTGTTGAGGCCAGATCCCAAGAGTGGGATAAGGAACTGAGAGATCGAGGTAGGGGTGTGTCATCTGATGTCCTGGCCTTCAGGACCCCACCCTCACCCGAAGCCTTCCTGGCTTGTCCCCTCCTAGACTCGCCCCTTCTAAATCCTGGCAGCCTTGGGCTGACCACTCCTTACTCCACCCACACCCTTTCTCCTCCAGGGCTCAGAATGGCGTGTGCTGGGGCCCAGTCCTCTGCCTCACTGCCTGCTGCTGGCCCTCGGCCCTGCCACTGGGGCCTGGAGCCGAGTTCCTGGTAAAAACCCCTTCCTGCCCTGGAGCAGGGCTGCGGCCCAGGCTGGCACTGCCTGTGGGCAGAGCTACCTCCCTCCCACACCTGACTGAGCCTCTGCCCAAGGGAGGGGGAATGAGCTTCGCGTCAGCGTCAGGTGAGGACAGGAGGGGAGCCTGGGAGGGCACTACGGAGTCACAGACGGTGGCTGGGGGGAGGGTGCTGCAGAGTCAGGAGTCCGAGTTCTGGTCACAGCTTGAGTGTGCGCCACGTCACGTAGCCTCTTCAGGCCTGTTTTCTCTCCGTTTGAGGAGACTGAGTTCTTGGAGGCTGGGCGAGCACAGACCGGAGGGGCCAGGCCCTGGAAGGAAACGATGGCCACAGTGACCTGGGAGAGCAGCCCCGCCCGGGACCAGGACAGTGGCTTTGTTCAAAGGGGAGCCACGAGTGAGATGCTGAGGATGCAAACCGTCAACACTTGGTGAGCGTGTGCACGGAGACCACCTCACTTCCGCTGCGGCCCGCCTGACAAACCCACCTGCTACAAGCGCAGGCACTGTCTCCTCGGGGGTGGGCAGAAGACACGCAGCTTGGTGCCTGGGCTTCAGGGCCAGACCAGGCGTGAGCTCCAACTCTCCCCTCACCAGCTTTGTAACCTTGGTCGGGCACTCACCTTCCTGAGCTGTCCCTGTTGGGGACAGGCCTGACAACAGGGCTCACGTCCGTCGTGCCGTGCGGGCTGAGAGCTGCCAGGCACACAGCGCCGCGCCGCCACGTGCGGTGGGCACTCGGAGAGTCGCCGGCCTCCGTCGCTCATGGCTCCCCGTGCTCCTGTGCCCCCCTCACCTGAGGCCCAGGGCAGCCCACGACGCCTGCAGGGAGACGCAGCACAGGCCTCACCTGACCGGTGAGACAAGTTTAGAGCCAACCTGGGGAGAGGCCCAGGGCACCACTGCTCAGGGGGTGGTCTGTGTGCCCCGCCCCAAGAACCACCAGTCTGGTCACCCAGACTTTTTTTGGAAACTTTTTTTAATAGTTATTGAATGTTCTACAGCTTACAGTAAATATCATAGTTACAAATTCTTGGCTTCAATCTTTCAGAGTGATCACTATCTGATCTTCAAAACAAAATGAAACAAAACCCAAAAGAATCCAAAACAACAAAACCAAACCAAATGTACACTTCATATACACAAGCGAGGCCGTGGGGCTTCCCAATATTTGCACTCCAGGCTGTGTTTTGAAAACACCTATAAGTTCTTTGATCAAACTACTTGGAAGACACTGGTCAAAGGTTTATTATTATTTTAAATGTTTTTGCTTTTAAAATGCAAATCCCAATAAAGTTTAAAAATTAGATTCCAACCTGTAGATTAAAATGAATTAAAAAATACAAACTCATATACAACACTCTCTCACGGGATGTCACATGCCATGAGCGCGGCTTTCCGCCGTGTGACGTGAACGGGTGCAGATGCCTTCCAGTCGGGAGACAGGGACAGGCCTCTGGGCCTTGCAAGGTCGTTACAGACAACTCCAAGTTGCGAGAGGGCCGGCCTCACCTCCCCTTGGTGAGGGGAGGCCCGCGAGCCCCCACAGAGCCCGGGGACTGGCTGGCTGACCCGGCTGGCGGTCTGGGCAGCCCACTGGGCCGGTTCTCAGGCTGGCGGAGGACGGCTGGAGCCTGGAGACGCTGGTCCTGCTGGGGTCAGGCTGCAAGACGGCTTCACCCAGTTCACTCCCACGGGCCGGCACTGTGTCATCTGCAAAGCTGTCCTATCTGTTCTCTTCCGGAAGGAAAACAGCCCTCCACCAGGAGCTGGAATGGGGACAGGGTCTCCCTGCCACAGCAAGAAGCCTGGGGACTAGGGAAGCAGCCTCAGGGAAGGGAAGCTCTGGCTCCCTGTCAGGCTTTGTGACAACCAGTCCTAATTCCTGTGCTGCTCACTTGGCCACTGGGTGGAACTCAACAGCATGTGAGACAGAGCAGCCACTGAAACTGAGTGAGTGGGACCAAGCCGGGCTCAGGCGAGGTTGGCAATGGAATGTCGAAGCTGGCCTGGCAGGAACTTTAAAGGCTGGGTCCTGGAACCATGTAACACCTGATTTCAGAAATGTGTTCTCTAGGACAGGGGACAGAGTCAGGTGAAGGACAAATCCTCCAACCAGCCTGACACACCCCATAGGAGCCTGAGCTCTTAGAGGCCCAGGTGTGGATTCTGATGTTAGCCTGGCTGGGGGTCCCCCACTGCGACCCTGCTTTCGGAGGTGGGTCGGGCCTGAACGCCCAGGCCTCCGCAGCGGCCTGGAGCCGGCTTCCCGCCTGCCCACTCCACTGCCTAACCCCTCTCCGTGTCTCCAAGCTTGGCAAGCAGCTGGGCACCACACGCCCTACAGTGACGCGGGAGAGTGGAATGGAAAGGCAGAGCTCCCATGTACTTTCAACTGCAGCTGAGGAGCGATGCCATGGTGACCTCCAAATGATTATTCTATTCGGAGTGCTGTGACCAAGACCAGACGCACGCCTCCCAGGCCCTCCCTCTCCGGCACGGAGCAGAGCTGAGGAATCTGATATGCAGGGCTCCTGGCCTGGCTAAGCCAGTGCCTCGCTGAGACCGGCCGAGTCCACCTGCACAATGACACACATCTGGTGACCAACAGGCCTGCCCTACTTTATGCCCCACAATTCATTTCTCAAGGCCACTCAAATCAAAGCAAGCCCCTCCGAAGAAGCATCCCCACATGCCTGGGAGATCTCAGAAACTTAGGACAGTTTGGGTGGCCAGAGGTAAGAGATGGGTAAGGTGTAAGGACTGGGCACTGCGTCCAGGGCCTGGCCCTCGCCCACGGGGCAGACGGCAGCCTGCCCCTTCCTCACGCCTGCCGCTCAGACCCAGCAGGTGCCAGCAGAAGGCTGAGAGTCTGAAAAGTTCGAACGCTGGCTCTTTCTCTTATGAGCTCTGTGACCTTTGGCAAGTCTCTTAAGCCTCTGAGACTTAGTTTCTTCCATCTATAAAATGGGTATTTTGGCAATCAATGTCAAAGTACTTTGTACATGAAAAACCACTTGGGAAAGGTATGTGTCCTGTTCAATATTCAGGGATGAGACTAGAATTTCACTTTAGGGTCATTTCTAGGAGAGAAAAGGGCTGGGGGGAGAGAGAGAGAGAGGCAGCAAAGCAACTGCCCTGTCTCATGCGGAGGAAATTTTCAACTTTTCCAAAATGTGGCAGACTGCTGCAGGCTCTCACCGTGTGGGGGCCCCACAGCTCTCTCGGCCCCAGACTGAGGGGGAGTCAAACAGAAGTGGAGGGGGGTGAAGAGGGTTGGTTGTGGGACCACCTACACACCTCTACCACTGGCCGCCAAGCTGCGGTACTGGGCAGAGGCGGTGTGGGGGGTGGCAAGCGGGACCAGCGCTGCAGCTCACTGTCAGGTGGGCACACCCGTCCTCCGGCTTGCTGGCCTTCCTACAATGACAGGGCCCTTCGAGCTCTGACCTTCTGTCCAGCCTGACCGGGGGGCCACCCAGTATCTTCGGATCACACACTCGGTACCTCCTGACAGACACCTCTGAGACGACCAGGTGTGCTCGTCCCGGCAAAGCACGGCGCCGCCCGGCTCCCCGGCTCCGGCCCTCCGCCGCGACTCCCCAAGCCTGGCCAGGCTTGTGGCTCCCCATCAGAGCCAGAGGGTGAGGCCAGCTGAGCTGGGGCTCTTCCGGACCACGGCCTTGTTTGCGCCCTGGGGCCTGTCTTTGACTTTGAATTACAGACTAGGACTGAGAGAGGGTGCAGTCCGTGGATGTTTCCGTCCGCAAGGCTGTGTGTGGTGCAGTCAGACTGGGAGGAAAAGATGGCAGACAGCCTGGGCTTCCAGTGGCTCGGCCACTCCGGAGCAAGTCACTCTGAGTTTCCTCAGGAATCGAACGGGAGGAACACTCCAATCCACAGGGTTACAGCAGAGGGTGGGTGTGAAGTTGCTTTGTGAACTGCAAGGTACTAGACATTAGTTCTTCCTTACTGGCGTGGGAAGAACAGAAATAACATGGTCACTCCTAAGTCTCCTTTCTCCCTTCCTCTCTGTGGCCCTACTCCAGCCCATCGGCGCAGGGCTCGGGAGGCTGTCGGGACACCGGTGCTGCTCGCGTGGGGCAGTCCCTTTCCTCCCAGACCCAGTTCCCTGTCTCTCTGTCTCGGGGCCAGGACATTAAAGGCCGTGAAGTGCTCTGAAATCTGTGAAGCACCTGACAAATGCAGAAGTTTCCTCTTAATTATTATCATCATTTTGGCATTTTCCAAACGACATAATATAACCACCCTTCATCCACCCTTACAAAACCAGAGAGTAGGAGGAGGTATTTGCAAAAAAAAAAAAAAATGGATTAACACTGGAAAACTTTGTTTTAAAATAAAACTTCAACAGACCATTTCGAATAGCTGGGTTTCTCCTTACTGGTCCTACAGGTCCCTGGAAGGCCAAGGTGGGCCCCCGACTCCTGGCTCTGGGCTGAGGGTGCTGATGGGCTTTGCCCACCTAGGAATGGCCAGACAACCTCTGAGGTCCTTCTGGCTCAAGGGTTCCTGAATTTTTCCTCCTTTAGGGAGTAAAGGAGGTAGGGGTAGGGATATGTCCAAGTTTGCATGAATTTAAATGGAAAAAGTTATTTAAAAGTCCCAAATGTTACCAATGATCGCACTTTGTACAGTAAAATGTCCCCAGCCCCACTGGGGGGCTGCTGGCCCAGCCGAGTGCTGGGTACAGGGGTCAGTGCTGGACGAACCAGCCTCCTGCTGAGACTATGGGGGGGGGGGCCCTGTCCAAGGAACGCCTCTTCTCCCAGGAGGTCCTGTGTCTCCCGGGGCTCACCCTCATCCTCCTCCCACTGAGGATGAGGAGCTACTGTCCTCGAACACATTCTTTCAGCCAGCCCACCTGCCCGTTCTCCTAGGGCTGGAGTCAGGTATGGGACGAAAGTTCCAAATATCTTCAAAGAATTTCCAAATGCTATTTCTTCTTTTGCAATTTCTGTTCCCGCCATCTGCCCCCATGTAACCTCTGCCCAGTTTTCTGCCCCTGCCTTTGGAGTCCGTGGAGGAAAAGAACAAAAACCCAGACAGATGCTGTTCCAGAGCTCACCAGATGTGGGCCCTGCAGACTTAATTTTTACAAAACCAAGCCAATCCATCCCTAGGTAAATTTTTGTGGGCGACATGCCCCTAGGTAGGAAGGCTGCATTTAATGCTAATTTACTACAAGCTCTAGGGAAGTCCTTTCCTCTTCTCGTGGCCTCAGCTTCCTCATCTGTCGAATAGGGGAATGGATGAGATGATTGCTAAGGTCCCTTCTGTTCCATGAGTCTATGAAATGTTTATTGCTATTGCTTTCCTTCACTATACTGACCTTCAAAGCCACCAGCACCCATCTGGAATGTGGTTCCTTCACTTTGGCCATGAGTGGCAAAGGTAACCAAGAGCCTGGCCTGCCTGCCGGCCCCACAGACAGATGGGTGAGTCCTGGCACTGGGAAGGGCGGAAGGAAGGGAGAGAAACACCACAGGTTCCCACTCTAATCAGGAGGTGGATCCTCATCAGAGTGGGTCCATGAGGGCTCAGAGGCCAAGGTCTGGATTACAGAGGGTACCTGGCCTTCCAAGGCTCTGAGAGGCTGGGATCCCCCCACCCTGCAGCTGCTTAGCAGGTCTGAGGTCCAAACCACCTTCTGAGGAGGTGCCGGGTCAGTTCGCATTGCTGTGCAAATGAGAGGGTGGAGGCGGGGCAGTCTGGCCAGAGACCTCGCAAACCAAAGCCGGTGTTAAGTGCCTCTCTCCCCTCCTCCCTCCCATTTTGCTCCCCCACCCCAAGTTCTCCCAATGAAAGAATGGGAGCTGCTATATTAAGCTGCTATAAACACTCCTAACTAATCAGGTGGTTTTGTTCTTGGTCTGTTCCAATGGTTCTCAGAACACATTTCATTTGTGTCAGGACATGGTAATGTCCTAGACTGATCTTGCTTGAGAAAAATCAAAAAGGAAACAACCCCCCAAAGATGTAGCCTGCTCAATAGCTCTGAGTGCCCACCCTAGACCGGAGGGCTACATCTGTCACGCCCTCTGAAGGAAACAGCGCCTTCCCCTGAACCACGGCAAGAAACCCCCCCCTCTATTTGCCACTAGACTGGGATCCCGGGGAATGGAGGCTGGGGGAAGGGAAGAAGAGCAGAGAGGAAGTGCCTGGTCAGGGAGGAGAAGGGATAGAGCTGGAAGGGCAGCGGCTAAGAGGAGGAAAGTAGGGAGAGGCGGGAGATTTAAAAAAGCAGCTTTTACAAAAATCAAAAATAAAAACCAAAACCGTTAAAGATGCATAAAGTGACCCTTGCACTTCCGTTGTCTCTTCTTGCAAATAGAGGTGCGGCCGCTAGGGAACTGCTCCAGCACCTGTGTAAGACTTGAGTAGTTGCATACAATGTGTGGCTCCAGACCTGGGGGAAGAAGGAGAAAGCCATCGGTGACAGGGGCATTCCCAAGGCCACTTCAGGAAGCCACCGGCTGCCCTCCCCTCACCTAGGGAGCCCTCGATGCCTTCCCAGTGGAGCTGCCTGCTGTGCAGGATATGGAGGGCAGGGGATGTCAAAGTGACATCCTGGCACTCCGTGGTTCCCTGGCCCTGCCTAGGGAGCTGCCTAGGGCAGACAGGGAGTGGGAGGTGCGTGCTGGCCTGAGGTCTCCACGTGGCCCCAGTCACAGGCAACGTTTGCCAGAGGTAAGATTTCAGTTGAAGAATGGTACCCACAGTTAAAGGAGGTGTGAAGACCGTGCAGTAGAAAGTACAGAATTTAGTACTAGAGGACTGGAGTTCAAGTCCCAGCATCATTTTTACTGGTTAAGTGATGCTGAACTATATATTTATCTGTACAACAGAGCTGATGATCCTTCTTTCACAGAGCTACTGTAAGAATTATGAGACACCATCCATGTAAAGTGCCTAGAATATTTGCAAAGTGACAGCTATTAAGAGTAATATTACTGAACTTAAGCACAAACGCAGCTGGTAACTGTCCCTGCCATGCTGACACGTGTGCTTCAGATCAAGCCAGGGACAGTGAAGCAGGTCCAGTGTTCAGTTGCCCTCCTGCCCTCCCGCCCCAGGCCCCACTCACGTGGACGGGCTGCAGGCTTTACCAGTGCGGCGGCACATAGCTGTACGCAGGGGTCCCCTGGGCCCTGTATGTTGGCATGGAGACAGGGTGTGCCCCAATCGCGGTGTGCTGGGGGGCGGTCAGCAGGGTCCCTGAGCATCACAGAGAGAAGAGCAAGCTGAAGAGGCTGTCCCAGGGCACTGGGATGAGCAGGAGGAAGCCACCGTCTCTCCCTCCGCTGCTCCCTCTGGGCCCCACGGCCCAGCCAGCTCCTGAACTGCCGCCCGCCCTGCCCCACCTTGCCAGGGTCTGTCTCCTCAGAGGAAGCTTTTCTGACGCCCCAGGACAGAGCCCACCGCTCTTCCCCAGTGGCCTCCTCTCACTCTTCTCTGCATGCTCCCCTCAGGACGGACACATCACACTGAGGGGCACTGGATGGTTTACGTGGTTGAGTTTCCTACTAAACTTGCTGTTCCTAAGGGCGGGGCTCCGGTCTGACCTACTGGCAACTGGTCCCCAGGACCTGAACAAAAGGCTGGTACCAAGAGATGCTCAATAGCTCCCTGACCTGTTCTGGGAAATGAGAGGCCCCAACAACCCCTAACATTAGGGTCAGGATAAAATCCCAACGCCTACCTCCTGCCCACTCGACCCCTCAAAAGGTGACCCAGCTGGTTCTTTAGAAGTTGGGGCTCTTAAAGATCATCACTGCCCCCTAGTCTTCTCATGCTCTTTGGGACATGAGACCATCAGGACTTGCCTAAACCTGCTCTTCCTCTGGCATCTCTCCCACCCCAACCCTCCTGGGGCTCCTGAGGGGCAGGGCTCTGCTCTAATTTCTGGAATAAGCCAGAAGTGGGGAAGGGTCCTTCTGGACTCCTGCTTCTCCCACTCCTTACAATGAATTACTGGACAGGTCCCGAAGCTCCTGCCTGCTAGCTGAGTAACACTGCCACATGCCCTCCTCCCTAGAACGCCTGCCGCCATCAGAGTCCTCGAAGTGTCATGGCCTCTTCTCTAACTACAGCCTCCCCTGGACCTACACCTGTCCAGCCTCTCCACGTCTCCTCCTGCCTCCACCTTGCAACCAGAGAGAATGTTTAAAGCAAGCCTCATTTCTCCTCTGCCGAAACCCCTCTGCTAGCTTGTTAGCTAAAGCTATTCTCTCCCCCACTTTATCTCTGACGACCGCTCCAGCCACCCTTCCAACTCCACACTCCTTTCTGAGTGCCTTGGACCACGTCCATTCTGTGCACTCACCATACTCACGTTCTTCCACCTGGATGGCCCTTCCCTCTGTCATTTCTCTGGCTAGCCTCTGTTCACCCTTTAAGTTGTCTAGCTCATCATGCCTCCTTGTGAAACCTTCCTCATCCCTGCGGACAGATTTAAAGGATCTTTCCTCCGGGTTCCCAGAGCCCCTGGTTCAGGATTTCTCCTACTATGCTACAGTCGATTCCGTGACTGTTTTCCACTCTGTCATGAGTGCCTGGAAGAGGGGGACAGATGGACACTGACACAGAGGTGACCCCCACCTGCTGACATCGCCATGGTGGTGCCGGCCACCATGCCCATGGCCACGCCGTTGGTCCTGGGGGCGGCTACAGGTGCCGGGTAGATGGCGGAGGGAATGCTGTTGGGCTGGACGACCGTGGTGTGGTGGATGACGTGGGGCTGGGCAGCGTACACTGGCTGTGTGTAGTAGGCTCCCTGGAGGGAAAGAGGCTGCGGTCACACAGGCTTTTAAAGGTGTGGGTGGGATGTGGGGAGGAGGAGAGGGGTGGGGAGCCTATTCTTTCCAGACCCTAAGAGATGGGGTCAGAGGAACAGTCTGGGGACATAGGGTCCGGGCCCCAGGTGGGGCTCTGCTTCTGACCTCCTATGAGAATGTGGACGATTCAGTGCTGGGCTCAGCTTCTGGTCCAAAAAGTAAGGCTCAACCCTGTCCTACCTTGTTCCTAGGGCTGCTAGGATCATCTAGTGGGGTAACAGCTCCACTCCCTTAACACTGATTTCAGCGTATTAAAAATGTTTGTACTTGATTGCACTGTGCTCTATGAGCTGCCTGAATGCAAGGCAGAGCCCACCATGGGTGAAGAGGACGCGGTCGTGGCTGATGTGCACACATGAGGGATGACTAGTGGGCGTGTCACACTGTGCAAGTGCTGCTGGTGTACATATTGGAAAGGTGTCCTAAATGCAGGGCCTTCCCCTAGATGTCTCCCACACGTATTTCCCTTTAGAATAAAAAGGTGGAGGACAGAAACAATGGCCTGAGGTGACTTCCCACTGCCTGGGTAATGTGGCTGCTTCCTGCTACCACAGCGACAGGCCTGTTGGCCCCTGGGGGGAATAGACAGGGGTCCCTGGAGCATCTTAACCCAGAGCTTCTCAAATATTTCTGTTAAACAATGACAACACTTCAGGATGGGGTCTGCAACCCGAGATCTGAGAGCAGAGCGCAAAGCAGCCTGCAACAAACAAGAAAAATTTATCTCAAGCCTATTTTCCTTTGAGAGTGTTTCTTTCTACTCTGCAATATAGCTGTTTTTTAATTTTTTAAAAAGATTTTACTTATTTATTTTTAGAGAGAGAGGAAGGGAGGGAGAAACAGAGGGAGAGAAACAGCAATGTGTGGTTGCCTCTCAGGTGGTCCCTGAGACCGGGGACCTGGCCCACAACCCAGGCATGTGCCCTGGCTGGGAATCAAACCGGCGACCCTTTGGTTTGCAGCCTGTGCTCAATCCACTGAGCTACACCAGCCAGGGCATATTTTTTAAATTTAAAAAGTGTTCTCCTTACTACTTAAACCTCACATGGAATTGTCCCTCCAGAAAAGCACGTGAGCATGTTAAAGCCTCGTACAGTCACTGCGGCACAGCCACCCCCAGAGTGCACACTTTCTCCAGCTGAAGGAGCCCAGAAGGGGGTGCTAAGGCACAGAGGGGACTGGCCCAAGGTCACACAGGAACTGGTGGCAGACCCCAGGCACTGATCTCCTCCCCGCTAATGCTCACAGACTTTATCAAGGAAGGGCAGATTTGGGGAGTATGGAGAGATGCCCAAGACATAAGGGGTCTCATCAGGACTCAACCGATAGCTCCCTGTGCATCCTTGGACAAGTCACTCCCCTCTCTGCGTGTCAGATGCCCCAGCTGAGCTAGAGGATCCCAAGGGCCCTTGCCCCTCTGGCATTCTAGGCTCCACTGATCTCAGTGACTTTGTGTGTTACCCCCTCCCGTCACTCTGCTCCCAGGGGCTGAGGTGGAGTGAGGGAGTGTATGGACTGCAGGGACATTGTTCCAGGGTCACACCCTCCTTCCTTTTCTTTCTTACCCACACCCACCCACCTAGGCTAGTGGCTCCTTTACCTGCAGAAGAGGTGGGCCCAGGCTTCCACAGGTACCTACCTGGGCATACAGATTCTGCTGGGGGTAGGCACTTCTGATTGGATACATGGCCGTCTGATAAGGGTTGGGTGATGGGGAGTAGGGGGGCGGAGCAGTATTGCTCTGGGTCGGTGGGACCTTGTATGGTGTCCCCGCAGTATATCCTGTACCAAGGCAATAAGAGAGACTTCCAATTAGTTGGCAGAACAGCATCACTGGAAGGTAGCAGGTCCCAGTCATGACTCCCCAGACAAGAATGGGCTGAATCCAGGCTGGAAACACAGATGAGAACAGAGAACAGGGCTCCACCCCGAGAGCCCCGGCCCCAGAAGCAGCTCCCTCAGTCCTGGTGCACAGGGCTGCATGTGCAATTCTGGCATCTTTTACTTCTCTGGGTCTCAGGGCTCTCATCTGTGAAAAAATGGATGGAACCAGGTAACCTCTCAAGGGACCCTTGCAGCTCTGACAGTCTGGGCTTCTGAGCTACAGAGGGGAGAACCTCAACCTGCTCGCTCTTTATTGCACTGTCTTCCTGCTTTTTGTCCTCATAAGTACCCAGGATACCTTCTGCTGTTGTTTCTGTCTTTCTGTCTTGCTTTTCCCCTTACTCTATTTTTCCCACTCATATCTCTCTCCTTTCGCCATATTCCTCCTCCTCCCTGCCAAGTTTTAAGGTGAAAACTCCATATAAAACACCATTCAGAGACCCTCAACGTCAGAGACGCTAAAAAACTTCGCTCTACAACAGAGCTGACTGTTCCTCTCCTCCTGGGGTTTGGAGGCCACCTCTGCCTGAGGGCCTGCAGTCAGGGATCGCAAAGGTTCCCATCAATTTGGAGTCCAGGCCACTCAGTAGCTCAGCAGGGCAGACAAAAGCTGGGGGTGAGGCTGAGAAGTCAGGTCCCAAGAAACTCACAATCGGCCATTCAAACAAATTGTGATGCCTCTGAATCTTCTGGAAAAGAGAACGCAACTCTACACTCACAGGGAACACGTGCTACGTGCCATCGCACAGGCGTAAGAATCCCCAAATGAACGACTGCACGGGACTCACGGGTCTACACAGGGGATCCGGGGCTCAGCAAAGGCCAGCCTTTATAGGAAGCTCCTCCTTTCTGAGTGGAAGGGACAGTGCCATACTGTCACACCCCTCCCTCAGTCCACATCACAGCTCTGCCTTGGGGCCCCCACATCCCCAGGGAGTTGGTAGGATGTGGGAGCCACCACAAAGGCACCATAAAACGTGTCCTTTATTCTCTCCGGAATTCTTTCCACCTGGACATAAACAGTTGGTTTCAGAAGAAACCCACTTCGCGGGCAAATTCACTTGGGAAATAAGTAGCAATGAAGATGGAGTGGGAAGAACACATTAGAGAGAAGGGAGCACTGATAAGAACCAGAAAGTAGCTGGCAGGGGGGATGCAAGTCAGCTGGGGGAGCAGCCTGCAGCAGGCTCCTCCCAGCTTCTTGCCTGGGGAGCTAATCACAAGAGGTGGCCATAAGATGAGAAGCAGAAACTATGGGAGACACAGGGCATCTAGGTTTGCAGATATCTAGGAGGAGCCATCTGAGGGTTACTTCACCTGAGAGATGCAGTTTTATCTGTAAAGCAAAGGGGGTTGGGCATGTCCCAAGAGTATCAAGGGACGCCAAGGGATCTTAATCATTGTTTTGAAAAAAAAAAAAAAGAAAGGAAGCAGCAGCAATGTAAGACAGAGATAAATAGATTAGTTTGTTTTTGGCTGTTTTTAATTTTATTTATTTATTTTGAGAGAGAAGGGAAAGGAGGGAGAATGAGAGGGAGAGAAACACCAATGTGTGGTTGCCTCTTGTGCGCCCCCTACTGGGGACCTGGCCGGCAACCCCGGCATGTGCCCTGACTGGGAATCGAACCAGCAACTTTTCAGTGTGCAGGCCAGCACTCAATCCTCTGATCCAAACCAGCCAGGGCGGTTGGTTTGTTTTTTATTCCATGACCCTGAGAAGTTTTAAAATGATAGGATGAACTATGAATCTCTTAAGATAGGGACATAGCAGGAGACTATTCTCAATTTATTTTACCACAGAATCTTTTATTCATACCATTAGCATTTAAACCAGGCAGACTGCAGTTTTTGGTAACTGTAGCCTGTTTTGGTAAATAAAATTTTACAGTAACACAGCCATGCCTGTTCACTTATACATTGACTACGGCTGCTTTCCTGCTAGAATGGTAGTTATAACAGAGACCATGTGGCCTGAAAAGCCTAAAATATTTATTATCTTGCTGACTCATGATTTAAGAGGATAAAACAAGGTATGAAGAGTCCTGCCGGAGCATACAGCATCTCTCTACAGGAGGGCAGGACTCCCCTGAGCCCTGACATGCCTGTCTCTGAAAGCTCTCCAGCGCGGCGTACGGCTATGGCCTACAGCCAGACTGACTGCCTGGGCCCGAACCCCAGCCCTGCTACTCGACAGCCGTCGAATGTATCAGTCTCCTCACCAGGAAAATGGGAGAAGGGTGTAAGAACAGTACCTACTTCGTAGGGTTACTGCGATAAATACAGGAGTAAGTGCAAAGCCTTTAGAATAATACCTAATACGTTAAAAGCGCTACATAAAGGTTTGCTTTTATTCTTTTTCTCTGACTATAGAGAGAGATAGTGAGCTTCTTGTCCTGGGGATGTCCAAGCAGAGACTGGTCTGAAGGACTCCAGGAGACAGGAGGTTAAACTATGACTTCCGTGGCGTGATCCAACTTGGAACACAGAGTCCAAGATTCTAAGATTCTAAAATTGCCACTAAAATGCCACTAAAATGGTCTAAAATGCCACTGTTTTATGATTCTCTAAAGTTAAGGAGCCAGCAATGCTGGTGACTCTCCTTCATGCTCCCCAAGAACGTGCTCTGGAGTTTGATCCCATGCAGCCTGCACGTCTCTGCGCCACAAGGACAACCGTCGGACACAGTGTTGAGATTGTCCCTCTGACAAAACTCAAAAGGCTCCAAGAGACTGCAGCAGAATTCGGTTTCCACATCTAAGAATAACCTTGTCTGAGACCGTTTCCCTTTTTTCATGTTATGAAATGAAGACACACACATACTCAGAATACAAATCAGTCGCCAAAACACCCCTGGCAGCCAAACTGACGATGCTGCGGAAGGCCGGGCCTGTCTGTCCAGACAGTGCGAGGAGGGAGCAGCAGACGCAGAGCGAGACAGATCTCTGAGATCATCAGGACCGACGCACGTCTCTCAGAGGGGATAGGACCAGATGCTGAGAGAGCGAGCGACTGCCCGCAAGGACTCAGGGCGCAGTGCTCCTTCCTCTGTCTGCAGTGGTTCCCCAGGTTACCACCTGTGTCCGAAGGCTGCAGAAGCTGCCTGGGGGCCCCATCCTGGGCCCTGTCACCATCAGTCAGGTCAATTATTATCTCTAGAAATGCCCTCATTAGGACTAGATGATATCAGAGGGACCTTTCTAATGCTGACATTCTGAGTATTTCATTGAAATTTTTATGAGGAAATCACTGCAGAGGACTTTCCACAACTGACTGGTGGTCCTGTTCATACCCTTGAGGATCACTGGAAAATCCCCTGGGCTGTGGCCTGGGCTACCTTCAAGGTCATTACTTGGTGCATCTAAGTAAAAGAAGCTATTGGGTTTGATGCAAAAAACCTCACGCATTTTGCTCAAATGTACAAGCTCAACTCACTCATGGGAAGCCTAACTCTCTTTAAAGGAGTTGTAGCTAAGTCTGAAGGTCACAGAGTTAGGGCTCTGGAATACTATGCCTTAAGTACATGACAGACTCGAATTCAATGCTCTCCGCTTCAGATGAAGAACCTGGAGCCCAGAGGGGCAGGGACTTCTCCCAAACTGCACAGCAAATCAGTGCAGAGCTGGCCCCGAGTTTGGGGCTCACCGTGCTCCGAGCAGAGCTCCTCTCTGAGCTACAGGTCTCTGCTGTCCAATCTCGGCACCCGGTGTAGCAGCCTTTGTGTCACCATTTCACTAAAGGCAGTGTCTGTCGTGAGGGAAAAGGAATCTGATCACCGGAAGTCCCAGCTCTGCCTTAACGAGGGTTTGTTTATGACATCCTGTTCCTTCTCTCAGGTCCCTAACCGTAACTTTAGGCTCCATCACATGGGATGGTACAAAGAGCACGCACATTAGGAAGGGAAAACCTTTGGGTCCTCCCGCAGCGCTTCTGCACCACCATAAATCTGCCTCCGCTGTGGGGCCCTCACACCTTCAAAGGCATTGATCCTCACATCAAGGATGCTTTCTGGACTAATTGGTTTATTGACCATTAGATTTATACGTCTGGACAAAGCCCTGTGTCTGATTCTCGCCTTGACCCTCAAGTCTCCTTGTTGGTAGCTGAACAAGAGACTGCTGAATAAGTAGAAGGGAGACCTAATTACAAACAGGCTTAGCAAGTGTTGGTGAAATTGAACTGAATTTATCCAAGAGCCCTGAATTTTCTGTGGCATTATAAGCCACAAAATCTGTGTGCCGGGAGGAACCCTGATGGCTATGGGAGGGTCAGTCAATCCATCTGTATTTAAAATTGTGCTCGTTGACATATCACTTGCTTAAAAGAGAGGGGACTGTGTGATGATAACCTGCGAGAGGGCAACAGGATGCAGCTCCTGGACATTTCAATGGGAAGGCAGGAAGATTTCGACACAGAAGGCAAGGCCTTCTGAAAATACTCAAGAGCTCCTCACTGTGGAAAGGGTTGCCTCTGGAGGGAATGAGCACCCCACACCTGGAGATGTGTGAGCAAGGCTAGTGGGCCAGCTACTGGTCAGGGCAGCTCGGGAGAAGGTCCCTGCTGGAACGGAGGGTCCCGAGTATGCAGCACCAATGTGACAGATTCAGGAGTCTACTAACTGGACAGAACTTTAAAAGATGACCTTACTTTACAGTTGGAAAAACCAAGGTCCAAAGCATGGAAATGAATCACACACAACCAAATCTAGAATCCAACGCTTTGGGTCTTCTACTCCAGGCCTCTTTGTGCTGCGCTCCAGCAGATGTGCCCACGAGCTACACATACATGTACATGCCCATCACATGTATAATGCCACAGGCACCTGAAACACTTCCTACTGCTGCCACCCTCCTTTGAAGATCACAGTTAGTCTCATGAAAAAAGACAGTGATGGCAACTTAACCTGTGTGATGCCTTTCTCTAGTTGCACTGCTTACTAGTTGGATGGCAAAAGGGTCTCAGCTTTCAAAATAAAATAAAAATCCACCTAAGTAATAGGACTACAGTGTAGATTAAAGGAGAGGACGATAATGGAAGCATGTTCTCCAAGCAAAATACAACCAAAGACACTGAAATAGAGAACAGGCTGACAGTGACCAGAGGGCAGAGGGGAGGGAATTTCAGGGGAGAAGGGAAGGGTTTCAGGAACAAATATGAAGGACACATGGACAAAAACTAGGGGTGGGTAGAAATGGGAAGGAGGTGGGGAGGGTTGGGTGGGTGGGTTGGGATGGGGGTAGAAGACAGAAAATTGTACTTGAACAACAATTAAAATAAAATAAGAAAGAAAGCATGTTCTCCAAACGGGGAGAGGTATGTTATATATAAATACAAGGTGATGCTGACATCTAGGAGCAGAGATAACTAAGAAGAAAATAACAGTGGGTCCTTTAAAGTAAAAAACAAACCATGTATTCTTCTGATCTACTTAATGGACTAATAACCCACTGAATCATCCATTCTGGGGCCTAGGCTGCAACGTGCCCCCGTTCCTCTCCAGCCCCTGCTGGCACAACGTCAGAGACAGGCACTCATCACGTCCAAAGCCAGCCACTCCTCTTCTGGTCTGCTCGCTCCAACAAGGCACGGAGCGCAGTCAAAATGCCGCTCGGCAATTTCTAAATTTTGGTCCTCATTTTACTAGTGGAGCCGTTTTGTGCTAAAAATCAGATGTGAGGGTAAAACCATCAGTCACCTCACCGAGCCTCAAGATGAGTGTGACCAACACAACTGGCCGGATGGCTTCTGTGCCCTCTGGAGACTCCAGGTACCTGCTTTACTCCCACAGCGCGGCTTCCACAAGGACGGCAGTTCTCACGCAGGAACTCCCAGAGGGTATTTAGCAATGTTCAGAGACATTTTTGATGGCCATAATGAGGTTTGCTACTGGCCACCAGTGTGTAGAGGACAGGGGTGCTGCCAAGCACCTTCCAATGCACAGGAGAGCTCCTTGCAAGAAAGCATGACCTGCCCAGACGTCTGCAGCACCGAGGCCGAGAAGCCCTGTGCTGGTTGGAGGACACCTCTCTGTCTAAGGGTCCACGGGCAGGTGTTCAACGTTCCCTCTGTCCTTTCCCTTGAAATGTAGTAACATTCCCTCGCCAAACCTGTCGGCTGGGCAAGCACTTCCTTCTCCCTCCCTCACTGCTCTGTGTCTCCCCAAAGCCGCTGCATGATCAGAGGACGACCTTTCCTGTCTGAGGGCCAATTTTGGGGTGGGTGAAAGAACCTCTTAAAATAGTATCTTACAAATGTCACTTTTAAAATCCCCTTTCCTTTATTCCTCAGAGACGCATCAGTCCCAACCAAAGGGAACAAGGAAAGGAGGAGACAGGCTGTATTTACTGAAAGCCGCAGAGGATGCTTGGTAAGTTCGGTTCTCGGTCCCGGTGTCCACTGGGAGGTGGAAGGTGCCTTCAGTGCCACAGGAAGACGAGTTCTGTGGCCAGGCCTGTTTCATCAGCAGGGTTGCTTAAGGGAAGACACAAGAATGGCATTAGGCAGAAATAAGAAGTGGGCACCACAATCACAGACACAAAGCAAGGGTCTCGGGCTGGATGGAAACACAACGCAAGGGGCCCTGTTCGGACACACGGGACAGCCCGGCCTTTCCAGGCTGGGTGGGTGGATGGGAGGCGCGCTGACGTGAGCTTCCGGATGGTCTGAAACCTAGGAAATCTGAGCTCACGCTAAGAGGAGAGTCAGAATTTTCTGCCCACCACAAAAACCAAGAAGATGCCTGTGAATACTGCCTCCTATCATGTGACACTCTGGCCACAGGCTCTGGAGTATCCTAAGCCGCTTTCTCGTGAATGTGTAGCAACTTGGAGCCTTGGACTGTACATTGGGCCAGATCAACTGAGTACTCTTTTTTTATGCCCGAAAGCTCATCTGGAGGTGTAGTTAATACGCTGCTTTCAAAGACAGACCCTGAATAATTACCACATGACATGGACCTTCCTGGACTGCCATCTACTCTAACGGGACTGGGCTTGGGCAGCTCGGGAGGCCCGTGTCGGCCAGCGGGGCGCTCCCTGTTCACTCCTTCCGTATACCCAGCTGGGGCGGACAGCCAAACCTCTCGCACACCCTTCACACCTCCTGCTGAGGTGCTCCTGGAGCCTCCCTCACTTGGAGATATCTTCTCATGAATTAGAGATGATCTTTTGGGCCATTAAGAAAGTAAATGTCAAACTTGAGGTAGTTGTGAAACAGATGAGGCCCAGTTTGAAAGTATTCTACAGAGCGGACTCAAAGCTCAGCTTGAAAAATTTGAAGGATGATGCTTCATATGTTCTAGAAGTTGGGAAGAACTCAAAGAAACTTACCTTCATGGTATCCTGTGGGGAAGGAGAGAGGAAATAGGGTTTCAAAGGGGGGAAATGCCTAACATTTTAGATATTTCCCTTGATATACTTTCAAACACTATAGGAGAAACATTTTTGACCCAAATTGCTATACATAGGGAAAGAAAAAGATTTTAACAGTATCTTTTCCATTCAAATAAGGTCTTGGGAGTCCTGGACATGGGGTATTTTAAAGTATATTAGAAGGAGGTGGGGCTGCATTGGCAACAGTTAGATGTGCTTGAAACATTTTAACAAGGGGCTAAGGTGAGACAGGGTGTGATGGAGAGAAAGTGTGCCTGTGTACCCTAATTCCACCAGGACGAGGGCAGTGCACCTCCAGGGAGATCCCTGACCCCCTGAGCCAGAGGAACCACAGGTGGCACCTTTGGTTCCTTCAACCATGAAGGTACCGCGTCCAGAGAAGAAAGTCAAGGACGGCCGTTTTTAGTGATTCAATGCTAGAAATGTAGCTGTTGTGGGCTGACTCCTGCTAGCATTAATGGCCCGCAATATATACAGCAGATGCTGAGAAATGAGAAGAAAATCATGGGCAGGGAAGTGACACTAAAAGGAGAATTCTGACAGAAAAAATGGAGACCCCGCAGAATTCCCTGCAGAGTCCACGGCCTTGGCCGGACATCAAGACATGGCTGTGCAGACAATGTAGGACGAGGGCGGTCAGTTTTAAACAATTATCTTGGGTTTCTTTTTCTGGGATTGGTGTGTGCAGGGGTGAGCAGGGGTTGGGGATTAATAAAGGATCCAATTAGTGTTGAAAAATCTTATCAAGATGTCTCCAAATTTAGAACCTGCCCCTCCATGTGGCCGGACAGCCCTGCCCACCCAAAGCAGCTCCCTCAGAAGTGAAACATGTAGCTCTGGTAAGTCAGACAGAGCCAGTCCGTGCTCTCCAGACCCCACAGGGACTGGCAGGAGGCCTAAATTTGGCTGCAGAGCATCTGGAGAATTTGGAGGTCCAGTTCCGGTCCAGCTGTTTCCCCAAGCTGTGCATACTTTACCATAATTTTCATCATAAGCCAAAAGTCTGGCTTTGGCCTCAAGGACTGTGCAACAAAATAAGTACATCAAAATTAACCAAAGAGTGACTGAGGCCTACTGCACTCAGCACTGAGGGGAGCGCCACGGTGGACAGGAACACACGTGGGTCATGGTCACCGCACACAGGTACTTATGGTCTAGCTGGGGATGCAACACAGCCACGCGCCAGCCAGAGAGTGAACAAGACAGCAACACGCACGTCGGACTAATGCCCCAGATTAGCCAGGGGAGGAGCAAGTGCGACTGTGCCTCTGAGTATGTCTTTCCCAAGTGATCGAGTGAACTAAACTACGCGTGTTCCTGAAGAGGTTATCTTCTTCTGGTTTCACTATGAAGAAACAAATATTAGTATTTTCTATGTTTCTTTATATATTTGAATACTTAACAATTTAAATAACAGGATAAATAGGAAGACTAAAACCAAGAATATCAGCTGTCAACCTGACTCCCTCATTAGTTAGCGGTACCACGTGATCTTCCTCCTCCGTGTGCTATTCTAAAGCGACCCGTTCTGCTGGTGGCAGCCATTCGGGCTCAGCTGCGGGGCGCGGCGATCCAGCTGAACCTGCGGAGGCGTGGCGACGGAGGAGGCTGCTGGCTGCACGTCTGCTCCTGGGGGCCACGAAAGGTGCCGACGCCTAGAAATGTTTCTACGTGTTGAACTGGATGATAGTTAAATACAAGTGTATACATGTGTCGAATATTACTGAGCTGTACATTTGAGACTAGTGCACAGTATGTACTATAGTGTATGTGTTATTCCTCGATTTAAAGAAGAGAGAGGACGAACCCTTGGAAGTGAAGGGCCGAGGCCCAGTCACAGCATGCTGCCCACATCCAGGTGCTGGGTTGTTCACGTCTCTGGCACGGCGTCCTCACGCCCTCTGACACTTGAACAGTCTGTTAAGCACACTTACAAGGAGAAGAGGCAGCAAGGGACCATCATCCTGAACAATGCAGTAAGTCAGGAAATCTGAGAGCTAGCCTGGGCTGTGCCACTTACTAACTGTGAGAACTTGGGCAAGTCACAACCTTTCCAAACTTCAGTTTGTTGTCTCACAAAATGGCAGTAACTATGACCCCCTGTTCACTTCATGGTATTAATGTGGGGACCAAAAATAAAGTGTCATCCAGTTTCACAGTTTCTAACCTTGGTCTCTGTCTACTCTTCCATTCCCACAGCTGTGGACAGCTCTAATTTAAGCTCTCATCTCTCACCTGAACTATTGCAACTGCTTCCTCATTGTTCTGTGTGTTGTTAAACCCACTGTAATCTCTAAACTGCACTCAGAGTGATATTTCTAAGACCTAAACCTAATCTCAAAACCTTTCTTGAAACATTCAATGGTTGTCCACTGCCTATAGCCCAAAGGCTGAACTCCTTGTGCGGCATTCAAGGCCCCCATGATCTAGTCCTATGATCTCCTCTCTAGACTCTCCCCCTGTTCTCACTCTTCAACCCTGTACTACTGCCACACAAACTGTTTGTCATTCCCAGAAGATGTCCAAGGAATGTCACGTGTCTGTACTTTTGCTCACAATGCTCCCTCCTCCTGGCCTAATCTTTCCCCAAATGCTACCTGGCAAACATTTATTAATTCATCAATCATCAGGAGCTGAGGACTCATCTATCTATATGATGAAGGTTTTTCTTTTCCCCACCCCTTGACCACAAAGCCTCCTCATAGATCCCATATGGTTCACTATGCCAGTCCCTATAATTAATTCTTAGAAGCTGGCTTCTTTGTCTTCCCCACTAAACTGTGAGCTCCTTGAAAATAGGGACCCTGTCTTACTAGTCTTGGATATTCAAAAGGGCCAGCTTAGGGCCTGGCACAGAACTGTGGATGCTCTAACCGGAGGGGGAAGAAACACGAGAGCTTCTCCCACTTTTTATAGAGTCTTCTGTCCAACTTCATACAGCCTGATGCAAACACAAAAATGACTCTCCATAAAGGATAGGAGGAACAAGTCTGTAAATAGAAAAATTGAAATAATAAAAGTACCCCTGGTCAGTGTGGCTCAGTTGGTTAGAGCATCACCCATAGACCAAAAGGTTGTGGGTTCAATTCCCAGTCAGGGCAAATGCCCACACTGTGGGATCGATCCCCAGTTGGGGTATGTACGAGAAGGCAACCAATCGATGTTTCTCTCTCACATCAGTGTCGATTTCTCTCTGTCTCTCTGTCTCTCTTTCTCTTTCTCTCTCTCTCTCAGCAATAGGAAAATGTCCCCGGGTGAGGAAAAAAATATTACAATTATAAGAGGACAGGCTGGTCGCATTTAAAGGGACCTCAGAAATCATCTGAATAAAACACATTATCTATGGCCTGCAAACATTAGCAAATTGCCCAAGATCACGCAGTCCACAGCAGTGAGCGACAAAGAGAAATTTTCACAGTTCACCTCCTGAAAGATGCGCCAAACACAAATTCAATATTCATCATTCAAATAATTTAAGGTCAAAACTTAAGAAGGTGTGCGGACATTTTTCAGAAACACTGTCCTGAGCAGCCCAGGTGAGGGTGGTGAAAGTGACAAGTCCCTCCCATGGTCCCTTCCTGTCTGTGACAAAGAGGACCTAGTCAAGTCACACTGCTGGGACCCTCACAGGTGCCCAGAAGTTCCTGTGGTGCCTTGGGCCTGGAGTCCACACTGCCCAGAGAACCCTCTCCTGGTCCCTCGCTCATTTTAGCACACTTGACCCTCACCTCTTTCCATCCAGGAAAATGCCCTGGAAAAGACCAGAGCTCCAGGTCTGGGCTAAGGAAACAGACTGTACCTCTAGTCAACCAGGTCTTCCAATATCTCAGACTGCCGACGGAGGCACAACCCAGGCACTCCTCCAAGGGGCTGCCACAAAGCCAGCAGGGGAGTCATACCGGCTCAGGAATTTTTGTTCACTGGTTTGAATTCAGCAGCCAGGTCAGGGCGAAGTTTCTGACCCAGGTCAGAGTGGGACCCCGGAGGTGAGGAAGGGGAGACGCCTTTTAGTGCCATGATCCTTCACTGCCGCCCTAGGGGACGGTTCATGTGTGTCTCCAACCCATGATTTTGCACCATCAGACATGTTCCTGCATGCTTTAGGAACTGCTGCTGAGCCACCTGGGGGAGCCCAAGCCTAGGGGATGGGATTTGGGGAGGAGAGGGGAAGGGATCTACCATTGTTACGAGATAACACATTCATAGGCCATAATACATATGAGGAAAAATAGCTCTCCTACCATAAGCTGAATGCAGGAACTGAAACTCTGTTGGATAGAAATGTTAGTTGAAATTACCACTAAGAATTTGTGCAAAGTAGTACACATTGCAGTTACAAAACAGATTTTGTCTCAAGTTAGCAGTTTACCCCAAGCCACACAAGAAACAGAATGCAGAGGGTGTGAAGTGCCTCTAGCCTGGAGGGGAGCGACAGACTTGCCATCCAGAAAAGCCCATTCACTGAGGAGGGGCACCTGGGAGGCAGCTGACCCAGAAGCTGCCTGGGCAAGAACAAGCCCAAGCTCCCGCTCTCTGCCAGTCCACACTAAGAGTGAATTTCAATTCTCCCAAGTACCGCAGAGAGACTTCACACATGACAGACTGTATGTGCTACAGGACATGAAGATTCAGGGACAAAATCATCATTTTGGCCTCTGAAGAGTTCTCTGTGAGGCCCCAGAGAGCTAGGACCAATGCAAAGGCACTTCATTCCCTGTGGCCTCTGGGAAAATGTGGTGCAGTAGGAGGAGCACAGGCGGTGGGGGTCCGACAGGCTGGGTTTGAATCCCAGTTCCACTGCTTTTTAGCTGAGCAATTTTGGACAAGTTACTTAACCTCGCTGAGCAAAATCGGAAGCAAGAGGCTCTAACTTCCAAGACAAGGTAAAATTAATGCCTGTGACATGCCTTGCACAGTGACTAGAAGGTGGCAGGTGTTCAGGAAACAGAAATCCTTTCCTTTGCCTCTCCCTGGGACTGTTATATGTCAAATGGGAATAAAAAATTTGTACTTTACAAGGCTGCTATGAAATCAAGTGAGATAACAGATAAAAATGATTTATAAACAGATTTCTTGTGAGACAGTATTTCATTCTTACCTATATTAGTTACCCTACTTCCCCTCTCCTTTCATTTTCAAGTCAGATTACCATTAATCTGACACATCCTTTGGTCTCCAGATTCTGAAAACAAATCCCAGTTGGCTCCTGCCTCTTGGGGGGCCAAATATTTCTTAACTAAGGTCCCTGAAGTCATTAAGAGCTTGGGGAAAAGCTCCAAGTACCTACATTGCCTTCAGAACCAATGAAATGTTTCCCTGCACCCTGGATAGCTGACATATCAGGTACTCAGACTGCTGAAAATAACTCTCTGAAGCAACTTTTTGGTCTTCTTGAAGAAGGTGAGAGAAATTTAAACCTGGGGGCCTAGCTCCTTTGCAGGTTTCTACCCCGCAGGCAACTCTGGGCATCACAAATGGCAGGCTCTGGCAGGAAGCTGAAAGGAATCTACAGTGTCCCCTCTGTCCTCAGGCGGAGTCCCTCTCCAGCAGGAGCTCCCCCACTGCAGTCGGGAGGCCGGTGAGGTCAGAGGCCAGCCTCCCAATATATTCGACAGACCAGGTGTGTGTACCTGCTATAACCCTGATCTTCCAATTCCCAGTTTGGAGCTTTCTGACACTATGAGCTAATACCACCCTCTCTAATGGATTTTGTGAGTTTCTGAGAAAATGGTTTGGGTTGGTTTAGTCATAGCTTAGAAATATGTTGACTTTTCAAAATACAACATTGAAGAAAATCAAGTTTGGTGAGGGCTGATATTAAGTCTGTTTTAAAATGAAAGCTTAATCAGTACTTTATACATGCCAGGAGCTTCCCAATCTCTCTTCCCTGCCCCCACCCGCAGTCTCAGCCTCCTCAGGTCCACTCGCCCTTCCCTTTCTAGTCTGGCTGCTCTAGTCCAACCCCCAGTTTCTCTGGCCACATCCAAGCGTGACGCAGTGGTTAAGAGCACATGCAGGTGTGGTGGCAGGGTGCCTGGGCTTGGATCCTGCGCTGGCTCCCTAACTTCCAAAGTTTTAGTTTTCCCAGTTGGAAAATGGAACAACAACAGTACTACCCTCAAAGTTTGCTGAGATATAAAACGAGTTAATATCCATAAAGAGCTTAAAATATTCCCCAGCACATAGGGACTATTAAACAAATATTAGCTATTTATTCCCCACCCTCTACTTTCCTGCCATACTAATCCTAAAATGATTCTCTCCCCACAAGCTCTGGACATCAGGACAAAATACCCCAGGGCTGGGGAATAGAGTCTTGACAAACTCCCGGCCTCCGTTCTCAGTTGGCCTCCAATGTTATACGCCTCCCGCTTTCTCCCTCAAGTCCCTACTGCCAGCCCCTCTGTGAAGCCTCCCCTGCACTTATGATCTCAGGCAGACTGTTGCTCCCTCTCCTGCTTCCTCTCCTCTTACATGCACACCTTCTGCAACCCTACAATACTGCACAGCCGTGAATTTGTTTATATGCTAGCTCCCAAATGGACTGTAAGCTGCTGAGGCAAAAGAGGCATCCTTTTTTTTTTATCCCAGTGTGGGAGACATTCAACAAATAAATCCTCGCTGCATAAATGAAGAACTTGCATAAAACCATCTACAACTCTGACTTCTCAGACATGAGGTTACTTGTCCAAGGCCTCACAATGAGTGAGCTGAGTAATCAGGATTCAAACCCAGTCTCACGGCACAGCCCACGCTCTTTCTCCTGCCCCCTGAGTGTTAACGCACCGGCTGAGTGTGGGAATGAAGATCTGTGAAAAGACCTCTGTACTGCTCCTAGCCCAAACTAGAACAAACTTTTTCAACATTTCCAAACCCATTTCAATATCCAAGGACTGTTGGGTCTTTATTATTTTTGAAAATAAGTTCCTTGCTTCAGCTTGAAAACCAGCTCTTTATCCACTGGTGGCAAGTCTCTCACTTCCAAATTCACACCCAGAAAGTCGGCTGTGTGTGTGTATATGAGAGAGAGAGAGACAGAGAGAGAGAGATGGAGAGAGAGAGAGAGAAATTGACTGATTCTCAATGACACCCTCAGGGACAGCTGAGCAAAGAATGGATTTGGACATTGTTAGGGGAAGCAGAAAAGGTTCTGTGAAGAGGATGCATGTCTCAGACATTCCAATAAAGGAGAGATGGGTCAACCTTAAGTCCCAAGTGGAGTGGAGGAGATGCTACTCCTGCCCCCACCCTAAGGCTGAACTGCCCCAGTTCCCAGAGGGAACTCCCAGGAGAATCATACTTGGACAAGCTGAGCCCGGAGCAATTAAGGACAGAGAAAGGCCAGCAGGTGGGTTTGCTTTTCCAAATATAATAAACCCCACCTCCCACCCCACTCACCACTATTCTCTCCACGTTCTCCTTACCTGGAGCATAACTGGGGCTATTAGTGGGGTACAGGCTGGGATTGTAGGCAGGGGCCGCTGCTGGATAGGCTGTGGGGTAACCTACAAAGAGACAAGAAAAGCTCCATTTAGTTGAGCAAAAAGAAAAGCAAATTTCTAAGGAAACAGAACCAGGTTCCAGGCTTGGTCTTCATCCTGTTCATGGGCCATTTCAGACAGTACATGTGACTAGCTTTTACCCTCTCAAGAAAAAAGCCGCCAACACCACAATCCCAACATATGCAGATCTCCTGTCCATTAAAAAAAACTAGAAATATATATTTATATGCTCACTGTAAAAATATTGAAACAACAGACATGCGTGTGATAAAAAGTGTAAGTTTACTTTTACATCCCTGTCATATGTTCTTCTCCCTGGCAGTAGTAACTGTGTGGCATCTCTCCTTCCAAACAGTTTTCTGAGTAACTTCATACACATACACTCAGTGGTGTGCTGGTACTTAACAACTAGCTTGAGGGAACTGAGGTGAAGCTGTTTTGTAGGATTTGCCAAGGTCCATAGTATAAAAACTCCCACCTTGGCCAACATCACTGAATGAGTAGCGGGGAAAAGATTCTCACAATTGGTTTGAGAACCCACACACACCTGACCTACCCTACAATGCATATTTTATATGGTGTTTTGTGAGGTTTTTTTTGAAGTTTTTTATCGTGGCAAAGTATATGTAACAAAATTTGTGATTTTAACCATTTCAAGTGTACCATTCAGTGGCATTAATTAGATTCACCATGTCGCACAACCATCCCCACTATGTGTTTCTAAAACTTTTTTAAAAAATATTTTATTTATTTATTTTTAGAGGGGAGGGAAGGGAGGGAGAAAGGGAGAGAAACTTCAGTGTGTGGTTGCCTCTCACGCACCCTCTACTGGGAACCTGGCCCACAACCCAGGCATGTGCCCTGACTGGGAATTGAACCAGTGACCCTTTGGTTCATAGGCCGGCACTCAATCCACTGAGCCACACCACCCAGGACGTGTTTCTAAAACTTTTTAATCACCCCCAAACAAAAACTCTGTACCCTTTAAGCAATAATTTCCCATTCTCTTTCCCTATAGCCCCTTGTTAACCTCTAATCTACTTTGTCTCTATTAATTTGCCTATTGTAGATATTTTACATAAGCAAAATAAAATAGTATAATTTGTCCTTTTGTGTCTGGCTTCTTTGATTTAGCATACTGTTTTCAGGTTTCATCAATGTTGTGGCAGGTATCAGAACATCATTCCTTTTCATGGCTGAGTAACATTCCATTCTATGTTTATGTCACCTCTTGTTTACCCACCCACCTGTTGATGGGCGCATGGGTTTCTTCTGCCTTTTGGCTACTGTGGACAATGGTCCTATGCACACTGGAATACAATCCTTGTTTGAGCCCTGATTTCAGTTCTTTTGGGTATATACCAAGGAGCAAAGTTGCTGTCATATGATAACTGTATGTGTAGGTTTTTTGAGGAATCATCACAGTGGCTGCACGATTCTGTATTCCTACAAGCAATGCATGAGGTTTCCAATTTCTCCACATCCTCATCAACACCTGTTATTTTGATTACACACATCCTAGTAGGTGTAAAGTGGTATTTCATTGTGCTTTTTAAAAAATTATATTTTATTGATTATGCTATTATAGTTGTCCTAATTTTCCCCGCTTACCCCCCTCCACCAAGTACCCCCCACTCCCTTGGGCAATCCCTGAATCACTCTTCACGTCCATGGGTCATACATATAAGCTCCTTAGCTGCTCCATTTCCTATGTTGTACTTTACATCCCCATGGCTATTCTGTAACTACCTACCTGTACTTCTTATTCCCCTCACCTCCTCACCCATTCCCCACACCCCCTCCCATCTAGCAACCATGAAAATGCTCTCCATATCCTTGATTCTGTCTCTGTTCTTGTTTGCTTAGTTTCTTTTTTAGATTCAATTGTTGATAGATATGTATTTTTGCTGCTTTACTGTTCACAGTTTCAATCTTCTTTTTCTTAAGTCCCTTTAACATTTCACATAATACTGGTTTGGTGATGATGAACTCCTTTAGTTTTTTCTTATCTGGGAAGCTCTTAATCTGCCCTTCGATTCTAAATGATAGCTTTGCTGGGTAGAACAATCTTGGCTGTAAGTCTCTGCTTTTCATGACTTTGAATATTTTTTGCCAATCCCTTCTAGTCTGCAAAGTTTCTTTTGAGAAATCAGCTGACAGAGCTGACAGTCTTATATGGACTCCCCCATAGGTAACTAACTGCTTTAAGATTCTGTCTTTATCTTTAACCTTTGGAATTTTTTATTATGATGTGTCTTAGAGTGGGCTTGTTTGTATCCATCTTGTTTGGGACTCTCTGTAGTTCTTGGACTAGCATGTCTATTTCTTTCACCAAATTAGGGAAGTATTTTTTCATTATTTTTTCCAATAGTTTTCCAATTTCTTGCTCTTTCTCTTCTTATTCTGGCACCCCTATGATAAGGAAGTTGGAACGCTTGAAGTTCACCCAGAGGCTGCTTACACTATCCTAATTTTTTTGGATTCTTTTTTCTTCTTCTTGTTCTGATTGGTTGTTTTTTTCTTCCTTATGTTCCAAATCACTGATTTGATTCTCAGCTTCATCCACTCTACTGTTGTTTCCCTGTAAATTGTTCTATGCCAAAAGACAGTGCTATTTTTAAATTTCATCCATTCAACAAATATCTGAGTGCACTCTGTGCCAGACACTATGATCCCTGCCCTTGTGGAGCTTAGATTCTAAGAGGTTGTGAAAGGAATGAATAAATAGTAAATATATACAAACACAGTCTTACGTGCTAGGGGAAAGAGAAAAAGGGCAGGGTAAAAGACATTGGAGGTGCCACAGTGCCGTGGGGGGCAGGCACTGCAATATTAAATAGGGTAACCAGCATAAGACACAATGAGAAGGTAAGATTTTCACAAAGACTTGAAGGGAATAGAGTTAACCAGCAGATGGCTGAAAAAGAGAGCAACACAAAGGGAACAGTCAGTGCGATGGCCCGAAGTTCTGAGCATAGAGGGCATGTCTGAGGACCAGCAAGGAGGCCAGTGCGGCCGATGTGGACTAAGTGAGGGGGACAGTAGTAGAAGTCAGAGAGATAAAGTGCTGGTCAGTTCATGAAGAGCCTTACAGGTTGCTGTAACTTTAAAATTCTCATGGGGTTTTGCGCAGAATAACATGATCTGACTTATGTTTGAAAAGGGTCATTCTGATTGCTGTATTGAAAACAGACTGAGAAAGGGGAAGGGTGGAGATGCATACAGGCTATTGTAAACCTCTGTCAGTAGATGATGGGGCTCAGATTAGGGCTATAGCAGCAAAGGTGACAAGAAGTGACGTGCTCAAGAGTCTTCACGTACTGTGCCACACTACTTTCTAGAAAGACTATCGATTTGTACTTGCACTAGCAATGTGTGAGTGCCTGTCTCACTGCTCCCTGTAGTTTTTTAATGCTCACTGGTATTTTGACTGACAATGAAAAGCAGATTTTAAAAGTCAAAGATTAAATCCCTAAATCCCTAAAAGCTTCTTTGGGATTTGTAAATATTGAGCTTGAATAATGTATCTTTGTTAATATGCCTTTCTTGAAATCCTTTCCAGTTCCAAAGAAAATCAATCTCTCTTCCCCAGACCCCATTTCTTTTCTGATCTCAGAACCGAGGTAGCCAACTTGTTGTCACTTAATTAGCAATCTGGAAGCCTGCCCCTTCTCAAGAAGAAAGTCAGGGATTTAATCTGGGAAGCAAGGAGATCCAGATTCAGCTCCATGAGAGATTGTGCAACCAAGGGTAATCGTGCCCCTGTCATGCCATTGCAGACGCCTTCCACTTTAGGAGCAATTACAGGATCTTCCTTCAGTTTGGCAGATGTCACAGAACGGCAACATGAGAAGGAGCTTTATTTGGCCCAACCCTCTTCATCGTATAGATGCCATTCTCAGGCCAAGGTGAAGAAAGAGATTTAGGTTGCAGACTGCTGAGGTTAGAAGCACCTTAAAGGCCATTTGGTCCACCCTCATATATGGGCTAGAGCCTCCTCTACACTACATGCTAATGTGATCATTCCAGCCTTCACATTTCTACTGAGAGCTAACACCCTCCTTTCCTGAGAGCCCTCCCCCACCCCACGAGACTGCACTGATTGGAACTGACTCCTCATACTGCACCCAACTCTGACTACCTGCAGCTTCTACTCTTTATAACAGAACAAGTTTGTTAACTTGAAGGTACCTGCATCCTTACAGATTATCGAATTTACAGAACTTATACACTGTACTTCACTTGTCTATTTATATTTCCTGTCTTGCCTCTCTCCTTAAACTGTAAGTTCCTTAAAGCACAGCTAAATCTCATCTGCCTGTACACAACAGTTCTTGATCAGTTCCTCCTCACTCTCTGCCCTGGGCAATAGTCTTGTGTGGCCAGTAGAGAATATCCCATCCCTACCACCAACTGTCTCTGTCCAGTAAGGCATCACAGATAAGCTGGGCTCCCTCTCTGTGACTTCCTTGGCTTTGTTTTCATTATTTTGTTTCCTTGTCTCCAACTGATATTTTTCATGTTGCCGCTTCTGTTGATGATGACGTTGATAACATCAATGTTACTTCTCAATGCATCCCCATCTGGGGACCTGGCTCGAAACCTAGGCATGTGCCTTGACTAGGAATCAAACCGGTGACCCTTTGGTTCGCAGGCTAGCACTTACTCCACTGAGCCACACCAGCCAGGGCAAAATTGGTTAAAATTTTAAACCACTAAGACTCAGGCACATAATTAAGACTCAAAGAGTTAGCTACTATTATTTCAAATCTAAAAGATTAAAAAAAAAAAAAAAAGCCCTGGCCCTCATGGCTCAGTTAGTTGGAGCATTGTCTCATAAACCAAAGGGTTGTGGGTTCAATTCCTAGTTAGGGCACATGCCTGAGTGGTGGGTTCAATCCCCCGTCAGGGCACGTGTGAGGCAATCAATTGATGTTTCTCTTTCTCTCTCTCCCCCTTCCCCTCCCTCTCTAAAATAAATAACCATGCCCCTCGGGTGAGGATTAAAAAAAACAAAATAATAAAAAGATTAAAAAATAAGATTTTACTTCCTATCCTCCCCCTCCCTCCCAAACCTGTTCCTCCACAGATTTCTCCTCCCCAGTAAATGACAACTCATTATTCTAGTTTCTCAGGCCAAAAAACTTAAGAGTCATCCTTGACTGTATGCTTCCTCTCCTGTCCACATCCAATCCATCAGCAAATCCTTTCCGTTTCACCTTCAGAATATATTCAAAATCTGGCCATATCTCACTGCCTACATACTTCCTATCCTACTTCAAGTAATCATTATTTCCTACCTAGATCGTTGCAATACCTGCATAACTGGTCTCCCTCCTTCTACCTTTGATTCCATTCAGCCCAATTCCCACAGCAGCCAAGAGCAATCCAGCTAAAACAGTTAAATCCCAGTATGACACCCCACTCTTTAAGCCCTGACAATCACAGTGAAATCCTTTTAATGACTCATCTGGGCCTCCACTACTTCTCTAACCTCCTCTCCTACTATGTGCCCCCACGGCTAATCTACTCCAGCCACAATGGTTTCCTTGTTGCTCTTCTAATGTTTTAAGGCCTTTCCTATCTCAGACCCTTTCTGTTCCCTTTTCCTAGAATTCTGTTCACAGGTCACCTTACATTCTCTCTAAAACAGTAATCTCAACTTTCATTACTCTCTCTGCTCTTTTTCTTCATGTGCTTCCTTGTTAATGAGAGACAATCTCTCACCATTAAAATGTAAGCTTCAGGTCACAGAAGCGCTTGCTAGTGTGTGGCTGTCCCCTACTGGAGGTCTCCCCCTGGCACAGTGTACTTGACGTTCAAAGGCTCTGACCCACCCGAGGAGCAGAGTGCATTCCAGTCCTGGTCCCCCAAGGCTGCCCCGGTCTGTTGAAGCTCAACTGGGGGTAAAGATACTGAGTTCCAATATACACCAGGTATATTTCACCCATTGCTCATACAAAAGGTATTTTCACAACTGCTATTTCCTTTGAGCCTGAAAACAACACTCTTGTTATTCCCCCAGTGTGTAGGTTAGAAAACAGAGGCTCAGGGAGGTGAAATGTGAAATGACTTTTGGCCACGATTTTTCAACAAGTCAGTGGGCAGCAAATCCTGAAAGCAAGGTCTTTCCCAAACCTACCAAATAACTATGACTTGGTCCTTGGAAGTCTGTCCCTTCTGTATTTATATTCTTTGAAGGTCGAGAGTGAAGAGAATAAACAGACATAAGTAAGCATTTCTCCTTTGCATCCCAAAGGCTATAGTAGTGATCAGCTTTCCTGTTATTCTGATGTATACATTTTAATTGCTTTATAGATATCAATACAATACAATCCCTTTTTCCTGTCACTAGGATTAGGACTGAAGAAATATAAAGCTATTTTTCATTATTATGAAAATTAGAAATTACAGAGAAATCAGGACTTTTTTAGTAACTACCTTAACCTTACCTTTAGGAAGTAAAATTTTAGGCTAGTGGAAGACTAACTCCGTGGCTCAGGAAGACAAGGAGAATTACTCCTTTGTGAGCCAGGGCACACATGCAGTGGAGATACTAGTTCTGAAGGTCATGATTAAAAAGAAGAAAACTCTATTTCTCACCCAGATTATTGCAGTAGCTTCATAACTGGTACCCCTTCTCCTACCTCTCCCCGCCCGCCGCCCAAAGCCAGGATAACCAAAACCAAAACTAAAAACAAAAGGGCAAAAGAGAAAGGAAATAATTTTGAATCTATAGTATGCTCTGAGCACTGTGAGAGACACTTCTTTGTCTGATTTAATCTTCACCTTAACTCCATGAAACACACACGTATTAGTCCCATTTTAGAAATGAGGATATTGAAGTAGACTTATCTTCCACAAACCAGAGAGTGGAGATAGGACCCAGGCCTGAGGAGTGAGAGAAAGTCTACTCCTATCAGACTTCCTACCCTTCTTCAAGACATGATTCTACTCAGCATAAACCTCTGGATTTGGATGCTGTTTCCTTTGCCCAGATTCTTTTATTTCAGCTTTAAAACATGGGAAAAAAGGAAGTTCCTCTAGAGAATTAATTTGATCAAAGATGGTTCAGTTTTAAAAAAAGTGATTCTGTTCCTATTCAGTGTCCTGATAGGGGTTATGCTTGAGTTATTGAAAGGCACCACACAGGCACTGAATTACAGAGTTAGAAGTGGTATTAGAGGCAATTGAGTCCAATTTGCTACTCAGCACAGAAATACCCTTTATAATGGCTCACATGGCTCTCCACATAGCCTCTGCCAGCACACCCTTCTAATGATGGGGTGCTCAGCACCTCTTCGGCCAGTCCAGCACTTGCTGGAGAGCTCTGGAGTTTAAGAAATTCTTCAGTCTGAGCTTAAAAAAAAATGCCCATAAAGAATCTAACCCTGAACAGCTTCCCAACCACTGGTCCTAGGTCTATCCTCACAGAACACGTCTGTTCCCTCTGCTCCAGGACCACCTGCAGAGATATGAAGATATCAGTTCTTCTTCCTGAATTTTCTGCTGTCCAAATGTAACAGTCCCAGTTCCTTCAACCCACCCCCATTCTTAGTGCCCACCTTTGACCTGACTTCAATTTACAAATCCCATTTTCTTAAAACAATGTCATTTTTCCCCACCTTATTCACGCTTCTGATGTTTTCCTCCCCTGATCTTTTAAAAATTGAATTGACATAAGACTCTGGTGATAGGTGATCAGTAAAGGCCTAAAGTGACTTAATCCAGATTTCTTCGTCATTATCCATCAGCACAGCCAGTATCTAGCAAATGCTTACTCTGTGCCAAGCATGGTTCTGGGTTCTTTACATAGGAGCTTACAGTCTAATGAGAGAAATAATATGTTATTTATATTAGTCTATAAGCAACATATATAATATATAATCAAATAATGTTGAGGTGTTAGTGGAAAGCTGAGGAGGGAGTGAAGAACAGGTCTGGGAGAGCTGGAAATGGTTTCTCAGAAGAAGAAATACAGTTGGCCTTGAACAGTGAGTAGGAGGAGTTTGTCAGAGGCTTGTGGGGATGAGGACAGAGAAATACATATTTGTTTCATGCATGAAAGCATGAAAATTTATGGCATGTCAAGGAAATGGCAAATAGTTCAATATGTTGGATTTATAGTGTGGGAGAAATGGTAGGAAATGAAGGTAAATAGATACACTGGGGATATATTGTGAAGAGATCAGAATTCTAGGCCAAAGGATGGAAATCATCAATAAATAACAGGTGCCCACTGGAGGACTTTCAACTGGGAAGTTACAGGTTTATAAACCCTACTCCAGCAGCAATCTGGAACGGGGTTCAGAGTGGGTGAGAACAGAGAAGGAGGGACCAGATAGGAAGACACTGTAGTAGCCCGAAGGCAAAGCTAAAACAGTAACAATGGAATAGAGAGGGAACTACAAAGATATTTAGGAGATAGAGTCTATAAAACTTGACCCTCATAACAAAGCCTCTTTTTTTTTTTTGCTGTGAACTGAAAATCTACAAAGATGGAAATATTCTAACCGCAGGGTTTGTAGGCTTTTTTATTCCTTTCTTTACTAGACAAAAGGAAAGAAAATAAATTAAATGGAGTCTTGAATCTGTTAGCTCCAGAAAAAAGCCTGAACCGGAATTCCTTTTAATAGCTGTGAGGGCTGGCTGCTGAGTGCTGTACTGGCGAGAATACAGGTCAGGCCAGGAAGGCAGTGAGTGGTTCTGTGGTGTTGGCTCTGACCTGCCCACTGGACCGGAATCTGAGGTAGCCTGTACACTGGATTCAAGGCCCAGCCACCCAGCCTCCCACTAGTGAGTCCCAGGGGACTGTAAGGGTGTAAGTTAGGCACTGTTCTTCTTAGGGCAAGGCAACTGTCCCTGAGGTAATAAGAAAGGGGGGAACATCCAGTAATCAATTATGCTCCAGGTTGTGTTGTACCTTCAGGGAGAATTTACCCATCCAGGTAAAAGGCCAGCAATCTGTGGGTCATTCACCTTGGCTGAGCCCTGGAAGAGGAAGGCTGCTAATCCCAGAGCAGGCTTGATATGTCTTTAGTATAAAAACAATATCGTCAACAATAACAAAAAAAAAGATAAGAAAATAGGCGATGTAAAAGCTAGTAATAAAACTTCTCCTAGGTAAGCACATAAGGCCAAGTGTGTGCTATTCCTCAGGGGAAAAAATTCTTTTACAAATCTAAAAATATCCCTAAAGTTCCCTATCTGCCGGTATGGGAGCAATTTTAATGGAAAGCAGATGGCCAATTCTGTCTCAATTGCCACCCCAGGAGTACGCTGCTGCTGCTGCTGCTGCAGCTTTCTTGTTTGTTTCCCTGCCAGATGGGGAGAAGCTCAGCACCTTACAGATTGTCTGGTCAATGATTCCTGCCCTCCCTGCATTTATCTTCTAAAAAAAAGATAAAAGAGTCAGATGAAACTGTGCAAACTGATGATTTGGTCTGTGAAGCCCTTTCCCTACCAGGTCAATTCACTCTTTTACTGTTTAAAGAGATCTGGTAAAGGGAGGACTCTTGCTCAGATTCAGTGACACGTATTGGGATACTTGGTTTTCTGTATGAAGAAAATAAACTAGAACCTCGCCTCACACTTCTCCAATTCTAGAAAGGCCAAAGACCTAAATATTTTTTAAGCACACAAAACTTTAAAACTATTAGGAGAAAAAAAAAAGAATATCAGTTTAATCTTGGGATTAGAAAGTATTTCTTGCCCTGGCTGGGTAGCTCAGTTGGTTGGAGCATCATCCCAGTGCTCCAGGGTTGCAGGCAGTTCAATCCCCAGTCAGAGCACAAACGGGAATCAACTGATAAATGCTGGGTGGGTGGAACAAATCCGCATTTTCTCTTTCCCTTCCTCTCTTTCTCTCTCTCCTTTCTTCTCTCTCTCCAAAATCAACACATTAAAAAAGATTTAAAAGTATTTGTTGGGTAAGATCAAAAGGAAAAACTGTAGAAGGTTAATTAATTTAACACATCAAAGTTTAAATCTGTATGAGTGTGCTATAAAGTTTTTTTTAAAAGACAGAGTAAGACAAGAAACTATAACATATTTTATAAAGGACTAATAACCAGAATACAGCACTCACATTAATAATAAGAAAATGAAAATAGGCCAGTAGCATCTAATCATGCAATTCACAGAAGAATTCACTCAAATGGCTAGGGAGAAGGAGGAGAAAAGGAAATGATGTTCAATCACATCAGTAATCAGCAAAATGCAAGTAAAAGGAATAAAATATCATTTCAGATCAACCAGACTGACAACAATTTTATTTTTTTTTAAGATTTTATTTATTTTTAAAGAGAGAGGAAAAGGGAGGGAGAAAGAAAAAGAGAGAAACATCGATGTCAGAGAGAAACATCAATCCGTTGCTCCTCATACACGCCCTGACTGGGGACTGACCCACAACCCAGGCACGTGCCCTGACCAGGAATCGAAATGGCAACCTTTCACTCTGCAGGACAATGCCCAACCACCCTGAGCCACACGGGTCAGGGCAGACTGACAACAATTTTAAAGCTTGACAATGTCAAGTGTTGCGAAGGATCTGAAACAAAGGGAATTAGTTAAAGCATTTTGAAGGGCAATTTTGCAATAACAGCTAAAGGTGTACAACCTTGCAATTCCGTCTCTAGGTATACGAGCATATATTCTTGTTGAACTGGAATTTGAGTTGGGCTTTGTGGGAGGGGTGGGATTCTATCCAGCAAAGATAAAAGCACTGGCATTCCCAAATAAAAGGAAGAGCATAAATAAGTCAGACATAAAAACCATTTGAGGAATACCAGGCTGTTTTCCAAAGTGGCTATAGCAGCAGTATGTGAGAGTTTCAATTTCTCCATATCCTTGCCAACACTTGTTATTGTCTGGCTTTTTTAAAAAAAAGATTTTATTTATTTATTTATTTTTAGAGAGAGGGGAAGAGAGAAAGAGAGGGAGAGAAACATCAATGTGTGGTTGACTCTCATGTGCCCCCTACTGGGGACCTGGCTTGCAACCCAGGTATGTGCCCTGACTGGGAATCAAACTGGCGACCCTTTGGTTTGCAGTCTGGCACTCAATTCACTGAGCCACACCAGCCAGGGCTGTTATCTGTCTTTTTAATTATAGCTACCCTAGGGGTGTAAAGTGGTATCTCACTGTTGCTTTGATCGGCATTTCCCTGATGACTATGACTAATTATGTTGAACATCTTTTCACGTGTTTATTAGCCTTTTATATATCTTTTTTGGAAAGCTGTCTATTCCATTTCCTTGCATATTTCTTAGCCGGTTTATTTTTTTTATTATTGGGCTGTGAAAGTTTTTGATATGTTCTAGATACAAGTTCTTTAATCAGACAGATGATGCACAAATATTTTATCCCATTCTGTGGGTTGCCTTTTTGCCTTTTTGATGGTGTCCTTTGAAACACAAAAGTTTAAAATTTTGATGAAGTTTATTTATTATTTTCTTTGGCTGCTTGTACTATTGGTGTCATGGCCTTGCCACATCTAAGTTCACAAAAGATTTAGCTACACATTATAAGAGTTTTATAGTTTTAACTTTTACATGTAGGCCTCTGATACATTTTGAATTAAATTTTGCATACGGTGTGAAGTATGGGCCCTATTTCATTCCTTCATTTGTGGATATCTGGTTGTCCCAGCACCATTTGCAGGAAAGACTATTCTTTCTTCATTGATTTGTTTCCAGTACTCTTGTTGAAAACTGCTGACCGTAAATGTGAGAGTTTACTTCTGAATACTGAATTCTATTCCATTAATCCGTATGTCTATCCTTATGCCAGAACCACACTGTCTTGATTACTGTAGCCTTCCAATAAACTTTGAATTTGGGAAGTTCTCTAAGTTAGTTCTTTATCAACATTGTTTTGCCTAATACAGGTCCTCTGAATTTCCATGTGAATTTTAGGAACAGCTTGTCAAAATCTGCAAACAAGCCTGCTGGAATATTAAGAGGGGTTATGTTAAATTTGGAGATCAATTTGGGAAGTATTACTGCCTTAAAGATTTCAAGCCTTTCAGTCCATGAACATGAGATGATTTTCTAAATACTTAGATCTTTAATTTCTTTCAGCAATGTTTTACACTTCTTTTGTTAACTTTACTCCTAAGTATTTTATTCATTTTGGTGATACTGTAAATGAAATTGTTTTAATTTCATTTTTAATTACAACTGCAGAGAATTACAATTGATTCTTGTTTTGTATATTGATCTTGTACCCTGCAATCTTGCCAAACTCATTTATTAGTTCTAACAGTTTTTGTGTGTGGAATTCTCAGAATTTCTTTTTAACGTTTATTTAGTTTTAGAGAAGAGGGGAAGGGAGGGAGAAAGAGATGAAGAGAAACACTGATGAGCAAGAGATGCATCCATTGGCTGTCTCTCATGCACCCCCAACTGGGGACCTGACTGCAGCCCAGGCAGGTGCTCTCCTGACCAGGTATCAAACCGGAGAACTTTCATTCACAGGTCTGTGCTCAATCCACTCAGCCACACCAGCCAGGGCCTCAGAATTTTCTATATGCACGATCATGTCATCTGCAAATACAGATAGTCTTATTTCTTCTTTTCCAGTATGGATGACTTTTTATTTCATTTTCTTGTCCAAATGCCCTGGTTAGAATCTCCAGCCCAGTGTTCAATAGAAGTGGTAGGACTGGACAGCCCTGCCTTGTTCCCAACGTTGGGGGAAAAGCATTCATGCTTTTTCTATTAAGTATTATGATAGCTACGGGTTTCTCATAAACGCCCTTTTTCACACTGAGGAAGTTCCCTCTATTCCTAGTTTGTTGATTTTTTGTTAGTTTGGTTAAATCGCAAAGGGTATTGGGTTTGTCAAATGGTTTTTCTGTGTCTATTGAAATGGTTATGGAGGTTTTCTCCTTTAATATTTTAATACGGTGTATTGCACTGATTGAATTTATCTTGCACCCCTTGGCTAAATCCCACTTGGTCAAACTGTAGAATACGAGGTCTGTCCAGAAGGTATCCAGCCAAGTAATATGAAAAATAGAGAAATTTATTGAAGATGAAACAAGAAACATTGTGCATAGGACAATGATGCCTCGGTCCCCTTCAAAGTAAACACCTTGGGACCTCACAAGGTTCTCTCAATTGCCATCAGCTGCCCATCTTGTATTTTGCTGAACCTCATCAATGGTCTGAAATCTCTTCCCTTTCAAAGGTGATCTTAGTTTTGGGTCAAGCCAGAGGTCACAGGGCACCAAATCTGGGCTCTAGAGGGGCTGAGTCACCTGGGTGATTTGATGTTTCACCAAAAAACTCTGCACAAGTCTTTTGATGCATGAGTGGGTGCAATGTTGTGATGATGGGTGATGCTGCCAATCACCAGTTGCCCACAGCTACAGCCTTCTGAATCATCTGACTAGCTTCCGCAGAGGAAATGTTCAAGCTTAATGCAAAATCTGATGCAGATTCACTGCTCTACTCCATCAGTCATTTTTATGCGATGGCCACACAGTACACATGCTCACTCAGCAGCGTCTACTACCACCCCTGACCCCCGTCAATGACTACTACAGTGAAGTCGTCATTGTTCATGCATGTGCATTGCAGTCCACTCTCCTTGGATGCCAGGTTACATTGATGTCACGCAAACTGTGATTATTATATTAACAATGGCTGGACTTTTTCTGGACAGACCTTGTATAACCCTTTCTATAAAGTTATTTGTTCATTTTGCTAGTTTTTTTGTTGAGTACTTTTGCATTTAAATTCAAATGGGATATTGGCCTATAGTTTTCTTTTCTCATGATGTTTTTGTCTGGTTTTGATATCAGGGCAATACCAACCTTACAGGATGAGGATTTGCCTGTATTTTTTGAAGAGTTTATGGCACACTAGTATTAATTTTTATTTAAATGTTTCTTAGAACTTAAATAAAGCTGTTTTAAATAAAACAATAAAAGCTGTTTAGTCCTGGGCTTTTCTTTGTGGAAAGCTTTTTTTTTTTCCCCTTAACTAATTCTATTTGTTATAGGTCTATTCAGACTTCTGTTTCTTCAAAAATCAAGGTTGGTGGTTTGTGTCTTTCTAGTAATTTGACTTTCAATCTAATTTGCTGTTATACAATTTTAACTAGTATTCCCTTATAATCATTTTTATTTCTGTAAAGTCTGTAGTAATGTTTCCTGTATCATTCCCGAGTTTAGTAATTTGAGTCTTTTCTGTTCTTGATCAGTCTAAATAAAAGTTTGTCAATTTTGTTGATTTTTTTTTCAAATAACCAACTTTTGCCCTGGTTGGTGTGGCTCAGTGGATTGAGTGCCAGCGGCAGACCAAAAAGTCACCAGTTTGATTCCCAGCCAGGGCACATGCCTGGGTTGCGGGCCAGGTCAGGTCCCCACTTGGGGATATGTGAGAGGCAAACAACTGAGATTTTTTTCCCTCTCTTTCTTCCTCCATTCCCCTCTCTCTAAAAATAAATTAAATAAAATATTCAAATAACTTTTGATTTATTGATTTTTCTATTTTAAATGTCACTGATTTCTGCTTTAATCTTTATTTCCTTCCACTTACTTGTTTTAGGTTTAGCTTGCTCTTGTTTTTCCCAGTGTGTTATGGGAAAGGTTAGGTTGTTGAGTTAAAATCATTTTTCTTCATTTTTAAAAAAATTTTTTTATTATTTTTATTTTATTGTCGTTCAAGTACAGTTGTCTGTATTTTCCTCCCACGCCACTCCCCTTCCCAGCCATCCCCACTTCCCTCCCCTGATTCCACACCACCACCCTTGGTTTTGTCCATGTGTCCTTTATAGTTGTTCCTGAAAGCCCTTCCCCACTTCCCCCCATTATCCATAACACTGTTGTGGACGTTGAGAGTAGGTGTCAAACTGAGACAAACTGTACAGTGTTACCGAAATACCAAGAGCTCCATTTATAGGCAGACCTAGACTCAAATCTGAGCTCTTTTACTTTTCTGTAACTTGTTTCAAACAAACTCTAACTTTGGGCAAATCACTTCAACTCTGCGTCTGTTTTGAAATTTTTTTAAAAAGATACAATCATTAGTTTACTTGCTTGGTAAACATTTTTTTGGTACCTACTCTATGTCAGGACCAGTGCCTCTTTTTACTTCTTATCTGTATGTGGGCTGGCTGGGAGGGTAAGAGGGGCAATTCTGAACTTGCTTTGTGGATACCCATCTAAGCACTCATCACGAGGAGTTCCCTGTCCCGGCCCTCCTGTGGGAGCCATCACAGTCCAGGAGGAAGAACAGGGGCTCTGAATGCAGGCAAATGTGGATTCAGAAGTCAGCTGGATCACTTTCCATACATGAAGTCTCAGGCGAGTCTCTTTACCTGAACCTCAAGAACACAGGGATACCCTAAATGTAGGCTAAAAAATTTAAAAAGATAGCATGCAAAATACATAGCATAAGTACTTGGCACAGAGTGGTAACTACTTTAATAAATGTTAGTTTACCACCCTTACCCTTTTCATTAAAAGTTCCATTTTGGAAATGGCTGTTTGCCCATGGATTTTACGGCATTTAATGAAAAACTTCTAGATCCTCAGTCATGCCCCTTACCTCCCACCTTTTCCTCTCCCTTACACTGCATGGCTCCAGGTGATTAGGCTACAGCCATGTGGCCAAGCACACGCTGGACAAGAGCAAGCTCCTAGCGAGCACGGCTTTTTGTGGAAACACTGAATCAGTCACTGCGCTTTGAGTACAGGTCATTTGTGTTCTGTTGTGTGTACATGTATATTTATAATCTTTTCTGCATTTTAAAACATTCTTGTCCTTTTTAAAAGTTTGTACATAAAAGTATCCCCATATTTTTGCATTTTTATTTCTTACTCTTTTTCAGTATATTATTTTTGCTTTGTGCTACTGGTTAACAGTGAAAGTCAAAGCAACCTAAAAGGGCATTATCTAAAACAAATCTGAATGACCCAACAAAACTCATAATTCCTTAAATAAATTAAGATGTCACAGGATAGTACATAGGATATAATCTCATTTTGTTGAAAAATAATGTGTATATATGTTCATTAAAAAAGAACCAGAAAGCCCTGACTGGTGTGGCTCAGTGGATTGAGCATCGGCCTGTGATCCAAAGAGTCGCTGGTTCAATTCCCAGTCAGGGCACACGCCTGGGTTGCCGACCAGATCCCCCCAGTGGGAGGCGCGCAAGAGGCAAGCACACATTGCTGTTTCTCTCCTTCTCTTTCTCCTTTACTTTCCCTCTGTGAAGATGAATAAAAGTCTTAAAAAAAAAGAACTAGAAAAAACAGATGTACCAAAATGTTAACAATGACTACCTCTGGTTCAGGGGAACTATGGGTGTTTTCTTATATTCAGTCTTTTCTGACTTTTCTAAAATGAACACACTGTTTTAGAAATGAGGAAAAAACAAACTATAAAATGATATTGCTGACACTTAGGTAAATTCAATTACTCTCCTATTATTAGACATTTCATCTGTTCCAAATAACTGCTGCTCATCCTTCAGGCAGAATCCTGGTACCCAGATTTTCTAATTGTGTGTAAGAATGTGCTAACAATTCTTTCTGGGCTCCATAGCTTTAAAAGGATGATGTTATGAGAGATCTGTCAGCCCATTGGTGAGGCCCTAAAAGAAGTATGAGGGAAATAGGTATGGCGCACACACCAGGAGCGGGTCCTCAAATAAACTGAAATGGGGAACATGTCTTTGGTCAGAGATTTCCAGAAAATACTTCCAGTTCGACACAGTTTTTGTTTAGAGATGCCACTAGGATACTACGTGACCTGGGCAAGGCCTTGGTAATCCTTATCAAATTGTGAATCTGTTTCTGTGCCAGCAAAATAATACCAATACCATTAACTGAACATCTATATTTTTACAGGTGGGAAAACTGCGGCCCTGAGAGGTTAAGTACCTTGCCCACATTTATGTAAGTGACAGTTAAGACTGAAATTAGATCTAGCTAATAAAGAAGAATACAGGTAAAGGAGTGGTGGTAGACTATTTCTACAGGTTATTTTATTTTTTCCTCTTAACACTATGAAGGCATGAGTTGATCTTTCTTTGTACAGTGCAAATTAATACTGTATACTCTGCTGGACTGAATTAGAAGGCTTGCTGAATTACAATGAACTCGTTGCCTCATCCTAACAGCTGAGTAATTAGATCAATCTAATCTTCTCAACTTTATTGCTTGTTTTATTATTGCCTACAATCAGTTGAAATTACAATAGGAAGTTCAAGCATCTTACACAGAGGCAACATGCTGAAGAGGAAAAACTATCTCCTAACTCTGAGTAGCTGGACGATCCCAGGCAAGTTACTTAACTTCTCTACCTCAGTTTCCAAATCTGTAAAGTAAGAATAGCATTAGTTTGCCCTTTAATCACCAAGGTGCATGTATTAAGTTTAGAAATCCCAGTACTAGGAAAAACAGAGACTCCCAGAGACTCCCCCAGGGGTTATGAGAAAATTACCTGAGAGACACATGCTGGCTTCAGTGCTCCCGAGAACTCAGTGAAAGGCATGGTCATGCAACCTGTCACTTAAAGCCAGAGGAAGCCTGGGATAAGTCCAGATTCTTCCTCCCCCCTTAATCCCCAAATCCAACGTCAAGTTCTAACTTAATCACTCATACTCCACAAACATCTGATGTCTACTGTATGCCAGACACTGGTCTCTAAAACTGTCTCAAACATGTCCTCTCCACCCCAAATACCACCCCTCGTTCAGTTCTCTTGCCTGGACTATTTTAAGAGCCTCCTAACTTACCCTCTACCCTCCATTCTCTCTCTCCAGTACATCCTCCTCACACATCCACAGAGATCTTTCAAAAATGACTATCTATCCATCATGCCTAAAATTCTCTGGTGGCCAACGATAAAGTTCCAAACAAGGGTAACGGTTATTGACAAGTATAAAGTTCCAAATTTCTTAGTATGGCGTAAGACCCTGCAAGTCTGGCTCCTATCCATCTACATGCCCTATTTCGGTCCTGGCCTGGCATTTTTCACTCACCAACACCAAACACACAGCTGTTCTAGCATTCCCCACTGGGCTGTTCTGTTTCCATGTCACTGTCCAGGCTGTCCTCAATCCTTGAACTGTCTTTTCCTTGCCTTTCACTTCATTTCCTCATCCAGAAAGTCTTGACCTTCTACTCTCCAGGCTGGATTAAGAGTCCCTTCTGGCTATTCTCATACCTGGCTTGTCTTATAGCATTATATTTCCATATATTATCACATTATATTTCCATATATTTATGCCCTAATTTGGAGGATCTAGTGTCACTCCAGTGATGGATCTCTAGTTGTGGTACTCTTTGTCCTTACATGCCCCAGACAGGGGTTTCTCCCTGTCTAAACCTCTTTTCAGTTGCCTCCATCCCCAATCACCAAGCCTTTGGCTGATGCCAGGAGTCTGGCCAAGACCGACGCGCCAGCTAATCACCACTTCTCTGCTGACTCAACTCCCAGGGCAGAAAAAGGAGCACAGACTTTAAATTCAAATATAGGTTCTGATCCCATTTTGCCATTTCAAAATCTCTGAATTCAGGCAAGTTATTACTTCCATTCACTAAACTTCAGCTTCCTCTTCTATGTAAGATGAGATATCAGTTATTAATACTTTGCAGAGTCAAGATGATAATAATGCCAGTAATAAAAACAATAATATTACGTATTATGTATTAAGTATTATGCTAAGTGCTTTACATGAATCTCTTTGAATCCTTACAACTCTTTCATAAGGTAGGTCCTACTATTTTCTTTATTCTGTAGATGAGGAAGCCAACTAGAGAAGCTAATTAACTTGCCCAAACCACTGTGAAAGACCATGGGCTGGTTAACCCCACACTCATTCCCAACCCACTCTGTCCTTTGGCTACCGAGGCTGAAAAGGCTAAATACTCACTCTCCCAACCTTCCGAGCACTTAGGAGTGGCCAGGTGGCCCAGTTCTGACCAATGAAATATACAGGGAAGTCTCCTGAGGGAATTTTGGGAAAGCCTTACTTTCCTAGTAAAAAGATGAACATTACTCTGTTCCCCTACACACAGTTTTTCTACCTTTATCATAGACATGATGCCTATAGCTACAGCAGTCCTCTCAGATCAAGAGAGAAAAGTCAAGAGTCAGGGGACGCTAGCCTTGAAATCACTGACCATTATTATATCAAGGCTACCTGCCACTGACTTCCAGACTTCTCTTTATATGAGAAAAACATACCCATATTTGTTTTTCATAAATTATATTTTATTGATTATGCACTACAGTTATCCTGATTTTTCCCCCTTTGCCCCCTTCACCCAGCACCCCTGACTCCCTCAGGCAATGCCCACACCACTGTTCATGTCCATAGGTCATGCATATAACTTCTTTGGCTACTCAGTTTCCTATACTGTACTTTACATTCCTATGGCTATTCTGTAACGACCTATTTGTACTTCTTAATCCCCTCACCTCTTCACCCATTCCCCCACATCGCCCTCCCATCTGACAACCATCAAAACACTCTCTATATCCATGATTGTATTTCTGTTCTTGTCTGCTTAGTTTGTTTTTTAGATTCAGTTGTTGATAATAGATGTGTATTTTTGCTGTTTTATTGTTCATAGTTTTGATCTTTTTCTTAAATAAGTCCCTTTAACATTTCACATAATAATGGTTTGGTGATAATGAACTCCTTTAGTTTTTTCTTGTCTGGGAAGCTTTTTATGTGCCTTTTGATTCTGAATGACAGCTTTGCTGGGTAGAGCAATCTTGGCTGTAGGTCTCTGCTTTTTGTGATTTGGAATATTACTTGCCAATTTCTTCTAGCCTGCAGAGTTTCTTTTGAGAAATCAGTCTTATGGGAACTCCCCTGTAGGTAACTAACTGCTTTTCTCTGGCTGCTTTTAAGATTCTCCCTTTATCTTAAACCTTTGGCATTTTAATTATGATGTGCCTTAGTACTGGCTTATTTGAATCCACCTTGTTTGGGACTCTCTGTGCTTCCTGGACTTGCATGTCTATTTCCTTCACTAAATTAGAGAACTTTTCTTTCATTATTTTTTCCAACAGATTTCCAATTTCTTGCTTTTTCTCTTCTCTTCCTGACACCCCTATAATGTGAATGTTGGAATGCTTGAAGTTGTCCCAGAGACTGCTTACACTATCCTCATGTTTTTGGATTTTTTTTCTTCTTCTTGTTCTGATTGGTTGTTTTTTGCTTCCTTATGTTCCAAATCATTGATATGATTCTCAGCGTCACCCACTCTACTGTTGTTTCCCTGTAAATTGTTCTTTATTTCAATTAATATATCTTTCACTTCTGACTGGATCTTTTTTATGCTGCTGAGATCCTCACTAAGTTTCTTAAGCATCCTTATAACCAGTGTTTTGAACTCTGCATCTGTTAGATTGCTTATCTCCATTTCATTTAACTCTTTTTCTGGAGTTTTGATCTGTTCTTTCATTTGGGCCATGTTTCTTTGTCTCCTTGTTCTGGCAGCCTCCCTGTGTTTGTTTCTATGTACCAAGTGAAGCGCCTTTGATTCTATTCCTTGGTAGGGTTGCCTAATGTAGTAGGTGTTCCGTAGGGTCCAGTGCACAGCCTCCCCTATCACTGAAGCTGGGTACTTAAGGTGTGCCCTTTGTGTGGGCAGAGTACACTCTCTTCTTGTAGTGAGTCTTGGTTGCTGTTGACAGATTAATGGAAGGGATTTACCCAGGCCAGTGCGCTGTGACCACTGACCACCAACCTCTACCCTCTGTGGAGGATCAGGTGTGCAGGGGCAAGGTGGCGGTGCCCAACATGGTCTGTAGCTGTTCACTGAGCGTGCATATCCTGGGGTCTCCTGGGTGGTACAGGTCATGGGTTACCCCCACCTGTGTTTTGCCCTGGGCCACCCTGCCTGAGCTATAAAGCAATCTGAGATGGCTGCTACTTGAGCTGGGCTTAAGAGATTCCCAGGCGAAACCAAGCTGTGAACCTATACTGGTTGCTGGTAGTGCATAGCTGGTAGTGCGACGCTGAGGCCAGCTGTTGCTTTTCTGAGAGGATTTAGTAAGTTGTGCAGTATGAGCCAAGACCAGCCATTCATATGGAAAAGTAGCTTAGGTGGGCCTGTAAGTTGGTTGGGTCAGAGTCTCTAGGGATCTCCAGGGCAAGTCAAACTGTTAGCTAGGTTGATGGAGTCTCAGAAATGGCACCAGCCTGCTGGCTCCATGGCTCTGCGGGGGGAGCACTCAGAAAAGAGACAATGGCCTCTGCTCACCTTGATGCCAGACAATTCAGTTCCTCCCTTTATGCCACTGGTGCCCTTCAAGCTGCAACCTCTGTGCTGGAGCTCAGAGGGAGGGAGGCTGAGTAGGTGAGTCTGTTTGTGGGTTCTTTAAGAGGAACTGCTTGGGGCTCCAGAAGTTTTCTCCACTGACTCAACCCCTGCTGGTTTTTGCAGTCAGAAGTTGTGGGGACTTACCTTCCTGGCACTGGAACCCTGGGCTGGGGAGCCTGACGGGGGCTGGGACTCCTCATTCCCAGGATATCCCTCTAGAATTTTGATCCACCACATGTAGGTAAGAGACCAGCCTGCTCTGCGTCTGCCCCCTCTACCAGTCTGAGTGGGCATGGTTTCTTTAATTCTATAGTTGTCAGACTTCCATTCAACTTGATTTCTGGCTGCTCTGAGTGATAGTTGTTCTATATTTTAGTTGTAATTTTGATGTCATTGTGCAAAGAGGCGAGTCAAGTCTGCCTACACCACCATCTTAACCAGGAGTCATACCCCGTATTTGTTTAAATTACCAGTAGTCAAATATTCAAGTAGCATCTTCAGGCATTTTATAAGTGACATAGAGTAATCAAATGATGGAGCTAAGATTCAAACTAGGCAATCCTAAACATTAAGCTATATGAAAAACACTTAGCACTAGATTTGGTAGAGAATGGGTACCTGAATGATGAAAATGATTATAATAATATAAATTACTTAACATTACTCCTTGAGACTCCAAGCTCCTCTGGAAACTCAGGACTGTCAGTATCCTAAATCACAACAGAGCTGCTTGGCAACAGACCACCCCTTTTAAATACTGTACCCAGCCCTTCTGTCTGCATTTCTGAAATCAGTTCTCCCGGTTCAGGGTCTACCCTAAGATGGAAAGAGGGAAGAAAGGTCTTCGCTGTTCACCCCTACCTATCTCTTGGTACCACAAAGATTCTAAGCCTCCTACCACACAGACGTAAGACGACAGAGTTCAAGGAACTCAGCATAAACTTATAATCACAACAGCACTTGTGGTGACAGTGAAGGCCCAAGTTTCTCTGTGGCAGCTAGAGACCTTTGGAGGAAACAAGCAGTGTGGTTTTGTACCTTAAACAAGACCAAGGACTATTGATTTTTCTGTCTCTTTTCCTGCTGTGATCAGTAGTAGCAAAAATCTGATTTAGACACTTAAGTTCAAGTACCTCCCCTACCAGCTAAGCAATTTTCAAGTAATCACACTTTTGGGGGCCAATTACTTCGTTTTCCTAAGATGTGCAAGGAAGAAGATAGCATTGTTGGCCATCTTCTTGAAAACTACAGCTTCTATTCCTAAGCCCAGGGTATAGAGCTGCCTCCTCACAGACCTCTGAATCTGTCTGAGAAGGGGCCATCCACTCCTGTTACACCTGACACACGTGTCCTACTGGGCACATGACCTCTATTTCTAAAGCTGTTTGGAACTCAAAGGGTATTTCCCACAGGAATCGTAACATTCATGAAGGCAAGAATCCTAGACAAACTCACAGAATTGGGAGAGGAGAGAAAGCCTGTTTATTGAACACTTACTAAGCGGTAGATATGAGCATCAGAATCATCTAGGGAGCTTGTGAAAACACAGATTGCTGAGAACCACCTCCAGAGTTTCTGATTCACTACGTCTGGGGTAGCACCCAAGAATCTGCATTTCTAACAAATTCCTAGGCCTGGGGACTACACTTAGAAGCCACTGGTATATGGTATAAACCAGTAACTGAGACTTTGGAAACCCACAACTGGCCACCTTCAGATGTTGGAAAAGTTTCTCCAACTCTAAGAAGAAATTCACAATACCATGATATCCATCTTACTTACAGCCTTTTAAAAACAAACAAACATCCTTGGCCAGTGTGGCTCAGTGGATTGAGTGCCAGCCTGCAAATCCAAAGGCCACTGGTTCGATTCCCAGTCAGGGCACATGCCTGGGTTGTGGGCCAGGTCCCCAACTGGGGGAGTGCTAGAGGCAACTGATCACTGTATCTCTCACACATCCATGCTTCTCTCCCTCTCCTTCTCCCTACCTTCCCTTCTCTCTAAAAATAAAGTCTTTTTAAAAATAAAAAAATAAGAACAAACAAACAACCCTCTCCAACACCCCCTGCTCCACACCCCCAAATCCAGTAGTGCCAGGTAGGATTCTACAGGTTTCTGTTTAAGGACCAGATTCCAAATGCTTCAGGACACTGCCCAATGCTTGTGGGTTTTCAGGAGAGAAATTCTCCTAGAAGCTCCAGGTGGTATGTTTTGGAAGAAAGGACAAGCCACCAGTGAGGTTCACCAATCAATCTTCCTCAGTGTGCACAGACTACTTGCCAGTTTAGCTGCTACTAAGGGGGAAAAATGTAAAAGAATAAGCTCTCAAGCCTTGTCCATGATACAACTGTGCTCATGGCAGTATCGATGAGGGGTGAATGGGTACAAGGATGGAGAAGAGAATGCTGTGAGTGTATACTGGGGGTGGGGAGACAAACGAAAGCCAGATGATTCTGAGATACCCTTCATGGCAGCTTAGGGGCTGTGAGTGAATTGAGACTCTGATTCCTGACGCTCCAAGGATGTCTGTGAAGGAAGTAGAGCATAAGAGCTCCTGGGCAGCCTTGTTTGTTCAATCTGAGTTCTCTACACATATCACTATTCTCTGTATGGAAGCACTGGCTTGAAGCTAACCGTGAAAGCTAACTAGAGAATAAAAACATTTATTCCAGACTCTGTGGTCAATGTGCTAGAGTTTATGGGCCTCTAAAAAGCTTCAGTATTAGGGGCCTAATCATTTAGTCATTTATTCATTCGCCAATCAATATTCACAGAGGGTTTACTTTGTGTCAGACACTTGTTAAGCACTGAGGACATAGTGAGTGACTGCAAGAGCGATATGTGTTACAGAAACATAAACCATTATAAGGCAGCAAAGACTACACATAGGCTACTACTGCATGTAGCTCAGTGGTGGGAACATGGAACATCCACATTTAGGCTTGATTCTGGCTCTACCACTTTCTGGCTCTGTGCCAGGGACAAGTCTTTCCATTTTCCTTGATTTGTGTCTATGTATATTAACACTTAAATAATAAGAATTAAATAAAATAATGATAACATAGTTCTCAAATTAGAAACAAGAACCTCTAAGAATACTAAACAATACAGGTATATGAAAACACTGAATTAAATATGGTGCACTTTCTTGGGATGCTATTAATAGATTTTGAAGATAATCCACAAATTTCAAATACATTTTAACCCTGGAGTACCTGCTCTGGGCTATTCCCCCATCAATCCAGGAATGAATTTATCCTCGTCTGATGTCAGATTTACTTGAGTAGGAAAGGTTCCAAAACACTGTGCATGGCTGACAACGCATGCTCAACCAATAGCAACCATAATTGTTAAAAATAGACAGCTGTTATTAATAACCCACCCACAGGAGAAACAAATTTACTCTATATTATATGGGATATAGGACAGTATCCTCTTTACCCAGACATCCTTTTTTCCCAAGCTCTGGAATTCTTCAATTCCTGCCCCCAAATCCTATGATTACTTGGGAAGTGGAACTCCAGGAGGCAAATGTCAGGGAGTGGTCTTCAAACAAACAAAAAAGAAGTTTCAGCATTAGTAAAGGTGCTAATCTCATCACCCTCCTGGCTTCCACTGGGCCTTGGCCTGACCAAGCAGTTAACCTTCAAGATAGGAACAGTTCAATCACAGACCCAGCTCCATCCTGACTAGCTCTGTGTCCTTTTAAAAGCTCTTAGAGATCAATTATCTCCTTAAAGTCTCATAAGCAAGTGATACATAGGGTAGGTGTTATTTTTCCTACTTTACAGAGGAGAAAACTGAGGCCTTTGGAAGTAAAGTGACTTGTCCAAATTTTTAATTAGAGGCATAGTCCGGACTCAAACTCAGGTCTTCTGACGTCAAGGCGGGGAGGGGGTTCTGCCCAGCGCATTAAGCAACAAATAATTCCAGTGAGAATCCATGAAGCATAGCCAAAAGGTCTTCTAGTTCTTTATCAAGAAGCCACCAGCTTTCAGGGCCACTAAATTATATCTCCATTGACTAAGACTCATAAGTAACTAACAGAAAACTAAATTAAACTGTATGAGCATATTTAGCAAGAAAAGGGAACTCACTCACTGGTGATGGCTATGGCTACACTTGCCTTTTCTTAGGATACTCATGGAAAGGCTTTCATGTTTCCTACTGATCTTGCTCAAGAACATCAGGAGCTCTGGGGCAAGAAGCCTAGGGCCGACAGAAGGTGCTGCCACAGCAGGAGAGGGTCCTGAGCTTACCTGAGCTTACCACACTTAATGAACCTTTCATTAATACCAGGGATTCCAGGAAAGTGGATGGAAAATTGTTTTCAAGAAGATGAAAAAGAAATAGATTAAAGGAATGAGGTATCCAGTTGTTTTATAACAAAAGAGATCTAACAAAAATTTACAGATTAATGTCCAGAATGTTGTTAAGGGCTGGAAAGGAAACTGTTAAACAACTCATGGCGTGAATGGGAAAGTAAAAGCAAGAGAGACGGGCAAGATTTATCTAGTATCTTGCAATTATTAGCAGCAAAACCAGACCTGGAACCAAGACTCCCACCTCATGTTTGAAGACCTAGTTCCATGCCTGACTTCTCAGAAGCCTTTCCTGACACCAACCTCTGACAGAGTTGTGGCCTCTTCCCTATACTCACCATGTTTTCACAGCAATTTGTACATCTACTTATTGTGCTAGGTTCTTGAAATACAGTGGCACATCCCTCTGAGATAGCTCTTGTCTCAGTGTACTGTAATTTTCTCCATACTTGTGGAGCCCACAGAGGGGCTGCTGGCCAGGAGCACATTTCTAGCTCCTCAAAGGTGAGGCTCCCTAATCCTAGAAATGGAAAAGATAGCCCTCTTCCCTAGCTTATCACTGGGAGCAGTGAAAGGAGCACATATTTTAAGACAGATTAGCTTGCTATAATAGAAAGTACATATACTATGAAATCATACAGACCCAAGTTCAAATCCTTCCTAACCCTTCAAAAGCTATACTATAGTCTGGCCAAGATGGAGGTGTAGGTAGACATGCTTTGCCTCCTTACACAACCATAAGAAGGATCACAACTAACTTCAAAACTAAAAACCACAACTGCCAGAAAACTGAACTATATGGGAGTCCAACAACAAAGGATTTACAGAAGAAACAGTCATCCAGAGGGGTAGGAGGGGCGAAGCCGGGGAGCTGACGCAGAGGCAAGGCGGTATAGCAGCCGGCAGAACAGGTGGTCCCACGTTCCTGGGTGGCAGATAAAAACTGGAAAGGACACCTGGTGAGTGAGTGATCCCAGCCTCAGGCTAGACCCGGCAGCCCAGGGTTCCAGCGCCAGGAAATAAAGCCTTATAACTTCTGGCTGTAAAAATCAGTGGGGGTTGGGGTGGTGGAAGAAACTGCTGCTCTCTCAGGAGAGTCCATTTAAAAGAAACTAGAACATACAGAAACCCACTCATGCTGGGATTCAGCACCAGGGCAGGAGCTGGAAGGGTGCCAGTGGCATATAGGAAGTGGGGGAAGTGACTGGAAATGGGGTGAGAACTGAGCAAGCAATACTGTTCCCTCTCTGACCCCTCCCCTACACACAGCGCCACAAAGCGGCGAAGTGGCTTACCCTGCCCTGGCGAATACCGAAGGCTCCACCCCTTATCATGTAATAGGTGTGCCAACACAGGTCCCCAACTGGGGGCGAGCAAGAGGCAACCAATTGATGTATCTCTCACATGTCGATGTTTCTCTTCCTCTCTTTCTCCCTTCCCCTCGCTCTCAAAATAAATAAATAAAATCTTTAAAACCAAACCAACAAACAGATAATAAGAAGACTCTGGGACATGTCCAAATGTGCCAACATCTGAATTATAGGGGTAACAAGAGAAGATGGAGTAGCAAGAAATTGAAAACTTATTTGAAAAAAATAATGAAAGAAAACTTTCCTAATTTGAGAAAGGAAAGACATACAAGTAAATCCAGGAAGCACAGAAAGTCCCAAAGAGGTTGAACCCAAAGAGGGTCACACCAAGACACATCATAATTAAAATGCCAAAGGTTAAAGATAAAGAGAGAATATTAAAAGCAGCAAGAGAAAAGAAGAGAGTTACCTATGAAGGAGTTCCCATAAGACTATTAGCTGATCTCTCAAAAGAAACTTTGCAGGCAAGAAGGACTGGCAAGAAGTATTCAAAGTGATGAAAAGCAGAGACCTACAACCTAGATTACTCTATCCAGAAAGCTATCATTTAGAATTGAAGGACAGATAAAGTGCTTCCCAGACAAGGTAAAGCTAAAGGATGTCACCATCACCAAGCCCTTATTATATGAAATGTTAAAGGGACTTATTTAAGAAAAGGATGATCAAAACTATGAACAGTAAAATGACAACAAACTCACAACTATCAACAACTGAATCTACAAAAACAAAAACAAACTAAACAAGCAACTAGAACAGAAACAGAATCAAAGAAATGGAGAGTTATCAGGGTGGGGGAAGAGGGAGAATGGAGGAAAAGATACAGGGATTAAGAAGCATAATTGGTAGGTACAAAATTGACAGGGGGACGTTAAGAACAGTAAAAGAAATGGAGAAGCCAGAGAACTTTTATGCACAATCCACAGACATGAACTAAGGCGGGGGAATGCTGGAGGAAACAGGGGTACCATGTAGAGGGGGCAAAGGGGAAAAAAATTGGGAAAACTGTAACAGCATAATCAATAAGAATGTACTTTAAAAAGTTATACAATACACTATCCAAGTCATATGACCTCAATTAAACTACCAGGTTTTTAAAAAAGATTTTATTTATTTATTTTTAGACAGAGGGGAAGGGAAGGAGAAAGAGAGGGAGAGAAACATCAACCTGTGGTTGCCCCTTGCGTGCCCTCTACTGGGGACCTGGCCCGCAACCCAGGCATGTGCCCTGACTGGGAATCGAATCAGTAACCCTTTGGTTTTCAGGCCTGTGCTCAATCTATTGAGCCACACCAGCCCGGGCAAACTACCAGTTGTTTTTTTTTTAACTGTAAAGGACATGTACTATGGTGTTTGTGATTAATTAGATTATAATTAGTATATATGTGTATACGTGTGTGTATTTATCAAGTACATAGCGTGTGCTTGTCAAATGGTAATTAGTACTTTTTAATATAACCATTACTATACTAACCATTTAATGTATCTGGCATTTGTTTGCGAATTATCCCACTTGGATCTTCTATATCCAGCAATGTGAAGAAAAAGATAACCTGAAAATGTGCCTCCCACATAACACCTAGAAAAAAACTTGATGAAGTTTAACAAATACTTTATGTTATATAACAAAACATAGACAGAGTTGAGATTTTAAGAAAGAAAAAGAAATCTCCAGGGGTCAAAAATGTAGAGGAACCTGGAACTCAGGAACTCTCATCGTGAGCAGACGGTAGACTGCTCTGGGAAGGTTTTTTGGCCTGGGCAATCAAAGGGCTTGCTTTTTAAGTCCCAGGGCTGGGAGATGATGCTTTGGGCCTTGGAGAGAAGCCATGAGCTGGAGCTCAAATTTCCCTGTATAAAGCCGGGACCTTAGAGGAAATCATATTGTCAGTTAAAAAAAATAAATAAACTGACTCGAAAGTACATAGAGACAATAGGAAGTTTAGATTAAAAAAGACAAGTTTCTTTAAGAATTTGAACCTTGGCTTGTGTGAAGACTGAATTTATTCCAGTTGTACGGAGTTTATACTACCTGTGTGGTCCTAGAAAATCCAGCAGAGAAATTAACTTAAAACGTAGTTCCAGGCTGATAATATTTCTTGGTGATTAGTAGAAACAAAGGCAATCCTTCTCTCTCCCTCCGTGGAAGTACTAATTATCTTGTTTAATTCTCACCACTATTCTATGAAATAGATAATAAATTTAGGGAGGTTTAACAACTTGTTCAAAGTCACTTAACTATTATCTGACAGACCTGGGATTTGAACCTGGTTGTTGTTCATTCAATTGAAACCATTTACCAAGTTATACTACGTGCCATGCAGAGACAAGGCCTGTTTCCTTTCAACTATACCACACTGCCTAATCTTCTTTGTGCAAATTAATAGGTAAATATAACCATCTTCTTCTCAAGTTTAGCAATTCAGTAAGAATGAAGGCAGTCAGGATCACAGGAAGCCCACAGGATTACCCTGTGCTCTGTCTGCCACAGCACCTCAGTCCTCTCTGGCAAAGGGACTTAGGTTGCTGGAACACCCTGAACTGGGAAGGAAAACGGCAGCAGGCTCTCTCTGAGCTGGCACAGGGTTCTGCCCAATGGGTCCTGGTTGCTGAAATTAATTTTATTAGAATACACATACAGAAGTTTAAAGAAAAAATATTTACCATTAAGGCAAAATTGGGATACTAAAGCTGTTGTAATAAATACAAATATACGGAGAGCAGGATGACAGTTCGGGGGAGGTTAAGGAGTGGAGGAGGGATTGAGCAAAAAAAAAAAAAGAGTCATGGACATGGACAACAGTGTGGTGATTGTCGGGGGTGGGATGTATAAGCGGACTAAATGATAATGGAAAAAATACAATAAAGATGAGATTTAAAAAGAAAGAAATTGAAAGTTAGTGATGACAGCTATAGTCATATCAGGATCAACCTCCAATATATTTCTGAATGTTATTTAGGAACACTGAGAAAATCCTACTTTACAAATAAGTAGCTGCAAATGTTAGCAGTTTTAAAAAATTAATATGTATTCATATAAGCTTAAGTTAACACACTGATCATCTTATGTATAGGTGTGCTTTATAAAAATAGTTCTAAATATTTTTTTTAAATCAAATAATATATTTGAGGAATGTGAGAAGCACCCTCTAGTGCTCCTACAGAACAAAGTCTGGAACAACTCAGGAGTTCCCTGAGATCTCTGCCACCAGAACCATAATTAACCTACTTTTTGAGCTTCATTTCCCACTTTTCCCTCTTCTAATCTTTTCTCCAGCTAATCTCAAGGACTGACTGTGTGTGCCCTGACCATACTGCCTTGCCACCACGTTTGTTCACACTGTTACCTTTACCTTTAAATGTGTTGTATTTTTGAAGCTCATGTCATGCTGAGCACCAAGCTAGCAACTTACATCAATTTTCTCATTCACTTCCACTACCACACATCCTACCCATTTTGTTTACTTGTAAGTAATAAGAACCATTATTAAGCACTTACTTTATAACAGATATTATATGCTGAGTGTCTTCCACTAGCTCACTTAATCCTTATAATGGCCCTATGAAATAGAGCAATACTATTGCTCTTATTTTATAGTGAGACAACACTGAGACTCTGGAAAGCTACAGAAACATGCCTAAGGACAAGTACGGGAGAGACCGCTCCCTGGAAAAGGGCTGTCTGAGCTCCGAGCTGAATTCTTAAAGAATAAGGTGAAGCTCTCAGGGGACAATGACATTCCAGACAGAGGGACAACATGCACAAAGGCAGAAAAGTAGGAAACAGTTTGGTACACAGTTCATCAGCCTTCACAATCAGCAGACCGGGGTTCAAATACCTATTTTTGTTTTGTACTGTGGTCTATTACTGTGACTCTGATTTTCTCATTTGTGACATGGTAATGCTAAGTGGTACCTCATAGAACTGCTTTAAGATTCAAGTACCCAGCACAGGGCCAGGCCCATGACAGGGACTCAATAAACAAATGTCACCTCCCTTCCTTTCCCCTAGTTGACTATTCAATAATCCTTACCCTCAATAAATGTCAGTTCATCCCTACTGGATCCCAGATATGTCCCCCTTCTACAAGTCTGTACACTTTACCTCAGCTTTTAGAGGTGTAGTTTATCAAAAGTCATCCAGGAACTTATTTGGTAATGACCTTAACCACCCGTTCTCAAAATCAGAGCCATTCTGAGACAACTCACCTGTGTAAGCCATGTTTTTAGGGTTGCCATAAGGAGCCCCAGGCTGCATGGGGCTATAAACAGGGTTCATTGTGGAAGACCGAGGATCCTACAGAGAAACAGAGAAAACAGCATTGATTATTAATTGCTCATTCTCCCTAACATCAGCTGCCTCCCTATAATCTTCAGCTTACACTCACAGAGAAGCAAATGGTATAGTTAGAGGATGAAACAAAAAGCCATTTGTTTGTACTTGGCCCTATGCTAGACATGTTTCCTATTATACAGATGAAGATGCTGGAAAGAAGAGAGGTGACAAAACTTGCCTGACATCAATCCAAGCCTTTGGCTGGCTCTGAGTTCAGTACTCATCTCACTATCCCAGATGACTCTGTCACTAGCATACTGTGTGACAGGGCCAAGTCACATCCCCTCTACGATCTTCAATGTTCTGATGTAAAATCGATTAGTTTAGGCTATCAAAGGTTCTTCAAGGATGCTAGTCCGGGAGCTGGGAAAGGACACACTTCCGTTTACCAGGGAAGCCAGAGTGCCTCATGATGAGCACACAGACTTCCAGAGGGGAAAGTAGCAAGTGTCTCACCCCCCCTTTGAACCTGCAGGGGACAAGACACCAGTTACTAACAACTCTGAAAAAAGGGGGGGGGGATTTATTGCCATTGATCATTTTTTTAAAAGATTTTCTTTTTATTTATTTTTAGAGTGAGGGGAAGGGAGGGAGAAAGAGAGGGAGAGAAACATTAATGTGTGGTTGCCTCTTGTACACTCCCAACTGGGGACCCAGCCCACAACCCAGTCATGTGCCATGACTGGGAATCGAACTGGCAACCCTTAGGTTTGGAGGCCAGCATTCAATCCAGAGCCACACCAGCCAGGGTTGCCATTGATTATTTTAATACAAACAAGGGAATACAGCCAAGGCCTCTCACAAAATTTACACAAGACAAAAAATAAACTTGGAAATTTGTGTGCAACAAGTATCACCTGCAGGAGGAGATGGCAGCCAAGTAGGTGGAAGCTGAGTCCACTTGCTCTTGCCCCGCAACTCGGATACTTGGCTGATCTCCCGAAAAATAAACTGAACATTCAACAGAATCTTAGCTGATATGAAATTTGGAAGCTAAGGAGTACAGAAGACGCTTCACAACAGGTGGTAAGGAGATTTTATAGGTTGAACAGGAAACACCCTGTGCGTGGCACTGGCAGCCACAGTCTGGTCAGAGATTGCAGCTTTGCAGTTCCCTCCCCTCCCAGGGCAGAGAACCCCCAGACCCAGGCCAGAAGTGACTTTACACAAAGTCAAGGAGGTCCAGGCTACCTCCCCCCACCCCACACACGGCAAGCATCACACCCACAGCTGCAGTGGCAAATGACAACCAGGAGAGTGCCAGAGGGAGAGAGAGGGATTCTACCTGCACCCACGTCAGGTAGAGGAGGCAGGCAGCAGACAGCCATGACTGTGAGAGACTCTTGGCTTTTTGGAGAGGTGGTGTGGTGTACGGAAAGCTGGACAGTAACTCAGTGCTGCAGTGGGAGTGTCGGGAGAGACTTTTTAAAAGGGGAGCTGAGGCGTGCTGGGCAGGGACCCCAAGCACAGTTGCCCTGACAGCAACGGGAGAGGACTGAGGGCATGGTTTGCTCCCACTGAGTGCAGCTGGACAGAGAGATGAGAAAGGTGCATAGAGGGGATTTCTTGGGTGCAGCCCAGCACAGCTGGCAGGGCAGAGGCTGTGCAGAGTGGAGAGTTCAGGACTATGTCTGCTGCAAGGGCAGTGGGCTAGGAACTGGAGGGGAGGGAGTTGAGCACCTTAGATTACTTAAAGCCACAGAGAGCTCTCTTCCCCAGTGGAGACTGAACTTCCAGGAATGGAAAGAAGCACCCAGCCCCCACCTCCTGCAGGATGGGAAACACCACCAACAGGGAAGATCTGCAAAACACGCAGGACAGGCTCAACAACCCCCTTCAGGGTGCATATCCACAAGAGAAAGACAGAAAGTAGAATGTGTTAAGGGCACCATTTTGAACTTCTGTAAGGGAGACAAAATACACTGGTTCCCAGGGTATGGGAACCATACCACTGAGAAATTTCACTGAGGCCATCAAAGCATGGAGATCAGAAACCAGTGCAGCAAGGAGGAATCAGGGCCTTGCCCAGTCTCAGCTTGCACAGAGAGCTGCCATCGGCACCAAGCAGGAAAGAACTACCCTTTTACACAGATTGGCTCCTCCCTTGAAACAGCTAATTTATCAGAAACTATACATTATGGAAATAAGCTGGGAGAGACCAAGACAGGTTAGTGCAGGGGCAGGGGGAATACACCCACAATTTTCCCAGAGGGCTGAACAGTGCCTCCCAGGGGAGACCCAGGGTCCCACCCCTCTGCCCCATCTCAACAGAAACCCCCCCTAGAGGTAGGTGAAGGTGATACAGGCGGGGCTGCCAGAAGTCGGAGGACCCATCCCAGGACCCTGAGCTGATAAGAAGTCAGAGTTGGATCCAGAAAGAGGACAGAAGGCAAACGCCAAACTGTTGAGATGAATTCCACCTCATTTTACTTCAGAATTTGTGGGAATTTTTGTTCCGTTCACATGGGCTTTTAATGTTTCTCTTTTGCTTCAATTGGATTGCAACTAATTCACTATTCTTTGTCTTTTAGTTTTTATTCTTTTTATTTAGATTTATATTTTTTATTTTATTGTTATTTCAAATCTCACATTATACCCTTATTCCATTTTGCCTTCTTCCTGCCCTTCCTTATTTTTGTTGTAAATTTTCTTTTCTCCCACACTACACCTTGTTCCTGTTCCTTAATCTTACTATTTCTCCTCCCCCTACCCTCTCAAAAGCACGCTTCCTTCCTTTAACCAGCTCACATTCTTTTTCTCCTTATAATTCTTATTTTCTTATATTCTTATTTTCTTTCCACCTTTATAAATTGTGGCTTATTTAGCATGGATATTACGGTTATTGCTGTTCTTCTTCAACTGTATTCCTATTTGCTCACTATTTCTTTTTTTAATTTCAAATCTCATAAGCCTATCTCCCCCCGTCTTACTTCATTTTGCCTTCTTCCTACCGTTGCTTATTTGAGTTTGGAATTTTTTCCCCTTTCTTAGCCTGGATTCTATTCCTTATGCTTATTATTTCACCAACTCCTATCCTCTCAAAATCATTTTTCTTTACTGTAGACATCTCATATTCTCATTTATATAATATTGTTATTCTCTTTCCACCTTTACCAATCCTTGCTCAGCTGTCGTTATTGATCCTGTTGTGGTCTTTCTGCAGTTTTGTTTCCTTTGGTTCACTACCTTTTTTATTTTATTTCAAACCTCGTATTATACTATCCCCTCTTCTTACTCCATTTTGCCATTGCCCTTCCCTGTTTTACTTACATTTAAGATTTTGTTTTCTCCCTTTCTTTACCTTGTTTTTATTCCCTACTCTTATTAATTCTCCCTCTTCCCTCTCACAATCATTTTTCTCTCCTTTAGTCACCTGATATTCTTTTTTCCAATCTTATAATATTCTTTTTTTTTAAAGATTTTATTTATTTATTTTTTTAGAGAGGGGAAAGGAGAGAGAGAGAAACATCAATGTGTGGTTGCCACTCAGGTGGTCCCCACTGGGGACCTGGCCCGCAACCCAGGCATATGCCCTGACTGGGAGTCGAACCTGCGATGCTTTGGTTCACAGCCCGCACTCAATCCACTGAGCTACGCCAGCCAGGGCAATCTTATAATATTCTTAATCTCTCTCCATCTTTATTCATCTTTGCTCAATTGCTGCTGATATTGCTGTTGTGGCAGGAGAGTATTTTTGCTGGTGTGGGTTTTGTTTTCTGCATAGTACTGCTTTTCCACCAGCACCTGTACAACAGCATACAAGATGTGGCAGGGGTTGAGACTCCCAGCTAGCCAGCTGCAGGGGAGAACCCACCAACGAATGAGCCGCCAATAATCAAAGCCCAAGTCCAACAAAAGAGAGCCCACATAAACTGAGTAAAGGGCAAACCTAGAGTATCCAGATCAGGAGATCAAAGAGACTGCACCACTGAGCCCCACAGAAGTCCAACCCATGAAAACAGGCAGGGAAAGCAGACCAACCTGAGATGCAGGAAACAAACAAAAAATGTCACCTAAAATGGAGAGAAAAAGAAATAACCCCACATCAAAAGAAAAGGAGGAATCCCCAGAAAAAGGGCTAAATGAAATTGAGGCAAGCAATCTATCAGATATAGAATTAAAAATAATGGTTGTAAGGATGCTCAACAAACTCAGTGAGAACTACATGGAACTTTATGGGAGCTACAAGGAACTAGTGGGAACTTCAGCAGCATGCAAAAGGGCATACAAATATGAATAAGAACCAGGAAGAAATGAGGAATACAATATCTGAAATGAAAAATACACTGGAAGGAATTAAAAGCAGGCTAGATAGAGCAGAGGACCAAATTGGCAAGCTGGAAGACAAGATAGAAAGAAATACCCAGTCAGAGCAACAAACTGAAAAAAGACAAAAAAAAAACAAGGATAGTTTTAGGGAGCTTCAGAACAATAAGAAATGTAACAACATTCACATCGTAGAAATATCAAAATGAGAAGAAAAGGAGCAAGGGATAGAAAACCTGTTGGAAAAATAATCACAGAAAACTATCCTAATTTGATGAGGGAAAAAGCCACCAAAGTTCAGGAAGAACAGAGAATCCCAATCAAGATGAACCCAAAGAGGCCCACTCCAAGACACATTATAATTAAAATGGCAAATTTTAAAGACAGAGAGAATCTTAAAGGCAGAAAGGGAGAAGCAGCTAGTAACATACAAGGTAGTTCCAATATGGCTATCAGCTAATTTCTCAACAGAAGCACTATAAGCCAGAAGGGATTGGCATGAAATATTCCAAGTAATGAAAAGCAAGGGCCTAAAACTGAGATTACTCTATCCAGCAAGGCTCTCATTTAAAATAGAAGGCGAAATAAAGAGCTTCCCAGACAAAAGAAGACTAAAAAAGCACATCTCCACCAAGCCAGTACTGCAAGAGATGCTAATGGGACTGCTATAAAAAGGAGAAGACAAAGGGGGTGGGGAGAGAGAGAGAAAGAGAAACACAAGTACAGAATAAATAGCAATGAATAAGTACCTATCAATAACAACCTTAAATGTAAATGGATTAAATGCTCCAATCAAAAGACATGGGGTAGTTAAGTGGATAAGAAAACATGACCCACATATATGCTGTCTACAACAGACCCACCTCAGAACAAAAGATCCACAAAGGTTGAAAGTGAAAGGATGGAAAAAATTATCCCAAGCAAATGGACATGAAAAGAAAGCTGTGGTAGCAATACTTATATCAAACAAAATAGACTTCAAAACAAAAGCCCTAAAAAGAGACAATCAAGGTCACTACAAAATACTAAAAGGAAGAGTCCAACAGGAGAGTATAACCCTTGTAAACATATACACACCCAACATAGGAGCACCTTATATATGAAGAAAATCTTGGAGAACTTGAAGAAAGATATTGACAACAACACAGTCATCCTATGGGATTTTAACACCTCCCTGTCAACAATGGATAGATCTTCCAAACAAAGAATCAACAAGGATATTGCTGAACAACACTCTAGATCAAATTGACTTAATTGATATATACAGAACCTTTCACCCCAAAGAAGCAAAATATACATTCTTTTCAAATGCACATGGTACATTTTTCAAAGGCAGACCACATAGTAGGACACAAACAAGCCTAAAAAAATTCAAGAAATTTGAAAATCATATCAAGCATGTGCTCTGATCACAATGGCCTAAAATGAGAAAACAACCTCAAGGAAAAAACTCAAAAACATTCAAATACATAGAGACTGAATAATATGTTATTAAATAATGAATGAGTTAATAATGAGATCAAAGAAGAAATCACAATGTTTCTGGAAACAAATGAAAATGAACACACAACAGCCCAAAACCTATGGGACACAGCAAAGGTAGTCCTGAGAGGGAAGTTCATAACAATACAAGCTACCTAAAGAAGTAAAAAAAAATCTCAAATAAACAACCTAAGCGCTAGAACAAGAGTTAGAGAACAACAAACAAGGCCCAGAGAGAGTAGAACAAAGGAAAAAAATCAAGATCAGAGCAGAATTAAATGACATAGAGACTAAAAGAACAATTCAAAGGATCAGGAGCTGGTTCTTTGAAAAGGTAAAATTAACAAACATTTAACCAGACTCATCAAGAAAAAAAGACAGAGGACCCAAATAAATAAAATCAGATATGAAAAAGAAGTAATAACTGATACCACAGAAATACAAAGGATTTTAAGAAATTACTATGAACAACTATATGACAAGAAATTGGACAACTTGAACTTCCGGCCAAGATGGAGGTGTAGGTAGATATGCTTTGCTTCCTTGCACAACCAAAAGAAGGACAACAACAAATTTAGAAACAAAAAACCACAACTGCCAGAAAACTGAAATGTATGGAAGTCCGACAACCAAGCAGTTAAAGAATAAACATTCATCCAGACTGGTAGGAGGAGTGGAGACAGGCAGCCGGGGGAGAGAAGACATCTAGCAAGGTGACAGACAGGGCTGCACAAGGTGGAGGCTGACAGACCAGGTGGTCCAACATCTGCATGTGGATAAGCTGGGAGGAACAACTGGGGAGCAAGACAGACAACACAACCCAGGGTTCCAGCCCAAGAAACTAAAGCCTCAAAACTTCTGGCTGTAAAAACTTGTAGGGGTTGTGGCAGTGAAAGAAACTCCTAGTCTCACAGGAGAGTTCATTTGAAGAGACCCACGGGGTTCTAGAATGTACACAAGCCCACACGCCGAGGAGTCAGCATGAGAGGGGCCCAATCTGCTTGTGGGTAGTCAGGGAAATGACTGAAAGCCAGTCGAGAGCCAAGCAAGGGGCATTGTTCCCTCTGGCCCCTCCCCAACATACAGCACCACAATGCAGCAAAGTGGGTTGCCCCACCATGGCGATACCTAAGGCTCCAAACCTTAAACATAACAGATGCAGGGAGACAAAGGAATATGGCCCAAATGAAAGAACAGACCAAAACTCCAGAAAAAGAAGTAAGCGACAAGGAGATACCCAACCTATCAGATGCAGAGTTCAAAACATTGGTAATCATGGTGCTCACAGAAATGATTGAGTACTGATGCAAAATAGAGGAAAAAACGAAGGCTATACAAAGTGAAATAAAGAAAAATATACAGAGAACCAACAATGAGGGGAAGGAAACTTGGACTCAGATCAACTTGGAACAGAATGAAGAAACAAGAATTCAAAAAATTAAGAGAGGCTTAGGAACCTCTAGGACAACTTTAAATATTCCAACATCCGAATCATAGAGGTACCAAAAGGAGAAGAGGAAGAGGAAGAAATTGAAAACTTATTTGAAGAAATAATGAAGGAGAACCTCCCCAATCTGGCAAAGGAAATAGACTTCCAGGAAGTCCAGGAAGCTCAGAAAGTCCCAAACAAGTTGGACCCAAAGAGGAACATATCAAGATACATCATAATTAAATTAGCCAAGATTAAAGAGAAGGAGAGAATCTTTAAAGCAGCAAGAGAAAAGGAAACAGTTACCTACAAAGGAGTTCCCATCAGACTATCAGCTGATCTCTCAAAAGAAACCTTACAAGCAAGAAGGGCTGTAAAGAAATATTCCAAGTCATGAAAGGCAAGGACCTATATCCAAGATCACTCTATCCAGAAAGCCATCATTTAGAATGGAAGGGCAGATAAAGTGCTTCCCAGATAAGGTCAAGTTAAAGGAGTTCATCATCACCAAGCCCTTATTATATGAAATGTTAAAGGGGCTTATCTAAGAAAAAGAAGGTCAAAACTATGAACAGTAAAATGACAACTCACAACTATCAACAACTGAACCTAAAAAAACAAAAGCAAAAAAACAAACTAAGCAAACAACTAGAACAGGAACAGAATCACAGAAATGGAGATCATGTGGAGGGTTATTAGCAGAGAGGGGGAGGGGGAAATGGGAGAAAAGGTACAGGGAATAAGAAGCAGAATTGGTAGGTACAAAATAGACAGGGGGTAGGGATTAATAATAGTATAGGAAATGTATAAGCTAAAGAACTTACATGTATGGCCCATGGACATGAACTAAGAGGGAGAATGCTGATGGGAAGGGGTGTGCAGGGTAGAGGGCATAAAGAGGAGAAAGAGATGGGACAACTGTAATAGCATAATCAACAAAATATACTTAAAAAAAAGAAACTGGACAACCAGCGAGAAATGGACAAATATTGAGAAACATGCAATCTTCCACAACTGAATCAAGAAGCAGCAGAAAGCCTGAAAAGACCAATAATAGCCAGTAAAATTGAAGCAATAATCAAAAAACTCCCAGCACACAAAAGCTCTGGACATGTGAATCATATGGCTTCACAGGTGAATTTCACCAAACATTTAAGCAAAAATTAACTCCTATGCTTTTCAAACTATTCCAAAAATTTCAAGAAGGGAGACTCCCAAACTCTTTATGAGGCCATCCAAACCCTCTTTATGAGACCATCCAAACCCTCTTTATGAGGCTGGCATGATCCTAATTCCAAAACCAGGTAAAGACACAACAAAGTAAAAAAACTACAGGTCGGTATCTCTGATGAACATAGATGCTATAATCCTCAACAAAATACTGGCAATCCGGATTCAGAAACACACTGAAAAGATAATACACCATGATCCAGTGGGGTTCATCCCAGGAATGCAAAGATAGTACAATATTCACAAATCAATAAACATAATACACCACATAAACAAAATGAAGGACAAAAATCACATGATCATATCAATAGGTGCTGAAAAAGCATTTGATAAGGCACAGCACCCATTTATGACAAAAACACTCAGCAAAGTGGGAACAGAAGGAACATTTCTCAACATAATAGAAAGCCACATATGAGAAACCTACAGCCAAAATCACACTCAATGGACAAAAACTAAAAGCTTTTCCTTTAAGGTCAGGAACAAGATAAGAGTGTCTGCTTTCATCGCTCTTATTCAACACAGTACTGGAAGTTCTAGCCACAGAGATCAGACAAAAAAAAAAAAAAAGAAAGAAAAGAAAAGAAAGAAAGGGCATCCAAATTGGAAAGGAGGAAGTAAAACTGTCATTATTCACAGATGACAGGATAGTGTACATAGAAAACCCTATTGTCTCCACCAAAAATATTACTTGACCTAACAGGTGAATTTGGCAAAAAAAGCTGATATAGCCAATATTCAGAAATTGATGGCATTTCTGTACACCAACAATGAACTATCAGAAAGAGAAACTAAGATAAAAAATCCCATTTACTATAGCAACAAGAAAAATAAAGTACCTAGGAATAAATTTAACCAAGGAGGCAAAAGACCTGTACTCGGAAAACTACAGAACACTGAAGAAAGAAATTAAGGAAGATACAAGTAAATGGAAGCATACACCGTGTCCCTGGATGAGAAGAATCAACATCATTAAAAGGGTCATACTACCCAAAGCAATCTACAGATTCAATGTAATTCCTATCAAAATACCAATGGCATATTTCACAGATCTAGTACAAATATTTCAAAAACTTATATGGAACCAGAGTGACCTTGAATAGCCTCAGCAATCTTGAGAAAGAAGAATAAAGTAGGAGGGATTACAATACCCAATATCAAACTACACTACAAGACCACTGTAATCAGAAGAGTCTGGCACGAGCATAAGAACAGACACATAGATTATTGGAACAGCATAGAGAGCTCAGAAATAAACCAAAGTCTCTATGGTCAATTAATATTTGACAACAGGAGCTTGAGCATACAATGGAATAAAGATAGCCTCTTCAATAAATGGAGTTGGGAGAACTGGACTGGTACATGTAAAAAAATGAAACTAGACCACCAACTTACATCATACACAAAAATAAACTCAAAATGCATAAAAGATTTAAATGTAAGTGTGACACCATAAAAGTCCTAGAGGGAAGCATAGGCAGGAAAATTTCAGATATCCCACATAGCAATATGTTTGCCGATATATCTCCTAGGGCAAGGGAAATAAAGGAAAAAATAAACAAATGAGACTCCATCAAACCAGAAAGCTTTTGCATGGCTAAAGAAAACATCATCAAATAGAAAAGGGAACCGACCGTATGGGAGAATGTATTTGCCAATGATACATTGGACAGGAGTTTGATCTCCAAAATATATCAAGAACTCATATGACTCAACACCAGGAAGCCAAACAATCCAATTAAAAAATGGGCAAAGGATCTGAATAGACACTTCTCCACACAGGACATACAGATGGCCCACAGGCATATGAAAAGATGCTCAACATCACTACCCATCAGAGAGATGCAAAGTAAAACCACAATGAGATATCACCAGACACCTGTCAGAATGGCCATGATTAATAAATCAACAAACAACAAGTGCTGGCAGGGATGCAAAGAAGGGGTAACCCAAGTGCACTGTTGGTGGGAATGCAGACTGGTACGACCACTGTGGAAAACAGTATGGAACTTCCTCAGAAAACTAAAAATGGACCTGCCCTTTGATCTAGCAATTCCACTGCTGGGTATATACCCTAAGAATCCCAAATCACCAATTCAAAAGAACTTATTCACCTCTAAGTTCATAGCAGCACTATTTACAATAACCAAGTGCTGGAAACAGCCAAAGTGCCCAGCCGTAAATGAGTGAAACAAAAAATGTGGTACATTTATATAACCAAATACTGCACAGCAGAAAGAAAGAACTACTTTTTGCAACAGCATGGATGGAACTGGAGAATATTATGCTAAATGAAATAAGCCAATTGGTGAAAGGCAAATACCATATGCCCTCACCTATAAGAGGAATCTAATGAACAAAACAGATTCATGGGCATGGAAATATGGAAGACTGAAAGTGACCGGAGGGAAGGGGGAAAGGGATAATGGTGGAAGGAAGGGGGAGGGACCAGACAAAGAACATGTGTGAATGATCCACGGACATGAACAATAGTGTGGGAATTAACTCTGGGAGTCGGGGGTGATATGGGTGGAGGAGGACAAAAAGGGAAATATTGGGACAACTGTAATAGAATAATGATAAAATATGATTAAAAAAAATAAGTATCACCTACACAAGTGCTCTGTTAATTATCTTAATGGAGCACATTCTCCATTCTGATTAACAGAAAATCTGTCATTAAGCTCTATTAGCCAGCCAATTTGTCTCACCTTATTTAGGGAAACATCTCTGACACAAAGGCCAACATGTTTGAAAACATGTCTCCCAACATACGCGTATTATTTACACTTCATAAAAATCAAACAATTCCCTCCTAACTAGGCTCACATGATAGATGGGCAATTTTTTAGGTCATTAACTTTTCCTGTAGCACCTCAGAACAGGAAACAGTCAAACGTTGTAGACAAGCAGTCAACAGTTGGCTTGATGACAATAGCTCTGCAATTAATTAGCCTGCCCAGCGTTCGGTAATGAGAGGTGGAGAAAAGACGGGTTCCCAAGGAGAGGAAGCCGAGGGTATTAAACAGGCGAAACGGAAAACATCACTGGCCAATTTCAGAAGATAGAACTTCCTAAAATGTGCCCAATGTGCCCAATGTGCAGCCCTGCCAAACCACCCCAGGGCAACAGGCTACATTAAACTACCACAAGGTGATAAACTGAAACTACAGCAATTTGAGGATGAAAGTTGCAGGAGATATATATTTCAGCACAACTTAAGGAAAAAATATTCTTACATCGAGAGTTATCCAAGAATACAGCCAAGTAACACACTCTCTCTAAATATAAGCGCTCTCTTGACAAGGTACTGAGAGAATTAAGAGATCACAGATGTTAAAATACATTGCAATTATAAAGTGACATGCAGATGTAACTGATGGTGGCAAAGATGTGACAACACAGACTTCCTCTACACTTTCCCGGCCTTGGATCTCTTGTCTGTCCAACCACTTCTCTGCTAACCAAGCCAAGATAAGAAAGACTGAAAATGCTAAGCAGCATGACTGGCCCTGTAAACGTCTGGGCACACTCTCCTACTGAGAAGGTATTCTATTTTGTTGATTGGACAAAGTATGAAATTGCTTTTCATAACCAAAAAAAAATCATCAGCTTTGAAACTGGTCTCCTGCTGCTCCAAAATGAGTGCCACAGTCGCAGAAGGAGATCATGCCTGGGCAGCATTCCACAACAGCGTCCTTTCCAATCCCAGCTAATAACCGACAGAAATGAGGTCTCCCAGGGGCTCGAATTTTGGAATAAAAATAGGCCAGCCACTTTCGAGGAGCTGCTCCCAGGTAAACAGTGTTCCTGGATTGAAGGGAAGGTCAGTCTTTTAAAACTGAATCCACACACTGTTAACGGTTTCTGGAGCCAGCTAAAAATGAGTAGGAAGATAACACGCTCTATGATGAGGCAGATTTAGGTTCAAATCCTGGAACTGCCACATACAAAATGTGGGACCACATGCAAGTCCACTAACCTTTCTAAGCCTCAGTTTCCTCTAGCCTCAAAACAGAAAAGAATAACACATACTTTGTAGAGTTGTTGTAAGGTATTTTTTTAAAGATAGGTTTATTTCCTTTGCATACAGTAAAACCCCATTTGGGTATACAGTTCTGTAAACTTTGGAAAACATATACAGCTGTAAAAATGCCACCACAATTAAGATATGATGTATTTTCATTGCCCCCAGGAGTCGTCTCACCTGTGCAGTCAATGCTCTCCCTCCCCAGGCTCCCAGCCCCTGGAAAGGACTGAGTGGAGCAGAGAAAAGACAAGAGTACAGTCCAAGGTCACAAACCAAGTAAGGGACAGGTTCAAGACTAGCACCCCAAATGAATCAAAGACCTACAAGAGAGAGTTAAAAAGATAAACACTCCTAGAAAAGAGAAGAAAATACAGACATAAACCTTTAAGACCTTGGATTTGTAAATGGTTTCTTAGATACTAGGTATGATAGCAATAGCACAAATAGCCAAGGGGGGGGGGGTAAACTGGATTCATCAAAACTAAAAGCTTTTGTGCTTTAAAGAATACCATCAAGAAAGTCAGAAAAGAAAAAAAAAAAAAAAGAAAGTCAGAAAAGAATCCACAGAATGAGAGAAAATTTTTGCAGATCATATATACAGGGTTCAGCACAAATCATTCCCCTTTTTTATTATACAATCTTTTATTATGAAATCATAAGCATGTAATTCTGTAACATAACAATATCACACTCAAGCACACCATATGACATTGTAGGTGAAATGTTCAAATTAAAACTATAAATTATTACACCAATATTATTACCCTACCAACCATACTCAAGCAAGCGTTACTTCTGCCGGACCCTGTATAATAAGAGATTTGTATTTAAAATATATAAAATGATTTCTAGTCAAGATGGAAGCATAGGTAAACATGTCTTGCCTCCTCACACAACCACTGCAAAAACTACAACTAAACTACAAACAACTATCACCCAGTCAGAAAATCGAGCTGGAAATTCAACAAACAAGGAATTAAAGAAGCCACATTGATTCAGATTGGTAGGAGGGGCAAAGGTGGGGAGAGGTGGAAAGGGCAGTCCCACACCCACGTGTGGTAGATACAACCTGGGAGGAATATCTTGGGAGCAAGGTATCCTAGCACCACTCCAAACCACCCAGCCCAAGGTTCCAGTGCCAAGAAGATAAGTCCCCACAACTTCTGGCTGTAAAAACCAGTGCAGTTGGAGTAGCAGAAGAAACTACGTGATTCTCAGGCACCTCCTCTTAAAGCACTCATAGCAGACGTAAGACTTACTGAGACTCACTCCCTCTGGGCTCCAGCGCCTGCACAGCAGCTTGAAGGGCACCAGTGGCGTATGGTGATAAACTGAAGTGTCTAGCATCAAGGTGAGAGCTGGGGGACAGCCTTCTCCCAGAGAGAAAGGTGAGCAGAGGCCACTGTCATTTTTCTGAGCCCTTCCATTATAGTGCCACCGAGCCAACAGGTGGGTGTCATATCTGAGATTCCATCAACCTAGCTAACACTGTTTGCCTCACCAGGGAGATCCTCTGAGACTCCATCCCACCAAACTCACAAGTCCATCCAAATTGTTAACCGTGAATTTTCCATAGGAATGGCTGGTTTTGGCTCATGCTTCAAATTTCCTAAGTCTTCTCAAACAAGCAACAGCTAAGCAGCCCCTGGTCTGACACTAGCAGCAGCCAGCCTAGATTCACAGGTTGGCCTCTCCTGGGAATCTCCAGTCCCAGAACAAGAACAGCCATCTCAGATGGTTTTATAGCTCATGCAGGGTGGCCCAGGGCAGAAAACAGAGGGTGAGGACTGACCCTGCCTATACCACCTGGGAAACCCCAGGGCCAGTGCACCCAGTGGACAGCTGCAGACCATGTCAGAGCATCACCACCCTGTCCCTGCACAGATGATCCTCCATGGAGGGTGAAGGTTTGGGGTCAGTGGTCACAGCCAGCCCTTGCAGCTGACTGGGCTGAGTAAATCGCTTGATCTGCCAATAGAAATCAAGGTTCAACTACAAGAGGAGGGTGTACTCAGCCCACACAAAGGGCGTACCTCAAGTACCCAGCTTGGATGATAGGGGATGCTGTGCCACTGGACCCTACAGCGTACCTACTACATTAGGCCACACTACCAAGACATGGAGTCATAGCAGTTCTACCTAATACATAAAAACAAACACAGGGAGGCTGCCTAAATGATGAGACAAAGAAAAATGGCCCAAATGAAAGAACTGATCAAAACTCCAGAAAAAGAATTGAACAAAATGGAGATAAGCAATCTATCAGATGCAGAGTTGAAAATACTGGTTATAAAGATGCTCAAGGAACTTAGTAAGGACTTCAACAGCATAAAAAAGATCCAGTCAGAAACAAAGGATACACTAATTGAAATAAAGAACAATTTACATGGAAACAACAGCAGAGTGAATGAAGCCAAGAATCAAATCAATGATTTGGAAAATAAGGGAGCAAAAAACAACCAATCAGAACAAGAAGAAGAAAAAAGAAGCCAAAAAAAATGAGCATAGTGTAAGCAGCCTCAGGGACAACTTCAAGAGATCCAACATTCTTATCATAGGGGTGCTAAAAGGAGAAGAGAGCAAGAAATTGGAAATCTATTTGAAAAAATAACCTAAGAAAACTTCCCTAATTTGATGAGGGAAATGGTCCAGGAAGCACAGAGAGTCCCACACAAGATGGATACAAAGAGGCCTACTCCAAGACACATCATAATCAAAATGACAAAGGTTAAAGATAAAGAAAGAATCTCAAAAGCAGCAAGAGAAAAGTAGTTAGTTACCTACAGGGGAGTTCCCGTAACACTATCAGTTGATTTCTCAAAAGAAACTTTGCAGGCTAGAAGAGACTGGCAAGAATTATTCAAAGTCATGAAAAGCAGGGACCTACAGCCAAGACTGCTTTACCCAGCAAAACTATCATTTAGAATCAAAGGGCAGATAAAGTGCTTCCCAGACAAGAAAAAAACAGTAGTTCATCATTACCAAACCAATGTTATATGAAATGTTAAAGGGACTTAAGAAAAAGAAGACCAAAACTACAAAAAATAAAATGGCAAGAATACATAGCTATCAACAACTGAATCTAAGAAACAAAGTAAGCAAACAAGAACAGAGACAGAGTCACAGATACTGAGAGTGTTTTTGATGGCTGCCAGATGGGAAGGCTTATAGGGGAGAGGATGAAGAGGTGAGGGTATTAAAGAAGTAGAAATAGGACTCTTTTGAGTAAAGAGCACTTCCGGAATCTCCAGGCTACTTCACATCGCCTCTGTGCTGAAGCCTGCTCATTGATTTGCGTGGTCTGCCTGGTTTATTCACAGCCTCATGAACTTGTTTCCCGGCTTCACGGAGGGGCTGACCCTACTTGAGGGCCACCTCCTTCCTTCAGCCCGAAGTGAGCAGCTGGAGGAGCTGTTCCATCAGGTGGGGCTGGAGAAGCAGTGCTTCGTGGCGATTGAGAAAGGGAGTAAGGCATGTTGAGGCTCTGGCTATGTCCTTTTTCTATGCCGGAAGACATTCAGAGGGCCCTTAAAGAGATTACCACCCTTGAGGGCAGCAAGATCAACCTGAGTGTTGCCAAGAAAAAACTGAGGAACGAGCCCAAGGAAAAGGGAGGAAAAGAAAATTCGAGTCCTCAAAGAAGGAGCAGAAGCCTAAAAAAGCCAAAGTGGCAGATAAGAAAGCCAAATTAATTATTTGGAATCTGAGCTTAAAGTGTTCAGAAGACAACTTAAAGGCAATTATTTGATCAATATGGAGCTGCCCTGGAAGTTAACATCCTTAGGAAGCCAGATGGAAAGATGCATGGTTTTGCTTTTGTCCAATTCAAAAACCTCCTAGAAGCAGGAAAGGCTCTCAAAGTATGAACATCAAAGAGATAAAGGGGCTGACAGTAGCTGTGGACTGGGCTGTGGCAAAGGATAAGTATAAAAATACAGTCTGCCTCTGCCCCAGGTAAGGAGAAGAGATATGAGCCTAAACATTGGAAATTAGGTAAAGAGAATGACAGGAAAGAAGAGGGTAGGGGAGAGGAAGAGGATGATGATGATGATGGTCATATGGAAGAAGAAGAGGATGATGATAATGATGATGATTACAGTGATGATGAAGAGGAAAAGAATAAAGAATCAAAGATGACCAAGCCTGTGCAAATTCACAAGAGATCCTCCAAGAGAGCAGTGCCCACAGAAAGCAGTGAAGAGGATCAGTCCAATGAGGACAGTGACCTGGAGGAGCGATAGAGCTGACAGTGGAGAGGAACTGGCTCAGAGCAATACCGACACTGAAGGACAGGAGGATGAAGATGTACAAGTCTCAAAGAAAAAGAAGAGGAAATTACCCTCTGATGTGACTGAAGGGAAACTGTTTTTATAAGAAAACTGTCCTTTGATTCAGAGGAAGAAGTTGGCGAGCTCCTTCAGCAATTTGGAGATCTTAAATATGTCCACATTGTCTTGCATCCAGACACAGAGCATTCTACAGATTGTGCATTTGCTCAGTTCATGACTCAAGAAGCAGCTCAGAAATGCCTTGCTGCTGCTTCTCCAGAGACCAAGGGTGGTGGGTTGAAACTAGATGGCAGGCAGCTCAAGCCTGACTTGGCAGTGACCCACGATGGGACTGCAAAGCTCCAGACAAAGGTGAAGAACCAACTGGAACCTGGAACCTCTACCTGGCCCATGAAGGCTTGATTCGTGCTGGGATGAAGGCTGCAAAGGGTGTGGGCACTGCTGATATGGCCAAAAGAGGATGGTTTCGGCTACTGAAGCATCAGAAACTGAAGGACCAGAATATCTTCACCTTTTGCACTGGGCTCTGCCTGCACCATCTCCCCAAGGCCAAGGATGACGAACATCTCAGAAGGCTGCTACTGAATGCCACTAGAGGGGAGAAGGGGGTGCACATCAAGGAGTGTAAGGTGATGCAAGATCTCAAAGGAGTTCATGGGAAAATGAAGGGTCAGTCCCTGGGCTATGCCTTTGCAAAGTTCCAGGAATACAAGCATGCCATCACAGCCCTACGCCACATCAATCACAACCCAGCAATCTTTGAGCCTCAGAAGAGACCAATAGTGGAGTTCTCTTTGGAAGATCAAAGGAAGTTTTAAATAAAGGAACTGAGGATCCAGTGCAGCCAGCAAAAAGTGAAATCCAAATCCACAAATGGTGAGCCCCAGCAGGAGCAATGGAAGTTTGGAAAAGACCAGCAACAGAAAGCAGCTCAAAACCACACAGAGGAGCAAAGCAAGGCCTCCCCAGAGTAGAAGGGGAGGGTGGGCTCTATGTCATGGACAGGATTCCAGACCAATGCCACCTGCAGAGTTGCCTGATAGAATGATGAGAAGAAAGGTCCTGGCATTACCTTCACACCGAGGCCATTAGGTTGCAGAACAACGGCAAAGTGGAGTCTCTCCCTCCCAAAAAGCCAAAGCCCTAGATAAACCAGTGGAAGCAAGAGAAGCAGAAATTATCTTCCAAGCAGGTACCTATGAAAAAAGCTAAGGGAAATAACATAGAAATTCACTTCAACCAGTTGGTCAATCAGTATAAGCAGAAATTATTGGGACCTTCTAAACAAGAGCCTCTTGCAAAGAGGAGCAAATGGCTTGACAGTTGATGATGCCAGCAGACTGGATAAGAAGCTGGATTGAGTGCTTTGTGGTAAAACTTCTGGCCCCTTCCCACCCCCAACCCCCACCCAGTGTCTATATTGAGGGGGAAAAAAATCCCTGAGTGCACAAATTTTTTAAAAAGTACAAATAGGTAGTTACAGAATAGCCATGGGGATGTAAAGTACAGTAAAGGAAATGGAACAGCCAAAGAACCTATACACATGACCCATGGACATGAACAATGGTATGGGGATTGCCTGAGGGAGTGGGGGTGGCTGGGTGGAGGGGGGCAAAAGGGGAAAATCTGGGACAACTATAATAGCATAACCAATAAAACATACTTAGAAAAAAATAACAGAGGCAAAGGCAGTGGAATGATATATAAAACATGCTGCAAGAAAAGAATTTGTGAATTTATCTGAAGAAACCCAAAACACTAATTCAAAAGAATATATGCACCCCTAACTTCATTGCAGCATGTTTTACAATAGCCAAGATTCGGAAACAGCCCGAGTGTCCATCCAAAGATGAGCAGGTAAAACTGCTATGGTAGCCCTAACTGGTGTGGCTCTCAGTGGGTTGGGCGTCATCCTGCAAACCAAAAGGTCACTGGTTAGATTCCTGGTCAGGGTACATGCCTGAGTTTTGAGCCAAGTCACCTACTGGGGGCATTCAAGAAGCAATCAATAGATATTTCTTCCTAACACTGATGTTTCTCTCCTTCTCTTTCTCCCTCCCTTCCCCTCTCTCTAAAAAGAAATAAAATCTTAAAAAAAACCAAACAGCTATGGTACATTTATACATTGGGATACTACTTGGCATTAAAAAGAAAACATTTTACCCATTCCAATGGCATGGATGGACCTGGAGAAAATTATGTTAAGTGAAATAAGCCAGACAGAGAGAGAAAAATACCATTAGATTTCACTCATCTGTGGAATCTAATGAACAGATTGAACTAAAAAGCAAAATAGAGACAGATTCATAGATAGAGAGCAGGCTGACAGCTCTAGGGGCTTTAGGGGATGGAGAGGTCAAGCAAAAAAGAGAAAGCACTCACAGACATGAACAACTGTGGTGAATGCAGGGGGTAGAGGGTGGGTGGAGATGGAAGAGGATATAACGGGGGCAAATGGTAATGGAAAAAAATACAATAAAAAAAATAAACCATTAAAAATAGAAGCTAAAAAAATAGAAAAAACTTGTCAACCAAAATTTCCAACCCCAGCAAAAGTATCATTTAAAATTAAAGGCAAAAATAAAGACATTTTCATACAAATAATGCCTGAGATGATTCACTGCTAACAACCTGCCTTTCAAAAAACACTAAAGCCACCTGGCTGAAACAAAATGGTACTGGAGAGTAATTCAAATGAACATGAGAAAAAAAAAGAAAGAGCTTCAGTGAAGGTGATTATGGAGATAAATATAAAAGACAGTATAAATATTTTTCTATTTTTTCTCTTAAAAGACAGCTATAAATCAAAACCTTAAAATTATTGTTGGGCATATAATGGATAATAATTTAATTTATATAAAGATGAGCTCAAAGTCAAGAAGGAGAATGGAGTGACACTGGAAGAAAGTGTCTACAGCTTAATGAAAGTAAACTAGTTTGTATCTAAAGTAGATTGTATGTGAAGTTGATTGTAACACATAATTTGTAATAAATCAAGACACATTTAATCCTCAAAACAACCACTAAGAAAATAACCTTTAAGACTTTATAAAAACATCAACTGTATCAACAATAAAAAAGGAACAAGCCACTGATACATGTTACAACATGGATTAAGCCTAAAAAAACAGGGTCCAGCACAGGTTACGCCCCTTTTTATTACAAAATATTTTATTACAAAATCATAAGCATGTAATTCTGTAACATAACAATATCAAACTCAAGCACACCATGTGATATTTTAGGTGAAACGTTCGAATCGCTGTCCACCTCATGCAAAACATTCATGTACCCTACCAACCACACTCAAGCAAGCCTTACTTCTGCTGGACCCTGTATTAAGCTAAATGAAGGAAGCCAAAGCAAAGGATCACATTTATGATTGTATGATTCCACTCATGTGAAATCTTCAGCAAAGGCAAATCTACAGAGGCAGACAATAGATATTTGTTCATCTAGGGCTTGAAGTAGGAATGGGGACTGACAGCAGACTGGAGCAAAAGATCTCTTTAGGGTAATAAAAATGGTTTAAAACTGGATTTTGGTGATAGTTGCACAACTCTACATTTAATAATAATCACTGAATTGTATACTTAAAATGAGTGAATTTTATCATATAAGTCGTAAGTCAAAAAAGCTGTTAAAACACAAATTTGTGATTCAATAAATGGTTACACATTTTTTATAAGCTAAAAGGAATTAAGTCATTTAGTTTGACAACCTCATTTAATATACATAAACTGATACCTCCTGTGCTAAGCTCTCTGTAAAGTATTACAGATTCAGAGATAATAGGACACAATTGCTGTCCCTGGGGTATTTACATGAGGGAGACAGACATGGAAACTGACAACTGGAAGCAATACAGTACTGTTATTACAATGACTGCTAGAATTTAAAGAAAGACAACTAACTAAAGGGTAGGTGGGGAGAAATGTTATGATTCCATTAGGTGGCAATATAGCCAGTTAAAGGACTCCATTTCTCAATCTCTCTTGCAGTTAGATGTGGCTATGTCATTATTTCTGTTCAATGAGATATAACTGAACTATGCTGTAGGACTTATGCTCAAATGCTACTTAAAAGAGAACAGCGTTAGCTGGAGGTGGTGCCCTTCCTTCTCATCTTACTCTTTCTTGCTATTTAGAATCAGAATATAATGATTGGAGCTTATCAGCCTTCTCTTCCATGAACTGACCTTGAGAATGGCAGTCTCAAACTGAGGAGAGCAGAAGGTGCCCTGATTTCATGCAGTGATCACTTCAACTCTGGCTTACCTACTTCTATATTTTTAATCCATTGTTTTATTAGATTCCTGTTATATGTAGCTGAAACTAATCATTTAATTGGGAGGGGGAAAGATACAGAAGATTTCAAGAGACTGTGTCATTTGATCTATGTTTTGAAGGATGACAGGAATTCTACAGAGAGAGAAGGGGAAGAAAAGGCCATTCGAGACACTGTACCATGAGAAAGCAGGGTGCATTCAGAGAATATCAAGTAGCTCTGAAAGGCTGGAGCATGGGATCTGAGGGAACACATGGCAGGGATATTATCATCCTGTCCCCACTTCTGAATTGTGTCCACTCAGCTCTTATGAAGGATCGCAGAGGCCAGACTGGGCATTATAGGCCATTTTATGACCCCAGAGCTCTCTGAACTTCTCTGTTATAAACACTAATTGCAGCTATAATTTGCTTGCTCAATTCTGCCTGAAACATTTTAAGCACCAGGAGGTGAAGGGACTATATCTTTTATTCATCACTATTATTTCTAGAAAAGGACATGATTTAAAGCAGGGTGCTCAGTAAACATTTGTTGACTAGTTGAATTAATTAATGGTAAATAAGGAAACATTTTGTTGAAATTCAACAGCTGACTACCTTCTTACCAAACAAATTAAAGAAAACTCTGTTTCGGTGGGGTTTTTTTTCCTTAATTCTCTCAATATGCTATGCAAGGAAACCCAGTTTTTCATAGTGGTTATCTGTTTCTTTATACGGTCTGCCAAATGTAATCAGACTGCACACTAGATTTCTGCATTTTACAGTTCTGTATATCATTTCATCTCAGAAAGTGTTTCAATTTAAAGATGAAATGAAAAAAAAATAAAGATGAAATGGATGAGAACTCTGATTTCTAGGAACCTGCCAAGAGGATCTCAAAATCAAAAAGGCTTCCACAGTTAACAGAAAGATCTTTTCATGCCAAAGCTCAACAACCACCCCTTGTGCCTGCCTGTAAATGAGATGCTCATCTGCAAAATGTCACATTCCAACCACTGGAGCATTCAGCCCATTGAAACAGCTTTAGTAAAATGGCTTCTTGTAGATCAAAATCACAACGAAATTGTCTCTCAAGCCAAATGCTTGCAAATAATATAAAATTTCTTCTCAAGGGTTTTCTCCCTTAAGGGCAAACAAATTTCAGAAGGAATCTCCCTTAATATAGAATCCGATTATAGACAGTCCCCAACTTACAATGGTTTGACTTAATTTCTCAACTTTAGGATGGTGTGAAAGTTGATACAAAGGCAGTAGAAACCAGCTAGGCTAAGCTATGATGCAACCCCATCATAAGTCGAGGAGCATCTGTATTCATTAAACCTTGCAAGTACCCGGGACTTACTGTGTGTCGTTTCTCTGCCCTCAAAGAACTCATCTTTTAATGGGGAAACAGCTATGTATAAGTATGACTATAATGAAAGTGCTATATTAAAGTGCTTGAGACAAAGAGAGGATGTCATTTTGCTTGGCAGAAGGGTCAAGGAAAACTTTCACAATGTAGCACTTTTATAGTTTATAAGGATGGTGCAAGAGATAATAATTACTATATTGCAGATAGAGAAACATAATCAGAGAAGTTGTATCGATTGTTAGTGGAAAGCCAGGGACTAAAATCTAGGACTTTAGATCTGAAGTCCAGTGTCCTTTCCAGGACATCATGCTTTCCATGACATCCAGATGTGACACCAAAAATGGCTGAAATTTCAAAAGAGCATTTTCCTGCTTTCACACTTCACAATCCAGTGAGTTGATCTTTTAATTCCTCTAAATATGCTCCAGTCTCTTTCCTCTGAGTCTTTACACATCCTGTTCTCTTTGCCTGAAATACCACCTTCCTTCATCATTCAGGGGTTCTCAACTTCCCTATATCTTACTTTGGATAATTTTTACTCATCTTTTTGGGGCTCAACTAAATGGTACCTACACCACACTATTAATATACTTGTACCACACTCCCAACTGTAAAGCCCACGAGAGCAGAGATTTGTCTTTTTTTTAAATCATTTTTTATTTTTCAATTACAGTTGACATACAATATTATATTAGTTTCAGGTGTACACTCCTGTGATTAGACATTATATAACTCTAAGTGATCACTCCAATAAATCTACTACCCATCTGTCACCATTCATAATTAAAATATTGAGTATATTCTCTATGCTGCACTTTATATCCCCATGATTATTCTGTAACAACCAATTTGTATTTCTTAATATCTTCACCTTTTTCACCCATCCCTCCCAACCCCCATTCCATCTGGCAACTGTAGCTATGAGTCTGTTTCAGTTCTGCTTCTTTGTTTAATTTGATGTTTTCTTAGATTCATTTGTTGATAGATATGTATTTACTGGCATTTTATTTCTCATATTTTTTATCTTCTTAAAGAAGACACTTTAACATTTCATATAATACTGGTTTGGTGGTGGTGAATTCCTGTAGCTTTTTCTTGTCTGGGAAGCGCTTTATCTGTCTGATAGCTTTGCTGGGTTGAGTAATCTTGGTTGTAGGTCCTTGCTTTATATCACTTTGAATATTTTGTGCCAATCCCTCCTGGCCTGCAAAGTTTCTTTTGAGAAATCAGCTGACAGTCTTATGGGAGGTCCCTTGTAGGTAATTAACTGCTTTTCTCTTGCTGCTTTTAAGATTTTCTCTTTGCCCTGGCTGGGTGGCTCAGTTGATTGGAGCATCATCCCATACACCAGAAGGTTGTTGGTTCGATTCCTGGTCAGGTACATTATCTATGTTGCAGGTTTAATTCCCAGTCAGGATGTGTATGGGAGGCAACCAACTGATGTTTCTCTTTCACTCTTTCTCTTCTCTCTTCCTTCCTCTTTCTCTAAAATCAATAAAACATTTCCCTCAGGTGAGGGAAAAAGTTTTTTTGTCTTTAACTTTTGCATTTTAATTATGATGTATCTTGGTGTGAGCCTCTTGGGGTTCATATTGTCTGGGATGCTCTGTGCTTCCTGAACTTGTATGTCTATTTCCTTCATCAGGCTAGGGAAGTTTTCTGTCATTATTTTTTCAAATAGGTTTTCCAATTTCTTGCCCTCCCACTTCTTCCAGCACCCCAATAATGTGAATGTTGGTATGCTTGAAGTTGTCCCAGAGGCTCCTTACACTGCCTTTAATTTTTTTTAATTCTTTTTTCTTTTTGCTGTTCTGATTGGCTGGTTTTTTGCTTCCTTATTCCAAATTGCTGATTTGATTCCCAGCTTCATCTACTCTATTGTTGATTCCCTGTAAATTATTCTTCATTCCAGTTAGTGTACCCTTCATTTCTGACTGGTTCTTTTTTATGGTTTCCATGTCCTTTTTTTATAGTTTCTATGTCTTTATGCTGTTGAAGTTCTCTTAAGTTCATCTGCTCTTCTCCTTATAACCAGTGTTTTGAACTCTGCATCTAATAGATTGCTTGTCTCCATTTTATTTCGTTTGTTTATTTTTTGAACTTTTGTTATGTTCCTTCATGAGGGACGCACTTCTTTGTCTCCTCATTTTGGCTGCCTCCCTGTGTTTGTTTCTATGTATTATGTAGACAGCTGCTACATCTAGGGTTCTAAAGGGTAATTAGCCTCAAAAGAGTAAGAGCAGTGCAATCACTCTGAGGCTATCTGCTATAGGAAAGTAATCATCTCCTCATCCATAAAATAGAAATGCTACCATTTAATCTAAAGCACTGCTATGAAGATACATAGAAAGCCATGAAGGACTGAAGCACAAAGTGACAATCATAACTGTGTTTTATTGAATAGAATATTTCATGGGAAGAGGTAAAATGGACTGTGGAAGAGAAACAGAAGATCTGAAACAGAAGGAATAACTGAAATAGAAAAGAGAAGAATATAGGAAGTATTTTGGACAGGATTAGAAACTATGCAGGGCTCAATGAAGAAAAATAAAGTAAAGGGTTTCCAGGGTAAGCAATAAAAATGGCATTCATATTTCAAAAGCAGAGGCAAAGATATCCAATGAACATCTGGAAATAATGATCTGAGAGATGATGACTGCTATGAACTAACTACCCACCAATCATTGCGTTTATTTGTTCAGAGGTTAGCAGAAGTAGTCCAGAAAGGGTATAAAGGCAGTAAAGAATGATGAAACTTGGAGGAAGAATAACAGCATAGTAGAGTACACTGCCACATATAATTCAGAGCCAAACAAGGCTCCCAAAAAACATATCTTTAGAACCTTCTCAGTCTTTAAAGAAGCAAGCCTGCTTGGCTCCCAAGATGCTTTCTTCCTTCAGTCAAAAACCCTTCACTGAATTTTATTTTATACCAGAGCCAGTACTAGCATTACAGATATAAACATAAATGAAGTGCCCTTAAGGACCTTGGAGTTAGCAGAGAAAGGAAACACGTAGTCACACAAAGACACCCACGTGTTACAGTAGAAACAAATGAGCCCAGGGTCTAGCAAACCTAACTCCACACACTCCTTCTCCAGGATGTCTTCCCTGAATATTTTTATTACCTAACATTTATGGAATGCTTACTATAAGCCAGGTATTTTTCTTAGAGCTTACATACATCATTTCCTTTATTTTCACAATGACCTGATGAAGTAGGTACTAATTATTACTCTCACTTTGCCAATGGGGAACTGAACAGTCTGGCGTATGATGAACTCTTGCCTCTGAGCTCTCGCAATCCTCATAAAGCATTTTGTATCATTACACAGTAGTTTGTAGCATTGGTTTTAAAAAATATCCCTTGAGGAGTAACTGTATCTTCAACCTCTTCTATTAATGCCCTCCTACCCCACTGCCTTCTTGCTCTAAGTGAAATGTTTCCTCTGCAGCCTTCTCAAATGGGGGCTGATTTTCACTCATTCCACAGCTACTACTCCTCTAGCTCTATTGTTGCTTCCAGACCCTCCTGCACACAAACATTCAGCTTTCAATCTAACATCATCAGATTCAAGATCACTCCAGTTTGTAGCCATTTACTTGCCCAAATCACTCCCTCTTATGCTTTAAAGATTGTGGCTCCTAGAAAACTGTTATTCTCTCCAACACCATTCTTACTATAATTCTTGGTAGTTTCAATAACTATATAAATAATGGTTACAACATATTGCCCCTAATAGTTACCTGGCCTTTTACCCTCTGTTGATCTTGATTTCTAGCCCACCTCAGCCTCTCATTCCCATGGTTATACTTGACCTTGTCATTACCAATAACTGCCAGTCTTCTATAACCTTAATTCCAAATACCTCATTTTCCAACCACTCTCTTATCTTTTCAGTACAGAGTACTGCAGTACCCCAGCTCTAACAATCCTTCAGCCTATTAGGACATTTAATCTACTGATCATTTTGTTTCATTTCCTATGTTTCATTTCTACCGCTTTCATCGTTTCCTCACTTCCTTCCTAATTCTGGCTAGTTTAAATTCATTGGTCAATTTTTGTAATCACTCCCCGAGCCCTCTACACTTGTATTAACATTACATTGATTAAATCACAGCTCTGGTTAAATCCAATTCACCATCTAATCTCTGCCTACATTGGCACAGGTCCTGGGAGGAGGAAAACATGAGCAAAATGCTTACTAAAGCTAAACTTTAAACTCATGGTCACTATTTCCAACTGGGCTCTAAATACAACCTGACAATCGTTCTGTCTTTGCTAAGACCATTTACTTTCCTAAACAATACACTTTCTCTTCTCCTAATCTCACTCTTACCTAGTAGTTTTTTAACTTGCTTATTTGTCTAAGTAAAATCAATCATCCAGAAGAGGATTTTCACAAGATCCCACCATATTTACCCACCAAACTGCACCCATGCACACACACTCAAACTTCTCTCCTACTACCACGGACAACAGTCCACATCCAACCCTGCACTGATACACCAGATTCCAGCTCTCCACTAAGTGCAGGACATTACTCTGTCATCTCCCCTCTTTCCCACATTATCAGAATTTTCCTTTTATGCAGGATTATTCTTATTAACATACTGTTACTTGTCTAATCAAATAAATACGTAAACAAACAAAATCTCTTTCTTTATTCAACATGCCAGCTAGCAATCCATTTCTTTCCTTCCCTTCACAACAAAGCTTCTAGAAAGAGCTTTTATATGCTTTCTCTCATCTTTCCTCCCATTCTATTGAAACTTCCTCAATTAGATTTTCATTCCCGCCATGCCGCCACAACTGTTCTTACCAAAGTCACCATAACCTCCATGATGTTAAAACTACTGATCAATTTTTCAGCTCTCATTTTCCTTGACATACCAGTAGCATGCGACCCAGCTGATTACTCTCTCTCCTCTTTTAAATACTTTTGTAACTTGGTTTCCAGACACTATACTCACTGAGTTTGGGTGGGTTTTTGTTCTGTTTTGTTTTTCCTTCATTCTAACAGCTTGTCCTCAATTTCTGAACTTTGTGGTGATCTACATGCCTTGGGCCTCTTCCCTTTTCCATCTCCATGCATTCCCAAGGTCACCTCATCTAATCTCATGATTCTAAGTACCATCTACATTTTTGTATTTACTCACCCCCTGAAATCTGTTTCTTCTGAAGTCTTTCCCAGTTCAGTTAAAGGCAACTCCATCCTTTCAACTTCACAGGTCAAAATTTTGGTGTCCTGTGAAAATTTTGGACACCTTTTTCTTAGACCTCACAACCAGTTTCACTGCAAATCTTTTGGTTTTCTACCTCTAAAATCAATTCTCACCACCCCCATTTCCACTACCTTAATCCAAGCCACCATCATCTCTCATCAAGATCAATGCACCATAAGCTGACAAGTCCCACATTCAAGCATTTACACCAGTTCCTTTCCCTAACCACCTCCTTTGTTCATTCCCTAGATTCCTTTGTGTCCACACCTGTCTGCCCTGCACAATTAGCAGGCTAAGTTCTCGAAGTGCAAAGGCCATATCTGATTCTTCCATCCTGTCCTCTAGCACAGGATTTAGCAGGTACTTTGGGAATATCTGTTAAAGCCAAAGAAAGACAAAGATCATTTTTTTACTTTCCAAAGCATTTCTATAGTCATCTAACAACTCAATGGGGAATCAGGGTTGGGATTAGCCTCTACTTTACAAATGAGAAAAGTCTCAAAGAGGAGAAGCAACTTTGCCCAGACTTTAGCCCTGATACCTCACACTCCCAGTCCAGTGTTCTTTTCATCTAGTCATAATGTTCACATTTCCTTAGAGCCAAGAAGATGGTTAAGGCAGAAAGAAGGATCAAGATTGACAAAAAGACTTATACATTATTAATTAATCACACAACAACAAACACAGCACATCCTGAATAAACAAGCAACTATGACATCTATATCAGACCAAGAGACTTGGTTTCAAATAAACAAACCCACATTTAATGACCCTCTATGCTGGGGTATTTGTTTTATAAATCATTTGAAAGAGGCATTGATGAGGAGAGAATAAGATATATCGTGTGGCCCTGGCTGGTGTGGCTCAATGGATGTAATACCAGCCTGCAAACCAAAAGGATGCCAGTTCGATTCCCAGTCAGGGCACATGCCCGGGTTGTGGGCCAGGTCCCCAGTTGGGGGCATGTGAGAGGCAACCACACATTGATGTTTCTCTCCCTCTCTTTCTCCCTCCTTTACCCTCCCAAAAAATAAATAAATAAAATCTTTTAAAAAATTAGATATACTGTTTGCCCTTATGGAGCTCACAGTACAATAGCAAAAATGAGACCCAAACACTCAGTGTTTAAAATCCTGATGGCAGACAAAATAAGAAAAGCAGCTTGAACTCATAGTTAACAAATAATTTTTAAAAAGACAAGACAATAATAAATAATAGCTAAAGGAATTTTACAGGTAACCTATACAATTATTGCAGGAGTTTGGATAAAGAAGGAAAGGATTTCTGTGACTGTGTATGTGTTTTTAGGGTTTTTGTTTTGTTTTGTTTTAAGGAAAAATATGCTTTAATATGAAAACTGTGGCAGAATTTAAGAAGGAAATGAGCTTGGGGACTCACATGGGGATGAGGAGAAGGAAAAACAACAACAGTGGTGAAGACAGACCGAAGGCTCAAACACTCACTTCTACGTGAAGCCTTCCACATTCTTCCAGGAGAACTCATCATTGTCCTCCGCTGCCAACACACTTGGTGTTGGCCCCATTCTACACCTGCTCCCAGTTAGACCCTCCTGAGCTGTGTATGAGCTCTGTGAAAGCAGGGGCTATCTTGCTAACCTATGGAGTTCCTTGCTGGAGAATACAGAGCCAAGCACACAAGTACACAGTTTGCTTAACTGAAATGAACCAAAGAACTTCAAGTTAGAGATTGGTAGGAACTCAAAAATCATTTAACTCAGGCTCTTCATTTTGCAACAGAGACAATGGAGACCAAATGACTTGATCCAAGTCACAAAGCAAGTCAGTAACAGACCCTGGACCGAAACCTCTGGCCTCCAGACTCCCAGCCAGAAGAGTGGCAGCAAGGCTGCTTTTCTGCTCAAAGCACAAGAGATCTCCCCTTACTGGTAAGACTCCTGGGCTCTTGCAAAGGGGAGGTCTAAGACTGAATCAGGAACTGACTGAAACCCCTGAGACTCTGAGTATCAGAGTCTTTTGTTTTAGTACGAAACAGCAGGTTTAGCAGGTACTTTGGTACCTGCTCAGAAAGGGCTCAGAAAAACCTGGCAGAACCACCTTTATTTGAGGCAAAGGCCTCAGGAAGCTCTGGGTTCCAGAATCAGGAAGCGTGACTGTGATTAAGCTGAAGAAACACTGAAAAATATGGAGGACGGGAGCAATGGAGAGTTAGATTCCTGCCCAGCAGTACCAAGACTAAGCATGCACTCTTAATTAAAAGGAAAGAAACTGTATTAGAAGAAGCTAAGACTCAAGAAATGGAAAACAGAGTAGTTTTAGGACACAGTGAAGATTCTCCAGGGAAGTCTAATTTGAGGCTTTATGGCATAGACATTACAAAAAATTCAAACTAGAGACTGTGTGATGTCAAGAACAGCCTAATCAAGAACAGTGCAGCCTGAGTGATCCAACCCTTCTTACTCTGCATCACAGCTGCTGGCCCACCCAGCCCCATCCTCCATCAGGATCACCAGGGTACTTATTTAAAACACAGTCTTACAAAGAATTCAATTGAAAAATGGGCAAAATACTTAAGGTGCTCAATGTCACTAATCAGCAAGGAAATGCAAATTAAAACCACAATGAGATACTACCTCACGTCTGTTAGGATGGCCACTATTCCCACTCCCTCAAAACGCCTCCCCAAAACAAAAACAAAACCCAAAAATAACAATTGTTGGTAAGAATATGGAGCAGAAGCTATGAAAAACAGTACGGAGGTTCTTCAAAAAATTAAAAATTGAATTACTACATAATACAGCAATCCCACTTCGGGGTCTAGATCCAGAACACCTGAAAAGAGGAACTCGAAGAACTGTCTGCACACCTGTGGTCACTGCAACATTACTCACAATGGCCAACAGGGGTCAGCAATCCACATGTCCATCAATGAAGAACAGACAAAGAAGATCTGGTGTATGTAAACAACGTATCATCATCAAGTCTGAAAAAGAAAATCCTGTCATATGCTACAACATGGATAAACCTTGAGGACATTATGCTAATACCGTGAAATTTCAATTATATGTGGAATCTAACAACAAAATAAACCAACAAACAAAACAGAAACAAACTCATAGATACAAAGAAGAATTAATGGCTACCAGATGGGGTCGGGTGGGTGGCTGAAAAAGGTGAAGGAATTAAGAAGTACCAATTGGCAGTTTTGGCAGTTATAAAACTAGTCACAGGAATGTAAAGTACAGCACAGGGAACACAGTCGATAATATTGTAATAACCATGTATGGTGACACCATGTATGGTGTCAGATGGGTGCTACACTTATCTGGGTGATCACTTTGTTATATAAATGTCTAATCACTGTTGCACACCTGAAACTCATATAATAATGTATGTCAACTGCAATTGAAAAATTAAAAAATTGCAGTGGTACCTCAGTATTCATTGTTAATTTCATTCTGGAACTCATGACAAGTGCCGAAACTGCTGAGTACCAAATGATGAAGTATTTTTCTCCTTGCAAAGCAGCACCCTGACTCCTACAAGTTCTAGCAAGTGCAGTGAGTCCCAAGCAAGTGCAGAGTGCTACAACACTTTTTTCTCATCAAAATATGACAAGTTCTGAAGCCAGTGAGTACCAAGGTACGACTGTATATGCCTAAGAAATGTTCTACATCTGCTGTCTAATACAGGATTCTATTAGCCACATGTGGCTATTGAGCATACTGAGCATATAGTAGCTATTAGCACCTTAAGTGTGGCTACTGGCTACCGCACTGAATAGCACAGAATCCTAGATAATAAAAAGGGGCTGAGGTAAAAACTCAAAACAACTCCATTTAACTTTTTTTCCCCTCACATTTTCTTCTCTTTTTTAATCCTCACCAGAGGACATTTTTTTCATTGCTTTTAGAGAGAGAGGAAGGCGGAGGGAGGAGAGGGAGGGAGGGAGGGAGGGAGAGAGAGAGAGAGAGAGAAAGAAACATCAATATGAGAAACAGGGATAGGTTGCTTACGCTCCAACCAACTGAGCCACACCAGCCAGGGCTCACATGTTTTCAATGTGCATTCATTCAACAGATATTTATTGTTTACTATGTGCCAGGTACTATTCTAGGTATTGGTGAAACAGCAGTGAACAACAACAAAAAAAGACAAACATCCCTTTCCTCAAAAAGTTTATGTTCTAATATAGTATAGTGATTACAAGCAGGACTTGGAACCTGAGACCTTAAGTTCAGATTCTTGCTCCACTGCTCACCACCTACATGTTCTTTGAAAATGTCTTAACCTCTCTATGCCTCAGCTTTTTAATCTATAAAATGGGAATGATAATAATAGTACCACCTAGTAGGGTCTCCATGAGGATTAAATTATTTAACATATGCAAAATGCTTAGAACAGTGCCCAACATAAAAGAACTAGTTGTTCCTATTATTGCTGTATTTTGTTATTATGAGTGGGAGCATAACAATTAACAAACACCAAAAAATGGCCAATTAGAGGTATGGCAGAAAAATAAAGCAGGGTAAGGGAACACCGAGTGCCAGACATGAATTACAGTTTTAAGAAGATAGTCAGGGAAAGCCTCTCTAAGAAGGTGATACCTGAGAAAAGACCCAAAAGAGGAATAAGCCATGCACATATCTGGGGAAAAATTTAATCCCACATGAAGCACTTGGTACTACTAACACCATTTTATAGGTGGGAGAACTGAGGTTCAGACTACAGAACCTGTCCAAGGTCACAGGCTTATAAATGACTGAGCCTTAGTAAAGTCAAGTCCAGCACTACTGACTCCAATTCCTTCTCCACTACTGGACCTTCTCTGACCTCCATTCCTTTCTGTTGTTAAACAAGACCAATGGATTCTTTTCACATCAGTTTCCTCTTCTGGCACTGAGGTTTATATATTCATTATGACTAGACAAGATCTGTGGGTTAACGGGTTAACCAAAGGAATTAAAGGCACTGGCAATAACCCACCCCTCGCTCTCACCCACAGCCTCCCAAGCAGCTGCACACCAGGATCCCCGTGTTGACTGCTGGCTGTGCATAGAAAACAGGCATTTATCAAGACCAACAAGGCTCAAACACCAGGAAGGAGGGGTAAATTATACATTAGAAATAAAGGTCACTGTTTCCAAACAGAAATTGGGGGAGAAAGCTCTGCTAGATATGGACTGTGGGAAAACTATGACCAAAAGTTAGGTTCAGCCCTGACTGGTGTTGCTCAGTTGCTTGGGCATCATCTCGCAAAGGGAAAGGCTGCCAGTTCGATTCCTGGTCAGGGCACGTGCCTGGGCTGCAGGTTCAGTACCCAGTCGGGGCGTGTACAAGAGGTGACAGGTCGATGTTTCTCTCTCACACTGAAGTTTCTCTTTCTCCCTTCCTTCCCCTCTCTCTAAAAATAAATACATAAATTTTTTAAAAAATTAGGTTTGACCTACTGAATCTTTCTAATGTAAACCTGGTACACAGAACTACAGAAATAAGGAGAAAAAAAATCTCCATAGGCTCACTTTATCTATAAAAAAGTCAGTGATTCAAAATACTTCCAACAATGTTTTCTCTGTATGTTTTACCTGTGCTCATGAAATCTCTGTGAAAACATTGGCAATTTATTCCAGAGAAATCATTAGTGCTGCCAGGAGCAGTAGGCCTCCGTACAATTTATTAGAAAAGTCACTTCCACTCTCCGGGCCCCATTTCACCCATCAAATAGAAGTAGAGGCTAGACTAGACATTAAAGGTTCCTCCATCTTTAGCCCTTTATAGCATGTTATATATGATAACAATGACACAGTGCCCCTGCAACTTCAGACTCTGACCAAAAAAATTCACCCATTCAGTAAACATTTATATCAGCTAGGTATTGAAAACACAAAGATACTAAATGAAAAATTCATGAAAAAGGGTCACATATATTGCTTTTCCTATTCACATATGTAAACATCTCTGGGTTTTGTTTCTACTAAAAAACTTGTCTCCAAAATTCTGTCATTTTATTTTTTTCTAATGACACATAAGAGGGTTGCAGATATTTTATTATATACTATACTTAACAACCCCCCCAAACCCTCTCCCTATTAAATCATAGCTCACATTTATTTTCCCTTCTTTCAATCACTCATGGCCTGAACTAGTCATTTAGGATTCCCCCCCAGGTGCTATATGACGGGACCACCTCTAATTCTGTACATGTCTTTTTCTTACACCTAACCAACCATTGCTTCCTTGAGAATAGACCCAAAATTTTATTTTTCTTTGCATCTCCAGTAAGACTTTTAATAATTTATTTATAATCCATACCAAGGCTAATCCAAAAGAATGTGAAGTGATTCACCTTATCAGGATATAAAAATAAGACAGTTAAAATAAAAATGAATAAAAACCAGCTGGGACATAGATTCTAAATCAAATGACCATAATTTACTTCCTATATCTGCCCTTTATGTGCCATGAGGATTACTGCCAAGTTAAGACCTTCCTTATCAGCTTACTCAGCCGTAAGTGAACACACAACGCCATATCTCACAGAGAACCAGTGCGCACAGATGTTATCAGAGCCAGCTGTGGAGCCAGGCACTGTTGGCTGCGTTCAAATCACAGATCACATATTAACTGGGTGATCTTGGGCATCTTACTTAATTTCTTCAGGTTTTAATGTCTTCATCTGTTCCAAATGGTGATAACACAACTTTTACAGCTGAGATGAAAGTTAAGTGAAATAATGTATGTAAAACAGCACAGTGTTGGACACATAGTAAGTACTCAATAAAAAGTAACTATCTGTAGTAAGCATTACTCATAACCAAAACTATGAAGCAAATTAATAAAAATGAGGAAAAAAAATAACTATAGTTCCTTATAGCTCTCGCTTTTGCATTTCTGGCTCCTTCCAAATATCTTTAATACAGCAGGAAAGCAGAGGTGAAAATGCAGTCTATGACTTACGATGGACAGGAAAGGTGAGACTTCGGGTTTTTCCACCAAGCTGGGGTCAAACTGCCAAGTCTCCTCCTCTAAACCCTACAGAATGCCTATGCAGGAATTAATAATGTACAGTTGCCAGGAAGGCCAGTTTAAATAGAAGCAGCTGGTTGGGTTTGGGGGGGTATTTTTTCTGATACTACTGAACACAGTGGTGTCTCTGGGTCTATGGCGTGCTGTGCAGGATGACAGAAGGTACAGCCAGAACACAAAGGCAGCAGAGGACATAAGAAGGACAGAACACAAGGAAATACTCAAAAAGGCAGCGTAGCACGATCACCAGTAAGAACTGTTTCATGAGCACACGCTGAATAAGCCAGTATGCGTGCAGTCACTGTGATATAATTACGCTTTAATGCATTCTGATCCATGCACATGAAGAATGTCAAAGAAAAGGCTGATCTGTGTCCCATATACGGAGTACTAAAATATCAGAACCAGAGAGCCTGCAGAGGTTAGCCAGCACAGCGCCATTGTTATCATGGATGCAGGAACGAGGGGAGAGAGGCTTACCCATGGTCATACAGACAAGTCAGGGACCAGAACTGAGGTCAGAAGCCAGGTCTAGGCTGATTGTGGACTTTAGTATAAAGAACGCAGGGAGAGAACATATCAAAAACCTTATCATTTGTGAACAAATCTCCAGAGATGGCTTATAACTCCCAAATTTGCAAGTGTCACAAACTGTAAGTGGGAGAGATTCCTTAGCTAAGTAAAGCTCTCCCATCCACCACTGACTGCCTCATCAAATCCTCACCTCAGGAAAGGCAGAAACTAGAAAATATAGACTTTGAGGCTGCTGAAGAATAGCCAGAACTGCCTATGGTAAGCTCATCGAAGTGAAACGTCTGAAACAGAGCCCCAGTTTGTAAAGGGTAAAAAGCTGTTGTCCATTCCCACAACTCATCTGTGAAAAGGGTGCCTGTCTTCAGGGATAGTAATGGAAATAAAAATTAAATCCTCAAATCTAGAATTATAGGCTTTTTAAAACCTACCCCCTGCTACTCTCCAGCATGCCCCTCCTCCTCAACTATGCTCTAGACAAATTAAACAGGTGTTTGGCTTTATCACTTTGTTTAAAGAAGAAAAAAAGCATGTGCTCACTTTTTTCCACAAACCTTGTGTCATGCCTGTAAATTCAAATCCTCACAATCCTTCAGGCCCAGCTCAAGGCTCCAACTCCAGGAAGCTTTCTTTAAAAACCCACATTAAAGTGACTGTTCTCTTTGGTTCCACACATTTATCACCTCCCCTTCTCCCTGTGTTTCTCACTGGCTTCCTGCCATTTCCCTTCATTTAATTCAACCTGTGCTCTGGCTAGCTGCTTCTCTCCCAGTGCAGATAATACCTATCCACAGCCTCTGGAGTGTGGCTCTGTCCGAATTGCTTTTCCCAATATCATACCAACCCAGACATAGTTTTCTGGAAAGAAGACCGGACAACTTGACTCAGAATATCTGAGTTGAAAGCCCAGCTCCATCACTTCCTAGCCAACATCTTCATCGAGGGATACCTAGCTCTTTCAACAAGGCAACAACACATCCTTCACATGTAAAACCAGATAACAAATCTCAGAGGTTATTAGCCATATCTTAAAAACTTGGGCTCTTTAAGGGATATAAAGTATATAAGGCATGACCTCTGCTCTCTAGAAGCTTTTGATGTTATATGAGTAGGGAAATAAGAGGTAGAACTTGGAAGAGGGAGAAAATGGCCTATAGCCAGGACATCAGGGTTCTGGTCTCACCTCCGCCACAGAGTCTGTGGGATCTGAGTAAATACATCCCTTTACTGGGTCCCAGCTTTCTTCTTCTGCAAAATGAGCAGGGGTTAGTCAGGGATTTTTAAGGACTCTCCCTGCTTTGACATTCTGTGGAAAATAACCACAATACTAACCCATTCAGTAGGTGAGCCAGAACGGTGGTACAGATAATGCCTAATGTAACCAGAAACAACCTGCTGGATTCAATGGAAGCTCTTCTGTGACGGGCAGATCCAAAGAAGCCTGAAGGGGCAGATGTGAAAGTTGAAGCCAAATGACGAATGCTTCTGCTGCTAGGAGGTCATGGCTAACTACAGGAATACTTCTCATTCACCGGAAGCTCTGCACAAACCCTCCATTCACATCCCAAGGTCCCTGCCCACACAAAGGAGGCTCACTGCCCAGAGAAGGAGAGGTACCTACCAGTCAGGAGCCTGGCAGGACAGATAATGGACAAAGCCAAATGGGGCACAGCCCATCCTGCCCAGAGCTGAGGACACATCTTGGGCCTTCTCTGGCCTCAGGTTTTTTTTCTTGCCAGAGTGGGTAAAGAGGGAGCAATAGAACAGCAGGACTCCAGTAGTCAGATTTTTCAAAATACATACTGAATCTCAAGCTCTTTTAGCCAAAAACATAGTTTCTGCTTTGTAGGGCTTACAAACTTCAGAGAACTAGCAGCACATTCTTTTTGTAAGCACTAGAAACAGTGAAAACAGGTTTTGCAACCGATCACATTCAGGTTCAAATCCCAGCTCCACTACTTATTACTACAGGATCCTGGGTAAGTTACTTAACATCGCAGAGCCTGAGACTCCCCACCTCACAGGGCTGGCCCGTGTTAGAGTATATTTATACAGTCTTTACATATGTGTCTGCCATGAGTCTGTGAACAGCTTGAGAACAGCAACAGTATTTTAAACCGTATTCAAGATCCCCTAACACTACCTGGCACATAAAAGGGGCTTTAGGAAACTGGACAAATGTGCCTCCCATGTGTACAGTCCTATTCTAGGTGCTATAAAGGGAACAAAATAGTGATCACACGAATGTTAACATAATAATAAAACCAAACAACAAACATACAGTATTTACTATATGTCAGACACAATTCTAAGTCCTTTAAATATTTCCCTGCTCCCACATCACACTTACAACAACCTGACCAGGCAGCTGTCACTGTCCCCAGAAAGGTTAAATACTGTGCGGACAGGGAATCTGTGAAGAAATAAGGCAGTTGAGTGTTGGCCGGGGGCGAGGGGAGGGGAGAATAGGTGACTGCTAAGAGGTACAAGATTTCTCTTGGGATAACGAATATGTTCTAAAATTAGATAGAGCGTGTGGCTGCAGTCTGTGGATACATGAAAAACTACAAATTGTATACTTTAAAAGGGTGGATTTTACAGTACATGAATTACATCTTAATAAAGCTGTTTAAAACAAAAGTTGCAGAAGGTCAGAAAGTTAGGAAGGGGCAGACCCAGAATTTTAACCCTTAAAATCAGTGCTTTCAACCATTATTCTATACTGCCCTCTAGGAACTTAAAATCTAGTACTATCCAGTTTTATTACTTACTTATAACACAGGCAGATAGACAGATAAAGCTATAGATATTGGAAAGAAAACAAGGCCTGAAACAGCAAGTGTTCAATAATGTTTAACTGCAAGCTCGTTTATTCATTTAATTCCCGACCTTAAGGCACTCACAGTATGAAGCGTGGCCCAGACATGTTCAACTTCCTTGATGTAAGCTAAAAGGAAACACATACTACGTAAAAGTAATTTCCCTCAGGAAGCATCTGTTGTGAAGAGGTCTGGCAGAGATATTCACTAAATACTGAGTACCCCCCCAAAGCCCCCAAATTCTTGAAGTTAGGCAGTGCTAATGATCTGTGAACAGAAGTGACACGTCTCACTTTCAGGCAGAAATATTCAAGAGTCACTGTTATGACCCTCTAGAGTGCTCGAGCTCCCTCCTTCTCTCCCTCCCTCCCTCACCCACTCCCTCTCTGTCTTTCCTGCAAAGGCACCCTGGAAGTCTCTTTTGTCTAGACGGTGGCATCTTAAGACTGAAGCAGCATACATACCCTAGTCATCCTTTCCTGGAGGACAACTGCCCTCTAGAGTTGCCGGCCCACGGTGAAATTCACATGGGCAAGAATTCAACAAATCTTTGTTATATTAGCCACTGAAATCTTGTGGGCAACTACCACAGCACAGTACTGCCTGTCCTGACTAATATAAATACAAGAAATAAACCCAGGGTATGTGACTTCAGATCTATACTCTGCCACTTCCTGTTGTGGCTAACTTATTTTGAACTCATTGGCCCTTGATTTATTCATCTTTAAAATGAAAGTAGTAACACTGTCTCCTCAAGAGATGCTTTGATAATTAAATGAAATATGTGAAAGCACCCGGCACAATGCAACCGCCTCTGGGGGAGAAAATGTGAGTCTGAATCTGATGGCTGGATGAGAAATTCTCATAGGAGTCTATGTGGTCAAAACCCAAAAAAGCCGCAGTGCTCAGGGCACCATGAAAGTTGGCATTTTGGCTGAGTTCTAAAAATTAGAATCCTCTTAAATCTTCCTCAGAAGTAGGAGGAATTCTGGCCCTTTGGGGAAACATCACAGAGCTTTATAAAATCAACCTACAACATAACATACAAAGGTTCTGAATTTGAAGCCAGAAGACCTAAACGTGCTCCGGCTGTCCCTTAGCAGTTGTGTTACTTAAAGAAAGTTGTTTACTCGCTCTGATCTCAATTTCCTCATCTATAAAGTGGGGCACTAGCACCACTTACCTTACCGGATTGTTGAAAGAATTAAACAATGGATAAATGGTTAAATGGTTGAGAAAGTGCCGGATAAACTGAGACTGTCATTAACACTTATCTCAAAATGAATATCCTTGAGATCAACACCTCTCCATCCCTATACCATGACAGAATAAACTTCAGTAATTTTCAATTTTTAAATTACCACTGGACTTAAATACTGTTAAAATGTGTATTATAATTTTTTCTCCATGTCCCCCTCCTCTAAAAGATTTTGAGGGCCTCCAGGGGAAAGATCATGAGCAATTCACCTCTAAGTCGGTGCCCCAGCAATAAATGTCTTTGAGTCTATGTGAATCGATGGGCCTCTAGTACTTTAAAGAAAGTCTGCATGGCAGAAAATCCTTCGTTCACCCAAAAGTATTAACGGTTTTCCATGTGTCTGGCAATGAGAGATTGACATGACCCCTGCCCTCAGGGAGTATACCATCTAGCAAAGAAGACAAACATGGAACAAACAATTACAAGCATAATGATAAATTATTTCTAAAAAAATACAGATCTCTGGATGCTTAGACAAGGTAAGAGCATGTGCTCATAGAAAATTTAGAGTGTAAGGTACCTTCAAGGTCAGCTAGTGAGTCAACATACTTTCTGTTTGTTTGTTTTTTTAAAGCAACCCAGTAGTGCCCTGGCCACAGCTCAGCTGGTTAGAGCATTGTCTCGACACACCAAGGTTGTGGGTTCAATCCCCAGTCAGGGCACATACAACAAGCAACCAATGAATGCATAAATTAAGTGGAACAATAAATCAATGTTTCTCTCTCTCTCCCTTCTTCTGTCACTCTAAAAATCAATAAATAAAAAACAAATAAATAATGCAACTGAGTAGTAAACAATCTCTCCCCATCCCAATCTCTGCACCCTCACCCTTCATGCAGCTAGTCTAAAATCTAGGTCACCTGATTGCTAGAGGCTATTGTTCTTTTCACCATTCCAATTCACAGATTTCTAAACCAAACAGAAATAGATGCTATATATAAACAGTTAAAGGACAGTGTTTATTTGTGATGGGGTGAATCTTAAAAATGTCATGATGGATTATGCTTGCCCATTAGTTCTCTGAAGGTATACTCCAAAATACAGAAATAAACATTTCTGTACCTTAAAGAGATTAGGGGAAAACAACAACTCAGGAGTGTCTCTTCTGTATACTGTAAAACCTTGGACTTGGCTCAGGTATACCAATTACTTTTTGAAATACCTGATATGACCTTGAGTATTTTTTTAACATAAAGGCAAATGCTGTACTTTTTCAACATAAGATCAGATGCACAAGCTATTCTGTAATTGTTGGGGTCCATTACAGAAATAGAAGATCTGGAACAATTTTTTTTGTAGCATGGGTCTCAATTTAACAATACATGACTTTAGAAAGGGCATGGGGCCTTAGGAAACTAGGAGAAAAAGAGCAAATTAAATCAAAATAAGCAGAAAAAGAGAAATAAGAATTAGAGTAAAAATCATTGAAAATTGAAAACAGAAAATCAATAGAGAAAAATCAACAAAATCATAAGTTTGTTCTTTGAAAAGATGAATAAAATCAATAAGCCTCTACCCAGAATGAGAAAAAAAGAGAGAAAACACAACTTACTAATATTAGACATGAAAGAGAGGCAATCACTACAGGTCCCATGGAATTAAAGGATAATGAAGGAATATTATGAACAACTCTAGATGAAATAGATCAAGTCCCTGAGAGACATCATCTGCCACAACGCACACAAGGAAAAACAGATGATCTGAGTACTTTTATATCTATTAAAGAAATTAAATCAATAATTAAATATATGCTTTTTTCATGTTTTTTAAAGATTTTATTTATTTTTAGAGAGAGAGGAAGGGAGGGAGAAAGAGAGGGAGAGAAACATCAATGTGTTGTTGCCTCTTAAGCACCCCCTACTAGAGACCTGGCCCACAACCCAGGCATATGCCCTAGACTGGGAATCGAACTGGTGACCCTTCTGTTTGTGGGCCAGCACTCAATCCACTGAGCCACACCTGCCAGGGCATTAATTATATTCCAAAACAGTAAGTACCAGGTCCAGGTGGGTTTACTGGTGAATTCTACCACACATTTCAGAAAGAAGTTATACCAATTTTCTACAATCTCTTTCAGAGAATAAAAATATCAAGAGTAGTTCCTAACTCATTCCATGAGTCCAGCATTACCCTAATTCCAAAACCAGAGAGAGACATTATAAGAAAAGAAAACTACAGGTCACTATTACTCATGAGCATAGATGCAAAAATCTTCAACAGAATATTAGCAAATCAAATTTTTTAAAAGTATTAAAAAATTAGATTACAGGGACTTCCAGCCAACATGGAGGCATAGGTAGACACATTGTGCCTCCTTGCACAACCAAAATAAGGACAACAAAAATTTAGAAACAAAAAAACAACCAGTACTGACAGAAAATTGAACTGTATGGAAGTCTGACAACCAAGGAGTTAAAACAGACACATTCATCCAGACTGGTAGGAGGGGCGGAGTCAGGCAGCCAGGTGGAGAGGGGTCTCAGCAAAAAAAGTGGTGACTGGTGATGCGGTTACACAAGGCAGCAGCTAATGGAGCCCGGGAGCCTGAGCACACAAGACAGCAGTGGGTGGACCCCAGGCGCAGAGGTGGCAGCTGCCAGACCCAGCAAGGTGGCAGACTATGGAGGGGCACGGAGCGCAAGGCAGCTGGCGGACCGGCACTCCCACATTTGAGCGCAGATAAACCAGGGGAAACTTGGAAGTGAGACAGACCACGCAACCCAGGGTCCCAGAGTGGGACACAAAGCCCCAAAACACCGATTGAAAACATCTGTAGGGGTTGAAGAGGCAGCAGGAGAAGCCCCTAGCTTCACAGGAGAGTGTGTTGGAGAGACCCACAGGGTTCTAGAACGTATACAAACCCACCTACAAGGGAATCAGCAACAGAGGGGCCCAATTTGCTTGTGGGAAGTGGGGGGGAAGTGACTGAAATCCAGTGGAGAGTGGAGCAAGTGCCACTGTTCCCTCTCAGACCCCTCCCCTACATACAGCATCACAACACAGCTACGCGGGTTACCCTGCCTGGGTGAACACCTACGGGTCCACCCCTCACTATGTAACAGGCTCATCAGGACCAAAAGAAAAGAAAAAGGCCCAAATGAAAGAACAGCTCAAAGCTCCACAGCAAATACAACTAAGCAACCAAGAGACAGCCAACCTATCAGATGCACACTTCAAAGCACTCGTGATCAGGATGCTCACAGAATTGGTTCAATTTGGTAGCAAATTAGATGAAAAAGTGAAGGCTACACTAAGTGAAATGAAGGAAAATGCGCAGAGAACCAATAGTGATGGGAAGAAAACTGGGACTCAAATTAATGGAGTAGACCAGAACGAAGAAAGAAACAACCACACAGAAAATGAAGAAAGAAGAACTCAAAAAAATGAGGAGAGGCTTAGGAACCTCTAGGACATCTTTAAACGTTCCAACATCCGAATTATAGGGGTACCAGAAGGAGAAGAGGAAGAACAACAAGTGGAAAACTTATTTGAACAAATAATAAAGGAGAACTTCCCCAATCTGGCAAAGGAAATAGACTTCCAGGAAGTCCAGGAAGCTCAGAGAGTCCCAAAGAAGTTGGACCCAAGGAGGAACACACCGAGGCACATCATAATTACATT
>CM052543.1:40965394-40986017 GCA_028533065.1 Trachops cirrhosus
AGGGTTAGCAACAGGGGAGTGGGAGGAGGAGAGGGGGGAAAAGGTACAGAGAATAAGTAGCATGGATGGTAGGTAGAAAATAGACAGGGGGAGGGCAAGAATAGTATGGGAAATGAGGAAGCCAAAGAACTTATGACACATGGACATGAACTAGAGCAGGGGAATGTGGGTGGGGGAGGGCATTCAGGGTGGAGGGGAATGAAGGGGGAGATAATGGGACAACTGTAATGGCATAATCAATAAAATATATTTAAAAAATACAATCCTAATAAAAATTACAGCAAGTTATTTTATGGATATTGACAAACTTATTCTAAAGTTTATTTGGAGAGGCACAAGACCCAAAATGGTCAACACAATTTGAAAGAACAAAGTTGAAGGACCAGTGCTACTCAACTTCAAGACTTACTGTAAAGCTATGGTAAACAAAACGGTACGGCATGAAAGAAGAGACGAATAGATCAATGGAATGGAACAGAGAGCCCAGAAATAGATCCACGTAAGTACAGATGCAGGAGAAAGATAATACAATGGAGCAAGAACAGTCTCTTCAACAAATGGTGCTGGAACAACTGGACATCTGCATGCAAAAAAAAAAAAAAAATCTAATCTAGACACAGACCATACACCTTTCACAGAAAAATAACTCAAATGAATCACAGACTTTCATGTAAACCACAAAACTATAAAACTCCTAGAAGATAACATAGGAGAAAACCAAGATGACCTTGGATGGTAATGCCTTTTTAGATACCACCAAAGACATATCCCATGAAAGAAATAATTGAGAAGCTGGACCTCATTTAAATTAAAAACTTCTGCTCTGCAAAAGACATTATCAAAAGAATTAGAAAATATGCCACAGATTGGGAGAACATAATTGTAAAAGACACACTTAATAAAGGACTATTACCCCAAATACAGAAAGAACCTTTAAAACTCAACCACAACAAAACAAACAACCTGATTAAAAAATGGACCAAAGACCTTAACAGGCACTTGACCAAAGAAGATATACTGACGAAAAATAAGCATCTGAAAAGATGTTCCATATCACATGTCATCAGAGAAATGCAAGTTACAACAATGAGATACCACCACCCACCTTTCGAATGGCCAAAATACAGAACACCGACAACACCAAACAATGATGAGGATGAGGAGCAACAGGAACTCTCATACACTGCTGGTGGGAATGCCAAATAGTGCAGCCACTTTGGAAGACAGTTTGGCAATTTCATATTAAAACTAAACGTAGTCTTACCATGTGATCCAGCAATCACACTTAAAGGGGCTGAGAACTATCCAAGCAAAAAACTGCACAAGGGTGTTTAGAGCAGTTTTATTCATAATTGCTAAAACTTCAAAGCTACCAAGATGCCCTTCAGTAGGTAAATGGATAAATAAACTGTAGTACACCCAGTGCTAAAAAGAAATGAGCCATCAAGGCATGAAAAGACATGGAGGAACCTTAAATGCACATTACCAAGTGAAAGCCAATCTTAAAAGGCTAGATACTGTATGATTCCAACTATATGACATTTTGGGAAAAAGCAAAACTGTAAAAGACAATAAAAAGATAAGTGGCTGTGGGGAAGAGGGAGTGCAGGATGAATAGAGGATTTTTAGGGCAAAGAAATACTCTGTATGATATTATAATGATGTACATACATCATTATACATTTATCCAAACTCACTGAATGTACAACACCAAGAGTGAACCCTAATGTAAACTATGGACTTTGGTTGATTATAATGTGCCAATATAAGTACATCCATGGTAAAAAATGTATCAGTCTGGTAAGTGATACCGATAGTGAGGGAGAGACTACTCGTGTGTAGGGGCAGGAGTATGTTGGAAATCTCTGTACCTCTCTCTCAATTTTGTTATAAACCTAAAACTGCTCAAAGAAAATAAGTCTCTTTTTTAAGGCAATAGTTTAGGTGAAAGAGTGGGGAGTCCAAGAGATTCCACTTATTGACGGCGTGCTATGGGGGCAGGAGCAGAGGCTGGCTGGTTCACTGCTGTATTCTCAGTGTCTGATGCAATGGTCAAATCAAAATACAGACATATCTGGGAGACTGCGGGTTTAGTTCCAGACCACCTCCATAAAGGGAGTACGCCATAATACAGTGAGTTGTAATCTTCTTGCAGTGGAGGGTCTTGCCCTCAATTTGTAAAGGAAAACCACAATATCTGTGAAGCACAATAAAACAAGGTATGCCTATATATTTGTTGAAAGCCTGAATAAATGAAGGAACTGTCTAAATTTTTTGATAGAAGCAGCATCTAAACCTCTGCCCCTCTATACTCCAGGGATGTCTATCCAGGGATGTTAGAGAATAGAACACAAGAGCTGCATCCATTTATCAGAGAAAATATCCAGTACCCAGACAGAAACTATCTCTTGTGACACTGTACTTTCCAAAGATTGCTACAACCCCAACAGGAGGTACAGTCTAATTTTCTTCCCCATGTATCTGAGCTGGACTAGCCCAACCAATAGGATGCAGTGGAAGTAATGCTGTGTGACTGCCAAAGCTAAGCCAAAAATGGCCATTCATCTTTTGCCTGGTTCTCCTGGATGCTCCCTGAAAAAAGGAGGCTCCTTCATTCATAAATATTTGTTATGAACTCCTACTATGTGTCAGGCTTTGGACATTGTGTTAGGCACTGAGAATGCAATAATGAACCACTCAGCCACCGCGCCTGTCCTCAGAGTTTATGCTCTAGAGGAGGAAAGAGATGAAGGGCAGTTGAAACAGACTAATGCATCCTATAATTACAATGTGTAAGAGATGCTCATAAAGAAGCCAACATAGAGATCTGCTCGAGAATGACAAGACAAGAAAGAACACTCCAAGAAGGTAACATGTAAGCAATCATAACAGAGGAGTAGTTAACCACGTTGGAGGGAGGAGCGGGGAAACAGGGAAAGAACAGCATGGGCAAAGGCACTGAAGCAGAAAAGAACTGGATACGCTCTCAGAGGAACTGAGAGACCATGGATGTGGCTAGAACAAGGTGGAGAATGGCAGGAAAACTAGAGCACAGATTTTTGAACCAATAGTAGTGGTTTAATCATAGATCAGTGATTACAGCACATCGGGAGAGTCACCTCTTAAAATTATAATTTAAATATTATTTTAAAGTCAGATTTATATAACTTTAAGATATAAAACAAAAGAACTCAAGTAATAAGTACTGACATTGAATACTATATGACTAAATGCAGTCACAAAACGAGCGCATTATTCAAATATGGGAATATTTCCAAGACAAAGGAACATATGATTTGAAGGCCTTCCTGTAATTAACCTCTTTAAAATTTCAGGACACAGAAAGACAGAATTGACTTTCTCATTGCCTCATTAATGGTGCATTTCATAAATCATGCCTGATTTGACCTAATTTCTTTAGCAGTCACCTCAAAACGTTTCACTGAAACCATAATCCTTAAATAGGGAGAATGATCGAGCCTGTCACCAAAGGATGCCTCGTCTAAAAAGAAACAGTCCCTTTATAGAATCCAGAACATCGAAGGGGCTCCTTACACACCCTGCCCAAAGAATCTGTCCTCTTACCAGATGCCAAGCTCCTGATAAAGAAGAAATGACGTTTACACATTATTTCACACTACTGTCAAACACCTGTCCCTGCACCCAAAGACAACTGAAATAATCAGCTGAAGAAAACACTACTGGGGCAATGGTTCCCAGAAAACCACCGCACAGGCCTGGGACCTACCAGCAAATTATAACAAGGCTCTTTGGTCTAGAAGTGTCTCTTACACTGGCTGAAACCAGTAAGTTCCAACTTATAAGTGAGCTGATAAAATTTTATTATGATACAGTAGTTTCAAGAAACATATGTGCTATTATTTTAATAATAAGATTGATTTTAGCCTTACAATTTGAAAGGACTGGTGGCTTTATCTGCCTGTGCAATGTAGCCTGTGAATGTTGACTGCACTCCCTGTGAGAATCACAGAAGGAGCCCTTTGGCCCCCTCTCCAGGACAGTGTGAATAACAGACGCCCCTATATTCTTGTCTGTACTATTGTTGCAACACCTGTGGCACCCTCTAAAGGGACTGCTCCTCAGGAACAGGACAGCTGAGACACACCCATTCCTACCCACCTTCTGGTCCTAAGTACTTCACCAGGCTAAGGGCCCCTCCCTGCTTTCCTTCCAACTGAGCCCAGGGGTGGCAGGAGACAGAAATAAAGCTCTGTTCTTGTTTTCGCTCATATTTAGTCATGACATTTTCTCTAGTGAATAACTGAGCTCTTGTTTTCATCTTCAGAAGTAGGAAATTAGTCTCTAACTGGATAAAACAATCACATAGCAGCCTTACCAGTAAGCAAAGAAAACCAAGGGAGCCTGCAACTAATGCCTGCAGACAAGAATGCTTCAGTGGTAGTAACTGTAGGGAAGGGGTAACCCACTATTTGAAGTACACCACTAGACCACTGGCGCATTCTGAGGCCTTTATTCTGGGTTTGAACCTTGTAGTTGGCACATTAGGGCAAAGAATGATTCTCCAGCACTGGACAATGGCATTCCTCACCGAAAATTCTCATGCATGATGGATGAGGAATAAATCATTTGCAGATTTTATCTGTGGCACAGGAAACTTGGGATCACTAGATGTCAAAGAGGGAAATCTCAAGGAACCTGAAATTGCAGCTGAGAAAGGAAGGAATCCTATTGTACTTCGGTAGAGGAGAGAAAAAAAATAAATAAAAAAGAAAGTAATGAAGCAATAGCTTGGATTCAAGTTCTTTGACTCCCTTACTTAGGTCTGACTTCCCCCTCTTATGACCAGGGATATTTTGTCAGGGGCCAACAATCGATTTTAAAACTGGAAAAAATAGATAGATAGATAGATAGATAGATAGATAGATAGATAGATAGATAGATAGATATAGATAGATATCTGTGCAATCCCTAAAAAAGGTCTATCCTTAGTCCATCAAAAGAAAAGAAAATGTACATGGCTGTCGAGCTGGCATTTCAAAAAACAGCTTTATGGTTATTTATTACCCCAGCATCAGCCTGGGTCATTAGGACTCTTGTTTGCTATGCTAGGCACTTTGCAGCATCCCAGATGCAGAGGCTATGACAACCAATGTAAAAAATACTGAGAGGGCTCTGTTGGGAGCATTTGTACGAACATCACCAGCAACCCCACCGAGGCAGAGTGGGGCAGAAAGGGCACTGAGGAGAGTCAGAGAGTCAGAGAGCCAGGGCCGAAGTCCTGGCTTCTCTAGTTACTCATTCTAAAACTTTAGGTCCATAATTCTCTCAGCCTTATTTCCATGTACGGCAATTACCCTTTATTTCATATGTATATAGTAAGTACTGTAAGGCTTATAACAAAAGAGCAGCAGTCCCCTATCTCACTCCTGATTTCTGTTTCCCAAAGGCAATCATTTTCAACTTTTAGCTCTTTCTCTTAGTATTTACCTCTTTATTTCAAAATAAAAAAGGCTTATACTGGCTTTTTGTCAATTTTAGTCAGTATTTATCATCTTTCTGTTATGAGGATTTGTTCTTTTATAACACAATCCTCACCTCTACAGCCACCCATATTCATGTACACATACTTCCACTAACATAGTCACAGCACAATTTTTAGTTAAATTAATATTTAGGACATACCAATTCCATGGAACATTACTCAGCAATCCTAAGGAATGAACTATTAATGCACACAACCATCTGGACAGATCTCAAGAGCATTATGCTGAATGAAAAAACAAGGTCACATACACTGTATGATTCCACTTATCATGAAATGGCAAAAGTATACAAATGGAAAACAAATCAGTAGTTGTCAGGAGTTAGGGATTGGGGGGACAGGGGAGTGTGCTATGACCACAAAGGAACAGCATGACGGAAATCAAATATTCCTGATTATTGTGGTGGTTATGCAAACCTATACACATGATAAAATAACACACTGCACCAATGCAGTGTATTTCCTGGTTTTGATACTGTACTATAGTTTTAAGATCTAACCATTGGGGAAAACTGGATAAAAAGTGTATAGGACCTCCCTGTACTATCTTTGCAGCATCCTAAAACTCTAGAATTATTCCAAAATATAATGTTTTGAAAAGTATTCACAGTTTACATTATTTTATGGTTTTCACAGCTAAGATACATAGTATATTATGACTATACTGCCTTTCCTGGACAGCTAGAATTCTAGTTTTTCCTAGAATTAATAGTTGCCTTATTTTTAATTTGCCTGGTTTTAATATCCTTTTACCCAATTCATCTCCAAATTCTCCAAAATAGTGTTAGGGCTCCTCCTAATGTGGTCATATATGTCAGATAATTTGTTGATTTCATTTTATCTTTTCTTTAAAACATCTCTCTTGGAGAACTCCAATATCTTGTTCTAAAATGGTCCCTCTCGTCTCTAGGCCTCCTGCGTAGCTGTGGTCCTGGAATGCACCTGAACCATCATTCTGCGATTTCTGCTCACTGTTCTACATTGGATACCCCATTTCCTGGACCCATGCCTTCCTCTTTCTTTTCTATCCATTATGGTTCATCAAACTACCAAGTTTCCTAAAATAGCATACACAAGAAATCTTTTGAGAGACCTGAGAATGTCTTTTCCCTCCTACATTCATATTTGATTGTTAGTTTGGATGGGATACAGAATCCTAAGCTGGAAACAATTTCTTTCCAGGATATAAAGCAATTCTACTTTCTTCTAGCTTCCAACATTGCTTGGAAGTCCAATGCCTTTGTTACCCATTAATTTAATATCATAAGCTTTTATGGTATTCTCATTCTATCCAGAACACTGAAATTTCTTAGTGTTCTGAAATTTCATGATGATATGTTTCTTCTTTTATGCATTGTAATGAGCACTCAATGGGGTTTTCAACCTAAATACTTGTGTACTTAAATTCTAGGAAATTACATTATTTCTTTGATAATTTCCTTCACTCTGTGATCCAATATCTAACTATTAGGAGACCCAGAAACTTAAAGGGAAAAAACTAGAGGAATTGAAGGAAAATCATCAAAATAATTAGATCAATTTTCTTAAATTTAAATAAGCCTGAAACTGATCCTCTAATTTGTTTCTTTCTTCTGTTTTCTACTTCTTTGTTTTTATTCTTTATTTCTGATATATTTTAAGTGTCCAAAAGTTCTTGTTCTCTGATTATTTCCCTTTTTATAGGGCCCTATTATTATTCCACTTAGGTAAGATGTTCTCCGATCTGAGTTTTTTCATGTTTTCTTTGGCTTTCTGTATTGTCTCCCTTTTTCTCTACCTTCCCCCTGCTCTCTTTTTTTGGGGATGGAGTTCATTTTATCTGTTTGTTTTTATTTCTGTTATTCATATTAGAGGTTTTTCTAGAACATCGAGTGATCTTTGTCTAGTCTTTGATATTTAAGAATAAGGTACCCACAGATAGGCTGTATAAGCAGCAGCAAGCGGCAACGACTTCTAGGCTTTGCTGTACTGAGAGAAAATGCCAACTGAGGAGGCCCTCAAATGTCTGAGAGTCAGTTTCTCAGAGAGGAATCCTCCAATCTCCCACCTGAGGAGGGTAAGCCTGACTACCTATGTCCGGCAGCCAAGAACTAGATGGAGACCTTCACTTAATCTGTTTTTACAATGTCACCTCTCTTCTACTCACAGCTAAAGTTGGTACTTCCAAATCTAGGGCCTCTCTGATTTTATTTCTTTAGAGAATAAGACTCCAAAGTTCTGCTGAAATAAAGAAAAGATCATTATTATAAAAAATTAATCCTTACGTAACCTCTGAATTCCAGTTTCGGCTCCCCATCCATCCTAACATTCAAGATGCCAAGACCCCCCAATATCTAGGGCTTTCCAGAGAGCTGCACCATGAAATGGCTTTGTTCCTGGTCACATTTCCTCGGCAGCCGTGGCTTTCTGCTTCCCCTAGTCCACTAAGTCATTCATCACCTGTCCCTCTTTTCCATCTTCTACTCTCTTAGCCTTTGTGAGCTAATACTAGTTTTATTCCATTTCAATGGAGTTTTTAAAAGGAGGTAAGATGTACATGTTCAAATCATCTTATTTTTAAATTATAAGCTCCCTCATGAAACTCCTGAAAGAACAAAAGATAGAAAGAATATGAAGTTCTTGGAAAACTCACAAAGTAAATGTTCAATAGTAGTATTAGTGGTAGTAATAATAAGCTATTTTTAAAACAGTTACCCTTATAAAAAAAATTCTTTGTTGCTCTAGGAAAGCACCAAGTTTTATAAATAAAACATCAAAAATATTCACAGCATATATATCAAAAATGAGTAACCCTAATATGTTTAATAAGAGCACTACCCACCTCCCCCATGCAAAAATGGTAAGACAACCTAGCAGAAATGTGTGATAAATGGTGCAAAATTCACAGAACTACAAATGACCAATAAACATGAAAAAGTATTTAACTTTACTAGTAATTAGGGAAATGAAAACTAAAACAATGAAATATTTGTCTCTCACTGGATTGGCAAAAATTGTAGAGAATACCATCCAGTGTTAGCAAGGTGTGACAATGTTCCCAGTAATTAGCAAACACCTAAAAAACAATAAAAGGGCCTTCTTGCTCTTCAGTTCTAATTCTAAGCTTACCCCCGACTCACTATGTGACTCTGAACAAGTCACCTCCTCTCTCTAGACCTCAATTTCTTCATCAGTTTTTTTAAACAAACAAGAACTAAACTGAAAATCATTTAAAGAGTATCTGACTTGCTTGCCTCACAAAAGTGTTGTGAGGAAAACAGCAACACTGGCCATGAAAGAACTTTGTAAACTTTACAGCTCAATACAATCTTGCAGTATGTATGAGAAGGAACACCAAAGTATTCTCAAAAATTAGCTGCTTATTGTTGGCTAAACATCCTATGAAATAAACAGCTACGTGTCCAAACGAACTGTAGGAAGAGAATTAACAGGAAGAAATCTAGGTCTGGTTTTACAATACAACTTTAAACAAGTCCGCTCATCTCTGTGTTTCAGTTTTTGAAGATCTCAAAGGATTCTGTAACTCAATGACGAAAAGAGAAATGAAATAAATGCTTGAACTGGAACTGCTGTAATTCAAACTTGTTCAAGTCTCTTGCCTGAAGAGGCTAAGTAGAGATCACATTAGCTTTGCAGGGACATGTAGTTTACTGGTCCATAAAACATTTTTTTACTGGCTCACCCTTCTTCTTGGCTTAAAGTAAAGAAATAGGAAAAGAGAAATTTCTCACTTTTAATGGGGTTGTTTTAGAGTCCTTTGTGTATCGTGAGCAAACATCTTCTATCAGATATGTGTTTTGGAAAGATTTTCTCCCAGTTCGTGGCATGTTTTTTTAAGCCTCTGAACACATTCTTTTACAGACTAGTTTTTACATTTATAAGGTCTAAATTATTAATTTATTTCTTCATTAAACTCCATACCCACAACTAAAAAAAAAAGGAAAAGCAAAAAACAGCTCAATCAGACCTCCTTAAAGGGCTCTGACAATCCCTCCTCAGTCTCGTATACAAAACAATGGACCCAGAAATACAAGCTACTGGAAGTTTTGTACCACAATTCAGCCTTTGTACTCCGCTTTCTCTATAGAGAGCAACTTGGAATAACACAATCAGGACTGCAGCTTGGGAAGGAAACTCTCAGGGGAAACAACTGCATAGTTCTGTCTGTAGACATGAATGGTAGCAGAAAGAACACCAGCAGACCAAGTAAAACTGTCCATAAAGGAAATGACAAGAGCCCCCCAATGAACAAATTAATCAATGAGTACTTATTAATAAGCCCTGACCCATCGCCCAGGAACTATCCTGCCCTCAGGAGCCTTCCCCTTGGGATCTCCTGAGAACAGTCACAGTAACTTATTTACCACTCCGCATACACAAATACTACGTGCCAGGCATCCCGACACTTCCATTTACATTAGCCAGTTTCTTTACAAACCAAACCTATCACTGAGGAATTACTGCCTCCATTTTACAGATCAATAAATTGAGGTTCAGAGAAATTCACAAACTTACCCCAAATCATGGACCACTATTATTGTCAAACTTATTTATTATTGTCATTTTAGTGACAAGGAAACTAAGGCTCAGCAGGATAACTATTTAGTTACAAAGTAGCAGAATGGGGCTTTGCCCAGGTGGTTTTGCTCTTAAAACCCACACTAGTTCCACTACACCACCTTTCCTGTTCACAAACTGAAAGAGCTCAACTCTACTGAGTATGCAGTTAAAAATAAATGACATGTTCAGACTCCTTCATCGGTTCCTTCCAAAGAATAAACGTCATCATTTCTCAAAAGCAGCAGAGCAGCAGCGTTATTGCCAGGAAAATCCAGGGAGAAGGTGACGGCCCTGAGAGGCAGTGATAATACCAACAAAAACCAAGGAAAGGTGCCGCTAATCCAAGGGCTTCCCACTGTCCTGACGAAACCACACGCCTGTGTCGCCCAATCCCAGTGGCCGCCCCAGAGGATCACAAAATAACCAGCTGAATAATTCGATTAGCAAATGCTGATTTACTGGCCTCTTCCAACGCTTTCAATGCAAAGCTTTTCTCTTAACACTGTCTCTTCTGGGCCATACGCAATACCCTGACCCTTCAAGCAATGAGGCAAACATCAGCCTCTCCACCTGAGAAAGGAATAACTGACTCTCAAGCCTAAGTAATTTATTTAAAACCTTTGTGTGTGCTGGCCCAGAAGCAACAAATACACCAGCCTCATAAATTTGCTTCCTAATAGTAATGAAATGGTCTATCTAGTTTCAGACCCTAGAAAAGGACAGTGACTTAGAGGAGTAAGAGAGGAGAGGCTTAATGTTGCAGGTAGTGCATCAGAACTCTCTTATAAGCCACTAGTGGCAGATTATAAATAAATAGATAGATAAATAAATAAATAGATAAATAAATAGATAAATAAATAGTAATACCCTGCAGCCAGATAGCAACTGTTTCCCAAATAGGGTTTCTGAAACTCAAGCTCAAACTGGCTTATTTTAAATGGCAATTATAAGCAAACACGATTATTGCAAGCGCTACTATTTTGCTCTGTTGTTACTTGCCCAGGCCCAAGTGGCCAGAAACACAAATCAATTCTAGATTTCTACTTCCATCACCTAACACAAACTCTGTGCTCACCCTCATACGCTGGGAGAAAGGAAGAGGATGTTGCCCTGTTCAGACTTTAGAACAGCCAAACCTGGGCTAGCTTTGGCACTTACTAGCTATATAACTTTGGTCAAGTCCCTCAACCTTTCTGGGCCTCTGTTTCTCCATCTGTAAAATGGGGATAATACAGTGGTCTTTAGTGAGAAAATGAACTAAACTGCACAGAAGATACTGTTACAAGAAAATGAACTAAATTTCTGAGGAATATACTTATGTGTAAAATACCTACCCTAGAATTCATATTTTCACACTTTAGGGGATATAATTAATTTCACATGAGTATATTTTTTTAGTCCTCACCTGAGGATATACTTTTTTTTTAAGGGAGAGAGAGAAGAAGGGAGAAGGAGGAAAGAAGAGAAGGGAGAGAGAGAGAGAGAGAGAGAGAGAGAGAGAGAACATTGATGTGAAAGAAAAACATAGATCAACTACCTCCTGTATGCATCCCAACCAGGGATTGAACCCACAACCTACGTACCATGTTTTGCTGTGTATAATGAACTCCCATGTACAATGCACATCCATATTTTTGGCCCAAACTTTCAGGAAAAAAATCTTTCATTTTAATTTTTAATTCAATTTTTTATTTACTTATATTTAGAAACAAAATCAATTATCATATTCCAGGGTGTTTATTTTGCATACAGATATCATTATTGCTTTCTAGAGTCACACTTTTAATGCATAAGCATAAATAAAAGCATTAAAAACATTTATATAGATACAGAATTAGTACTACCTGTGCATAATGTGCATCCTTATTTTTCCCCTCAAAGATTTGGGCAAAAAAGTGCACATTATACACAGCAAAATACGGTATATGCCCTGACTTGGGATCAAACCTGCAACCTGTCGGTGTATGGTATAACACTCCAACCAAGTGAGCCACCTGGCTAGGGCTAGTTCACTGTCTTCACTCTACCATCTAATGCAAGCTATGTTCAAGACAGGCACCAGACAAATGGCATTCAATAAGATTTCAACTGCTACAGAGAATGCCTGGCCGCAATCCCTTCTAAGATAATCAGACTTAAGCCAACCTAGAGAAACACCTAAATTTCTCAATCTTAGAGACTTCTTTGCTCAAACAGTATTTTACTGAGCAACTCTGTAGTGCCAGGCCTCTTTGGGGACAATGCAGATACAGAGACAAATATGACACTACTTCAGCCACTACTGAGCTCATGATGCAATGAGGAACACAAATAGCAAAACAGATCATTATAATACACAAATTACAAATGTTTGCCTTAAAGCTCCAAACCAATTTTTCACTGCCCTGCTCTGTGATACTGGACTGGTCTCTGCAGACTACACTTCTCCTTTCCTAGCTGGTTCATGTAGGTCCTGCCAATAGAGGGTGCTGGAAGGAGACTATGAGGCTAAGTGAGAAAGAAGAGATTTTTTCCAGTGTTTGGTTTTTCTAAGAGGCAGCAAGAAGATGTGGTAGGTTTCAACACAGTGGCTCTCCCAGTTCTAAGGTGACTGCCGTCCAGCCAGTTTCTCCTTCATCACAGCATCAAGCAGCACATTCTTAGAACAGCCATCCACTCTCCTCAGAGGCCTGAATCTCAGTCCCTCATGGAGCTCTCTTTCCTTAAGCTTCCAAATTCTTCCTTTGCTCACTTTCCCTCAGCCCTAGAGATTGATGCTAGTCATTTTCTGCAGTTACCACCTTATAACCCTAGAGTTCTCTTTTATCTCTTTAAGAAGTTAACCACTTTTTACCTAGTTAACTCTTTTTTTTTTAATGTTTCACCTTTTTTCCTTTTTATGTAATTTAGTGGGATGACACTGGTTAACAAAATTATACTTTGCCCTGCCTGGAGTAGCTCAGTGGACCAAGTGCAGGCCTGCAAACCAAAGGGGTGTCAATTTGATTCCCAGTCAGGGCACATGCCTGGGATGCAGGCCAGGTCCCCAGTAGGGGCCACGTGGGAGGCAACCACACATTGATGTTTCTCTCCCTTTCTTTCTCCTTCCCTTCCCCTCTCTCTAAAAATAAATAAATAAAAATCTTTTTAAAAATTATACCTGTTTCGGGTACACAATTCTACAACACATCATCTGTACACTGTATTGGGTGTTCACCACCCCAAGTAAAATCTTCATCCTTCACCATTTATCTCCCCAATACCCTCCTCCACTGCAACCCCCTCAACCCAGTAATCACCACATTGTTGTCCATGTCCATGAGCTGTTTCTTTTTTGGGTTGTTTTTTTTTTTTTGCTATATCCCTCCATCCCCCTACCCAGGCCCACCCAGACTCCAACAGCTATCAGCCTGCTCTCCATCTATTTTGCTGTTAGTTTATTTTGTTCATTAGATTCCACATGAGTGAAATCATATGATACTAATCCTTTTCTGACTGGTTTATTTCATTTAGCATAATGGTCTCCAGGTCCACCCATGCTGTCGCAAAGGGTAAGATTTCCTCCTTTTTCTTAACAGCCAAGTAGTATTCCACTGTGTAAATGTACCATTACTTTTTTATCCACTCATCTACCAATGGACACTTAGGCTGCTTCCAAATCTTGACTACTATAAATAACACAGCAATGAACACAAGGGTGCGTATATTCTTTCGAATCAGTGTTTTGGGTTTCTTTGGATGCATTCCCAGAAGTGGAATTGCAGAGTCATAAGGCAGTTCCATTTTTAATTTTTTGAGGACTTTCCATACTGTTTTCCACAGTGGCTTTACCAGTCTGCATTCCCACCAACAGGCACTAGGGTTCCCTTTTTCTGCACATTCCCACCAAGATTTGTTGTTTGTTCATTTATTGATGAGAGCTATTCTGACAGGTGTGAGGTAATGTCTCATTATGGTTTTAATTTTCAATTCTCTGATGATCAGTGATGTTAAACAATTCTTTGTATTAAATCTTACCTGTTCAAATTATTAGTATGGCTTCTATTGCTTCAGCTGGATCCTGACTACTCTAAGTAAGATAAGTGCTAAGATACCTGTCTTAGAGTCCAGACTCCATATTTTACAGATAAGAAAACTGGAGTTTCAAAGATTGGAAATGATCTACTGAAGGTCACAGAGTGGCAGAACTGACACTAGAACTCCTGTATCCTGACTCTCAATAAACCATAAACATGTACCAAACACTTCTGTGTCCAGACTCTATGCTGGCAGTTAAAAAAACACAAGAGATAAACTACACCAAGTCCCTGCCACCAAGGGGGCCAATATCCAGTAGGGGATACAGACACTGGGGGAAAGAAAGGTGGGGGGCAGGGAGAGAGAGAGTTCTGGGGCAAGGTGACCAGCACTAAGAAAAAAGGAAAAGGAATTACTAGCTCCAGGAGGGTGAGAAAAGACTTCCTAGAGGGTTCATTTCATCATACTCTATTCTCTAAACTGAAGGATTCCTGAGCTGAATAGGTTAAAAAACTTCAAAATAAACCTATAACCTAGGCTTAAGAAACAGAAGTAATCAAACAAAAAACTTCTACTCTGGGCATAATAAAAAATATCATGAATGGTGAAACCTTCTAGAATAGGAAGCAATACAGAAACAAATTACAGATGAACACTTGTCAGTATTTTAACTCAGAAGAGAATTGCACAGGCTTACAAAGGGCAACAGGAGTTTGAAGAAGAGAGGTATCAGGAATCAGCCTGCAAAGCTTTTTAGAGGAGAGTAGAATTATCCTGAGCTCTGAAGAAAGGCTTGCAAGACTGGAGAGGAGATGCAGCCTGTTTCAGAGAACACTTGCATACAAGTAAGAATAGTCCCACAGTGAGCAGATGCTGGCCCAGCATAACTGGAAGAGGCCTAAAGAGCCATGGACGAGACAGGAGGCCTAGTTTATCTGACTCTCTGGTTCTAGCTGAATCAAGCTTCCCACTGATTTTCTCACACAGCAAGTTCTTTCATATTTCTGACATTTTGCAAATACTGTTCCCTGTGCCTGCAATGCCCCTCATTCCCTGTCTAAAAGCTGACCTATCCTGCAAACACAAATCAATCATCACCTTCACTATAAAGTTTTCTGCAATCACCATCCCCCCCACCCTTGATCTGGGAACAATTAATTATTCCCTGTTCAGTGCTCTTTGTATATCTCTCAATTATAGCACTTTCTTACACTACAATGTAATCATTTTTATGTTTCTTCCCAACTAGACCATGAGATTCCTAAGCAGAATATTCCCCAGTGTGCAATATTATTCACAATAGACAGCAGGAGCTCAATAAATGTATACAGAACTATTTTACTGAACTGTCTAGGCAAACTCAGCCTTTAAGCTTAAGAATGAATGGATCTGAAAGCCCTAAAATTCCCTGATTCATGATGAATCTCTCCTGGGGCCCAAAATATTAGGCTAGAAACTAAGTATTTTTGTTTGAGAGCTTTAAGTATTTTCCTTGTGCCAAACTGGCAATGCAACTGTGTAACTTAAGTGCTTCCACTAAAGGATTAAAATTTGTTGCAAGTCCAAACACAACAGCTCTTTATCTTCCTCCTTTATGTAAAATGGAAAAATAGCCTGAGAATTCCAATCAGCTGAAATCTTCCTAGGGAAGAGGACTTAACTGTTTACTAACAGGTCAAACGATTGTAGTCTAAATATCCATGTGGCTGGCATATCTTCTCTTTAGGCAGTTCAAATCAAATTTAAAGAGGAAGAATCATGTACTGCAATCACAGAGCAGGATTTGGAGTCAAAGGAAGCAAATGAGTTCCAATTCTGCCATCTTTATTTTACCAGATGACCTTGAACAAGTCACTTAATCTCTCTGAGCTTCAATTTCCTTAGGTGGGAAATAGGAAAAATATAACCCATCCCACTGTGCTACTACTATAAGGATCAAATGAGGACTATTCCTTATTGCACTGAACTCTAATCTTAGGACAAATACAAAGGGACAGAGCAGAGAAGGGACAGAGCACTAAGATTTGAGTCAGATAACTTGACATTATGCCCAGCTCTACCACTCGGTTATGTGGTGGGAAAAAGTCATTTAATCATTCTGAACCTCAAATTGCCCTACCAATAAAACAGGAATAATCTTACCTGCCCTACTACACTGCAGAATTACTGTGAAGCTTAAAATAGAAAGGAGACGATACAGGTGAAAGCAATTTACTTGAAAGGCATGAAGTTTTATTATAATGCCTCACTTCTACAGAATTCAGCAATCCAATAACCTTGTCGTTCTGGAACAGAGAACTAGGAGGTAAGCAAAAAAGGCATCTTCAAAGCCAAAATAACTGTCTTTAATTCTTCATACTTCACTACTAGTAGAGTCTCCAGGGCCTCACGCTTCCCTTAAAAACCGATCTAATAAACTCAGTAATTTGGGAGCACCCGTATATACTTAGGTGAGAAGTGATAAAGAAAGGAGAATATTGTTTGTTGTATTTCACAAACAGCAAGAAGAAAATGTAAAACAATAATTCCAAAACAACCACAAGAATGTAAAAAACATAGTTTTTGCTCATCAAAAAGGTGGCCTCAGCTTTTGTTTTGGTTTTACACTACAGCGCATCAAAAGTTCTCAGTGCAGAACACAATAGCTCCCATGGGCATCAGTGCACCACAGAAGGCGGAACAACTGATGTTCAAAATAATGAACTTGAATTCCAAGAAAGATTAAATAATATTTTGTCTATTCTGAAAAGGGGGATATATAATGTATTTCAGACCCCACTTTTGATTTTTACAAGGCATAAAACCATAAAAACAAAGAGAAATGGAGAAGACCAATAGCCACAAAATACTGAAAGCCAGAAAGCAAATGAACAGTAACTGACTTATCAGATCCAAGAAAGATAACTACTAAGCCAGCAGTGGAAAAAATTAAAAAATCACAATTTAACCTGTAAACCCCCCACAAAGTTCAGAAACTGGTAACTCTACATTTGGGTTTTCTTTTCCCTCTGAAAAGGGTAAAATAGAGGATCTCTAGAAAAAGGGAATAGCAGGCACAGTTGAAGGCAGGGTTACTATACTGAAAATAAAGAGTCTAAGTGAATTGAACACTGAGGGCCTCCTGGCAGTCTTCCTGCCCCATTCAGCTTCTAGACCAGAGGCAGCCAGTCCTGTGACCTCTGGGAAGGTGACTAGAGGATCCTTTCAGAGAACCCGACCCACTCTTGTGGAAAGATAAAAAATAGTGACATTGTAGTTGTCCCACAAATAGCCCAGGCAGACCATACAGTGAGCTCAAAAATCAGTATTTAAAATTTCCAATCAGCTTTTTAGTATCCCATTGAAAAGGACACCAAAGATCCCCAGACATTTAGGGAATGCTCCAAAACAAAAAACACAATTCAGGCCTATTTTTATCAGAAGAAATTTGAGGGTCCAAATGAAAAGTTATTTGAATGAAAGTATAACAAAAAGAGAGAGAGAGAAAGAAAGCATAAGTTATGTTTCTCTTGACCAAAGTTTGTCAATGATTTAAAAATCAGATCAGCTGGACCTATGCCATCAACCTGATAACCGGCTCTTTCCAAATCTCTAATCATTCATTTTATTGATGGGTATTCACTTAATCATGGATAAGAAGTACAATAAAATATAATTTGCTAAGTCTGGCAAAGTACTGCATTATTTCTGCATTTATTTTTCTAATTTTAAAGATATCTGCCGTGGGGTGCAGTCCAAGCCCTGCCAACAACAAAAAGCGTAAGGGAGCTGGGTGGTGCGTAGAATGGTGCATCGACACCCACAGGCCCCGTGCACCCCACCACTCCTGGGGGATATCTTACAAACCAAACTTGACCACACACATGCCACGTGACCTCCACCTACAGCAATGTCCTCACAGTACCACCAGCTGCTGCTGAGTGACTAAGAGGCGCCATCTCTAGGCTACTACACCAAGTGAACTGGGAACAGCCAGGTGACCCAAAGCAAATACACAGAGCTCCTGGACAACATCGAAGAGTTGGAGAAAGAGATCAGAGCCACCAGTCGGGAAGCAAGAGTGGGATGAAAAGACTAACACTAGAAAACTGGTTTGAGAGTGCTTGGCTTCAATGGAACAGAATGCCAGATCCTAGTTGCCTTGTTAGCATGGAAGGTTTTCCATCTTCCAAGAAGTTATGGTTCATCTGAAACTTGTTTTCAAAATGGTAACAGTTCAGTTTCTATTCCCTGTGCCCCTCCCACTGTTCATTAGGTTCTGAAGCTATGTCTCTAAGATGGAGAAGAGATTCTGCAGTTGATTAGGATTTATATTTTAAATAGGACTACACAGGGGGTTTTATTGTTGGCGTTTTCTGTTTATTTCTTTGTTAGTTTTAGCATTGATTCAAAAGATGCACATACAAGTTACCTATCTCACAGCCAACAGCAGTTTGTCTCCAAGATATCATTGTTTCTCTTTTGAATACATTTATATTACTCAAACTGTCCTTTGTTTCTCTTCTTAAGCTAATATAGCTCTTAAGGTTATATTTTTGTACATACTGACAACACACTTTGTTTAGTAGCCTGTCCCTGGTCCTCGATGGCCATACAGTACAGATTCTGCTTAATGTAACTTCTTTTTTTGCTTAAGCATTTGCATGACTTAGTGCTTTAAAGAGAGAAGGGAAGGGAGGAAGAGAGAAAGGTAGAGGTAGAACATCAATGGGTTTTCTCGGTATGCGTCCTGAGAGTTCTGACCCGGGAAGAAAACCACAAGTCAGGCATGTGCCCTGATGGGGAAATCGAACTGGTGGCCTTTTGCTTTGCAGGACAATGCCCAAGAAACTGAGCCACACTGGTCAGAGCTGAAGTCAATTTTTAAAATGCACAACTTATAAAGAGAAAAGAAAATGCCACTTACCAAACCTCACTTAACAAGGACCCCTCAAATTTTTCCTAAGGCTGTATGTAGACTTCAGCGCTGCCTTTCCTGTAATTTGATTTGAAGAAAATGACTAACACTGTTTGCATTTTTGTAGGCATTTATTACTTGATGTAATGAATGCAAAATTTATTTATTTTCATTAGCAAAAAATAAATACAGGTATCTGTTGTGATTGAACCTACTACATATGGATAAACTAAGTATCTAATGAAGGCACTAAAATAAAATAGCTAATGTATCATAAACAAAAGCATTAAGAGACATCATTCTGCCTACTAATTGCTTAGGCTACAGCATGTAGTTAAGAGTTTTCTATGTACAAAATTCTAGGTGAACCTAGAGGAGGGAAGCCTCTCATCCCACGGCACTGCACCTGCATAAGCCAGGGAGGACTTCACAGAAAACATGGTACTTAAAAAGAGTTTTTAAAAACATACTTATTTATATTTAGAGAGAGGGGAGAGGAGGAAGGAAGGGAGAGAGAGAAATACAATGTGAGAGAGAGATCTGCTGCTTCTCACATATGCCCTGACCAGGGACTGAACCTGCAACCTAGGCATGTGCCCACCAGGAACCAAACCCCCATCTTTTTGGTTTTCAGGACAATGCTCCAGCCACCTGAGCCACACCAGCCAGAAACAATGAAGAGTTTTAACAGCAAATTAAGATGATCAGATTTGAATCTTGGAAAAGACCATTTGCTGATGACTAACAAATTGGGGGCCGGGGGGCTGCTGACTATAACCTTCCAAGTTATGTACTTACTGTTCCTAAAAGGCAGTTCTCATGCTTGTAAACCCCAGGTCCTGCTCTCATTTAACTGGGAAGCAGATCATTCTGTCTCTAAGATACCATTAGCTACCAGAGACATTAATGGTCCCCCTGAGTAAACCAGTATCACAACGCCTCCACCGCCAGGTTCTTTCTTTCTCCTTCCTAAGGTCTTCTTTAAAAGAACAAAGACTATGTTACGTTACCTTGTAAGAGTATATCTCTCAGCCTGGTTTCAAGGAAGATAGGCATCCACACCAAACCCTCATCCTCCCGATTCCCAATGACCATGACAAATTCCAGCCATTTTTGAGTTACATTAAATTAATACACATGTACACACACACAATCACTTGTATACATATCTGAGTTCCCCACGTACACTCCTTAAGGAGATGGGAAGAAAGATGCAAAGGAATATTTAATGAGTACCAACTTAATGCTTGATTCTTTCCCATACAGTTTCTCATTTAATCCTCACCACAACCTTGAACAAGGTAGGTATTTATATTCCCATTTTTAGAGATAAAAAACTATGGCTCAAAGAGATTAAGTGATTTACCCAAGATCATAAAGCAAGTATAAGACAAGGCTGAGATTTCAAGCCACATGTCTATGGGTTTACCAAGGCTTTTCCACTACCTCACACTAGGTTTCCCTTATTTTATTCATTACTGAATCTTCACTTAAATCATTCTGCTGAACTGCATTACATGAAGCCACTCACTGAACAGAACAACCACCTGGGAAAAAGTGCCAATGGAAAACTTGGACAATTGATGCAGGAAGAAAGAAAGAAAGAGAAAGAAGGAAGGAAAAGGAAAAGGAAAAGGAAAAGGAAA
>CM052543.1:40986517-41034276 GCA_028533065.1 Trachops cirrhosus
AAGGAAAAGGAAAAGGAAAAGGAAAAGGAAAGGAAAGGAAAGGAAAGGAAAGGAAAGGAAAGGAAAGGAAAGGAAAGGAAAGGAAAGGAAAGGAAGGCGAAAAAGAAAAAAAGAAAGAAGCAACAGCAGCAACCCCAACAAGGTCTTTGGAGACCTAGCTGCTATTGGCAAGGATAGAAATAGCTGAAACCCGTGTTGACAGAACTCAATTCCAAATTTTTATCTCAGACTTCTGGCCAAGATGGAGGTGTAGGTGGACACACTGTGCCTCCTCGCACAACCAAAATAAGGTCAGCAACAATTTAGAAACAAGATAACAACCAGATCTGACAGAAAATTGAACTGTATGGAAGTCAGACAACCAAGGAGTTAAAATATACCCATTCATTCAGACCGGTAGGAGGGGTAGTGTCAGGCAACCAGGCGGAGAGGGGTCCTGGCACAAAACGCGGTGGCACCAGGTGCATAATGCATCCTGGGTGCTTAAGGCATCCCGAGCGCAAGACCACGGGGGGCAGACCCTGGGTGAACAGGTGGCTGGCAGACCCAGCCACAACTGTGAAGCAAGGCACTGTGTGCAAGGTGCCTGGCCATTCAGGCCACATTCACGTGCAGATAAAACAGGTGAAACTGGGCAGTGAGACAGACCACGCAACCCAGAGTCCCAGTGCCTGGAAATAGAACCTTGGGACACTGACTGAAAATACCTGTGGGGGTTGAGGTGCAGGGAGAGACTCCCAGACTCACAGGAGAGTGAATTGGGGAGACCCACAGGGTCCTAGAACATGCACAAGCCCACCCACACGGAATTAGCACCAGAAAGGCCCAGTTAGCTTGGGGGAAGGGACGGACTGAAATCCGAGGGAGAGAGGAGCAAGTGCCATTGTTTCCTCTCGAACTCCGCCCCCACATACAATGTCACAACCCAGTGACTGGGTTGCCCCGCCCTGGAGAACACCTAAAGCTCTGCCCTCACTATGTAACAGGCTCATCAAGACCAAAAAAAAAAATGGCCCAAATGAAAGAACAGCTCAAAGCTCCACAGCAAATACAACTAAGCAACCAAGAGATAGCTAACCTATCAGATGCACACTTCAAAGCACTGGTGATCAGGATGCTCACAGAAGTGCTTGAATTTGATCACAAATTTGATGAAAAAATGAAGGCTACGATAAGAGAAATGAAGGAAAATGCACAGGGAACCAATGGTGATGAGAAGGAAACTGGGATTCAAATCAATAGAGTAGACCAGAAGGAAGAAACAACCACACAGAAAAGAATGAAGAAACAAGAATTCAAAAAAATGAGAAGCTTAGGAACCTCCAGGACATCTTTAAACGTTCCAACATCCGAATTATAGGGGTACCAGAAGGAGAAGAGGAAAAACAACAAGTGGGAAAGATATTTGAACAAATAATAAAGGAGAACTTTCCCAATCTGGCAAAGGAAATAGAATTCCAGGAAGTCCAGGAAGCTCAGAGAGTCCCAAAGAAGTTGGACCCAAGGAGGAACACACCAAGGCACATCATAATTACATTAGCCAAAGTAAACATGAAGGAGAGAATCCTAGAAGCAGCAAGAGATAAGGGGATAGTAACCTACAAAGGAGTTCCCATCAGACTGTCAGCTGATTTCTCCAAAGAGACCTTGCAGGCAAGAAGGGGCTGGAAAGAAGTATTCCAAGTCATGAAAGGCAAGGACCTACATCCCAGATTGCTCTATACAGCAAAGCTTGCATTTAGAATGGAAGGGCAGATCAAGTGCTTCTCAGATAAGGTCAAGTTAAAGGAGTTCATCATCACCAAGCCCTTATTGTATGAAATGTTAAAGGGACTTCTCTAGGAAAAAGAAGAAGATAAAAAACATGTATAGTAAAATGACAGCAAACTCACAATTATTAACAACCACACCTAAAACAAAAACAAACCAAGCAATCAACTAGAACAGGAACAGAACCACAGAAATGGAGAACACATGGAGGGTTAGCAACAGGGGAATGGGAGGAGAAGAGGGGAGGAAAAGGTACAGAGAATAAGTAGGATAGATGGTAGATAGAAAATAGAGAGGGGGAGGGCAAGAATAGTAGGAGAAATGTAGAAGCTAAAGAACTTATGACACATGGACATGAACTAAAGGGGGGAATGTGGGTGGGAGAGGTTGTGCAGGGTAGAGGGAAGGAGGGAAATGGGACAACTATAATAGCATAATCAATAAAATATATTAAAAAAAAGAACATACACAGAAAAATGGAACTGAATAAAGAACCCAGAAATAAAAATTTTAAAAAGAAAAAAATTTTTTTATCTCCTCCTCAGCAAGCCCCAGCAGAGTCCCTGGTAAAAATACTACCTAGCCAGGCCCATATCACAAATGAATTCCAATAAGCAGATGCAATCTCCCTTCCTGAGGCCTTCCCACTCTTGCAAAACAACCATTACCAAATTTTTCGGACTATGAGACACACCGGACCATAAGACGCATCTAGGTTTTAGAGGAGGAAAATAGGGAAAAAATTTTTGAAGCAAAAAATGTGGTAAAAGCCCTGGCTGGTGTAGCTCAGTGGATTAAGCACAGGCCTGCGAACCAAAGGATCGAAGTTAGATTCCCAGTCAGGGCACATGCCTGGGTTGCAGGCCAGTTCCAAACAGGGGACACATGAGAAGCAACCACACATTGATATTTCTCTCCCTCTCTCCTTCCCTTTGCCTCTAAAGATAAATAAATAAAATTTTTAAAAATGTGGTAAAATATTTAATAACATAAATAACATAGGCCACCCCCCCGATGCCAGGTAAGCTACATTCAGAGTATAAGACACAACCCCCTACCCCCCAAATTTGGGGGGAAAGAAGTGCACCTTATAGTCCAAAAAATATGGTAATTTAAGAGACCATTTATTCTCCATTTGACCAACTGCCTGCAAGTCCTTGGTGGTAAAGAAAAATTGGGTTTGAGAAGCAGATGGCTTATCCAAGAGCCAAAACCTAAGGTGAAAAGGAAGCAATTTACTAAAACCAAACATTCCGAAAGAGAAACTGCACTTCTCTGAGGTGATAAAGAGTGCTGTCATGGTCCAGATGTGTCCACCAAACTGAGGGTCCTGAAATCACCTTGCAGGAGGCGCAGAAGCCAAGAGTCACAGACTAGCCCTAGCTGCATTGGTTCATAGATTCATACTAGATATCACCACTGGTTCATACTAGACTCTAATACCAGATTTTTCTAAAAGCAAGCATCACTTGTTTGCAATAACTGTGTTTGGTTATGAAGATTTGACTATGAAAGGATTTTGTCATGTAGGAAAAGTACTATTGTACCAATTAGACCCTCAATATAATAAGGGGAGAGAGAAATAAACTTAAAAGGTTATATAAGATAATTTAGCACTGGCTGGTATGGCTCAGTGGATTGAGCACGGAACTGCAAACCAAAAGTCACCAGTTCAATTCCCAGTCAGGGCACATGCCTGGTTTCCTGGCCAGGTTCTCCAGTAGGGAACACTTGAGAGGCAACCACACACTGATGTCTCTCCACCTCTTTCTCCCTCCCTTCCCCTCTCTAAAAATAAATATTTTTTAAAAAAGATAATTTAAATAAAGAATCTAGAAATTGAGCTGGCACAAGGTAGATGCTTAATCAATGTTGGCTCAATTGAACTGAGAAAGAGGTTACCATTTGTTTAGTTCTTTCTGATCATCAAAAATGACCTAAACTGCTTTCACATAATCTATGTCATTTAATCCTCAAAACAATTCAGAACAAGTGTTAATTATCCTCATTTTATACATAGAAAGAGAGGTTCACTGCACAACAAAATATGTGAAAGTAAGCACTGGGTCAAGAATTGAATTACCAAGGTTCTACCCTTAGCTGTGCCAAACCACTACGTAGCTTAAACTAAGTCTCTTCCCTTCTCTGTATTTTAATTTTCTCACCCAACTCAAGAGTGGTGCAACATTTATATCTCGAAACTCCAGAAATAAAGGATACACAATCAAGACTCTAGTGGATAAGAAATTCTCCCTTATTGCCCAGTATTCAGTCTGCTCTTCCTCTGGCTATACTCTTACAACTAACAGCTCACCTCCACCTGTCCATAAGCCATTTCTGAAGCCAGAAGCATCCTTTCTGGTGCAGCTCACCACCTGTGCTGGGTGCTTCATTAAATGTAATGCTGATACTGTACTTCGCTGGAAGGCTGGTGCACAAATGTTACCTGGAGATGAATAAATCATTCCAGTTGTGTTGGGTTGCAATTGTAAGGGCAGCAGCTGTGGGTCTGAAAACAGATGGTCTTATAAGGATGGAGGACTTGGCTCCTATCAGATTTTCCATAGGCAAGCAGGATTGGGTCAGTAGCAAGCCTGGCTGGTAAGTGCCTGACTATAGCTAGTACCCAGTGATGAGGAAAGATGACAGAAATGCACATGCAGTTTCTTTCCATAAGAATGAATGTATTGGAGGCTACAATTACCAGAACCTCAGAACCTTACTTTTATACCTGCTCATCAATTTCTAAATCATTTTCTCTTCAGTCCAACATTGCCTTCCTTGATTTCAATACAAAAGTGAACTCAGGGAGAGTACTTAGCACAGCCTTGGCACAAAAACAGAACTTTAATACCTGCTGACTAAAACTAATTGAAAAAGCAGAGAAAAACTGATCTGGCTGCATCGATGACAGTGGAATATGTACCTAGGACACAGTCAGTAATAGTCAAGTGTGCAGGGAACATGTTTAACATAGTAATGTGCCAGGCAATAGTCTGAGTGTTTTACATACATTCTCACTTAATTCTCAAGACAGCCTTTATTTTATTATCTCCATCTCATAGGTAAAGTTAGTAAAACTCAGAAAAGCCAGGTACTCTGCCCAGAGTCACAGAGCAAATGAAGTGAAGGGAGTCAGAACTGACTGCCCTGGGCTAAATGACTCCAAACCTCTATACATTTTGTTTGTTGACCTCCTATCCTTCCTGCTGTTCCTCAAACACATCCAGCTCCTTCCTACCTCTGAACCTTTCTTCTGGTTTCCTCTATCACATTTCGCATGCCTTTCTATTTCAGATCATTCAGATCTCTATTCAAATGCCATCTCTTTAGAGAAGCTTTTCTTGATCATCCCCCAACACATTCCATTCCTTTACCTTGCTTTATCTTTTATTATGACACTAACATTATATTATTCATTAGTTAAGTTTTTGTTTATTGTCAGTCTCCCCCACTAGAATGAAAGATCTCTGAGGACAAGGACTTTGTCTTGGTCACAGTTGTATCCCCAGGACTTAGAACAGTGAATAGTACACTGCAGGTACTCAACACATAATTGATTGATTGATTGATGATTATATGTGATCAAAATCACAGAGTTCTAGAACATTAATATAGCTCATAATTGTTACATAGTATAAACAGCACAGGCTTTGAGGTAAAGCAGATCTAGGTTCAAGTTTCTGACTATGACTGTGTGACTTTGGGGAAGTCTCTTTAAACTTCCTTCTGTTAAATGGATGTAAAAACATAAGTTACATAGATTTGTTATGATCAAATTTGATAAACATATGGAAATGCTTTGTAAAAACTCTTAAGTGTTATATAAATGTTTATTATGATGGTGGGATAAAGTTTAGAAACAATCTTACATTTTATAGATCATGCTAAGACCCAAAAATATAAAGTGAGCTGTCCAATGTCACAGTTATTCAGAACCAAACCATGATTAAACAATAGGACACTAGCAACCAAGCTAGGACACTTGCTATTACCCCCACAAACTACTTGGCCTCTGGTACTTGTCTTATTTTACCTCTCTAGCTACCCCTTTGAACTTCTCAATCTCCTAGTGTCAGAGTGTCCAGGGCTCCACGGGTAGATTTCTTTGCTCTGTCTACACACATTTCTTACGCAATCACATCACTCCACGGCTTTACGTATCCTAATGACTCCCAGATTTATATCTCCAACCTGGACTTCTCTGAATTCCAGACTTGTATACCCACCTGCCTACCTGACATTTCCTTAAATATAATATGTCTAAAACTAAACATCCTACAAACTTGCTCCTCCCAATCTTTCCCATCTCCATATATGACAACTCCGATCTTACAGTCGCTCAAGGCAAAAACCTTCCATTGACCACTTTCTCACTCTCATAATCCTCATCGAATTACCCTGTCAGCTCTGCTTTCAAAACATATCCTGATTCCAACAATTTATTACCAACTCTACTGCTTTCACACTTGCTCAAGCTTTCTTTCTCATTCCCTAACTCTTTTAACAGTTTCCTAAATTCAATTCAGATCACTCCACTCTGTTCAAAACCCTGCAATGGCTTCTCATCTCACTCAAAATAAAAATACAAGATTGTTACCATGGCCTACAAGATACCATGTAACCTGGCTTCCTTCTACCTATCTGATCTTACCACCTACCATTGTTCTCTTTGCTCATTACACTTCAGCTACACGGCAGTAAAATTAAATTTTAACACCAACACTCATGTTGTTTGGAAACACTCTGAGGTGGCCAAAAGCAAAGACTAAGAAGAACATGCCAGCCTGGATTCCTTAATGCGAACAGCAGAAACATTCTTTCCCTTATTGTTTGTTGTTCACTGATAAGCTGAGCACAGCCCCACCTCAGGGATTTAGAGCACTTAGAGTTTCTCTCTGACTAAAGCATTCTTCCCTCCAATTATCAATATAACGTGTTCCTTTATTCATTAAGATCTGTGCTCAAATTTCATCTCCCCAGAGAGGCACAGATTAACTGATCATCTCTAAATAAGCCCCTCCCTTCCCACCCCCCACTCCCTTTCCCCCCCCGTACATTGCCTCATCTTTCATGTTTCAGCTTAGTAGAGTGCAACTCAAAGCTGGGGCTTTAATTTGTATCCCCAGTGCCAAAACCAAATTGTAAGTGCTCTATACTCAATACCAGTAATCAATTCAGCCATTAATTAGTCTTTAATTAATATCTTATGTCCTCAATCTGGTCTTCCCTTGCTCGTGGGAATATTAAATGGTACAGTCATTTTGGAAAACAGTCTGGAGTTCCTCAAAAGGATAAACATAAAGTTACCAATTACTCAGTATTTCCACTCCTTAAACTCATTTCCTGTACCCAAGAAAGATGAAAACATATATCCACACAAAAAGAATGTTCATAGCAACGTAACTCCTAAGAACCAAAAAGTAGAAACCACCCAAATGTCTATTAACCAATGAATAGGTAAACGTGGTCTACTCACACAGTGGAATATTCAGCAATAAAAATGAACCAAGTATTGATAAGTGTAACAATGTTAATGAACCTTGAACACATTATACTTAGTGAAAGAAGCCCAGTTACAAAAGGCTACAAATTATATGATAACATCAAAATGAAATATTCAGAGTAGGCAAAATCTACTGTAGAAAATAGACTAAAAGGGTTGGCAGAGATAGGTAAAGTATGGTGTGACTGCTAAAGTACTGGTTTGTTTTTGGGATAGTAAAAATGTTCACAATTCTATAAATACATTAAAAAGCCATTGACTTTTACACTTTAAATGGGTGAATGTTATGGTATGTAGACTGTAGCTCAATACGGCTGTTATTTTTTAAAACTTTAAAAAATATAATCTGGGGTTTATTCAGGTTCCATTTATGAACATTCTTACCATTCACATTTAATTTAACATTTACTGAATGCTAGATAATGCTCACCTTTATTTTACTTAATATTCACAAATAGCCTAGTGCAGGTAAGAAACACATAGCTCATGATTTAAGCTCTATAGTAAATCACCAGAGCCAGAAGTTGGTCCATTCACTCTTCAAATCTAGGGGCTCTTTCTTACCTCTCTTCCCCAACTTCTTACTAGCAAGCATAATTAAGACCTAACTAATGCTTATAAGAACTATGAATTAATAAACCAAGGACTACATGACCATAAAGACATAGATTTATAACCACAGATTAATAATTATCAAAACTATGTATCATAAAATCCAATATCCCTGCATTTATTACTTGTCCACATGGCTCTACTACATGAGAGAGGGGCATGAGCCCTGGATGGGTGGCTCAGTTTGGTGGTGTGTCATCCCATGCACCAAAAAGTTGCAGGTATGATTCCTGGTCAAAGCACCTACCTAGGTTGTGGGTTTGATCCCCTGCCAGGACACAAACAGGAGTCAACTGATCCATGTTCTCTCTCACATTGATGTCTCTCCACCCCTCATCCCCTTCCTCTCTCTCTAAAATCAATAAACATATCCTCAGATGAAGGTTAAAAAAAAAGAGGGACATGGAACTAACTTTCTCATCATCAGTGCCTCCTATTCAAGGAAGGTCACTGAATGTTTCTCAGTACATGCATTCCTTTCTCTCCTGTAGATTCTATCAAATAAACATAATACACTATATAATAAATATTTATTGTTAACTGTATTAAGCCCTTGGCCACATTTCTTAATTCTCCATATTTCTTTGTAAAAATTTCTTAGTCTTTCCAGGAATTTTAATTTTTGCCTTAAAAGAAATCCCTGATTAAACAGAATAGGCTCACATTAAACCAAATTTAACTAAGCATCTACTATGTTTCTAAATGGATTTCTTCATAGGAGGCTTTTCATTTAATCCTCAAAAAGAAACCTTAGTATTCCAAAAGTAGTACTGGCTGCCCCACTTCCTCATTTTCTTTAACCACCAAGTGAGAATCATAGTTAAAATAGCTTGCAAAGACTTCACAACTAAAAAGGGGGGGGAAAGAGGAACCAGAATTCAAGCTCAGACCCTCTGTCTCACCTTTCCGAACCTCAATTTCCACCCATGCAAAATGTAAATAATATTATCCACCTTCAAGGGTCCATGCAGGAAGCACGACCTGCAAAGCAGCAGACTAGTGGCTGCTCGTCAATAAACATTAGTTCTTTCCCTTTCTTCCTTCGTACTTGAATTGCTTGGTTTGTTGGCTTATTCTGACACTTCATTTTTCTCGTAGCTATCTTATAACCATTACTTATCATTACGTGTGGTGACCAAGGAGCACTTCTGGCTCACCTAGCAGTTGAGATGCTTGCGGCAGAGCTCTTTTTGCTCAGAGTCTTGCATAAGACTATTTCCTCTCCTCTATTCCCCCTTAGACAAATATACGTAGGCAGGTGGAAATTTTTTAAAAGCCATAATTAACCTAATTAACATAGAGTGATAGAAATAGAAAAGGCCACAGTGTTCTAGCCAGGTTGCAGGGCGAACAAGAATTCTCTGGCTGGGAAAGTGAGGGGAGAAAATAGCATCTACTGGGGAGAAGAAGGAGTCATGGCCGCATGGCAGGAACTGAGGAATGTCTAAATTGGATAGTCAACACCACCCACCAGGGCCCTCATCCCCATTCCCCAGGATGGAGTGGGGTGTCCCTGATTTATCAAACAAGAACCCACACTAGACAAAAGTCAAATTATGAGCTTCTTGGGGCCTGATGCTGTACCTGACATTTAGATCCCCAGAGCGCAGAACCTGGCACAGATAGGCACTCATATCTGTTGAATATATAAATAATGGGTAAATGAATAAAGTCAGATTAAAAGGGTTTCTCTATCCTTTCCGCAGTGTACTATCACTCACTAAAGGGGGTTCTTACCACTACCCACCATGCAATCCATAATAACTCTTCATAAATACCCACACAAGAAGCACAATGCATCTGCAGGCCATCTCCCCAAGAGTTCTAGATAACCCACGCTCATGAAAAAAGTGACAGCAATCCCAAGTAAAACTTTTAAACAGCTCACCATTACCTTCAGAATACAGTCTACACATTTCATTCATAAATAATGTTCCTTTACAAATTGGCTCTTGCCTTTCTTTCCAAATACATCTTGTCAAGAACTCTAAATAACTGCCAAACATGAGCCCCCCTGCCCCTTAAATATGCCCTGCTCCTGCTTCAGCACCTTTAGATGCCATATTTCCCATGAGATTTATCACATCAAATATTTACCTAAGTTCTATCCACCTTTCATGGAACAAATCAGGTCCCATTCATCTTACAAACTCTATTATAACTCCCAAAGCAGTGTTCATTTCCTTTCCTGTCTTAAGATAGTCATGTCCACAGCACTCATCCTGCCTTCAGTGACAGCTTGTTGTTGTTTTTATACAGACATACCTCCACATACTGACTAGTACAGGATATGGCATGCTCCTCCAACCAGTAAATCTCCCAAAGCCACAACACACTTATGTTACTCTACTGCCAGTAGCCAGGAAATTGGCCTGTATCTTTTAAGTGCTACTTGTTCACACAAAAATTGAACATTTTTTCCATTTAAAAATGCAAATGCCAACTAATATATTTTATTAATTTTAAAAAGGGATTTTCAACTTACCAGCTTCTCATCAATTTTACACAGTAATGTTGGCAGTGAAAACAGAGCCAGATATTAGACTGGCAGAGTTAGACCAGCCCTAGGTTCAGCAACCTCAGTACTTAAATTCTGGCTAAGAAAGAATTCAGAGCCAAGAAAAAGTTTATTTAGAAAGTCACAGAGGCAGAAATGAGCCATGGAAGAAATGGGCCCAGGGAACAAGTTACAGAGGCAAAAGAAGGGCCCTGGGAGCTTAGAAGAGAGAGGAAAGGAAAATGTGGGGATCGCCTCAGGCTTGCTCAAGAAAGAACCGCACTGGGTCCTCCACCTTGAGGGTTTATTTATCTGGAGGACTCAGAAGAAGATCCCAATAGCATATTCACCAGCTTTCCAGATGTGTCCTTTCAGGGTCGTGGTCTCTAATGATTGGCCGGCGTCGGGGAAAGGGGTCATTAGTCAGTGCAGCCAGTCCCGATGCCAGCCATGCCATTGCTTGTCTAGTTTTGCTGCTTTTCTGGGCCTGGAGCTGAAAAACAACTGAGGCCTACATGTATTTGATGGGGGTCAGAACCTCATCGTCCTGGGGGCTTAATGCTTAAGGGGCTTTTCTCCGGCCCCCTTGTTCATTCTTCCTCTAAGGGGGTCTAATCCACATGACTAGCAACATGCCAGGGCAGGGTCCAAACTGCATGACCAATGACATGAAAGGTCAGGGGGGTCTAAACCATGTGACCAGCAATATGCTAGGGGAGGAAAGGTCACCCTGGGGGCACGTCCTTGTTTTCTCAATTTTGCCTGTTGCTAGGCACCCTAGGCTTTCCGCCCTGGTGACCTTCTGTACCTGGCCCATCTTCGTTGCTCTGCTCATGTCTGTCTAAATGCCTACCACAGCAAGTGCTCTAAACAACCAGAAACATTAATTCCTACATTCCTTTCTGAATCAAAGATAAGACTATATCATGTACAGTGAGGTTTTAGGAGTAACTATATTTTATCATATCTTGATTCTTGAAAAACTGGTAATCTATGAACACTCTGACAGCGGTAACTGTTTAAGCTAACATTATGTGACAATCAGGTATACCCACTCATCTGTTAAGACGCATAAAGCTATGACACCTTCTTGACTCCCTCTCTCACGTCCACTTCTCTTGGGTTCCACTTTCCCCTAGATATATCTGACCCAATCCTAGATAGAACCCTAGATACACTTCTATCATAGCACCTGTTCCACTTAATCATACTTCCTTATTTACAGGTCTGTCTCCCTACTGATATGGCCCTCTAGATCTGTGTGTTCCGATACAGTAGCCACTAGACACATGTAACTACTTAAATTCAAATTTATGTTAATTAAAACTAAATACAATTTTAAATTCAGTTCCTCAGTCTCACTCAGCGCCACATCTCAAGCACTCAAGAGCCACATGTGGCAGGTGACTACCGTACTGGACAGCACAGATACAGGACATTTCTATTGCTGCCGTGTTTGTGTTGCACAGGTTCCCTGAGGCACACACAGTCTAGCAGGTGGTCTGGCAGGAGCCATGACTAATTTATTTCTTTAGCCCAGCACCCAGCACTTAGTAAATGTCCCTCAGGAATAACACTGGGTAACGGAAAGCTTGTTCTGCCTTTCTTATTATCATACACCACCAGGGCCTCTATTCCATATATTCAATGTCCCTTATAAACTAGAATCAGTATATTAATCTACTACCATCCCAACTTGCAGAAAGAGGTAGAAACCACAATAGTTAGGTGATAATCAGAAAGCCTTTGCTTGGTCCCTCTCCCCAAAACAAAGCTCCAATATTTAGGTGAGACGATGAAGACAAGGTCTTTTTTTTTCTCCAAGTTTAGCATATAACTAAACTGCAGGTGATTCTAAAAGGAACTTTTTTTCAAATATTGGAGCAAACACAACTCGGCAAAAAATAAAAACAGGAACACACTGTTAGAAATTTATCACACGTTTTGGGACTCTGTGACTTGATATATCCTCAGTGTGCTCTTTACAAAAAAAAACAAAATAGTTATGTGGCACACATTTTCTGAGACCTATTAAGGGCTCAGAGCTAAAGAGAAACAAGTAAATTCTGGTGGCAGACAGAAAGGTACTCTGGCATAACACAAAGTGGTAAGTGTTCTATGGCAGTGGGGATATGAAGAGCACAAAAGAGAGGCTCAGAACCCAGTGGTAACCTGCAGTGGGGGCAGCAGTGAGCTTTGTCTGACCAGAAATGGGCCCAAGCTATGTCTTAACAGGTAATTAAGAGGTTGGGAGATGACAAAAGGGTGGGAAGGTGTCACAAATAGAGACAATGGCAGAGATGAAGGTACAGGAATGTCACTTGGCCAGTAAATGCCAAGTGGTTCAGTTTGACTAGAACATGAAAAAGAAGTAAGATTTGAGACTAATGAGGCAGGTAGAGACCAAATCATTAAAAAAAAATCTTTGTACGCTAAACTAAGGGGTTTGAATTTTATCCTCAAAGCTATAGGAAACCTCTAAAGGTTTTAAAGCAGAAAAAAGGAGTACAATATATTTCTAACCAAGCTCACAGAGAAGCAGCATGAAGGATGATGATCTGGGAGAGGTGAGACAGGAACACAAGGAGATCGGTCAGGAAGTTGCTGCACAAAGTAAAGAGACAGTACATTTTCCCACAATAAAAAAAGTGGTGAGGCAGCACTTACTGACGCAAATAGTTTTAAACACAATCTATTTTTAATGGATCTCTCTCCATTAGTCTATGCTTCTCAAAGCTCTAACACCGTGATTTAATTATATAGCACAACTACAAAAGCAACTATTAAAGTCAATTACATAAGCACTAAAAAATTACACTGCACTCTTATTCAATAGCCATTCTAGACTTCAAACTAAAACTGCACATTTTTCTCTTTTTCACTGCACACAATTTTGGAAAAACATTTCAGCCAGCTGAGCACGTCTGTGCAGTGTGCAACAAGTGTAAACAATTTAACAGGAGTTTAATGAAACAGTTCCTAATCTTTATTAGACGGGGGGAAACCAGAAAATTCTAACATGGCGGTATCAGGTTGCAAATTGACATTTTTTAATTGTTTGTTTTGTTTTGTTTTTTTAATATGAACATGCCAGTTTTAAAGCCCATCTCATTGCATGGTGCAGCTGTCCTGAATGCATACAGCATTTTCAGTTGTTAGGCACTTGGCTAAAGCACTCCAAACAGCCATGTGCCATCAATAGCAAGAGCCACGAGTATAGTACTCAGGAAGTACCTACACACTCAGGCTGGTAAGAAAGGATTTCTTAGTCTGTCCTAGGGAGGAGGGGACACTGGGGACACACTGCTTAACCCTCCTGAGACTATTTCTTCACGTGTAAAATAATACCTAACCCTGTAGAGTCGAGGTGAGGAAGAAAGCAAGTGTACATAAAATATATATACAACATCTGGTTCATGTAGGCATTCAATAAATGGTAAATATTTTTAGACTCTCTTTGTACCTCACTATAACTTGTATAACAGTAATTATGCACCTACCTTAAAAGTTTATTGTGAGGATTAAGTGAATCAGTACAGGTAAAGAGTTTAGAACACTGCCTGGCACAGCAGGCAACCATTACACGTTAGTTGCTATTACTGTGACTATTTTACACCAGTATCATTGCAGGGTTCACAGTGAATTATAATTTATTTGCCATCTTCCCCCTTCTAGTACTTAGCATAAAACCTCAGTAAATATCTATTGACAGGTAGAAGAAATAATGGATGAATGGTTGAACAAAGATATCACAGTTCTGTGACAACATGAATACCTCTCTCAATTTATCATATGGTCTTCCCACAGCACCCACTCAATAAGAATGTATTGTCTTGTGAACTGAGGTATTCTATCAAGCCTGTGTGGTAAGTAGGAAAAGTATTCTTGTAGACTTACTTTATGGATAAGAAACAGAGTCCCAGACAGATTAAAGATTAAGATCACACAGCTAGAACAGGAACTAGAATCCCCTTTGGTCTCTCAGAAACTAGTTCTAGATCTTTTTCTACTAGGGCTTGTTCTCTCTCCATATTCTAAACATTAATTATGGGATTGGTCAAGTTTTTCCAAATCTGTGGTTGCAAGACTCAGGAGATACTACCAATGAATGACGTAAAGATGAAAGAGTAAAGTGATCATATAAGGAAAAAGTCCATGTTTCTTTGAGAGTGAAGATGCAAATCCCTGATTTTATTTGGCCTGAGCATAAAGCAATTAAATCTGAAGCTAACAAGAGGATAAAGCCTTAACTATGAACAAATGAGGACAGAGGATACTGAGAGGGTCATGGAGGTTACAGGCACTCATCCTCTCCTATAGAAAGCATGACAAGTCTTTCTGGGGAGTATTTATTCTTAGGTTTTACAAATACTTAATACTATGTCCTGCAATGAACTAGAACTCAACAGTATGCAGCAAGAGTCTTAAAAAATTTACAATTTTACTCTAATTACAGCATTCCTAAATTTCATTGTAAGAAAGCTATCAGAAAATACAGACCAAAGTTTACAACCAAAGATGCTCATCACAGTGTTATTTATAACATCCAAAAAAGGGAAAGTAACCTAAATGTTATGATTAAATAAATCATATCATGCAATGCAATAGTATAGTCATTAAAACTGATGCTTAATAAAAAATGTCAATGACACTGTAAAATGCTTATGATCTAATGTTAAATTAGAAAGCACTCCATAAAACTGTCTATAGTATGATGTTTATATAAAATAAATAGAAAAAGGCTTTTTAAAAAATACTAAAAGTTTTACAAGTTAATCTCTCATGGGAGGATACAGGGAGGATACGGCAAGGAGATGCTATTGGGAGACACTGGCCAAGTTTTCTAACTTTCCATAAAAGGCATTTTTAAAAGCCACAAGGTGAAAGAGGTTTACAGAAGAAAAACAAAGATACTGAATACCATCAGGACTGATCAAGATCTTTGGAATCTGCTAGATGAAAAGGATATAAAAGGCATATTACCTCTATGCCAAAGGATTATGTTACTCCTAGTGAGAGCCCACACAACTACAAGGGTGAAGCACAAGGGAGAACAATAAAGGGGAAGTCCAATTGGATTCCCAGGTCACCTTCACTCCAGAAAGTCTGTCAACAGCAAAACCAAGTTCAATAGTAAAGAAGATGGCAGAAACCTAGTGCTAACATCTGTGTGAGTTCCTTCAGAGTATGGAACCTGTCAATTGCCACGGAGTGTGACAAAGACCACAAGGAAGGCAGCAGCAAGAATGTGCCAAAACAGTCTAGAGACGGTCCAGGATGGCTTGGTGGAAGATGACTGATTTCAAGGAGAAAGGCGTGAACCTGGAGAAAGGGGAGAAGGGCATTCTAAGAAAAAAGGACAGCCCAGAGAACAGACACAATTTAGCATGTCTGGAGAAATAACATTCATTTCAGTGTTGCTAAAATTCAAAGTGCAAGCAGGCAAGCAGTGGTGAAAGCTGTGGCTGCATAACTCAGTCATCAGGGGCCGGTCCCAGAGGACCTGAATGCCTCATGTACTGTTAGTCGAGCAGTTGCATGTGAATCAGTCAGGAAGGGCACCAGTCCAGCAGAAGAGACAGTTAGGCAGCATTAAGGAAAAAAGAAGCGAAGGTGGTTAGCACAGAGAAAGAGCAACCAGTCCTGCCTGGGGGCTCACAAAAGACCTCTGAGAGAAGGTATCAAAGTTGAGACACAAAGGAAAGTTGAGGTAAGTTCAGTGACATCCAAAACGGCAGCACAGTATCGCTACCTGGCCGTACACAAACTGCAAATCAGGGAACCCAGACCCTGCAAGGCTTCCAAAGAGGACACCATTCTTAGCACCAGAATGTGAGCTCCAAAAAATCTCATCTGCCATGGTCACTGCCATGTCTCCAATACTAAAAGTAGTGAACACAAAGAAACTGCTCTATCGATATTTATGAAGAAGGAAAAGAGAAAGAAAGAGAGGGGGGCTTGCTGTCATATTAAAAAGCAATTGGAAATTCAAAATTGCCACAAGAGAAGCAATCCATGCTTTCAAGAGATGAATTATTTTTTTAATGTTGTATGTCTACATACAATGGAATACTGTATTATTCAGCCTTAAAAAAGGAAGGAAATTCTGACACATAATGAAGACATTATGCTAAGTAAAATAAGTCATAAAAAAACAAATATTGTATGATTCCACTCATATGAGGTATTTAGAGTAGTCAAATTCATAGTAACAGAAAGTGGAATAGTGGTTGCTGGGGGTGAGAAGGAGAAGGAAACGGGCAGTTACTATTTAATGAAAACATAGTTTCCATTGTACAACAGGAAAAAACTTCTGGAAATGGATAGTGGGATGGTTGTACAATGTGAGTGTACTTAACGTCACTGAACTGTATAAAACAGCTAAAATTGTAAATTTTATATTTATACGTATTTACCACTATTTTTAAAAAACTATAAAACAAACAAAAAAAATTACTTAAAAGAAAGCAATGGGCCCTGGCTGGTGTGGCTCAGTGGCTTGAGTGCCAGCCTACAAACCAAAGAGTCGCCAGTTTGACTCCCAGTCAGGGCACATGCCTGGGCTGCAGACCAGGTCCCCAGTTGGGGGCGTGCAGGAGGCAGCCACACATTGATGTTTGTCTCCCTCTCCTTCTCCGTCCCTTCCCCTCTCTCTAAAAATAAATAAATAAAATATTTTTTTTAAAAAAGGAAGTAATGGGTATACGAAAAGAAATGGAAGAAGGACAAAGAAACAACAGTATCACTCTGAAGACTAAGGCCAATTCTTAGGAGCTTAGAGCCAAAGGCAATTCGCAATGTCTCCTCTATCTCTCCCTTCAACTGCCATTTCCAGGCACATGGAATTTAGTAATTTACATGTAGTTGAGTACCTATTAAAACAAATACTAAGTGCAGAACCTCCAACGGCTGCCAAACAAGCAAATCCATGGGTAATCTGATGGATGTGTTATAAAAGCAGAGTGTGACTTTACCTCATTACTATTAGTAACAGTGAAATAGCTATCACTTACCTGAACACCTAATATGCATGGAGCACCATAGTTATAGCATTATAAATGTTATCTCTAATCACAACAGTAACATTGAAAGATAATTCTATATTTTCATATTAACTCATCTAGGCTGATACAGATATAAATGTTAAAGCTGAAATTTGAATCTAGGTCTGATTCTAAAAACTTCATGGAGTGATCAGTTGTTGCCTCTAAAGAACTGGCTTCCTTCCTCCCAACCAGGTACTTCTGTGCTCCTACTCCAGCCTTGGCCCCTGATTTGTCCTCCCTTCCAGCTCTGCTAGAAGTTATCAGATGGGAGTAGTACCTAGACTGACTCATTACCAAATGCCTTTCTAGGAAATACCCAATGGCCAGAGATGGGGATGCTCTGGGCACTGAGCCACTGGGCGAAGAAACGGGTGTGGCTCACCATGGGTCTTTCAGACTCCAAATTGACCAATCAGAACATAAACAGACACTAAAAATACTTGTAACAATGCTTCCCCCAGGAAGGCACTCTACATGCACTGCTTCTGCTTAACTATGCTCCATCCATTAATAGCCTTCATTCCCTTTCCGCCCCAGACAAGACCTGGAAATCATTACCTTCTAGCCCATTTTCCCTCAGTCTCTCCCACTCACACCTGTACGGCTCCCAGCTCCAGCCAATCCACTGCTCCTTTAAGCTCTGCTGAGTGGCATCTACTACCCAATGAACTAATAACATGTTCACAGCTCTTAGGCACTTCGAAACATTAAGTCATATATTCCTTACAACATAGGTATTAATATCTTTAGTTAACCAAACTGGCTCAATTTAGTCTAAGTAAATAAATACGTAGTGGAAAACAGCCATCAGAAAAAGAGGCCACCTTTCTTGTTTTTTGTTTTGCTTTGTTTTTTTGAGCCGAGAACCTTTCTCAAAAGCCTCCAGTAGTATTCCTGTCATGTCTCACTGGCTAGACTTTGGGCACATACCCATTCCTAAATCATTCACTGGCATGAGGCGTGGAATTACTAATTGACTTAAATAATTACTTAGGGCAGAATGGAAGTGGGCAAAACCACAACCACCACAGTGCTCATTACCTCTAGGATACTGACACAAAACAATGAAGGAAGCAGAAAGTGCACTTCTTTCATGTCATAGGGACCCTGAAGACTCAAAGGGTCAGAACTGCTGGCCCTGGGAAAAGAGATCAGATATTCCATAGGGTTGAGTCTATGGAGAGCGCTCAGTAAGACGATCTAGAGCCCTTAGTGCTAATAATAGTACTATACTAACACTATAGGATTGGCCAAAAAGTTCGTTTAGTTTTCTCCATAAAAGAAAAGATACATTTTTCATTTTCACCAACTTTATTGATGTGGATATTTTGAGTATGCTGGCTATCTCCTGCTATTTGCTTTCAGTAAGTAGAAGCCAGGGGTGCTGCTAAACATCTTCCAATACATAAGACATAACAAATTATTTGGCCAAAATGTCAACAGCACCAAGAAACTTCGCAAACCACTTCTGACATGTTTGACCAGTCACAACACTTTCTCCATTTACTGCACAAATTTTTTTTTTTTGCATTTCAGTTGCATTTTTACCTTTCTTGAAATAATAAAGCATAATACACCAAAAGTATTGCTTATTTTCTTCCACCTTCAATATTAAAGTGGCTGCACAAAAATTCACCAGTTTTGATGTTTTTTTTGAATGCACACTGATATGACAGTTGTCGCCATACAATCTCACAAAATTGTTTCAAATGAAGTTAAAGACAACTAAGCACTACTAGAGCCATCTTATGGAAAAAACTAAACAAAATTCTTGGCCAACCCAATAGTTCTAAACTTAAAGCCTCCTATGTATGCTCTGTTAAGAGACTGTCTTTCCTCAACTCCTCAGATTCCCCTTCAGCAATAAGAGACCACCTAAATCAGTGTTTTCAAAATGGCCTTCAGAAAACTGAGGGGTATCAAAGGGCCCAGGACCAGAAGTACACACAAGGGGACACGAAGGAGTAGTGCTATAAGCACCACTTCAACCAGAGCAGATCCCATTTGATCTCTTTGTACAAAACCTCATGTAACATTTGGGGAAAAGGTCTAGCGCTTTAAATTTTTTTTTTCAATCTACTAAAGCAGATAATAATATCCCTTCCAGATTAATATTCTGTTTTTCAATGAAACCAATATTAGTTGAGCAATACCCCATTAATCACTCTACTCTATTTCCTAAGGTTATGAAGGTCCTTCATGTTGATAAATCCAATGGACATTGCCTTTATTTTTATTTGATCTCAAGCATAAATGTAGCTTTAATCAGAGAAAACCTGAAAGAAGTACTACATCGCTATTAATATAGCCCAAATTAAAACAGTGATAATACTAAATCCTGGCAGGGATGCAGAGGAACTGGATTTCTCACACACTGCTAGTACGAATACGAAAGTTACAGCAACCTGGAAAAATGTTTCACAGGTTCTTATAAAACTAAACATACACTTAGTATACAACCCAGCAATTACATTCTTGGGTATTTATCCCAGGGAAATAAAAACATACAAACCTATACAGAAATGCTCATAACAGCTTATTTGTAATAGCAAAAACCTGGAAATAACCCAAATGTCCTTCAACAGGTGAGTGGTTATATAACCACTGATACATCCTTACGATGGAAATCTCAGCAAAAAAGAGAGCAAAATATTGATACATGCGACAATCTGGATGAATCTCAAGGAAATTATGCTTTATGAGGTCCATCTCAAAAGGTTATACACTATATGATTCCATTTATGTATCCCTCTTAAAATGACAACACTATACACATGGAGAACAGATTAGTGGTTGCCAGAGGACAGTGACAGGAACAGGGTGGTAGAGAGAGAGTTGTGTATATAGACATGAAGGGAAGTGGGTAGTACAAGAGAACCCTTTGTGGTGATGAAATAGCTTTGCATCTTGATTGTGAGGCTAATATCACACAAATCTATACACAGGATAAAATCGCATACAACTACACACACACACAAAGGAATGCATGGATGTAAAAAATAGTGAAAGTGAATGAATAAAGTCTGTAGCTAGTTAACATATGGTACCAATATCAATTACCTGGTCTTGTTGTTGTTCTGCATTTATATAGGATGTTATGACTGGGGCAAGTTGGAAGAAGAATTCACAGGACTCAGTTTATTTTTCGTAACTTCCTGTGATGCTATAATTATTTCAAAATAAAAAGGTTTTTAAGCAGTGCAATTCAGAACATGCTTACTAAGTATGTACAATACATTGGGTACTGTATAAGGTGTTTTGTAATAGAATAATTTTCATCAAAAAAATTATATAATACAATGTTAGATAAAACTGTTTTTTTCCAATTTTGATATCCCTTTTAACAATTAAGATACTTTCTGCTAAGACTATTCTATTAACTATTTTCTCTAATATGGCAACTATCATAACCTGAATTTATTATTAACATACTTATAAAGTGCATCATTGCTTCGACATGCCAGAAAGCACATTTTTTACACCATTAACAAATATATCAAATATATTAATTAAAAAAATATATATATCAAGAGCTTAGAAATGTATCACCAGCTCTCCTTTTTACAGCATAAAAACAGCCTGAAAGATGCAAAAATATGTGAGTTGGGAGGGGAAAAAATAATTTAGGAAAAAACTGAAAAACTGAAAGAAGAGCAAATATGTTTGAACATATACCAAGATAGGAAGAAAAGTATTGGGTTGGGCAAAAAGTCCATTTAGTTTTTTTCTGTAAAATAAAAGACATATTTTTCATTTTCACCAATAACTTTATTGACTTGGATATTTTGAGTATGTCGACTATCTCCTGCTATTGGTTTCTAGTGAGGAGAGGCCAGGGGTGCTACTAAACATCTTCCAATGCATAAGATGACCCCACAACAAAGAATTATTTTGCCAAAATGTCAATAGCACCAAGAAACCTAGCAAGCCACTTTTGACATGTTTTGATCAGTCACAGCACCTTTTCCATACACTGTGCAAATCTTTTTTTGCATTTCAGTTGGGTTTTTACCTTCCTTGAAATAATAAAGCATAATACACCAAAAATGTTGCATATTTCCTTCCATCTTCAATATTAAAAAGCTGCACAAAAATTCACCAATTTTGATAATTTTTTAAAAAATGCACACTGATATGACAGCTGTCACAATATAATCTAACAAACTTGTTTCAAATGAAGTTAAGGACAACTAAGCACCACTAGAGCCACTGTACCGAAAAAACTAAACAAACTTTTTGGCTAGGCTTCTTAGAGTATATCCAACCTGAGAAATGGAATTAAACCACACTCCAAAGGAAGGCCCTGGCAAAAGGTGTAACTGGTATAGAGAAATGAGAAGCCCCTGAATCCTCAGGAAGGGGCAAGAGGCTGACATCTACCCTGCAACAGGAGTCTCTGGATGCTTATAATGTGTGTGGATGGTCTGGGCTCCTGCACGAAGTCCTGATTCCAGCCAAATGAGCCTACAGGTTTCCCCCTCTATCCAAAAGTAGAGCATTCCTATGAAATCTTTCATAAGCCAAAATGCCATAAGTGAAGAAGCAATTACCATTAATTTACATGAAAAAAATTCTGAGCATTCCCAGGCCCAAAATTCAATGCACACACAATGTCTTAATTTTGCTCACCACTTCAAAACATTTCATTACGTCCAGTTTTATGTTAAGTATAACAACACCCTTAGAAGCTCTCTTAAGCTTTTCTGATTGATACCTTAGCACATTGCTAACAGATGCACAAAATATCATAAATCGAGATAAAGAACAGATGCTCATAGACACAGTTCAAAGCTATGGCATCTTGATGCTGGGATACTGAGTTGTGTTTCCAGAGAAAGGAGCTTGGCAGTGCCACTCTTGATGCTCGGGTACGAGCTGCCTCTGCAACAGCTTGCTGCAAAACAAACACTGAATGCTTTTCGCCTTTTTTCATAAAAGTGAAAATCCAAAGATATTCAAATTCCTTTTGGTTAGGAAAACAATACTAATATAGGTCCTTTGTAAAAGTGAAGTGGACCCTGGCTTTTGTGGCTCAGTGGATTGAGTGCCGGCCTGTGAAACAAAGGGTCGCCAGTTCGATTCCCAATCAGGGCACATGCCTGGGTTGCAGACCAGGTCCCGAGTTGGGGGCACACAAGAGGCAACCACACATGATGTTTCTCTTCCCCTCCTTCTCCCTCCCTTCCCCCTCTCTAAAAATAAATAAATAAATAATTTAATAAATAAAAGTGAAGTGGAATAAAGCAAACTTTTGAAAAGTGGGGATACCTATACATGTACCTATTCCTCTGCTGGGAAGTCTCTCCTAGTGACCCAGGCCAAAAATGGTCTCCCCTCTTCTGAGCTCCTACAATTATAGAAGTGTAGATAAAGTCCCACCTCTGGGAACTTACCCTATACCACTTTAAGCTGTAGCTTGTACATTTTAATTCATTTCCCCTGTCAGTAGGACCTTACAAAAAGGCACAGTTTAAAAATGGTATAAAGCATGTAAACAAAAAGCATTTTGTTTAGGTTTTCTGCCAATACAGCTATGCCTATGCTATTCCCTGTGCACGAATGATAAAACTCAGTTAAATGTTAAACTGCTTTCCCAGAAGAACTATCTTGTTTTCTCCTTTTAAAAGTCATCCTTCTCTCCTAGGTTTCTAAGAAATTTAAAGGTCAATGTATAATTAACCTACAGCAAGTGGAGAGACATTTATTATTCTATCTTCATTAGTACTAAAATTTTTTTTTATTATTTGATTGTTACTGTTGTAAGCTATCCTAAATCCTTTGTGGAAATACACCAAAGTCACACAAATTTGGTATACCATACTATATCCCTAATAGGTATATTAAAATTATGACATACAAGACTAAAGATAGTATAGCCATTCACTTTTTTAAAAAATCCATAAACTACCCTGGCCAGTGTGACTCACTTGGTTGGAGCATCATCCCATAAACCATGGATGTCAAACTCATTTCACCAGGGGCCACATCAGCCTCGCAGTTGTCTTCAAAGGGCTGAATGTAGAGTTCCCTGCTCTTAGTTTAGAAGTAGTTACATTTACACTGTCCTAAAATTACATTCGGCCCTTTGAAGGCAACCATGAGGCTGAGGTGGCCCCTGATGAAAATGAGTTTGACACCCCTGCCATAAACCGAAAGATCACGGACTAGATTCCACATCAGGGCATATGCCTGGGTTGCAGGTTCATCCCCGGTCAGGGCACATATTAGAGGTTCCTGGTCAGGACCCATATAAGAGGCAGTGGATCAATGATTCTCTCTCACATCTAGTGTTTCTTCTCTCCCCTCTCCCCCCCTCTCTAAAATCAATGAGCATGTTCTCAGGTGAGGATTAAAAAAAAAAAAACCTATAAACCAGTGTCTTTATCAGGACTCCTTCTGTTGTTGAAACTATTTTATTTTTATATCTGTATCATTTAACTAAGAGGTAAAAAGTGACACTTCATTCACTTTGGACAATAGTAATTTTTTGGATAATTTAAGTATCCTCTTCTCCTATCTGATTCTTGATCTTGAGGTTCGATGCTGCAATCTTAGAAAGGACTGTGACTTAAAACATTACAGGGGAATATTTACAGCTGTACAACCTCTCTTTATCTCCCTGACCCTCACAATAACTGGGAGAGTAATTCGTACCCTGAAGGGCTCTTTTGGAGATTATATAATACAGTATTACGTAAATCATGTTGCAGGTCCTCAGTATCATCTGATTCAGACCTTGCTCTACAATCCAGATATCTTGCTTCAAGGTGAAAGTGTTTTCCATCATAGAATGAAGTCTATAATGCTAGTTAGACTTTTTCCATTTGATTTCTTGCTTAATCTGACTTCTGAATTTAAAGGCCAGAAAACAGCTAAAGGTTTCCTACTAAGAGGGTGGTTCTGCCAGAACATGGTCAAAACATTCCCTTAGCATGAGTCAAGCATTAATATATGTTAATGTTTAATTAGGTAAGGTATTAATTCACAAGGGATCCAGAGAGGGGACATTTACCAAGTTATTCAATGGGGCATCACCATACTTTACACTACCCTTGTGACCAGAATTTCTAAAGCCACTACTCTCTATATCTTTTATCATTTAATACCAATGCAATAGATTGGTGAAATCAATGAAACTGTGGCAAGAAAAGATTCACAGGTGGCTTTTCAAGCAATTTCAGACTAAGATTTCATCCTTATCAGGCATTTTCTTTAATGCTCATCTCTATCATTCACCTAAGCCAGATCCCTCAAACATTCCTAGCAGATCCTTGAATAATTTCACTGAAGTCATTTTACTGCAGTGCTGATGAGATGCTGTGTGAATTTCACTTTTGTTTATATCAATTAGCCTACAGTAAATTGGTTTTGTTATACATCATTTCACTTAAAGTTGGAGAACCTATCAATGATGTTGAAAACTGGATGCTCTAGAAGGCTTAGTCACATTATTTTCTCTCAAAACTCAACCAATAATGTCAGCTCTCTCGCTTAACTGTGTAACCTAAACTCTGAAGACAACACTATACTTATCTAATAGCTATCTAACAGGTATTAGATAAGTAAGGTTTGGAGATGATTTATGTAGAATGCCTACACAATGTCTAGCCTGAAGAAAGCAGCTACAGTTTACTTGTAGCTGCTATTGTCGTCATTAATAAGTATTCATGAGTGGCCACGATTCTCCCAGCATTATACTGAGTACTTGGGGGAAACAACAGGTACAGACGTAGTTCTATTATCAGAAGGTATACAGTCTAGTTGAGAGAAAACAAGATAACCACTATACATAATTACACAGTTAAATGGTGAACTGTCTGGCATAGACCAACCAGAAAACTTTTCCTTCCATTAATTCACAAAAACTCTTGAGTAGGGCAGGGCAGGAATTATTATTCTCATTTTACAGACAAAGAAACTGAGACTAAGAAAGAACACGTTTTCAGAAATCATTTATGGATCTAACAAATTCTAGGTCATGCACTACGACAGGTACAGAAGAGGAACAGATGGATCAGTTAGGACTCTTTCCATTGTAAATGACAGAAAACTTAATCCAAACTAGTTTAAGCAGGAAGTCTAATTACTGGCTTAATTACCTGAAGCCAGTAATTAAGGGAAGACTAGGAAGGAGCCTCTATTATAAGCTGAAAGTTACCAACTCGATCTCTTTATCCTTACTTCCTCAAAGTTGATTTTTCCATGAGCCAGAGTCGGCTCTTATGGTGGCAAAACACTTTAGCAGCTTCTAGTCCTCCTGGAAGCTAACAACCTTCTAGCGCAGCAGGACTGAGAGAGGGTCTTTTGCAGTGGCTCCCACAAAAGTCCTTAACATCCAGTGCATACCAGCTTAGAACATATATTTACCCCTGATTCAGGCACACCAGAGCTAAGAAGTTCCTACCCAAGTCACAAGGGACAAAGAGGGAGGAGGTGTGGTTCCCAAAACCAACATCTGAGGCCATTATTGAGATAAGAGAGAAACTAAGGAAGCAAATTACCAATGTCTACCACAGGAGCTCCACAGCTGTGCTCTCATGGAATATAGAGTCTAGGGCAATGATTATTCACAAGTCCAGATGTCTGGTAGAAAATGGGGTTAGAGATACAGTTCTAAAGAGAAAGAAACATAACTGCAGTAAACACAGTAATAAGTGCAACTACAGTGGACATGTTAGTGTGTCACAGCATCCACAAATAAAAAGGTATTAAGGCCACCCAGAGAACTCAGTGAAGTCTTCATAGAGGCGGTACTGAGCAAACTCAGTCCTGAAGACAACAGGTCAAGTAGAAAACCCCCCAGCTATACCAGTAAAACCAAGATTTCCAGATTCCCTGTCAAGAGCTTTTTCCAGCACAAAGTCCTAAGGAGAGGAAAATGAGCACTGGGGCATTGAGGTGACTGCTACAGAAGCTCATGTAGACCAGCTGTTGGAACTGATCAGCACTTAAAAGGACTTGTCCACACAAGCAGCAGAACCACAAATACCCTGCCAACCCTACAGAAAGAGGTTTCAGCTAGATACAGTCATGATCCAAACATGAAACTGCGCAACCTATCATTCCCAACACTTCAGTTTCTTCACCTGCTACTGTACTGCCTCTTTCCACTATACGTAAGGGTTGAAAACTCAGAGAAAAAGTACCAAGCACACTTAGCCAAGACCATAGATCATATAACAAAATAAGTAAAAAAAAAAAAAAAAAAAAAAAAAAAACACAAAACTGACGTTTCTACACATGCAGTGTATGTTCATTGAAGTAGCATCATGTACCACCAAGGACGTAAGGTTTGGGCTCTGAAGAGTCTCCACCGCTTACTAACTGTGGAACCTTGGGAAAGTCACTCTTCTGACCCTCAGTTTTCTCACCAGTAAAATGGAAAATACGTATAACACCTTTCTTCATAAAGTTATAGAAAAAACAATATAAAGGGAAAGACCCTGATCAAATTATAAAGCTTCATGGAAACATTAGTTATTACGTTCTGTAACTCTTTGCAAAAAGATGTTTCAAAGTAAATTACATGACGAGCAAAATCCTCAATGCTCCAAAACATACGTACATTTCCTTTTGGATCTGAAGAAGATCAAAACTGTTTCCAGGGAAGGCTTACAAAAACAGTACCGCATTAAACGTCAGTGATTTGTTTTAAGAGCTGGTACACAATTAAGATTCCACTGTTTCACCAGGTTCTTATGGCATCCAATTAAGTAATAATGTGAAAAAGGAGCTCTTAATTATGGAGGAAAACGTCCACAAGCCAGTGACAAGTGTGCAGGGCTCAAGCTGAGGTCAAAATAGTTGACTACAGCATTAATCCCCCTTTCCTTTTTCCCAAAGACACTTAAGTGAAAAGTAAACCAGACCAATGACTGCTGTATTTCAAGCTTTATTACCTTTATCACGTTAACATCCACCAACTGAGTTTTAAAGGATTAATACCAAAACAGATGGTTTAAACCCACAATAGGCAAGCTTCAGTGATCAGAAATGATAATGACCAAGTTGAATTTATACTCATCACTAAGATGTTACCGTATCTCCCTAAATTCTGCATATTGTTTTTTCATTTTCATATACTTTATAAATGACCTTAGTGAACCATCTTTAGGTGGATGCATTTTTTTAATTTGCCTACCTTTCCTCCAAAATGTATAGCAAAGCTTTGTCCCTTGATTTAATCAATAAAATTAAAATCAGCCATCTAACATTTATTTTGCAGGTTACACACAATTGTCTTAGCAGAACCTGCATAAAGGCCAAATAAAGCACATCCCCAAAATACAAATGGAAAAATAATTTTCCCACCAGTTTGATTATTCTCAGGTAAAAGTTTGACCTTTCAAAGAGATGGAATCTTACAAACTAAAGAGTTTACCTGAACTCTAAACATGTGACAGGGCAATGATGATGCCACAGAAGTACCCATTTGTTGAAAAAGTCCCTATTTAAGCAGGGTTACTCCTAAAGGCCAAATAAAAGAGCTCCAGGAAGATCAGATCGCCAAATGCGGGGCTGGGAAGCAATTTCCAAGAAAAATGTACACACTCTCATAGGATGAGTCGCTATGGTAAGAAAAACACAGGACATGGATTCAAGTAACAACAGTCCATCACATACTCGTTATTCAAGCAATTATTGAGTAGCTGCTCTCTGCCAGGCACAATATTGAATGCTCATGGTATAAGGAAGACACGCATCAAATCAGCACAATAAAGTGACAGCCACCAACAAAGTTCAAGAAGCGTGAAGTGAAAACAGTCAATTCTACCTAGAAAAAAAGAGCAACAGCTTTCTAGAGGAAGTGATGTTGGCGCTAATATTCTTTAAAAGGCTGGTCTGCCGAGTTGAGAAGAAAGAAAGGACCATTTAAACAGAAGAAACGTGAGTGAAGTTTTGGCAGTATAAAAGCATATGGTAAATCCCAGAGAGTGCACGTGGTTTGGCAGGGTCAGGCTGAGAAGAGGAGGTCATTAGAGGTGACCCTGGCAGCAGAGGAAAGAATGGAGGCTACTGCCTGGGCAAGAGATGCTGAGAGTCTGAACTGAGGCAACAGCTGTGGGGATGGAGAGAGAAGCACAGATTTGAGAAATGTTAAGGTGATAATATCTACACAGCTTAGTGACTGCAGAAGGCTGGGAAGATAAGAAAATCCCCAATTTCTAGCTTATATGACTGAGAGACTGGTGGTGTCATTCACTGAGATAAGAAACACAAGAGAAGGTTTGAGAAAGAAGATAATTAGTTCAGTTGTGAGTCAAACATGTGACTTTAAACCAATCACTTAATACTTCAAAATCAAAATGGTTATAATACCACCTACCTTAAAGATCATGATGACTATTAAATATTATAGAATAATGAATGGGGGAGGGATTATGTTATTATCACCCTCTACCTATTGACTCTGTGAAGGGACTACTAACAGTACCCATTTTCCCTTTCTTTCTTTTAGTACAGACACTCCCCACACCCTTGGGTTCTGTCAAGATTTAACTGAGGTACGTACAACCCAGCTGGAATCTACATTTCTGTGTTACTTACAACATGTTTCTAAGTACATATAATGAATGACATGCCAGGAAAAGTGATGTAAGCAACTTCCAGATCTTTTTTTTTAAGATTTTATTTACATATTTTTAGAGAGAGGAGGAGAGGGAGAGAAACATCGATGTGAAGAGAAACAGCAATCAGCTGCTTCTCTCACATGCCCCAACCAGGGACCGAACCTGCACCCCAGGCATGTGCCCCGATTGGGAATCAGGGCCAGGACCTTTCACTCTGAGGGATGACATCCAACCAACTGAGCCACACAGGTCAGGGCTCCAACTTTTTTTTTTTAAGGCAACTATGTGTCCTCTATATTCTCTCTTCTTCATTCTCATGAACTAGAAGGTGGATGTGTTAACAAGCTGTCTTTGAATACACAGTTGAGGATACCATCTGGGAGAGCAACAGAATAAAAGGTATCTGGATCCCTGGATGATTTCATGGAGAATCTCTGCCCTATCTGGTTATAACAAACCCACCTCTTAACTTATGTAAGAGATAAACGTCTGTGTTATTTGAGCCACTGAAGTTTTGAGTTTCACTGCTTCAGCAGCCACACTGTACACTTTTTACCCTCCAAGCTTGTAAAAACCTCCAAGGAAACCGTGCAAGACAAATTTCAAGGCCCTATGAATCTACTAGATATAGGCAGTACTTTCAGGATCAGAGAGGGGAACACTCATGTGTATATATACACATGTGCACTCACAGACATAACGTGAGAAAAGAGCTGGATTGAGTGTGCCAAGTGACACAGCAGGACCAGGTCTGCAGCCAACTAAGCAAAACTAAAAGTTCTAACTTTTCATCTCATACAATTTCCACATTGAAACAACTCTTAGCCCTGGCTGGTGTGGCTCAGTGGATTGAGCGCTGGCCTGCAAACCAAAGGGTTGCCGGTTCGATTTCCAGTCTAGGGCACATGCCTGGGTTGTGGGCCAGGTCCCCAGTGGGGGGTGTGCAAGAGACAACCACACATTGATGTTTCTGTCCCTCTCTTTCTCCTTCCCTCTCTCTGTCTAAAAATAAATAAAATGTTAAAAAAACTCTTAAAAGATCCAATAATATGTAGTTATTACCTGACACTCAACTCTATAATCTAGAACGATGAAATCAATTATGACATCTCTATGTGAAGAATAATTTACATGAACGTAACAACCATGTCAGACTAATATAAAAGGAAGGGCTTAGGAATTCTCAAACATTTTAAATTACAATCATATACAAAAATAAGGCAGGGAAATATACCTGGTAAACCAAACAGGCTATGAGTATGACTGTATTTGAATATACTGCCTAGAAGCTAAGTGAACCAAAGCCGGCTCCTTCTCAAGGACTTGGAGGAAAGCTGTCAATGGAACTAGTTCCTTGATCTGTTTACTATTAGGGTGCTCCTATCAAAAGCTACATTTTTCCTGTAAACCCTTCCCTTCTCCCCTGGAACTCCCTCCCCTCTCCCCTCTGGTCCCTGACTACCTGTCCTCTATTTCAGTGTCTTTTGTTATATTTCACTTGTTTCTTTGTTTTGTTGTTTAGGTTCCTGTTAATGGCGAGATATGGTATTTGTCTTTCACCACCTGGCTTATTTCGCTTAGCATATGCTTTCCAGCTCCATCCATGCTGTTGCAAAGGGTATGAGCTCCTTCTTTCTTTCTGCTGCATAGAATTCCATTGTGTAAATGTACCATAGTTTTTTGATCCATTCCTTTACTGATGGGCACCTAGGTTGTTTCCAGCACTTAGCTATTGTAAATTGTGCTGCTATGAACATTGGGGTGCATAAGTTCTTTTGGAATGGAGTTACAGGGTTCTTAGGATATAGTCCCAACAGTGGAATTGCTGGGTCAAAAGGCAGATCCATTTTTAGTTTTCTGAGGAAGTTCCATACTGTTTTCCATAGTGGTTTTACAAGTCTGCAATCCCACCAACAGTGTACTAGGGTTCCCTTTTTCTCCACAACCTCTCCAGCACTTGTTGTTTGTTGTTTTGTTTATGTTGGCCATTCTGACCAGTGTGAAGTGATATCTCATTGTAGTTTTAATTTGCATCTCACTGATAGCTATCGATACTGAGCATCTTTTCATGTGTCTCTGGATCCTCTGTATGTCCTCCTTGGTGAAGTGTCTATTCAAGTCCTTTGCCCATTTTTTGATTGGGTTGCTTGTCTTCTTAGAGAGAAGGCGTGTAAGTTCTTTATATATTTTGGAGATTAAACCCTTGTCTGAGGTATCATTGGCGAATATGTTTTCCCATACAGTTGGTTCTCTCTTTATTTTAATACTGTTTTCTTTAGCCATGCAGAAGCTTTTAATTTTGATGAGATCCCATTTGTTTGTTCTTTCCTTTATGTCCCTTGCTCTAGGGGACAAATATAGAGGACACATGGACTAAACTAGGGGCGATGGAAAGGGGAGGGAGGAGGGGAGGAATGGGTGGGTGGGCTGGAATAGAAATAAAGGATAGAAACTATAATGAATAAACTAAAAAATTAAAAAAAAAAATAAAATGAAGCCTATCAAAAAGAAAAAAAAAGCTACATTTTTTCTTTTCTTCTTCCCTTCTTTCTTTCATCTTTTTTTTTCTTTCATCTATCTAATTTATTTATTTGCATGATAAATGAGCCAAAACACTTTAGCTTGTGTCTTTGGCCATGTGACACCCCTTTAGATCAATATCTGGCTTCGAAATTGTCAAAGTAAGAAAGCAGTTTGCGAAAGAAAGAGTGCTGTGGCAAAAACAGAGAAACCTAGCTTCCAGTCCCAAATTTCCCCATTTTCAAACTGTATGACCTTGAACAAATCAACTGATTTCCCTGGGTTTCCAGTTCCTTATCTGTAACATAGGAGGTGAGAGTAAAGCATGTAATGATCTCTTCCAGATCCACTAAGTTCCAAAGTTTATAAATCTTCTAATGATATACTGGGTTGGCCAAAAAGCTCATTTGGTTTTTTTCCACAGGATGACTCTAGTAATGCTTACTTATCTTCATATTCATTCAAAACAATTTTCTGAGATTGTATTGTGACAGCTGTCATATCAGAGTGCATTTTAAAAGAAATAAAAATTGATGAATTTTTGTGTAGTTACTTTAATATTGAAAATGAATGATAATACATAACATTTTTGGCATATTATGCTTTATTATTTCAAGAAAAGCGAAAATGCAACTGAAACACAAAAAAAGATTTATGTAGTGTATGAAGAAAGTGCTGTAACTGATTGAACACATCAAAAGTGGTTTATGAAATTTCATGCTGGAGATTTCTCTCGCTGGATGATGCTCCGCAGTCAGGTAGACCAGTGAAGTTGACAGCAATCAAACTGAAACATTAATTGAGAACAAGCAACGTTCTACCACAAGGGAGATAGCTGACATACTCAAAATACCCAAATCAATAAAGTTATTCATGAAAATGAAAAATGTGTCTTTTATTTTACAGAAAAAAATGTAACGGACTTCTTGTCCTACCCAATACTACTGAGTTAGCCTCCTATTACTTTAATGTCTTTCAATGTAAAGTATTTCAATGTAAAAAAAGATCATTCATAATACAGCATCACTTCAATTTATTTAAAATACATACTTTAAGCAAAAAAAAAGTCCTAGAAAACTAATTTACCACTGTCATATCTTCTTCACAGAAATACAAAAAAAATCTGACAAGGCCATCAAAGAGTCCAATACAATTAAGTTTACCCAGACATCCAAAAAATTGCTTCTTCAACCGTTACAAATGCATAACTGCAAAATCCCTCCCTCATATGAAGGCAGTTACTATTTACTGGCTCAACTATATTAAATGCCACTATAGTGGTAGTACTGTAACTGTCAAACATAATCCAATAATGACCAAGTATGAAGCAATCAGGAGAAAGCATAGGATATAAAACTAGTATCACTCTTTAATAACACCAGACTGAGCAAGAGAGAGAGTGACAGCAAGTCAGTTACCCAATCTACTCTCAAGGAGTTCTCACAGGCTATCTACCAGGGAATTTTGCTACTGGTATTTGAAAAAAAAAGGCACACATTTTTTTTAAGGTTGCCTCTTATCTTCAGTTAGTCTACAAAAAGCTATTTATTTTCCACATCAAAAAAGATTATTGTGTATCCCTAAGAAAACAGACACGTAGCTCTACCCAAAGCTACAGCATGAGAGGGGAAAAATACGGCAGTTGGAGTCAAGGGACCTGGGACTGGGAGTCCAGAGTCTGCCCCCCAGCGAATGCACAGCCCTCTATAATCGGTTCACTTCACTTTCACTCACCAGTGAAAGGGACACAGCATAATATCTACTTCACGGAGTTTTAAGATTCAAATAAGATAGATAATATACTTGTGTTTTATATAAACCTATGTATCCTTACAAATGGTTCTGAGAAAATGTAGTGTGGAGGTTAAGTAGGTAGGCTCTGAAGTCAGGCTGCTTGGGTACCAATCACAGACGCATCCCTTCAGTAGTTGTGAGACTGAGCAAGTGACTTCCTTTTGCTGAGTCTTAGTTTTTTCTTCTATAAAATGGGGATAATGAGAATTAAAACAAATATTGCACTTGGCACAATCCTTGATACAGTGTTTGCTAGCATCGCCATCATTATTAGCTTGGTGCTGAATATAGTGAACACAAAGATGAAAAAATACATGGTCCTGTCCAAAAGACCTAATGGTTTAATGCAAAATAACAGATCAGTAAAAAGAAAAATTTTAAATAATATAAATTACTTTACAAAGAAAGAATTACACAGCTATCAGTTGACACTATTATATATGAAGCTGATATGATGAAGTAACTCAGACTGATTCTGAATGGGGTCTATGGAAATCCAACTGCTACCTAATTACTGCAACATCATCGTACTCGAAGACAAAAGAGGCAGAAAAAACATAAGAGTATTCTTATAATCAAATAAAATGGAGACTTTGAAAATGTCCTGTACAACTATTCTACCTCCATACTCAACAGAGAAGGCAATAATCCAGATTACACAATGCAATCACATGTAGTAAAGAAAAACCAACATTCCCCTGAAAGAAAAACTAAGTAAGACTAGTGTAGTACCAAAGTTCAGAGCCAGAAGGCTTTCTTCATGTGAAAAAAATCTAACCAATACACTGCAGCATTCAGCTACATCAATAATTAAACACATTAAAAATTATGGTTGATGTTTCACTTAGGAAAAATACCACCTGCATTATTGAAATGCTGTAAACAGAACAAACTCAGATCCCTGCTTGCCATCCACCTGCACCTCTTTAAATGCAAACATGCCTAAGCATTTTTTGGTTTACTTTTTTCCAGCATTTTTCAATTTAAAAAACATTTCACATCCATTATGTTGTTTGATCCTCAAAACAGACAAGATCAGTTTTCATTATCCCAATTCCAAGTCTTACCCAGGGAAAGTCAGTGGTCCTAAGAAACTCAGCTACTAAGGAGGAAAGCTGGAACTTTTACCAAGTTTGTATGGTCAGAAATCCAATGCCCTTTGCACATACACACTCACTTTTTTGACCATGAGAGTGTGAACAACAAATAATCTGCCTAAATGTCCCTTAAACAAAGTACCTAGTTGGGTCAGTAAGTTCCTAAAGAAAAAAGAACTCGGTCAACTTATCAGCATCAACATGAAATGCAACATGATGGCCCTCGAAGTTGGCCATCTTTCAGTCATATGGCCAATGATGAAAGAAGGATCAAACTGTCTAAACAGTTCACTAGTAGTAGAGTTAGAGAAAGGAAATCAACATTTACTGATACCCATATATACGACAAGGCATGTATGAGTCACTGTCACATACATTAATCCTAACACCCCTGTAAAATGGGCATCATATTCCCATTTTGCAGATAAGCAAAATAAAATTTACCCAAGGGTGAAGGGTTATCCAATGAAAGTTAAGAGTTTCATTCAAGATCACCCAATAAGCCCTGGCTGGTGTAGCTCAGTGGGTTGAGTGTGGGCTGTGAACCAAAGGGTTGCAGGTTCGATTCCCAGTCAGGGCACATGCCTGGGTTGCAGGCCAGGTCCCTAGTGGGGGCCAAGTGAGAGGCAACCACACATGATGTTTCTCTTCCTCTTTCTCCTTCCCTTCCCCTCTCTCTAAAAAATTAATTAATTAATTAATTAATTTTAAAACAAAAAAGATCACCCAATAAGTGGCAGTGTCAAGATTTTAAAACCTAGTCCCCAACTCCAAATCTAGGCTATTTCTGTGACTATACCATGCTTTAGTTCCTTTAAAAGAATTCTTAAAACCATGCACGTCTGGAATGCCTTTAACTTTGGTAAGATAATCAAAATATTCCATGTACATACTGCTATAATATAAGACTAGATGATATAAAGAATAATCAAATATACGAGGTCTATCCAGAAAAAGTCCAGCCATTGTTAATATAACAAGAACCGTTTGCACAACATCAATGTAACCTGGTGCCAAGGAGAGTGGACTGGAATGCACATGTGTGAACAATGACAACTTCACTGTACTAGTCAGTGGGGGTGGTAGACGCCACTGAGTGGGTAGGTGTGTAGTGTGTGGCCATTGCATTCAAAATGACTGAGCGAGTAGAGCAACAAATCTGCATCAAATTTTGTGTTAAGCTTGAACATTCCCTGTGGAAACTGTTCAGATGATTCAGAAGACTGGAGCTATAGGCAACTGGTGATTGGCAGCTTCATCACAAAGACACACCCGCTCATCCATCAAAAAATTCATACAGAGTTTTTTGGTGAAATATCAAATCACCCAGGTGACTCGGCCCTGCTACAGCCCAGATTTGGTGCCCTGCAACTTCAGGCTTTTCCCAAAACTAAAATCACCTTTGAAAGGGAAAAGATTTCAGACCATCAGTGAAATTCAGGAAACACAATGGCAGAGCTGATGGCAATAAGAACTGTGTGAGGTCCCAAGGTATCTACTTTGAAGGCGACTAAGGCATCATTGTCCTATATATAATGTTTCTTGTATCTTGTATACTCTTCAATAAATGTCTCTATTTTTTAATTATATCTTATTGATTATGCTAGTACAGTTGTCCTGACTGTTCCCCGTTTGCCCCCCTCCACAGAGTAACCCTACTCCCTCAGGCAATCCTCCCACCATTGTTCATGACCATGGGTCATGTGAATAAGTTCTTTTTTTTCAAATTCTTATTTCTTCATTCTGTTCTGGTTGAATGTTTATTTCTTCCTTCTCGTCCAAATCATTGATCTGAGTCCCAGTTTCCTTCCCTTCACTGTTGGTTCCCTGTATACTCTTCTTTATTTCACTTTGTATAGCCTTCACTTTTTCCTTTATTTTGTGGCTGTGCTCAGTCATTTCTGTGAGCATCCTGATTACCAGTGTTTTGAACTATGCATCTGATAGGTTGGCTATCTCCTTGTCACTTAGTTCTTTTTCTGGAGTTTTGATCTGTTCTTTCATTTGGGTCATGTTTCTTTGTCTCTGAGCACCTGTTACATTGCAAGGAGCAGAGCCTTAGGTGTTCATAGGGCGGGGCAACACACATCGCTATGTTGTGTCACCATATGTGGTGGAGGGGTCAGAGAAGGAACAATTCCACTTGCTCAGCTCTCTGCCAGCTTTCAGTCACTTTGCCAACTACCCACAAGCAAATCAGGCCCTTCTTGTACTGATTCCTGGGTAGGTGGGTTTGTGTTCCTACTAGGACTCTGTGGGTCTCTCCAATGAACTCTCCTGTGAGGCTGGAAGTTTCTCCCACTGTCACAACCCCCACTGGTTTTTACAGCCAGAGGTTTTGAGGCTTTCCTTTCCCACACTGGAATTCTAGGTTTTGCAGTCTGTATCACTCCCTAGTGAGTTCCTCCTGGTTTTATCCACACACAAATGTGGGACCACCAGCTACCATCTTGCCTACCTGGTTCTCTAGCCACCAGCTTGCCCCACGTCCTCTCCACCCCGGCTGCCCATCTCTGCCCCTCCTATTGGTCTGGATGAATGTTTCTTCTTTAACTCCTTGGTTGTCAGACTTCCATACAGTTCAATTTTATGGCAATTCTAGGGGGGGTTTGTTTTTAAATTTTTGTTGTCCTACTTTTGGTGTGCAAGGAGGCAAAGTGTATCTACCTGTGGCTCCATCTTGGCCAGAAGTTCTTTTCAAATAGATTTCTAATGTCTTGTTCATTCTCTTCTCCATCTGGCACTCCTATGATGTGAATGTTTGACCTCTTGAAGTTGTCTCAGAGGCTGCTTATACATTCTCATTTTTTGGATTCTCCTTCTTATTATTCTAATTGGTTCTTTTTTTGCTTCCTTATGTTCCAGGTCATTAATTTGAATCTTGGCTTCATTCACTACTGTTGTTTCCCTGTAAATTGTTCTTTATTTCTATTAATGTTTCCTTCATTTCTCACTGGACCTATTTTATATTACTGAGGTCCTAAGTTCCTTGAGCATCCTTATAACCAGTGTTTTGAACTCTGCACCTGATAGATTGCTTATCTCCATTTCATTTAGTTCTTTTTCTGGAGTTTTGATCTGTTCTTTCATTTGGGCCATGTTTCATGGTCTCCTCATTTTGGCAGCCTCCCTGTGTTTGTTTCTGTATATCAGGTACAGCTGCTATGACACCCTGTCTTGGTAGTGTGGCTTAATGTAATAAATGTCCTGTAGGGTCCAGTGGCACAGCCTCCTCTATCACACAAAGCTGGGTACTTGAGGTGCGCCCTTTGTGTGGGCTGAGTACACCCTCCTCTTGTAGTGGAGCCTTGGTTGCTGTTGGCAGATCAATAGGAGGGATTTACCCAGGCGAGTCAGCTGCAAGGATTGGCTATGACCACTTACCACCAACCTCTGCCCTCCGTGGAAGATCAGCTGTGCAGGGGCAGGGTGGTGGTGCTCTGACATGGTCTGTAGCTGTTCACTGGGTGTGCTGGCACTCAGGTTTCCTGGGTAAATGTCTCTATTTTTCATATTATGTGGCTGGATACCTTCTGGACAGACCTCATGTACATCTAGTAAGTGCGAAGTGATGTGTAATTTATTACAGAGCCAATCACGGCAATATCTAAGAACATAATAGAAACTTTAATATATCTTCGGAATATCTTATACTATTAACTGAAAATCTAGTATGAGCTTTTAATCTGGTAAACTGCCTGTCATTTACCAGTTGAGACACCTTAATATGGTTACCTAATTTCTCTGAATTTAAGTTTCTGCATATGAAAAGTGGAAACAGTATCTACCTCTCATGGTTCTAATTAAGATTTAGAGATAATGTGTGTAAAACACCTAGGGCAAGGTCTAGCATGAGGTAATTGTTATCATCCTTTGACCTTTGTGGATATTCCCAAAAAAACCATGTAGACAAAAATTAAAAACTCAATCAAATGATATTCCAACTGTAATGGAATGTTTGGTGCTATGGAAAATAAATATTCATATGACTTGGATCTTTTATTTTCATTCAGATATTTTGACATTGGGCAGACAAAACCTTTTTAAAATCTCAGGTGACAACCTAAACCAAACTCAGGTATTTTGCCTTGACTCCCTAAGCAGAATTTCTTGCTGGTTCAGAAGATCATCTAGTTACCTAGTAACCACCTGTCAGCCCCAAACTAAAGAAAATTGGCTCTGCACTGGGCTAATTACCCAACCAGCCTGAACAATCTAAAATGTAGTCTAGAATAAAGGGAATTGTCAGCCAGAATGTTAGTGAAATTACCCACAACAGGAGACCTGAGAATCCAAATACCACGGGGCAGTTATTTTCCATGAGAATAAAATCGCAATTTTTGAGCCCTGCAAATTATACCATTATTAAAACAAACATCCCATTGAGGCTACAGCTATCAGATAAAAGGCTTTATTGTTCCCATTGTTTCACCCACTGCAGCAAAGAGGTGCAAACTGAACGAGTGGTTACCAGAAGCAGCAATTTCTAGGAAATTACAATGCAGACCTCCATCTTAAGGCTGCCTTCATGTTGGGCTGTAAATGCCCTGGAGAGGAAGAGGGGACCAGAGAACCACCCCTTCTCCACTGCCCCCAGACACAGACCCTGATGATTTTCCAGGCAGAACTCACCAGTTATCCCCACATTTTCCTACTTATTTTCCTCCTAAGTAGGTTGTTCCTGGGCTCACCCAGGAGGAAGAATCTGAACTCAGCAAATTCACTTTTTTTCACTAAGAAACTATTACCAATTTTCCAACCCAAATAAACACAAACAGAAGAGACAAAAAAATGTCCCGCGGTCTCCCCGGCTCCCACAGTACAAAATACCTCCAGCTACAGCAATAAGAACTAATGAGAAAGTACAAAACCATAGCATTAGATCTTCCAATTAGGAAAAAAATCTCTTTACAATAACTGTTAGCATCATAAACCTCTGCATTATCAGACTAAATGGGAAATCTGAGACACTACCTAAAAGCTATCCTGGGCCAAACTTCATCATGGAATGGGGAAGGCAAGAGTAATCCCTTCAGCGTTAGCTCTCCGAACTCCACAAATCTGCCAATTTTGGAAATGGAAGGAAGGAAACTAGCATCACTGGGTATCTGCTATATAAAAAGTACTGTCGCACATTATTTCTAATTCTCACACCAACCCTCTGAGGCAAACTAGATATCACCCTTATAGACAGGTGAGAATTTAAGGCTCAGAGAAATTAATTTGCCTGAGGTCACAGAATTACTAAATTAAGATTTGAATTAAAGTTTCTGCCCTAGTTGGTATGGCTCAGTGGATTGAGTGCCAGCCTGCAAAGCAAGGGATCGCTGGTTTGATTCCCAGTCAGGGCACATGTCTGGGTTCTGGGCCAGGTCCCCAGTGGGGGGATGTGCAAGAGGCAACCACACATTGATGTTTCTCTCCCTTTCTCCCCCACTTCCCCTCTAAAAAATAATAAATAAATAAAAATAAAGTTTCTCTGACTTTAAATTCTAACCACCTTTAACCTTCGGTTTTTGCTTTTTCGTGCTGCCTATTAGTAAGACCTAATAAAATGGACTTTTAAAAAATCTAAGATATCAAAGTTAAATGCTACCTGAACCTTTTGCAAATTTTGCAAAGTTCTAATATTACAAGGCAGTCATAGGATGATGCAAATGAACTATGACTTCATCATATAATTCATCTTTAAAATTCTCCTTTAATCCTCTCAACAAATTATGTGGTATGAGCTCCCTGACTTTATATGTGAGAACACTAAGGCTCAGATTTTATGATTTGCCCAAAGCAGAATGGAAACTAAACCCAGAACATTGACTACAAGCTCTGCTCATGCAGCTTCATCACAACACCAGACTTAAACACAGGCATAAAATTTTTTTAAATCTGCTATGGCATTCTTTGCTTATTTATGAAGAAACATCTGTTCATAATTAATAGCATGTGGAACTGGGCATGCAGAAGGAAATGAAGGAGTACCAGAAAGCCCTTTAGAGCCTCAAGCTGCCTAAACCTAAACTTTTCTGTTTCAAGAACACTTAACAGCTCATTCGCTGCTAGGGGACATGAGATCTAGGTGATAAAAAGCATTGTGAAGCTGTGAACTGTGGAACACCAACGTAATGTGGACTGGTAACATTGACTTCCAGGGACTGAAGGCCTGTATTGTGTCAGGCGCCCTGCTAGGCTCTTTCTATACATTGTTCCTATCTTCCTCGTGGTCCTTTGGGAAGGTGACAGAATTCCTATTTTACAGATTAGTAAACTAGGCTGAGAGTTGAAATGACTTCTCCAAAGTTGATGAACTAATACAGTGACAGACTAGGGATCTAAATCCTGACTGGTGTGACTTCAAAACTATTGTTTAAACTATAGCAACAGAAAGCAAATCAATGGTTGTTTGCATGGGGAATCATGGAGAGCAGGAAGAAGGTATTACCAAGGGATACCAGGAAACTCATGGGAGCTGATATATAACATATATTTACTATCTGAATTCTGGTGATTTCACAGGTGTATGTAGACACATCAAAATTTAGCAAACTGCCTTAAATTTGAGTCACTCATTTTTTTAGGAAGGAGAAAAAAAAAACACATTGTTCTTTTTACAAACCACTAACCAGGACCCTAAAATATCTGCCCTTCAACTGTGTCTGATCATAGGGGGCCAAGCCAAAGAGTTCCTCCTCTAACCAATTTAGTCCTGAGTTTATGTAAATTATTAGTAAACATCACTGAAAAGTTTTAAGTACCTAAGAGTAACAAATTATTTTCAAACACTCTACAGCACTTCAGAATACATATACATATAAATGAAATGCTAATTACAAAAATGTAGGCTGGTAAAAAGATAAAGCAGCAATTTTCAACCTGTGTGCTGCAGGAATTTTTAAAACACGCAATACCTAACTATTTAGTCAGGGGCACTGACCTCTTTTCCCTAAGATTGTCAAATAAAACAATGACAACAGCCAACATGACAGTAGCAGTCCAGTGTGAATGAATCAAAAATTATACCTTTTTTGTGTCGGATCGGCAAAAAGTACATTTTTTGGTGTGCCGCAGAATTTTATTAATTACTTCATGTGTGCCACGAGATGAAAAAGGATGAAAATCACTGGGATAAAGGCTTTAGTATCACACAAACCTGGACTGAATCTCATCCTTGGTTCTTTAAAGTGAATCCAGTCAGGTTGCTAAATTTGTTATCTACTTCCTCATTTATAAAACAAAATTAGTAATAACAATGCTACCATTTACTGAAATTGTTACAGGGCAGATCTGGCAAGATCGCTGGAGAGCAGGAAGGGACCCCAAAGCCGGGCAAGGGCCTGCACTCCCCAGAGAAGGGCGAGGTCAGGAAAATGCAGGAGGGGGCAGAGTTGAATGAAGCACAGGGCTGAAAAGGTTGCAGTACCATGGAGGTTAACAGGGCAACAAGAGGCCAGTCTAGGACAGGATTAGCTGGCAAACTGGACACTTCCACAGCATGCGGGATTTTGGGGTGGAAGATTTAAACAGAGGGCAGGAAGAGTCTCGGGGCCTTTTTCCCTTCTGCTACCCCTTGCTCGATCAGTTGGGCGCTGGCTGGGGCTGGACCGCACCTCACTGGCGGCAGCCTGCATGACACTGCCACTCCATGCCACAGAGGTCTGGGACTGCGTCCCTTCTCTCTGAGATCAGCGCACAGATGCGGGGGCCAGAGTGTTCACTAGCCCCTGGGGCGCAAGCAGTCTCACACACCAGGGGACCCCCACAAACAGAGCTCTCCTGCACCACCAGCTGCAGTGGTCTGGCAGTGGGCCTGGCCCTGGGAGAGGGAAGAAGCTACAGTGAGGCCATGGCAGCACTGGCCCACAGGTATGCACTCCAGAAGAGAGCCTGCAGCTAGCAAGAGGTTTACATAGTAACAGCCTTGAGCCGCAGAAGGACATACAAGATGGAGCAGGGTTTCTGGTTCTGGGGGTGGCTGGATTCTTTCTGTGTTTTGCAGAAAAGACTGGCCTAGAACTGGGGAGTCCCCAGCTTCCCCAAATTGGGCAAACTTTTAATAAAGATTTTTCCCTTCTCCATCAATCTTTTGTGTTATGCCCTGTCTCCAGTGGCAGGCACCAAATCCTGCTTTGTTCAGTACCAAAATCATACTATGTGCCAAACTATCCTCCCAACAACTATATACTGTAAATACCACTACATCCCCATGTCATAGATGGAAACAAGTTATAAAAAAATATTAAGTAACTTTGAAGCTCACACAGCCAGTAAGTGCAACAGCTGAGATTTACACTCACCTTACAAAATTATTTGAAGAAATAAAATTGAAAAAGGAAGTAAAATACTATCAGTGTCAATAGAGTAAAAGTGATAGAATGCACTCTGGCTGGTGTGGCTCAGTGGATTGAGCACCAGCCTGAGAACCAAAGGGTCACCAGTTCGATCCCCAGTCAGGGCACAGGCCTGGGTTGCAGGCCAGGTCCCCCGCAGGGGATACAAGAAGCAACCACACATTGATGTTTCTCTCCCTCCCTTCCCCTCTCTTTAAAAACAAATAAATAAAACCTTAAAAAAGATATATAGAATACCCCTTCTATTCTTCAAAGCAAGGCTCTCTAAAGAAGTCTATGGTATTGCAAGGAAAAAAGGATTTTTAAATATTCTAAAAATTAAACTTTTAACTGATTAAGGCTAGTAGTGTGCACTTTACCCAATTTATTCCAAGTTTTCCATCAGCAAGTAACTATTATTTTTCTCTGTTTCACTGATTGGGAAAACGTGATTTAGAAATGTTACATAAACTTCAATGGCGGCACAGACGTAAGTCCTCTGATAAGAAATGGAGTTCCTCCCAGTTTGGGTGTTGCCATCCAAGCCACTCAGGACCACATTCAATATTTTTTCAGAGACCACTCCTTAAGCATCTTAAGCAGTATCTTCCATTATAGCATAGAACTAAGGTATTGTGGATTCTGAACTTAAAATTCTTCACCCTAATTCATGATGTTAGCACATCATAAATGACATCTATACCCTAATACACCCAATCTGTTTCTCTTATTTCTAGCGTGTGTAAGAAAACCAATGCTCCAATCTGTCAAAATACTGTTATTAATGAATACATAAAAACAAAAACCAGAATATAAAACTTGTACAGCACATTTATGAAGTTCTTTGCCATATATAAAATCCTTGCAACTTTCAATGGTAGATATAAATGACTGTTCTCAGTTTACAGGGGGAAAAATGAAGGTAAGAGTGCTTAAAACAACTTGCTCCAAGCCAGAAAGCTAGTAAGTGGCTGAGCTGAGGTTCAGGTCCAGGTCTTCTAGCTCTGCATCCAGAATCTTCCACACACAAGACCTTGGTCTTCTTTCGAAAATAAGTTCAGGTGTCTACTCCTCCAAGAATGTATTTTCAGGTGTTTACTCCTGAAAAAACATGTCAAGACCTCCCTCTCTACTACTTATTTTACAGCATCTATAACACACTGAACTGTAAGATATTTGTTTATACCTTCTCCCTTACACCTGGGAGCTCCTTAGAAAAGACCACATCTTACTAATCTCTGTATATCATCAGAACCTATCTAGCACAGAGTCTGACACTCATGTTAACTAAATAAATACATGCACAAATGATTACTTTGCTTGGTACTAAGACTCCAGCAAAATATTTTTTGGAAGCCATAATTTAAATCATGTGTCAGACTACTAAGGACTTAAGAGGGCAGTCATAAATATGCCACTGTTTTTTAAACTCATAGTTGACATACACACCCCACATTTCTTAAAAGTGTGTCATCCTACTACCATAACACATAAAAGTCAAATCCTCTATTTAGGTTCAGAAAATCAAATGCATAAGCAGAGTACTAATAAAATGGTTCTGTAGCATTCCTTTTATGTTTTCTAAAAGTTAAAACTGACCAAAAGATTAATAAAGAAAAAAATTGGAAGCAAAGATAAGAACCAAGAGTCAAAAAAGCAATCATAAGATCCCAACTTCTCCATTTACCAATGTGACCTTCATTCATTCCAAGCAAGATTTCATTCTGAATAGCTACATGAGTACTTACTGCATACACAGCTCCACTGACCCGGTATGGGCAAAGAATAGAGGAAAGCTTCATGAGAGTGGACTGAAGTGTAGTGGAGACAACACAAGGGGGGTTGGAGGGAGGTGCAATGGCCATGACAGAAAAGCCATTCTACTAAAACTCAGCCCAGAGCATACAGGAACTGCAATGTGGTGGAAAATTACAGCTGCGAGCAGACCAGCCTGAAACTATAAATTAGCTCAACAAGATGCCTATTCTTACTGATGCCTATTCTGTACAAGGTCCAAAAATGGGCTCTTAAAAATAAAAGAATGGTCAGATGTAATTCCTACCCTCTGCAAGTGGAGAAGACCAACAAATAATAAATAAATAGACAATTACAATCAGGGGACCCCAGAGATGGGGCACGCAATCCCAAGCTGGGAGAGTCAAGGAAAGCCTTCTGGAAAAGGTTAATAATTCCTATACTGAGTCTTAAAAGCTGAGCAAGAGTTAGACTGATTAAGAGTTACAAAGAGAGAGGCCCACACCCAGAGAGGAGCATGTACAAAGACACAGAAACAAGAGGCATGGCACAGCTGGAGAAATGCAAATATGGTCAATGCATGTACACTTCATTAGTACTAGAAGCAAAATGTGAAAGCTGGGAGGTTAGACAAACAATGAATGACACTGGAGAGGGAGTTGGGAAAAGATACTGCACTGCCTAACATACCGTACTAGGGCATCTAGACCTCATCTCAAAGATTTTAAGTATTCAAGACTTTCACACTAATTCCGTCTAGGAGACAGTGTACCTACAATGACATTTGGATGAAAGGTAGGCAGGCTTTCGGATGCGATCATTTAGAATGAATAGGTGGTTTCCCCTCTCTAACGCCACAGCTTGATCAAAATGTACTATCAAAGCCATAAATTTCAAAAATACACATATTACCACCAACATAAATAAATGTAAAAAATTTGAAAACACTCTTCCTTTGGTTCTGGGGCAGGGTACTATGGAGAAATATTGGATCCTCTCAGTGACGACTAGCATAGTTAGAAAAAAAATAGAAAGAGGTGTTTCTCACATTCACTGACATTGTTAATTGAGAAAGAACTACCACCCTACATGAACTGTCCAGAGCAATCCAACCTGTTTCATCTAGACAAAAAAGTTTAAGAAGTCGGAGAGAGCCTTTGGGCTACACCATACCTATATTGGTTCACCAAGAAATATGGGCAAACAGCAAAATTAGAGCTTCACTGCCATGAAGACCAAGTAAACTACAATCAGAAAACAAATTCCAAAACACAAAAACAAAAAAATTCAGTGCTTTATTTCTCTAATAAAAATGCTTTAAAAGCCAAAACATTGTTTCTTCTTCACATGCTCAAAGTCATATTAAACCCCACACTTCATTCAAGAAGGATAATGTGGCCCTGGCTGGTGTGAATCAGTGGAATGAGCACTGACCTGCAAAACGAAATTCGCCAGTTTGATTCCCAGTCAGGGCACATGCCTATGTTGCAGGCCAGGTCCCCAGTCACGAGCATGCGGGAGGCAACTGATCAATGTTTCTCTCCCTCCCTTTCTCCCCTTCTTCCCCTCTCTCTAAAAAATAAATAAAGTCTTTTTAAAAATGTAACAAAAACCGGATAATATGAATAACATCTACCATTTACAGTGGAACCTCTATCCTCAAACTTAATTCATTCCAAAAAACTGTTCAAGAAGCGATTTGTTTGGTAACTGAATCTCTTTTGTCACCTGACAGGTGCATGACTGATCATAAGGTATCAGCATGAAAGGGTTGTTGGGTAGAAAATCCAGACCCAAAGTTTTGCTAGACAAGAGAGACATTTTTTTCCATGAACAACTTAGTTGAGAACTGAATTGTTCAAGAACCAAGACATTTGAAAACCAAGGTTTGACTCTATTAATTATATATGCCAAACACTATGGTAAATTCTTTATATGAAGTTTCTCATTCAATCCTCACAACAACCTATATACTATTATTACTGCCCTTCCCTTTTTAAAGATTAAAAAAAAGACACAGAAAAAGTGAATTAACTCGTCCAAGATCTCATAGCTAGTGAAGGGGAAAACAGATGTGCCACCTACTTCTGAAGAGATCATTAACATTCTAAAGACAATGTATCCCATTAGATCTTTTCAATTCCTAAAAATCCAAACTATTTTAAACAGTTTTATAGAGTTTATCATTAAGAAGATTGGTCCTTTCCCCACAGCAACAAATGGTGAGCAGACCCTACTATGTACTTTGTAGCACCCACCTACATACTAGCCCTGAGGAGTTAGGTTACATCCTACTCTGTAAAAAACTGGTTTATTCATTTAGCATGGACTCGAATATTCAATCAAAATGTACCAAGTCCTACTAGGTTCCAGGTACCAAGGATACACAGGTAATCAGTGAAAGTGTCGTTGTAAGACAGCACAACATGCAGGAAAAGCATTCAGAACAACATGTTGTAAGCACTCAGAGGCTTTGGAAGAAGAAAGCAAGGGGATAAGTCTCAGCAGACTCCAGATCTCTGAACCTAAATTCTCTCACAAATAAATTTAAATAATTATGACCACCTTACAAGATAACTGTGAGTTTAAGTAAGACAACACACATAATGGGCCGAGCACAACGTAGGCACACAATAAATGCTGACTCCCCTCCCTCCAGAACTAAGGCTCCAGGCTGTACGAGGATGCTGGCCAAGAGGTAAAATAATGCTCAGTGCTGACTGTCTAGCCTACTTCCTCCATTCTCCACTATCCGATCCTTAGGAAAAATCAAAGTCATTACACAAGGTTACTTGGCTATGGCTTCATCTGAATTTTTTTCCTACATCAAATACTCCAGGTTAAGGGTAGGAAGACCCAGTACACCTTGAGAACCACTGTTATGCACAGCTATGTAAAGACCACCTCATACCTTTCCTTCACCACAAGGTAGTGAAGAATAAGCACCAAGCCCAGAGATTGTCTAAGATAATAACAAAGTTGTAAAACTGCTAATTCTAAAGTGTTTTGGTTCTATTGAGTTAGCCAAAAAGTCTGTTTAGTTTTTTCTGTAAAATAAAAAACACATTTTCCATTTTCACCAATAACTATTTTTTAATGATTTTATTATTGTTCAATTACAGTTGTCTGTATTTTCTCACCACCCCTCCCCCCACACCACCTCCAAACACGCCTCCCTCCCTTGCTTCCACCCTCCCCCTTGGTTTTGTCCATGTGTCCTTTACAGTAGTTCCTGAAAACCCTTCTCCCCTCTGTCCCCTCCCCCCTC
>CM052543.1:41034776-41056923 GCA_028533065.1 Trachops cirrhosus
GTCTCTGGTTATATTTTGTTTGCTTTTTTCTTTTGTTGATTATGTTCCAGTTAAAGGTGAGATCATATGGTATTTGTCCCTCACCGCCTGGCTTATTTCACTTAGCATAATGCTCTCCAGTTCCATCCATACTGTCGCAAAGGGTATAAGCTCCTTCTTCTCTCTGTTGTGTAGAATTCCACCAATAACTTTATAGATTTGGATATTCTGAGTATGTTGGCTATCTCCTGCACAGTAGAACACTGACTATTCCCCATTAATGTCTCAGTTTGATAGCTATCAACTTCAACTGGTCTACCCAACCACGGTCAGGAAGAAATTGCCCACACAAAACTCCACAAACCACTTTTGACACATTCAATCAGTCACAGCACCTTCTCCATACACTACACAAATCTTTTTTTGCATTTGAGTTGCATTTTTACCTTTCTTGAAATAACAAAGTGTAATATGCCAAAAATATCACATATTTTCTTCCATCTTCAATATTAAAATGGCTATAAAAATTCACCATTTTGATTTTTTTAAATATTTTATGTATTTATTTTTAGGGAGAGGGGAAAGGAGGGAGAGAGGGAAACATTGATGTGTGGTTACCTCTCGCACACCCCCTACTGGGGACCTGGCCTGCAACCCAGGCATGTGCCCTGATCAGGAATGGAACCAGCGACCCTTTGGTTCACAGGCCGGCACTTGGTCCACTGAGCCACACCAGCCAGGGCTTGATAAGTTTTTTTAAACGCTCACTGATATGACAGCTGTCACAATACAATCTAACAAAATTGTTTTGAGTGAAGTAAAAGACAACTAAGCACTACTAGAGCCATCTTACGGAAAAAAAAACAAACTTTTTGGTCAACCCAATACTAAGCCAAGGAAAAAATCAATGAGTGCATACTGACTTTCAAAACGGTGTAACAAAACCACCTTTTCCCCCAATAAGAGGTAAGTGAAGACTGGGAACATAATCATACTAATGAATAAAAATATACCATGTTGTAGTGATCAAGGCAGTGACACCAAACTTCATTCTTCACAAATACACACAAAAGAAGAAAGCTAGTTTCAGTTTCACTAAAGAATGTCAATCACTGAGACAAAAAATAAATAAATAAAACTGCTAAAGGAGTTCATTGTCACCAAACCAGTGTCACAAGAAATGTAAGAGACTTCTTTAAGAAGAAAATAAAGATCAAAAAATTAATAATAAACTGGCAATAACTACATGTCTATCAATAATCACTGTAAATATACATGGATTAAATGCTTCATTCAAAAGATATGAGTGACTGAATGGATAAGAAGACAAGACCCACCTTAGACTAAGAAACACAACGACTCCTGGTTGGCGTAGCTCGGTGGATTGAGCGCAGGCTGCGAATCAAAGCATCGCAGGTTCGATTCCCAGGCAGGGTACATGCCTGGGTTGCGAGAGGCAACCACACATCGATGTTTCTCTCTCCTTCTCCCTCCCTTCCCCTCTCTAAAAAAATAAATAAAATCTTTAAAAGAAAAAGAAACACAAAGACTGAAAGTAAAGGGATGGAAAAAGGTATTTCATGAAAATGAAAAAAAAAAGGTGGCGTAGTAATACTTATATCAGACAAAATAGACTTTAAAACAGAGGCTGTAACAGCCCTGGCTGGTGTAGTCAATTGGCTGGACCGTCAGCTGTGAACTGCAGGGTTGTGGTTCAATTCCCAGTCAGGGCACATGCCTGGGTTGCGGGTTGGTTCCCTATCAGGCACAGTTTGGAGTCAACCAACTGATGTTTCTCTCTATCTCTATATCCCTTCCTCTCTCTCTAGTCTATATCCTCAGATGAGGACTGTTGTTTTTTTAAAAAAAAAAAAAAAAAAAACATGCACACAAAGGCTGCAACAAGAGATAAAGAAGAATCCAGCAATTCCACTTCTCGGTATTTATCCAAAGAAACCCAAAGCACTGATTCAAAAAGACATATTCACCCCTATGTTCACTAAGGCAGTATTTACACTAGCCAAGTATGGAAACAACATAAGTGTCCATCAACAGAAAAATGTAGGACTTCCACCGGCATATGTAAACACGGCTTGCCTCCTCGCACAGCCACAACTAAATTATAGAACAACCATCACTCAGAACCAGCAGAAATCAACTTGAATGGAAGTCTGACAACTACAGAATTAAAGAAACCACATCTATAGAGCCTGGAAGGAGGGTTGGAAACACAGAACCAGCTGGTCCCACATCCACCTGGAGTGGATAAAAATTCAATAGGGATATCTCAGGAGTGAGGAGTCCTAGCCCCACACCAGGCCTCCCGGCCCAGGGTTCCAGTGCCCAGAAGATAAGTTCCCATAACTTCTGGCTGCAAAAACCAGTGGGGATTGAGCTGGTGGAAGAAACTTATGGAGTCCCAAACAGTTTCCCTTAAAGACCCACACACAGATTTACTCAGACTCACTCCCTCTGAGCTCCAGCACTGGGGTAGCAGTTGGAAAGGCATCAGTGGCATACAGGGAGGACCTGAAGTGTCTGGCATCAAAGCAGGAGCTAGGGACAGCTTTCTCCCAGACAGAAAGGTGGGCAGAGGTCATTGCCCCTTTTCTGAGCCCTCCCCCACACTGAGCCACAGAGCTGGCAGGTGGGGACATAGCTGAGACTCCATCAACCTGGCTATCACTGTTTGCCCTGCCCTGGAGATCCCCTGAAGCTCCATCCCACCCAACTCACAGCTGTTAACACTTGCTGTTCCACATGAATGGCCAGTCTTGGCTCATGCTTCTCAGCTTCCTAAATCCTTTCGAACAAGCAACAGGGGGCCTCAGTGAGCCTCCAGCCCCTTTACCTCCTGCTGTGTGGACCCAGGCCCAGCACTAGCAGCAGCCAGCCTAGGTTCACAGCTTGGTTTCACCTAGGAAACTCCAAGCCCAGTACAAGTGGCAGTCATCTCAGATTGCTTTATAGCTCAGGCAGTGTGGCCCCAGGCAAAACACAGATGGGGGCAACCTATGACCTGCACCACCCAGAAAACCCCAGGGAATGCTCACCCAGTGGACAGCTACAGACCACATCAGAGCATCACCACCCTGCCCCTGCACACCTGATCCCCCACAGAGGGTGGAAGTTAGGAAGTGGTCACAGCCAATCCTCGCAGCTGCCTGGCCTGGGTAAATCCCTCCCATTGATCTGCCAACAGCAACCAAGGCTTAACTTCAACAGAAAGGTGTACTTGAAAAGTGTACCTAAAGTACCCAGCCTGGGTGATAGTGGAGCTGTGCCAATGGACCCTAAGGACGACATTAGGCCACACTACCAAGACACGGAGTCAACGCAGCTCTACCTGATACATAAAAACAAACACAGGGAGGCTGCCAAAACAAGGAGACAGAAACATGGCCCAAATGAAAGAACTGATCAAAACTCCAGAAAAAGAACTAAATGAAATGGAGATAAGCAATCTATCAGATGCAGAGTTCAAAACACTGGTTATTAGGATGCTCAAGGAACTCTTTAAAGACCTCAGCAGCATAAAAAAGTTCCAACCAGAAACAAAGGATACACTAATTGAAATAAAGAACAACTTATAGGAAAACAACAACAGCATGGCTGAAGCCAAGAATCAAATCAATGACCTGGAACATAAGGAAGAAAAAAAAAACAACAATCAGAACAAGTAGAAAAAAGAATCCAAAAAAAATGAGCATAGTGTAAGCAGCCTCAGGGACAATATCAGCATTCCAACGTTTGTACCAGAGGGTGCCAAAAGAAGAGAAAGAGCAAGAAATTGGAAAACTATTGGAAAAAATAATGAAAGAACACTTCCTAATTTGGTGAGAGAAATAGACATTCAAGTCCAGGAAGCACAGAAAGTCCCAAACAAGATGGATGCAAAGAGGCCCACTCCAAGACACATCATAATTAAAACGCCAAAGGTTAGAGATAAAGTGAGAGTCTTAAAAGCAGCAAGAGAAAAGCAGTCAGTTACCTATAGGGGAGTTCCCATAAGACTGTGAGTTGATTTCTCAAAAGAAACTCTGCAGGCTAGAACAGATTGGCAAGAAATATTCAAAGTCATGAAAAGCAGGGACCTACAGCCAAGACTGCTTTACCCAGCAAAGTTATCATTCAGAATCAAAAGGCAGATAAAGAGCTTCTCAGACAAGAAAAAAACTAAAGAAGTTCATCATCACCAAACCATTATAATATGAGATGCTAAAGGAACTTATTTAAGAAAAAGATCAAAACTATGAAAAATAAAATAGCAATAAATACATTATCTATCAACAATTGAAACTAAAAAACTAATAATAATAATAAAATACACAACAAACTAAACTAACAAGAAGAACAGAGACAGACACATGGATATGAAGAGTGTTTTGATGGTTCCCAGATGGGAGGGGGTCATAGGGAAATGGGTGAAGAGGTGAGAGGATTAAGAAGTACAAATAGCCCTGGCTGGTGTGGCTCAGTGGATGGGGTGCTGGCCTGAGAACCAGGGGGTCACTGGTGTGATTCCCAGTCAGGGCACATGCGTGGGTTACGGGCCAGGTCCCCTGTGGGGGCCATGCAAGCAGCAATCGCACATTGATATTTCCCTACCTCTCTTCTCCCTCCGTTCCCCTCTCTCTGAAAATAAATAAATAAAATCTTTAAAAAAAAAAAAGTACAAATAGGCAGTTACAGAATAGTCATGGGGATGTAAAGTACAGTATAGGAAATGGAGCAGCCAGAGAACATATACATAGGACCCATGGACATGAGCATGGTGTGGGGATTGCCTGAGGGAGGGAGGTTGCTGGGTGGAAGGCAGCAAAGGCAGAAAAACTGGGACAACTGCAATAGCATAATCAATAAAATATAATTTTAAAAAATGTATAAAGAAGATGTGGTACATATATGCAATGGAACATTACTCATCCATAAAAAGTGAAATTTTTACCCTTTGCAATAACATGGATGGACTTAGAAGGTATTATGCTAAGTGAAATAAGGCAGAGAGAGAAAGATAAATATGATATGATCTCACTTATATGTGGAATCTAAATAAACAAAATAAATGAACAAACAAAAGAACAACAAACTCACACATACAGCGAATAAACTGATGGTTGCCAGGTGGGAGGAGTTTGGAAGGCTGGATGAAAAAGGTGAAGGAATTAAGAAGTACAAAATGGCAGTTACAAAAGTCACAGGCATGTAAAGTACAGCGCAGGGAACAGGGCCGACAACAGTGTGGTGACTGTGCGCGGTGCCGGGGGATGCTAGACTCCCCACGGGGATCACTGTGAAGTCACACAGATGTCTAACGACTAAGCTGTATACCCAAAACTAATATAATATTGAATGTCAGCTGTAATTGAAAATTTTTTAAAAAGTTTTTAAAATGTTCTTCACTAAGCCACACAAATTGTTAATTTTATTAAATCTCAACCCTCAACCACACATCATTTGAATGTTCTGGATATGGGAAGGGCACACAAAGCACTTCTGCGTACCAAACTACAAGAGTTTCCCCAAGGAAAAGCACTAAAAGCACTTGTGCAATACAGTTGCAAGCTAAGCTAGCTGCTCTTTTCATAAAACACTATCTTTACTTGAAAGAAGGACTGGCAGACAAACTATGATTATTCAGACTTGGATGTTTGGCAGACATTTTTTCAAAAATGAACAATGTGAGATTGTCACTTCAAGGAAAACAACTGTCAGTATTTGTTCTAGTGATAAAATTTGAGCTTTCAAGCAAAAATTAGAAAAGACTTATCTGATGAGATCGGCAGTGATAGTAACATGTGAATTTTTTGACATTGTATAATAGAATATGTCAACATACAGTAGATCTTCAAAATTTAGTAAACCAGTATTTTCCAAATGACCGATGCATGATGTTACCATATTATGCACGGGCAGAAGACCCATTCAGAGTAAAAAACACACTAGTGCATTTTAACGTAACAGAACACAAAATGCTCCCTGATGTGGTTCCAGACTCCACAAGGCAATGGGACTCTAAGAAACCAACAGTTGTAAAGTTTTGATATAATATCTAAAAAAAAAACCCACAATTATTTTAAAAAGCAATTAAAACATTCCCCCCTTTTCTGGCTCCATACACATATGAGACTGCATTTTTCTTTATATACTACAAGCTAAACAATCAACTGCAGCATACTGAACGTAAAAGCAGATATGTATCTGGTCAGACAGTAAAGAGATTTGAAAAAATGTAAAATACTATTCTTCTAATTTTTGTGGCCTAGGTAATACAATTATTTTCATAAAAACTGTGCTAACATTTAATAGGGTTATTTTAAATAAATATTTTAAATTTTTCAGTTGTAATTTTTAATATAGTAAATATTGACAGATACAACCCACAAACAGAAGCTCATTGGGATCTATAATAATTAGTAAGAGTGAATACACCAAAATGTTTGAGAACTATTGTTACAAAGCAATGAGTAAGAACAAACTATTGCTACACACAAAAACATAAATGAATCTCACAAATAAAGTTGAGTGCAAAAAGCCAGTCACAGCTTACGTAAGTTCACCAACGGGCAAAAGTAACCTATGGTATTGGAAATCAGAATACTGGTTACCTTGTAGGGAGGTATAATGTTTCCTTTGTTGATCTGAATGTGGATACACTTTTTGTGCACTTTTTTCTACACATTATGTATTCCTCAATACAATTCCTTTTTATTTTATATTTCTGTATAAACATAAACCCATACACACAACTAACTGCCTTAGGCTCACCTACAGAAGTTCTGTTAACGCAGTTCTCTTAGGACTAGAATATGCCCTTTTTCTTAAAACAGATCTGCAGGTGATGCTAATGGACAGTCAAGATACCACTCACAGACAAGAGTTTAATAAAACCAGGGAGCTTTATATATAGTATTTATATATAGTATGGTAAAAAGAACAAAGGCTCTGAAGCAAGGCAGATCAGGTTTTTAATACAAGCTTCTCTTCTCTTACTACTATGTAGCCAAATGCAAATTACTTAATCCCTACAAGATTCCGTTGCTTCAGTCTGCTCCTCTGTAAAATGGGTGCAATACACTATACAGTGCAAATGTGAGAAGTCAAATTATGTAAGTGGAGAAAGCGTCCAGCATGTTGCCTATCACTTAAATATTATGTCCCTTTTGTCTTTCCAGCCTCATCCTCTACTAATCCTAAGGCATTAGACAAATAACCCTCGAGTCTTGATTACTTCATCCTTAAAATGAAAATCATGACCAACTTACACACTGTAGATCAAACAAAATAGTATATTTTTATTTGCAGAAGTAAATATAGTGTAACTATATTTACAGATAGGGATTTTTGCTATAAACTCACAATAAAAGAGGAAGAGGACACAGGAAACTGAGCTATGTAGAAAAAATATAAAACAGGGGCTAGAAAATATGAGTATCAGCGGAAACTATCAAGATTGAAGGACACGATCAGAAGGCAAATCAGGATAATAATGTCGATTCAGTCAGGGACTGACATTTACTGTGAAAAATGCCAGCCCAGCATTCCTTCTCAATGTCTGTATTTAGAAAAAAGCACAGTCTATATCATCAAAAACACAGGCATATTTCGTAAGGGTCCAGACACCTGCCTGACTGAAGGGAAGGAGCGTTGCGTTGGAGCTTTATAAACCAGGGTGTTCTTATCGCACCTTCATACAGAGACCAATGGTCCTTTTAATAGAATGTTATAAACGTTTACATAAATGGAGCAGCTTGACAAAAAAGATCCGTGCAATTGTTTTCAATACTAAATATATGCCTAACTGTCCAAGTAACTAAACTTTATAATACATAAAACAAGAAATATAAACTTTCTTTAGTTTCTTTGCTTTTCAATATTCTACAACTTCAAGTTTGATTTCTGATAACATACCAGACACTGTCAAGCTATGGCATACCCATGGCCTGTTTTTGTATGGCCTGAGAGCTAAAAATGAAACTTAAGGAGGAGGGAAGGAGGGGGAAGATATGGAGGGGGAAAATGTGAAGGAGAAAAAGAAAAAACAACAGAGACTGTATGTGGCCCACAAAGCCTAAAATATTTTTTACAGAAAGTGTATGCCAAAACCTGAGCACACATCTTGCTGTCTTCTATTTTTGAACCTTGTGCTATATAACATCATCATCAAAGCCTTTATTGATCCAATTAAATTCCAACTTCCACTCTAAATAAATAAAAACTACATCCAGAAAAACATGTATCACCTTACTCTTCATTAGAATATCATACTACTGCCCTGGCTGGTGTGGCTCAGTGGACTGAGCGCGAGGCCTGGGTACCAAAAGGTAGGGCACATGCCTGGGTTGTGGGCCAGGTCCCCAGTAGGGGGCATGCTAGAGGTAACCACACACCGATGTTTCTCTCCCTCTCTTTCTCCTTCCCCTCTCTCTAAAAATAAATAAATAAATTCTTTTTTTTAAGAAAAAGAATATCATACTACTGATTTGTCATCTACCCTTACTAAGTTCAGTTCAAAAACTAACCATTCACAAGGCACCCTCCGGGAGGAGGTAGGACCATAACAAAGACACACACAATACCTGCCCCCAAGAAAGTGAAGGAGCAAACAGTTCATTTCCTAAAACAGGGCAAGTACTATAACAGAGACATGCACTGGACGCTCCCTGTGAACAAAATGGGTATACTTAAGATAACCTTCAGAATTCTGAAAGGTTTCTTCAAGGAGATGCACTCAACCCAGAAGGATGAATAAAAGGAGAAACAGCATGAGCAAAGGTGTTTAACTGCAAGATATTTGTAGAAACTACCTGCTGCTCAGTATTACTGGTAATGGCAGATCAGGCGAAAGGAATAAATAGGGACAGGTCACAGAAGGCCTAATATGTCACCGCATGGAGCTAAGGCTTTAGAGCCAATGGAGGGGTTTAAGGAAGGGAGTGACATAGACATTTATACCTACTCGGGAGATGCTCTGGCTACTGTGCAGAAGACAAGTGTACTATGTGAGTGATCCAGAAACCAGTTAGGAGGCTAGTGCACTTGTCCAGGTGAGATGAGAGTTTGAACTAAGTTGGTAACAGTAGGAAAGGGGAGAGAATTACAGAAACGTTTAGGAAGATTTATTTTCGACTGAGAGAGAAGGGAGAAGAAAAGACTAATGGCACAGACTCACATCTTGAATGACTGGATGGATGGTAACACTTTTAAGTTAGGACAAAACTACAGGAAGAGATGATTTTAACTTTTTGTGTGGGAGAGTGTACAAAGTGGGGAGGGGCGGTTAAAATAAGCAGATGGGGAAAATCAGTTCTGTTTTGCACCTATTGAATTTGAGAATCACCAAAATGGATACATATGGTGACAAGCAGCCAGTGAGATACACAAGTCCAGAGCTCAGGACAGAGCTGAGCTGGATACAGGAATTTGAGAGTCCTCAGCATACAGGGAGCAGTTAAAGCCAACAGAGTGGGCAAGACCACTGAAGGAAAGAATCGTAAACAGCGCAGTGAGCTAAGGAACCAACCCTCAGGAATATCAACATTCACTGAGAAATCAGAATCAATAAAGATCTCTTCTTAAATTTCTGCTAGTTTTAAGAGCTTCAAAAATCTTTTCCTGCTAAACAAACTGAAAAGAATAAAAACGATGAAATATGTTCATTAGAATATTTCATCTAATGGATAAAGATTAAGAAATTCAGTAGGGAGAGGGCTTTCCAGGCATAAGGCACAGCATATGGAAAGAATACGAGCACAACAATACAGCATTACTTAGGCATTTGCTTATTTGGTTTTTACAGTAGGTATGCATGTTAGAAGGGCCTTAAATAAAGGTACAAACCAAGGCCTACACAAATACAGGGAGGGAACAATCAAAGAAGACTGTGCTGTTGACAGCATGAACCATTTTTAACTTCTCCTTACCCAGCGTATCCACATACTCTTCAGGTCTCAGTGCAAGCATGAACTCCCTCAAGCATCTCCCTTTCCTGCTCCCCCAGGCACATTGGGCCATGCCAACCGAGCCACCCTGCCCGAGCCACTTGTCCACGCCCCCACTGCAGCATTTATCACACCATGCTACAATAACCTGTGACATGTGTCTCCCAACTAGATTGACTATAAGCTCCTGAACAGCAGGGAATTGTAATTTTTGTATCCCATACTCCCAGCACTCCCCTACTATGAATCTAACAATCACTCGACAGATCGCTGTTGAACATGTCTTAAACATATCTGTGACACCTAGGACTACAAGCTCCCTAGCCTGACTGCACTGCACTTGTAGATTTATGTTCTTTGCTTTACTTTGCTTATGATATTACAACAAATCTATAAACAAATGTAAAATGAGTGAGGGGAGATGTAGCCCAGGGAAATAAGAAGTAACAAAAGAACATCCCAGAGGAAAAACTAGCTCCAAAAATTCCTAAGCAAAATAAAAATAATAATTGTAGCTACCATATTAAGCAAAAACTATTTATGTGCCAGTCAATGTTCCAGGTTCCGTGTCCTTATCTCTTTAACCCACACAACCCAACACCAGAGTACCGTATCCCTTCTACACAGGCACAAATAATCCATCTCTCTTTACTCTGCAATACGCTACCAGTAGAAAACTCACAAAGAATTGACTATATTTGTTTGTATACTGAATCCTGCACTTCAATAACTACATTTTCAGCTAATCGGTACAATTAATATGGAACTAGGTCCCAAAAATTCACTAGGATAAAGTCCTTTAACACCTTCTCCATCCCACTATATCCAACCTCTTCACGTTGCAAGAGAGAAACCTTGAACTGACCATGTACTCATTCCTCTACTGGCAAAACCCTTCAGAAAGGCTTTTCACCTCTGTATGGGGTGTACTCCCTGATGTGTTTTTATATACATATATGTGTGTGTGTGTATATATATTTTTTTTTTAAAAAGAGGGGAAAGTGTGGAGGAAGCAAGGGAGAGACATCAATGTGAGAGAAAAACATTAATCGGTTGCCTCAGGCACACGCCCTGACCTGGAACTGAACCCACAACCTAGACTTGTACCCTAACTGGGAACTGAACCCATCACCTTTCCTTTTGTGGGACAACACCCAACCAACTGAGCCATACTGGTCAGGACCTCCCTGATTTGTTTTACAAACTAGGAGGGGGAAAAAACCCACTAACATTTATATAGTACTTCACAGTTTATAGTACTTTACAGAAGACTTTTATATCATCTGAGCCTGATTTTACAGATAAGTGAACTGAAGCTCCAATGGATAATTAATGATTTGGATTTCAAATCTCAGACAAAAAATTCTTGGAGTTTAGGTTTCTAAGTTTCCATCAGGTATCAGATCCTCCTGCACAATCAGGTATGATTCTAGGTACCAGACTACTTTTCTGCAAAAAGAAGGATAAGCAAAAAGTTTGACCAAAAGATTTATCAAAACATGATATGAAGCTCTAAGCCAGTATAGCAAAGAATTACTCTCTCGTAAATAAAGAACTCCTGCCAGTGAGGAAAAAGCTCAGAGCCAATGCTTTTCCACAGCTCACAAAAGCTACTGCTCCCTCTGACTCCTGCTTCCAAGTATGACAGAGCCACATTTGGACAATCTGATCATCCATAAATGCACACTGGCTTCCTCTTGCCATCTACATTAAGAAGTGTTGCTGGCTAACTGGGCTATAGACAATAACTTTGCTCCCTTTTACTTTTCTGTAATTTCCAGTTTCTACCATGAGCATGTTGTTTTAACAGTGGAAGAAATAAAGTTCTTTTAAAGTTAAAATAAAAAATAAGAAGAAAAAAGCAAGTCACATAAGAATACCTACACTATAATTCTACTTATGTTAAAGTTGCAAAGGTAAAAAAATATTGGTTAGGATATGTACTTGTTTGGTAAAACTATAAAGAAAAGCAAGGGAATGGTTTACACAACGTTCAGGAAAAACTGGTCACTTCTGAGGGAGTGAGGAGAAGGAGGAGGATTCAATCAGGCAGGGAATGGCAAGAGGCTTCAAAGGTACTAGAATCTCCCTTTTGTTAAGCTGGTAGTAAAAACAGACCTTCAATTTATCATTCTTTAAGCTGAAGATGTAGGTTATATGAACTTTTATACATATGGCTTGTTTCACAATTTAAAAAGAAGATATAAACGGAGGTGAGGAATCAGAATTTGGGGACTGTAACCCACACTTCTTCCACTTACTGACTATAACAAGCAAGTCACTTAAGCAAGTCATTTAACCTCTCAGAGGAGTTTTTTTCTTCTTATTTTATAGATGAGGAAGCTAACAAGTAACATAAGTTTAATACTTTTCTGTTTAAAGTTCCTAGACCACAGCAGGACATGCAAATAAAGCCCTGGCTGGCGTGGCTCAGTGGATAGGGTGCCAGCCTGCGGACCAAAGAGTTAACTCCTGGTCAGGGCACATGCCTGGGTTGCAGGCCAGATCCCCAGTTGGGGGGTGTGGGAGGCAACTGATCAATGTTTCTCCCCCTTTCTCTCTTCTTTCTCCTCTAAGTAAATATTTTTTTAAAAAGACGTGAAAATAAAATGATGATGTGAAGTAATACCTCCTTAATAAATAGTAGAACATCATAACATTGTACTAAGAACTCAATGATAAGACAAGCAAGGCTATTCATATTCTAGTCCCCTCCTATCTAATAATGGCAACAATTATTATTTTTAATGGGTACTATGTAGCACACTGTATTGTTTTCCATAGATTATTCTGTTTAATATTCAAAGCAACTCTATGAGATCAGGTCTCTTATGCCCACTTTACAGATAAGACCACTGTGCCCAAGATCACACAACTAGTAGTAAATGGCAGACGGACCTCAGAACCCACACTCCTCCCATTAGTTCTGCCTCACTTCTCTCACCATATTTAAGTCGTCTGTCTCTCCCACTACATGAAAGCTGTTCATTTTCATTTCCCTTGGCACTTAGCAGGCAATAAGTAAATAAATAAATATTGAGCAAATAGTTCATATACACACAGTGTTTTTAGGACAAATTTATTTCAGGACATGAACTGATTTGTTCCCCTTGACAGTTTTGTGAAGTATGACAGTGTTTTTCTTTTAATCATTTTAACCATATTTAAGTGTAACCATATTTAAGTGTACAATTCAGTGGAAGTAAGTATATTCACAATGTTATATAATCATTAACACTTAGTTATGAAAGGTTTATAATGTCTCTACTAATATCACTCAACTATCAAATTCTGGACTGGGGATTTGAACCTAGGACTCTCGACCCCTAAATTCAAAGGCTATTCATTCTACCAAGGGGCCTATCTACTAATACCTCCATCTGCTCTCCCCTCTCACCAGAATATAGGGAGACTCAAATGAGATAAAGATATTAAAGCACTTTACATACGTTCCTACAGCACGAATGACCAGTTGTGAGGGGGGTAAAAACATCCACCAAGATATTTCTCCCAGGCTATTACTTTTCATTTTGAGTTTTCAAAAGCTAGAAAAATATAAATATCTCACCTGTAGATCAAGCCTGCAGATCTACGAAAGCAATGTCTGGACCCCAAAGTAAAGTTATAAGGAGAAATGCTTGCATTAAGTAGATTACACTCTCATCAAATGACAGGTAACTTATTCAAATCTCATTTTTATTGTAATAAAGCTTCTTCATTAATTTAAAAAAAAAAAAGCACTTTCATTCTAAGAAGTCCAGTCATCCATCATTCTGCCCATTTTGGAACTACCAAAAAAAAAGCTTTCTAAATACTGGGTATTTTTATGTGCTCAATTGTGAAAACCAAGGAAAATTATTTGTTTGCAAGCTGAATGCTGAAGCTTAAACAAAACAAAACAAAACAAAAAAAAAGATTTTGATCCCATTGGTGCCAATTTTATGCTCTTTACATCCCTCCCCATTTTGTTTCGGTTTGAACTCTAAAATCAACAGCCACTTTTTAAATATATCATAGTTAATGCAATTCAGTCCAGAAAACTGTTTCCCAAAAATGTTTCTTCTGTGCACACCCCTCTCTACCTCCTAGCACTGCCATTCTGCCATGAGAATAAGCATATTATTAAGCTTTAAATAAAATTGGAGATATTGTTTCTGTAGTTCATGTAATGTGTGTACATAATGCCATCCCCTAAAAAAATAAAACAAAATGATCCTATGTGCCTTATTTATCCACATCTGAAGGAATTCAGGTGGAATTCTATCAAAAGAAAACTCAATCTATAGAAATAGAGTCCAATTATTATAAATCTTATTAAGTAATGTCAGAAGAGAATCAAATGAAAAACTCCATCAATACCAAACTATCTCACCAATTAATATTTATGACATTTCCATATTTCCTGTCCTCTCTGTTTACATAAAGCGTTGGTGCCAAGATTCATCTAAGGATTATTAGCCTGCAATACAATGATGGGCCTAATTGCCTTGCAAACCAGGACACCAATAAATGGAGTCTTCAAGCTATCAATTTTAAGGCAAAAAAAAAAAAAAAGGTCTAAGCTCTTTCTGCATACTGCATGCTCCCTGAATAGGAAATAAATTCAGCCTCATATTTTTCAGTTTCATTCATCAGTTCTCAAGCAAGGAATGCTAAGTCAAGCCCATCAAATCTATTTAATTCAAATTCCAGGACTAATTTTTAAATGCACCAGGGGGAGGGCAGAAAAAAGAAGGCAAAGATATTATCTAGAAAGATATCTGTCACATTCCAGTTTTACCTTCTTCACCTTTAGTTTGGGGCTGGGTTTTTTTCTTCCAACTTTCTTGTTATATGAACACAGACATACCTCATTTTATTGCACTTTGCTTAATTAGACTTCACAGATGTTGCAGTTTTTACAAATTTAAAGCAAAACCTTCCAGCAGCAATAAGATCACAACTCACTTGATTCTAATACTCGCTTTATTACGGTGGTGTAGCCCCAAACCCACACTATCTCCAAGGTGTGCCTCCAGTAGAAGACATTCTCCCCTCCTTAATTCTATACCTCTCAACTGTACCCTTTGGATTGATTTACTTCTAAATATAATACTAACATAAATGAAAAAAAAAACAAAAGATTAAACTAACAGCTTAAGACGTTTTCTAGGAAAGAGACTCTTTAATGTGCCTTCTCTCTCCCCTACAAAGTCCCTCTGATTATTGTCTCTCCCCAAACCACAGCCTCCAAAGCTGTCCATTTAAGTGCAACCCTTTACCCTCTTCCGTCTCTTGGAGGCCGTCTGAATCCTTCCTTTTCATCCAATCCAGCTCCTCCCAGCACTGCTCATCCTCTCCATCCTCTGCCTCATCCACACCAACTCCATGTCTCCCCCACCTTTAATAACCCCTCTGTCACCTCACCATCAGCAATCACCTCTCCCGTCCTACCAGTTCATCTCAGACATTCTTTCTCCAAAATTCCCTCTGCCACCTTGACCAAGGGACATTTTCTTCAAGACACCATCCCCCAACCTTGCTCACCACCTGCCACTATTCTTTCAGTGTGAGTCCAGCTCAGCAACGTCTTCTGTGCCCTCTGCCTTGACCCTGCACCCAGGGAGCCACCAATGCCCCTTCCAATAGTTCCAAAATTGCCCTAAAACAACATCCCACTGTGCCCTCCTCATTTCAATTCTTGTCTGCCCATTTGGGGACTAATGCCTAATTTAACCCGTCCTGCCAGCTCACCATCACACTCCCCTCACTGAAAGTCCCATCCCCACCAGCTCATATTCCAACCTCCATAAACACTCCCCAGGAAAACCCTAAATTTTACCTCCTCTGCCGTCCTAACCCACGCTATTCCCTAAGTCTCCACAAATGCCACCACCCCTAGATGACAAACGCCCACTTCAAGCTCAGGTCTCAACCCATGCCAAGCCCCTCACCCGCAGCTCCTACCACCTCTATGAACCTGTCCTAGGTCCACGCCAAATTCCACGCTCCTGAATTAACACCCCCCTAAGGGTCCTATCCAACCCTGCAATCCCACTGTCTATTGAAATTACCCCCTACCCTGCACCCCAGCTCGGATCCCAAAGTGTCAACTGGTCCAAGCCAACCCCAAATCCACCACCCTCATTCAGTCCCCTCCCCCATTAAAAGCCATCCCACTCCAGTCGAATCATCCAGCTCGCCCCAAAACCATCCCAAATTCCACCCCAATCCCCAGCCCAACGCTCCTATCCCAGGTCCGGTTATTCCCTACTAAAAGTCCCCTTCCCCTGTCGCCCCCCTACCCCAACCTGCCCGGGTCCCACCCTCACCCCACCCCCAGCCCGCGCCTGGACAAGTCTCCCCTGCCAGCCCGCCGTTCCATCGCGACCTCACCCCCCTTCCCCCAACCCGCGCTCCGCAGTCTCCACTCTCATTCTCCCTAGTACCACCGGCCCAGGCTCAGGACAAACGGACCGGGGGGTGGGGGCTCTCCTCACCGGCGAGCCGCTGCAGGAGAAAACGGCGACGGCGGCTGAGACGGTGATGCCCTTGTCTTCTCTGGAGGCTACAGAGGCGACGCTCTCGCTCCCTTGCCCGTGTCCAGTAAGGTGGCGGATGGCGCGCAGGGACCGGGAGCCTCCTCCTCCTCAGCGACTCCGCTCAGAATCCTCTGCAGTAGCTGCCGAGAAGCCCCACGGGTGGGGGAGGGGACGCTCCGCTGCGGGCTAGGGAGGAGGAGGCGAAGGGAGGGAGCGGGGCACCTCTAAGAAGGGCGGGGAAGGAGGAGCCGGCGCAGCGCCGCGACACGTCCCACAGCTTCAGCGTGCCCGGACCACAACTCCCGGCATGCCTTGCTCCGGCCCGCGCGCGGCCTGCGCCGGCCTCCGCGCGCCCAATGCAGAGGGGCCGCGCCCTCCACGGTCACGGACAATGGAAGAAAGCCAACCACACACGGGCGGATTTTGTAGACTCAGGGCCCACATGAGAGTAGTTAGGTCGCCCCACGGCCCCATCCCCATGTGGTGTTGTTCTCAGTATCTTCAACCTCTTCAGGCGCGCGGGAGCGCGCGCGATTACACACGCCACCACCACCACACTTACACACACGCACACACAGACACCCCGTTGCGGCCGCCGCCACCACCACCCACACCGTCTTCTGGCTCGCTGGACTACATTTTCCAGCATGCGCCACAGTCTCCCGCCTTCCTTCCGGTCCCTGCGAAATGCTGGGAGGCTTAATTCACAGTCCGCCTCCATGTTAAGAAAAAGAAGTGGAGAGGAACAGGAAAGGAATGTGCCAACCCACTGAGGACGAGCCTAAGTGGATTAGGTCGCCCAAGACACCGTGCTCTCTTCGCCATTCCCGATTCCGCTATCTCACAAACCGAAGGCAGCAGCTTCCTCCTGCTCTCCCTGAAAATCCGAGGACAATTTGGCAACTTGAATCCAAATGTAAAAAAGGGCATAATTCTTGATCTACCTCCTTCACTTTTTTAAAATTCACCTTAAAAAGATAATAGGAAAATTTGGAAAAGATGAATGCACAAGGTTGTTATATGAGGTTGTTATATACGGGGGGAAAACGGAAATGTCCACCAACAGGAGGTGACTGATTTATATACACAAACAATACAGTGTTAAGCAGCCATTTAAAATAATGATACAGATCTATTTATTGACATGAAAAGCTATTCACATTTATTCTCGAGAGGAAAAAATTTGATTACAGAACAGCATGTTTAGAATGGTCCGGGAATACTTACGGGAAATTTGAGATAATATTCTGTGATCATAGATTTCTGGAAAGAGATTCCTCAAAATATTATGAGTGATTATCTTGGAGGAAAGAGTATCAGATTTCATGTAATTTTAATTTTCATATTGCCTGAATTGTTTAAAAGGAGCACTTAATTTCTTAAGCTATAAAATTATTTTCAAAAATACAATTTCTATACCCAACAGCCATATACATCGTTGATGCCTCAAAGCTTTCCATGGCTTCCTATTGCCTTCAGCGGTGCCCCCGGACTAGGCCTGTCTTGTTTTTCTGGGAGCTCAACAGTTCCACTATTAAAACAAATAACGGGCCCTAGCCTGGTGGCTCAGTTAGTTGGAGCGTTGTCTCCAGACTGCAGGTTAGATCTCCTGTCAGGAGATCTGGGAGGCAACCAGTCCATATTTCCCTCTTTCCTTCTCCTTCCTCTCTCTATAAAATCAATAACAACATATCCTTGGATGAGGATTAAAAGTAATAATGCTGTTCAATTAAAATTACTGTAAGAACATTAAATTAGGAGAATTTTCTCATTTTTAATAGATGATTTTTTAGAAGATTTTATTTATTTTTAGAGAGGGAAAGGGAGGGGGAAAGAGAGGGAGAGAAACATCAACTGCTTGCCTCTCACATACCCCCAAGGAGGGACCTGGTCCACGACCCAGGCATGTGCCTTAACCGGGAATCAAACCTACGACCTTTCACTTTGCAAGACAATGCCCAACCCACTGAACCACATCAGTCAGGGCAGAATTTTCTCAAGTTTTATTGTCTCTTCTCAAATTTCTCCTTCTAGTCTTTCCACACCCATTGCTCCTTATCACCTACTTAATTTTGAAGCTCAAGACAAAGTCCTGCCTTCTGTAGAACATATTTTAGACATTGATTTTCCTTATATCTGAATTCTTATAGCAGTGGTTTCTAATCTGTGGGCCAGAGATCACGGTGGGAAAGGGGGAGTGAGGCAGGAGGAACAGTTATGGGTCCACAGAGCTCTATTTAAACAAAGCATGTACGGATAAATGCCGTACACTTAGAAATCTCTTTCCTTCTGTGTGCAGCTCTCCTAGAATATGTAATATGGTATCAGATAATCTCTAGCATACATCTTATACTCAATTACAGTATTTTAGACTTCATGTGTCATTGTTTCGTGGTGTGCAAGAAACACCAGAACATGTGAGCTCTACTAGGCAGCCCACAGGAGAAGTGCGGCCTGCCCCAGAAAACCCAGGTTGCCTAGATCAGAGGGTCACACCCTGCGGCAGCCAGTCCGCCAGCTCCACCCCACCTACGTGTAGTGACATTCCCACCCCTTAGGGATCACTTTCTCAAAATACATCAGGCACTGTCTTTTTCACACTGCGTATCTCGTGTTCATCCTGTTCTCCCAGCTTTAAAATCCCACTCCCACCCGCCCCCCGCCCCCATCATCTGATCCCTCTGCTCTCTTTTCTTGGTATAGTAAGACAGGTGCCTAAGACGCGTTAGCTATGCCCTTTGCCTCTCTGAGTTGCACTGGCCATCCCCTCTCCTAAACCCTTTTCATTCCTCCTCCTCCTTTTCCCTACTTCCCCTAATGGCAGAAAGTGGGGGCTGGGTAATCAAAATTAGAAGGGGCCTGGTCTGTCCTGTGAGTAAAGGATTATCCGAATTAGGGGAATCCCTGTGAGGAAGCTTCCTGGTCTAGGAATCTAGGAATCAGATCCTAAATTAGACCTTGCCACGTACATGCTGGGTGACCTTCGGCAAACCCTTTTCTGAAGCTCAGTGTTTATTTACATCTGTAAATGGAAGGAATGATTCCTGTCTGTCACCGCATACGGTCATTAGGAGAATCCAATAAAACGATATGTATGAAAGTGTTTTGAATATCGTAAAGTGCCATTTATAGTCCAAACCCTTTCATCTAATTAGAGAAGTATCTCTCCAAATCCCTGCCAAGTCTTGGCATGTATACTCTTTACTCAGAATTAAATCATTATTAATGAATTTATTAAAGTATTTAAGGAATTAACTCCATTAAGCCAATTTAATTCCTTGCTAAATTTTCTACATAGCACAGCTAAACAACTTCTAACTTTTCTAGATTTTCTATATTGAATTTTCGTCAAGATAATGTGCTTTTCTCTATCAGTTTTACAAGGAAGATTGGGTTCATCAGTTCCCTTTGCAACTCTTACTGATTATCACTTCAGCCATTAGAAGTTTCTAGCCCTGATTTCCACCAACTCCACCTTTTCCTGGGAGCAGTTTGAGCCGTTGTCAGTTTTACTTTGTGTTGATTACTTCTACCAAGTGGAATTTTCCCAAAAGTCAACTTTGCAATGTTCGATGTCATCAACAAAGATGGGATCATTCAGTTTGCTTTTCCGTCCGTAATAAATTTTACCATGTGCAGTTTTAGCCATTGTCAGTTTTATTTTGTGTTGATCATTTCAACCACATCCCATTTTTTTCCTGCAACCCAATTAAAACAAACTCAGGGGCAAAATGACAGTGTCAAACACTATCCTTTGCCTGTAACTATCTGATTAATGAGAACTGAGATGGTTTTGTCCCAGCTATGGTAATGAACTGGCATTGAACTCTGTCTCTCAAAGCATCTCTTTAGGAGTCTTGGCACAAGTGTGGGCTGGTATATTACCATGGGAGAATGAACATTAGAGACCGTGTTAGGAGAATCAATCTTTTTTTTTAAAGATTTTATTTATTTATTTTTGAAGAGAGGGGAAAGGAGGGAGACAGGGAGAGAAACGATGGGTGACAGAGGCAGCCAGGTCCCACTCCCAACTGGGGACCTGGCCTGTGAACCAAGCACATGCCCTGACTGGGAATTGAACCAGTGACCTCTCGGTCTGCAGGCCAGTGCTCAACCACAGAGCCACCACAGCCAGGGGGAGAATCGATCTTTAATGAGCCAGGGGCTGTGCTGGTGTCTTAGATCCATTACCTCATTTAATTCTTCAGCCTAAATGTCCTTCACGTGACCATTTCATAGTAGAAGAAATTGAGACCCAGAGAGAGGAAGGGGGTGGTCAAATTAGGATCAGAAGCCAGACCCTGGTTTAATTCCCAGTTAGTGCAATTTGAATATTTCTACGTTCCAAAGTTATCTAATTTAATTTTTAAACTTTTGATATAACCTTGCTGCAAAATTAAATTACAATTTTTGAGTTTAGCTAAGATACAAAATAAGAAAAATATATGCCTATAAATAAAGCATTCTCAAAGAGCTTTTTGTAACAGCAAATGATACAAGGAGTGTAAAATATTTTGTAAATGACCCAACACGGGGCAAATGAATGTTTCTGCCGCTTGTGATAAAGGCTGTTAAATAAACCTGCTATGCTAGCTTGACAGAGTGCTGGAAAACTAATAATACACAATTAACATTTGATAGATGGACATCAAATGCCCAGCCTACTATTTCATTCTAATGGCCAATATTAAAGGGATGTGATTGCATCCTGCCTGCCCTTTAAGACCTAAGTCAGTCATCAGGAAGCCTGTCCTGACCCCTGCCTCGGCTAGGAGCCCACTTAGTTCCACAGCCTGCTCGCACTATCATGTTCGTTGTCTCTTTACTGCCCTCAAGGACAAGGACCAAGATGATTTGGTTCACCTCTGTGGCCAGAGCTCTCTTCAGCCCAGAGATTCTCACAGGGTAAGGTTTCAGTAAATGGAGGTTGAATTAATGAATCAATTAACATAAGTATATAGACTATATGTACTTGTCAATTAAAATGACAGGGAAAATACCTCAATAAAGCTTAAAAAATTAACCACAAGGGAAAAGTGCACATTAAATGAAGAGCAAAAGTAAATCACAAACAATCTGCATGAAATGCAGCCTGAGCTCCTAAGGCAGCTGCCTGAGCTCCAACGCAGCAGCAGGAAAGAGCGTTGCCATCCTAGGTTCGATCCTGCCTCAGTCAGCACTGGGTGTCCTTTGTCAAGTCGTTTCTTCTCCTGCACCTGTTTCTTTTCTTTTTTTAAACATATTGATTTTTTCTTAGAAAGAGAGAGGAAGGGAGAACAAGAGAAAGAAACATTGATTTGTTGTTCCACTTATTTATACATACATTGGCTGATTCTTGTATGTGCCCTGATGGGGACCAAGCCCACAACCTGGGTGTATCAGGATGGTGCTCCGACCAACTGAACTACCCGGCCAGGACCTGTACCTGATTCCTTATCCATTAAATGGCTGACCGTGCAGAACTCCCAGAGCAGGTAAAAGGGTTAATTAAGGTATCACGTGTTTTTCATCCTATAAGAGCTGACAGAAGTGAAGACTGTTACTAACAAGTGTCAGAAGAGAATTGAGGACTTCCGGCCAAGATGGAGGCATAGGTAGACGCACTGTACCTCCTCGCACAACCAAGATAGGGACAACAAAGATATAGAAACAAAGTAACAACCAGAACTGACAGAAAATTGAAGTTTATGGAAGTCGGACAACCAA
>CM052543.1:41057423-41121010 GCA_028533065.1 Trachops cirrhosus
TGAAGGGGGGATAATGGGACAACTGTAATAGCATAATCAATAAAATATATTAAAAAAAAAAGAAGAGAATTGAGAGGGAAGTTTACAGTCAGGAGGATCCTTTACATAAATTATGCTGCTCGAGTTCACAAACTTAAAAAAAAAGCATACCAAATATTGTGGGTTGAATTCTGTCTCCCACAAAGATACAGGCATACCTCACTTTATTGCATTTCACTTTACTACGTTTCACAGATTTTGCAATTTTACAAATCGAAGGCAAGACCCTCCACCAGCAAAAACAGTACAAGTCGCTTTATTGTGGCGGTCTGGACCCAAACCCTCAACGTATCTGGGGAGTGCCTGCATGTCCAAGTCCTAATGCCTATATCTGTGAACGTGACCTTAGTTGGAAGTAGGATCTTGGTTAATTAAGAGTATCAGGGTGACATCAGTCTTGGATTTAGGTGGACTCTACATCCAATGAATGTGTTTTTATAAGAGAAGAAGAGGATTTGAGACACAGACACCACGAGAAAGGCCATGTGAGATAGAGGCAGAGATGAGTCATGTACCCCAAGCCGTGGACCATCAAAGATTGCCAGGAGCCTTTAGAAGCTAGGAGAGAGGGAGGCATGGAGGGATTCTCCCTCAGAGCCTCCAGGCAGAACCAACCCTGCCAACACCGTCATTTCAGATTTCTGGCCCCCACACCTGGGAGAGAACAAGTTTCTACTGTTGAAGCCACCCGGTTTTCAGCAATTTGTTAAGACAGCCCTAGGAAACTAATACAGCAATTAAGCTGGAAACCCAAGTAATCAAGTCATTAGCAAATACGTTGTCCCCCAAACCAATTCAAAGGAGCCTATTTTGGGAAATGTTTATCAGTTCATTTAATTTGTCATCTCTAACAGCAGCTCTGGAAAATTGGTGTTAACACCCATTGTCTTTAAATCTGTGCCTTTTCTCTTTTTAACACTTAATTGCACTCTTAGTTCTTGCCCTGTCTCCTGGGATGGCTCATTCTTCAAATTAGTGTGAAGAACTCTGGTGTCACACAAAGTGTACAAATATGAGGAAGCCAGATCTAGGTTCGTATCCCAGCTCAGGCACTTCGAGGCTGCGACACTGGGAAAATCACTGGACTTTCTGGGCTGCCATGTCCTCAGCTGGGTCCTCACTCATTGCAGGGTGTGGGGTTTGAACACATGGGTGGCTTGCTCTCTCAAGGTGAGAGAGGAATAGCATGTGGTAGAGAGAAATGCACTGGTCTCCACTAAGCATGAAAGGGCCCTCCCTGAATATTTTTTTCTACATAGGATCCCAGATCCTTTGCAAGGGAGGGACCAAATAATGACCAGGATATAAGTTGGACTTAATTTTATTTAAATTCAATAAGGTAACACATTATTTCTTACTCCCCTAAGTTTGTGGAGTAAGATTCATACTCACTACACAATCAACAGAAAAAAAGTGAAACTGACAGTCACTAAATTGCACACAATAAGATTACTTATTGACTATGAATTGATGGAAAGTAAAATAAATCTTCCAGACGAAATGTAGATCTGTAAATCTGTCCCAGGAAAAGTGGACTTGATAGAACATAGAAATGACGACCATAAAAAATAACTTACAATGACAGAAGCTTTAATCACTAAACTGCGGTATGGATTTTTTAAATTAACTGGTAGCTCAAATTGTCATAATAAAATTTATACAGAAAATTATTTTTCACATGAAAATAATTATAGCTCAATGTAAGTGAAAGTGGATTAAGTTGGAAATAGATTGAATAGGCTATGTAGACAATAGTGTTGACAATAAAAATAAAGGAAAAAAATAGTTGTGTAGAGAAATCAAAGGTATTGAACTGACCCAGTGGCATTTCTTCTGGGAAATATTTCCTCAGTGAAAAGTAATCAATATGATATAACCCCATCGAAAACTCTGTATTCGTAAACACAAGACAAAAACATCACTAGGGCCAAAACAGGAGAACATCCCTGGCTGATGTTGTCCAGTGGATTGAGTGCCGGCCTGCAAACCAGAAGGTTGCTGGCTTGATTCTGGGTCTGGGCATGTGCCTGGCTTGAGGGCCAGGTCCCCAGTTCAGGGTATGCAAGAGGCAGCCAATCATGTTTCTCTCTTGCATCGATGTTTCTCTCCCCTCTTTCTCCCTCCTCCCCCTCTCTCTAAAAAAATATAATAAAATAAAAACAAGAAAAACCCTCCAAACAAACAAACAAAAAAAAAACCACAGGAGAATATACATCCAGATCCCTCTGCTGAAGCTCCTGGAGAGAAAATAGAAATGGAGACCAAGGTCAAGTCTTTGCTGACCTACATTTTACTAAGGACACTTCTCTGATGCTTCCATCAATTCATCATCAATAAAAACTTCACTATGTGTGATTTCACTGCCCTAAGGTGTTTTTTTTCTGTTGACCATGTAACGGTCAGTGCCTATGTAGAGAAGGTCCCTGGGGCCTCACTGCTTAACATTCGCTTTGTCCATCCATTGCTCCATCTGTCCACTCAGCAGTTACCCAGCCCTGACAGAGGAATCAGGCCAAGGCCCTGACCTCAAACACTGACACTTCTACTTCTTTTTTCTAATCTTACACTTTTTCTTGTTATTTTGTTGGGGAGGACCTCCAGTACAATCTTAGTAGAAGTAGTGATGAGGGGCACCCTATTTTTATACTTCTCCAGTAAATATGATGTTTCACATAGGTTTATTTTTGTGCATGCTCTTTTTCAGATAAAGAAAGTTCCCTTTTATTCTTAGTTTGAAAAGAACTTTATCAGCCCTGGCCAGTTGGTTAGAGCACCGTGCTGATATGCCAAGGTTGTGGATTCGATCCCCGGTCAGGGCACATACAAGAATCAACCAATAAATACATAAATAAGTGGAACAACAAATAGCTGTCTCTCTCTCTAATCAATAAATTTAATTTTTTTCAATTTGAAAAGGATCTTTTCATAAATGGGTTGTCGCTTTTATCAAATTATTTTTCTACATCTCTTGAGATGATGCTATGATTTTTTAACTTTATTCAACTAGTGTGGTAAATTGTATTGCTTAAAATTCTAATGGCAAATCAGCCTGGTATTTCTGGAATAAAGACAACTTGGTTGTATAGCATTATCCTATTTTTAGATCTTTGGATTTGGTTTGCTGATTTTTTGCATCTTTTTTGGCCTGTAATTGCCCTTCCTTATAATGTCCCTGTTAGGTTTGTGTATCTAGGTATTACTGACCACAGAAGTTGAGAAGTACTCCCACTTCTCTGTTCTCTGGAAACATCTGAACATGGAGTTTTCTTTGTGGGAAATTTTTTTAATAAAAAATTCAATTTCCTTAATAGAAACAGGACTGCTCAGTTTTCCTATTTCTTCTGTGTCAGTTTTAGTAAGCTGTGTTTTTATAAGAATTTGTCCACTTCATCTGAACTTTCAGGCTTGTTGAGATACAATTATTCATAATATCCCTTCATTATCTTTTTGATGAATACAGGATCTGTAGTGATGACACTCTTTATTTCTAAAATGATACTGTCTCTTCTTTTTTACCTTCATCAGACTGGTTAGAAGTTTATCAATTTTATTAGTCTTACTTGTTCTTTTGATCCCCTCTTTTGTATCTTTGTTTTCTATTTTATTAACTTAGAACTATTTTTTTCTTCCTTCTACTTTATTTGGATTTAATTTCTGGATGTTTTTCTTAACTCCTTATGATGGATATTTAGATAATTGATTTTCAGCCATTTTTTCTTTCCAATATAGGCATTTAAAGCCATAAATTTCACTGTAAGCGTGACTTTAGCTGCATTCCACAATTTTTTTAAAAAGCTTTTATTTATAGATTTTAGACAGGAAGGGAGATAGAGAGAAAGAGGGAGAGAGAGAGAAACATCAATTTGTTGTTCCCCTTATTTATGCATTCGTTGGTTGATTCTTATATGTACCCTGACTGGGGATTGAACCTGCAACCTTGACATATCAGGACAATGCTCTAACCAGCTGAGCTACCTGGCCAGGGCTCCACAAGTTTTGAAATGTTGTATTTTCATTATCATTTGATTCAAATATTTTTCAATTTCTATTGTGGCTTTTGTTTTGTTTTGATCCTCACTAGAAGACATTTTGTAATTATTTTTAGACAGAGGAAGGGAGGGTGGGAAGAGAGAGAAACACTGATGAGAGAGAGAAACACCGATTGGCTGCCTTCTCATACGCCCCTCAACCAGGGATCAAACCTGCAACCTGGGTATGTGCCCTGACCAGGAATTGAACCCATGGCTTTTTGGTCCACAGGATGATGCTCCAACCAACTGAGCTACACCAGCTAGGGGAATGTTTTTTTTAATCCACAGATTATCTAGTAGTGTATTGTTCAATTTCCAAACAATTTTGGGATTTTCTAGTTTTCATTTTTTATTACTAGCATAATCCAACTGTGGTTATTGAGATACCCTATATGATTTCAGTTCTTTAAAATTTGGTTAGACTTACATTATATTTCAGAATATCAATAAAGAAATATTCCATTTGCATGGTCATATTGAACTCCTGGAAGTTCCCAGATTTTGTTTTCCTCTGCATGACCTTTTTGTCTAAACCATGTGCCACAAACTCAAATCCCTGCATTTGAACAGGGCGGAGACGATATAAAATGAAAAGCAGCTTTAGACTCCTAAACTGGTATGAACAGAAAATAGACGGAAAAACCTCCTCAGCCGCACACACTGGCCGCCTCTCATGGAAAAGGAAGGACTGGGAGTGCAGACCTGATTCCCCCAGAGGAGCGTTCCCAAGTCGGGCCGAGCCACGGAACTGCTCGACTTCAGAGTCAACGTGCGCCCGGCTTGGTTTCTGAGTTGTTAGGGGCCAGCCACTCCTGCGTGCTTCCTCTTTCCTTCCTCTTGGAGTGGGAGGGTGTGTAGTAGTTATCCTGGGCCTGTGCTTCCGCGGTCTGTCGGGTGGGGAGAGAGCAGATGACTCCTCTCTTTGGCAGAAGTTCAGATAAAGCACAGCTATGCTTGATGAGATTACTTAAGGAACTACACCCGAGGAGCCTCATTTGCATCTGAACTTGACTAAAGCAATGAAATTCTGGATCTCAAGTGGATGCTGTAATGAGACAAGGTTTTTAAGGGGAATTCAGAGAGAATAAGTGTATTTTGCCTTGGGGTCAAGAGTCAGGTTATGTAAGCCGGCCTCCAAAGTGGTCCCCGGTAATTTTTACCTCCCGATATTCACACCCCTGCCAGAGTGTGACTTCTGCAATTAGGTAATAAAAAGCTCTGTGGCTTTTGCCTCCCTCTTTCTTGGAGCGTTTGCTCTGGCAGACGCAGCAGTCATGTCCTGAGAACAGATTCACTTTATGGGGATCCGAGACCTCCTGCCAACGCCCAAGCTTCCTGTCAAAGTCCGTCAGATGGCTGCAGTCCCGGCTGGTGTTTTAGCTGCAGCCTCATGGGAACCGTGCACCAGAATTCTTAGTTAAGCCACTTCCAAATTCTTGACCACAAAAAATAGGCGAGGGAATAAATGCCCATGGCTTTAAGCCACTGAGTTTTGGGATAAGTTTTTATGCAGAAATAGTTTATACTCTCACTTGGCCTGCTTATACTTGAACTATTAAAGATCTGTTTAGGTCATGCAAAGTCATTGTTATAGCAAGTTGAACTTATCACTAATACGAAGCTGCTCCTCTGACGGAGACATTTCTTGAGCACCACCACACACCCTTTACCTGGCTCTCGCTTGCTCATCCTCAGCTCTCTCCACCTCTGAGAAGCCTCTGGTTCCTAGGGGTAGAGAGCCCTTCCCTTTCCCTCGGCAGCAGTACTGATGGCTCTGAGTGATAACCAGCTAGGTCCAAATCTGCCTTGTATAGCAGGCAAGAGCTGCTTGAGGGCAGAGCCCCAGGCACAAAGCCAGGCAAGGAATGGATGGGTACGGGAGTCAGTGAATGCGTACTGGGTGACTGAATAAGGAAACAGCTTCCCATCCCTGTGGGCCTTAGTGACTTTGGAGGGCCTCTGTGAGATGGAACTCCTGTACCCATGGAGTCTTCAGGGACCTTAGAAGAGGACCCAAAGCTTCCTTAGAGAACTCTTTTGTTAGGCCCACAGTGCATTTAGAAGACAGACAGCTCTCAAGGAGACTTTCAAGACATTTTCAGAGATTCGTAGTTGTAAGCAAAAAAATAATAAAATAAAATAACAGAAAATTCCCGCTGATTTAAGAGAAGGAATTTATTAAAAGAATATGGGAATGGGCACATGAAAAGGTGCCCGATGTCATCAGCAATGAAAGAAACACAAGTCAACACCACAGTGAGACACCACCTCAAACTCACTGGAGTGGCTAATAATTAAAAGGACAGACAGTAACAAGTGTTCGCAAAGATGTGCAGAAACCAGAAACCCCACACGCTGTGCGTAGTAATGTAAATTGCTGCAGCTGCTCTGGAAAACAGTCTGCAGGTGTCTGGTAAAGTTGAACATAGAGTTACCATATAACCCAACCATCCTTCTCCTCGGTGAATACCCAAGAGAAATAAAGACACATGTACACACACAAATGTGTCCATGAATGCTCGCACCAGCACTATTCCCAATAGCCAGAGTGGAAGCAACCCAAATGTCCACCAACTAATGAATGAATAAATAAAATGTGGCGTATCCATACTGTGGAAAGTTATTTGGAACAAAAGTAAGGAAGTATTCCCTGGCCAGGTGTCTCGGTTGGAGCATTGTCCCACGCACCAAAAAGCTGCAGGTTCGATCCTTGGTCGGGGCACATACACGAGGCAACCGATCAATGTTTCTCTCTCACATCAACGTTTTTTCTTCCCTCTCTCTCTTTCTATCTCTCTCTCCTCTTCCTCTCTCTCTAACATCAATAAATAGCCCTGGCTGGTGTGGCTCAATGGGTTGAGATTCAGCCTGTGAACCAAAAGGTCGCTGGGGCACACGCCTGGGCTGCGGGCCAGGCCCCTGGTTGCGGGTGTGTGAGAGTTGCCTCAAAACCCGTTAATGTTTTTCCCACTCATCACTGTTTCTCTCCCTCTTTCTCCCTCCCTTCCCCTTTCTCTAAAAAATAAATAAAATATTAAAAAAATAAAGTCCAAAAAACAAATTCTTGGGTGAGGATTAAAAAATAAAGTAATAAAGTAGAGATAAGACATGCTACAATATAGATGAACCTTGAAAACATTACACTGTGTGAGAGAAACTAGTCAGAAAGACCACATACTGTACAATCACACTTACATGACATATCCACAGTGGGCAAAGCCACAAACGGAGAGTGGATTAGTGATGGCCGAGGGAGGAGAGAATGTCGTGGGCTGAATTACGTTCCCCCCAAAAGACATGTTAGATTCCTAACCTCTGGTACCTGTGCACGTGACCTTATTTGGAGAAAGGGTTCTTCTTGCTGATGTAATTAAAACATAAATAAGATGAGGTCATGCTAGAGAAGGGTGGATTCATAATTTAATAAGACTGATGTTATAAGGAAAGAAGAGGCACACAAAGGGGAGAATGCCACGTGAAAACACGGGACACAGGAGAGAACATCAGCGACAGGCAGCGAAGCCTGCACGTGGGAGCTGTGCGCCTACAAGCGGAGGAACGCTGAGAACCGTCAGCAGATGGAGCAGCCCGGAGAAGGCACGGAACAGACCTCCGGAGCAGCCTCCTGAGAGCGCATGGTCCTGCCAGCACCTTGGTTTTGCACGGCTCCGAACCTCCACAACTGTGAGAGAACAAATTCCGTCGCATGAAGCCCCCCAGTGTGTGGCACTTCGTTACGGCGGCCCCAGCAAACCCCTCTGGGGGGCCGGGGCACCGGGGGCGACCGCTGCGGGCGTGGGCCTCCTTCCTGGGTTGGCGGAAATGTTTACCGTGGATGGTGGAGAGGGCCGCGCGGCCCCGGGAGCGAGCGCAACAGGACTGCGTCTCGATAAGCCTGTTACACGAAAAACTCGGAAAGTTCTGTTGGAGAGTTCATAAAATCAAACAGCGCCCTAGAGGCCAGGGATCCCACCCCAAAACGTGCTGACCTGGGCTGGGAGAACGCACAGCTGCGTTATGGAGCACTAGCCACTGCAGACTTGGAAAAAGTATCGTGGAATAAAGCAGGTCCTCTTTTTAAAATATCAACTTGATATGTAATTTGCATTCAATAGACTGTACCCACTTAAAGTGTATAGTTTGGTGAGTTTTGAAAAAGGTGTGTACCCCCTGTAACTGCCGTCACAATCGAGACAAAATCTTTGCACCACCCACCAAAGTTTCCTGGGGTCCCATCACCGGGAACCGCCCCTCCATCTCCAGCCCAGGCCAGTACGGACCTGCACCCTGCCCACGTCCTGAGCCCGCTTCTCCTTCGCGCCAGTTCTGGGAGCCATCCAACACCCTTCCAATACACCCCATTACATGCGCCAGTTTCGGGGTCTGTTCACAGCCAAGCATCCCGACTGGATAACACAGGGAGACAGTGAGTAAGGAGGAGACAGCAGAAAAGTAACTCAAGGGAAACGTTGTTTACTCTGAATCCGTTTATATAAAGTTCAAAACCAGAAGAAAGGAACTAATATATGATGTTCGGATGCATTGCTATTTGGTAAAATCATGAAGAAATCCAGGCACGTCTGTGATGGTTCAGCAAACACTCACTGTGCCCCCCTCCACTGGGAAGGGACTGCACTTCCTGCCCCACTGAGGTTGGGCTTGGCGTAGGCCTCGGTTTGGCCCGTGGGATGGCGGTAGACAGGCCCTGAGCCGTGCCTTAAACGTGCTGCTGCTGTTTGCCTGGCTCACACACTTCGGCGAACTTTCGGAAGAAGACTGTGCCCCATGCAGACTCTGATCCAAGCAGGATGAGAGACACAGGCCGCAGACCTGGATCCAGCCAGCCCGCCACCGAGCCCCGTCCAGTTTAGCGCAAAGCAGTTAACCTGCAGACCGTGAGCGTGAGATAAATGTTCACTGGGTGTTGAGGCAACACGTGGCAGTTTTATAGCGACCACTGACTAATGCAGTAAGCAATAGCAAATTCAGAAAGAGAAAGGAGGAGATGTGGTGAGGGCCTCCAAGTATTAGTTATGCTTTATTTTTCGGGCTGAAAGCTTGGTTCACAGGTGTTCGTTTTATCATTATCCTTTAAATTATGCACATCAATTATACACACTGCTATTTCTGATTTTCTGATTTTTTTCAAAGTTAAGAAAGTGAGGAGGAGTCTGGGGCCATGGCCTCCAACAGACTGTCATTGCTGGGGAGTGGGCGGGCAGCTTCGAGGAGCTGGTGCGAAGGAGGGCGGAGGAGGCGGGAGGACCCCAGCGCAGAGACGGGTCAAATGAGGGCAAAACGGTGGGACGGCGCTCACTTCAGCAGCGCGTGTACTGAAACGGGTAAGAGCAGTGGCACCTGCGTGGTAGAATATTAGATTTTATTTTCGTCTTTATCCTCCGCTGGATTTCCCTAATTTTCTGCAATGCACATAGATGGCTTTTGTAGTCAAAGACAAGAACAAAAAAATGTAGCGGCAGTTATGAGTGGTGACTTCCCAACAGGCCTCTCTCCCTCTCCCCTGAGTGACAGGACGCAAAGCGCGACGTTCTGTCCTGAGGCTCCCTGGGAACAGTCCTCGCCTGGGCAGCTGGTGTGGTGCAGCATGTGCCCCCCAGTCCCGACAAGTGGGATGAAAGGGGAAGTCTCCTGCTGGAGAGTGGGGGCAGAATTTTAAGAAGTCCCCTCCCTGATAGAAAAGAAAAAAGAGAGACAAGGGGGAAGATTTTATACATTGTCCCGGAATGCCGAGACATCTGGATCTGCAGCAGCCATCTTGCAACCTTGAGGGAAAATGTTGCCCAGGAGGGCGGCTGAGGGCAGAGACCGCAAGGTCCTGGGTGACAGGCTGAGCCCCTGGGTCAATCTAGGGACTGTTCTGCTGACTTCCTGTTGAGAGAGATTATAAAACTTCTATGGCTTATGCCACTTTCGTGTAACTGAAGACTCAGTTACACCCACAAACATCCTAATTGTCACAGAATATTTTATTAAGTGTGAGAAGAGACATATCCGAATAGCCTTACAGGCTCATTTCCTCTCCTGAGACGGCCAGCCCAGTATGTCAGAATTAGCCCGATGGCATTGGCCCCTGGGTTCCAGGGCTCCCCTTCTAACTAGACCGCTTCCTCAACAGGGGCATATCCTACGTGACATTGTCACATAGTGATTCCCTCCTCACATGCACTCAATTTAAAAGTTCCTTTGCAAGTTATGTAAATATCTAATCACTATACTGTACACCTAAAACAAATACCATACTGTATGTTATCAGTAATTAAAAATTCTTTAAAGAAAAAAATTTCCTTCTTTTTAATCATTCATGTCAGCAAAGTACTGTCCTCTCCGTTTCAGCGTGACTGGGACAGGGCCCTTTCCACTGGGACTCTGGCCGCGGTGCAGGGGGGTGATGAGGGTTCCAGGCTCTGCTCGTGCCCTGCTCCCCGGCTGGTATGTCTCCCCCTATTATACGCTATTTTATGTTTGTTCTGCTGAGTGGGCTAGTTGTGTGTGTCCCATAACCTCTTAGCATGACAAAGGGTTGAGCAAAGAAGAAACCTTAAGACAGTGACAGTAGGGTGGATATGAACTGGAACTGACCAATGTCAATGTGCAGTGATTGCACCAGGCTCTGTCCCTCCACCAGACTTGCTCCTCAAGTTGCACGCAGGGTAAGGCCCTTCATCTGCCAGGGCTCATCTCAAGAAATCACCAGTGCCTCTCACCTCCTCAGAGAGTGAGCTTTTGAAAACGTAAGTCAACCCTGGCTGGTGTAGCTCAGTGAATTGAGTGCCAGCCTGCTAATCAAAGGGTCACCAGTTTATTCCCAGTGAACGTGCCTGGGTTGTAGGCCAGGTCCCCAGTAGGGGGCATGTGAGAGGTAACCACCCATTGATGTTTCTCTCCCTCTTTCTCCCTCCCTTCTCCTCTCTCTAAAAAATAAAATCTTTAAAAAAAAATTTTTAAAACCCAACAAATCACATCACACTATTCTTTGTGGAAAGCCCTGTACTGCTTTCCATCACACTCGGTACGCATTTGCTCCTGTCTTCCTTTCTGTGCCTGTCACGTGTGTGGAAGGGAGACCCTCCAGAGAAGCAGGGCTCCAGGATTTCTGCTGTATAGACACTCCAAGGTCCTCCCGAACACGGTGTTCTGAGAATGCCAAGGCCACAATCTCTAGCAACTGGTTGTTGTTCAGGAAGAAACTTCAGCTGCCCCTCCGACTCCACATTCGAACCCATCTGTGCTCCATGAAGACAGACTGCTGGTGGAAACCATCAGGGTTAAGGGTAACTTTATAGCTGCTACCCAAGCCGGGGACTTTCAGGTCACCTCAGCTGGAAGAGTTGCTCTAAAATGCCAGCTCACAACGGTATCCAATTTATCTACTTCTTCACCTTGGCCAAAGCCTTGGAAAGTCCTGTACTGACCTGGGCGCCCGGCTTGGGTGCAGTAACTAAATGTGGCCACAAGAGGGAAGTCATGCACTTTGTCAACTATAGGGATGTGGCTTCAACCGGAAACAATTTAAGATGTTTTTAGCCTGATCACAATCAGATGGGCCAGATGGAGATCTGCGGATGCTCCGATGAAAGCAAATAACTCGATGCGTTTTTAAAATGACATTCTTTAAATACAGGGTCCAGCAGAAGTAAGGCCTGCTTGAGTGTGAGTGGTAGGATAATAATATGGGTGTAATAATTATAGTTTTAATTTGAACATTTCACCTAAAATGTCATATTGTGTGCTTGAGTGTGATAGTTGTGTTACAGAATCGCATGCTAATGATTTTGTAACAAACGGTTTTGTAATAAAAAGGGGTGTTATTTGTGTCAGACCCTGTACTTGTTCAACTATAACAGCCCAGGAGACTAGGGTCACTTTCTCTGCACCCAAGGACATTTTTTTTTCTTTGTTGTTAGAGAGAGAGAAACACCCATGTGAGAAGGAAGCATCAGTTGGTTGCATTCCATATGGACCCAGAGCGGGGATGGTATGGGCCTGGACCTGGACGAGAACCTGCAACCCAGGTTATGTGCCCTCACAGTAATCGTAAGCCGCAACCTTTCTGTGGGACGACGTTCCAACCAACTGAGCCACACCGGCCAGGGCTAGGGTCACTTAAACAACTGGGAGCAGATGCCATAGTACATATAAACACCCCTTCTAGAAAAGGGTATTTTAATCTGGGATGCACAGACCCATATAATTCATGAGGTCTGTAAACTGGGATGGGAAAAAACTACGTCTTTATGTTCATTAACCTTTAATGGAATTTAGTGTTTCCTTCAACTGTGAGTGTAGGCAACCAAACTGCAGTAGCAGTGACAGTGACCTTGTCACTAACAGGAATCAGATATTTTCATACCACATTATAAGTTGTTCCAGATATCTTTGTCACTTACCCTCATCACTCACTCACAACTAAGAGCTATTAAACCTGCTTCTAGATTATGTCATTGAATGTGTTAATAAAGAAGTACATACTTTATTATATTGCAAGTGTCTTTTTACATCTTGATAATTAAATTTCAACACTAGTGGTTTCCTTTTTAATCCTGTGTCGCTAAAATGGGTGCTGTCTCAGGGCTGCCCCATCGGCCCCGGGGAGGGCGGTGGTGTGCCCTGCTCCGCAGCACCCTGATCCTCCAGGGTGGGCTCAGCCCACCAGGGGCCCCTCGTGGTCTCCCGAGCACCAGCACACAGATATAAAAATGGAGGCTCTTTCCATTTCACAGACTCACTTCCACATATAGCCAACGGGTGAGTGTTGGTCACCGACTAAATACATTCTCTTTCTAAAAGTAATGTTGAAGTTTTATTTTTATTGATGAGAGAGAGCGAAAGAGAGAAACATTGATCTGTTGTTTCATTTAATTATGCACTCATTGGTTGATTCTTGTATGTGCCCTGACCGGGGAGTAAATATATTATTAAGTTAACAACAATTGATCATTCCCCAACAGAAGTTATACCTTACTAGGCAATATTGATTACTCACAAGCAGAACTTCTCTCGGGAGTCCCATCACCACACAGAACCAGCTTAATCCAGCTGGGGCACAAAAGGGTGCCATCTCTCTTTCCTAAAAGGGTTTTTGGCATATCCCTCTCGGTCCCCACACCCAGAACTCTGGAGGTTTGCTTGAAGAGGATGGTCCTATTTCCAGACTCCACTGAGTCCAAGCTCCCTTGATCACTGCTGGGACAATCTCCTGTGATCCAGAGTTGTACTCTGGCCACAGGGACCTTCAGGAGGAAGTCATCCAAGGCCACTTTCTTCTGGTTCAGGGTCAAGGTCCCAGGGAGTGTTTTGAGGGCTGAGCAATGACAGGTTTTTACAGACAGGGTTTGGGGTTACAATGATGACACAGTCCCTTCACAGATTTAGTGTCCTTTAATCTATTTGGTTCTGGTCAGTTGCAGTGTGATGGGCCACATCACAAGAACTTATCTAGACTGGTCTTCAACCTAAGACTGACCTCCTCCTCGTAGGTCATTCCCCTCCTGGACGGTGGCTCCCCCAGGCTATCTGGAACACGGGCTTGGAAACCACGGGCTTGCGTGGGACAGCACCAACCCACTTTGCTAACAGGCACCGAGGCTTTTCAAGGACGGCACTAGTCTTAACTCCTCTCACAGCTGCCACTTCGCAGTGACCACTTAGAAGTGCTCCAGTGTGGGAGCAGCTGGCTTTTTAAACTCTGCAAAACTCAAAATTACAGGGTGCTCAGTCAACCCAGATTCCAGGTTACAGCAAAGAGTTCCTCCCTTAGTGAAGCCGTGCAGACTAGCTAGCTCTAGTTTGAGTCTCTCTCTTTTTCTCTAGTACAGACTTTGCTAAAAGTAGCAAGAAGGAACCAGAAACCACTATTCGAAATTTCCCTACCTTTGTACGTTGCCACACAGCATTGCTACAACCTCAGTCAGTCCGTGATATGCACCCCAGGGTGAGATAGCTCCTGTCCGCCGACCGCCTCCAGTGAAGTATCTCCCCGTGTTCACAGCTCTGTGCAGAGCCCTCCCTTTCGCTCTGCAGGGGTCCTGTGACTCCCTTTAAAGCCTTAAGGAGCTCTGGAAACTTTTTTTCATTTTTGTATACTTGGGGCCCAGCCGGCATGTAAAGAAGCGCACACTAAGCCACATGGACAGAAAGGTCACAGCCCTTCCAGCCATCCCACCAAGTGTGTGTAGACACACACACGTGAAGTCATCTCGGAGATTCCATCCCCAGCCACCATTGGACTGAAACCTCATCAAACACCCTATGAGACTGGCAGAAAAACCACCCAGTCAATCCCAGTCAACCAAAAGAACTGGGAGAGGCCATAAACGCTTGTTGTTCTAACCCACCAAGTCTGGGGTGGTCTGCCACATAGTAACAGGTAACTGACACACACACACAAAGGTTTTTTTCAACACACAGTTCTGTTTAGTTTTTTTATCCTCACCCCAGGACATGTCTATTGATTTTCTTTTCTTTTTTAAAGATTTTATTTATTTCTTTTTAGAGAGAGGGGAAGGAGAAAGAGAGGGAGAGAAACATCAATGTGTGGTTGCCTCTAGCATGCCGCCTACTGGGGACCTGGCCTGCAACTTAGGTATGTGCCAGGACTGGGAATCGAACTGGCAATCTTTTGGTCCCCAGGCCAGCACTCAATCCACTGAGCTACACCAGCCAGGGCTGATATTATTATTATTATTATTATTATTATTATTATTATTATTATTATTTTAATCTATAGAGAGAGGAGAAAGAGAGAGAGAGAGACATCAATGTGAGAGAGAAACATAGATCAGGTGCCTCTCGTATGCTCCCCAAATGGGTACCGAGCCTGCAACCTCGGCATGTGCCCTGGCTGGAAATTAAACTGGCAACTTTTCAGTTTGCAGGGCGATGCCCAACCAACTGAGCCACACCAGTCAGGGCTGTCCATTGATTTTAGAGAGAGAGGGAGAGGGAAGGGGAGAGGGGGAAGGAGAGGGAGGGAGGGAGGGAGGGAGAGAGAGAGAAACAAATAAACAAACAAATTGATTGACAGCCTCCTGTACACACCCCTGCTGGGGATCAAACCCACATCCTGAGTCTGTGCCCTGACCAAGAATCGAACCTGCAACCTTTTGGTGAATGGGATGACACTCCAACCAACACATAAGGTTTTGATCAAATGTTTTAATTCCATATAAGAAGAGTCACAAGTTCCCAGAGTGCAGTGCCCCAGTCCTTCCCATCTGCACCTCAACTGCACCCGTTAATTAAGCACGTGGGTCCGTCCCTGGCAGTGCCCTAGGTCCAGGAACCAAAGTCAACGTCAGTTAGAGTTAGTTCTACTTGTGAGTGACAGGAAAATTAAAGTAATAGTGGCTTAAACTAAATAAAAGATTGTTTCTCTTTCACCTAAATGAAGTCCAGAGATAAGTAAGGAGAACTCGTTTGATTCCACACACTTTTGGGGGCCCAGGCTCCCCTGCTCTGGTTCCACCATCCTCAACACATGGCTTTTCTCTCACGGTCCAAGGTGGCTGCTCAAGCTCCAGCCACGATGACGGCCTTTCCACCAACAGAACGTGAAAGGAACAAAGACACACACATCCCCCTTCCTCTAAGGACACTTCCTAAAGGTACACAGGATACTCCTGCCTACGTCCCATTTGCTGGAATGCACCCACCTGACCGCGCTAGGCTGGACGATGGGCTAGGAGATGTGGGCTGTGTTCCAAGTGGCTCTGTGCCCCAAGGTGAGTCTGGGTTCACTGAGGATGAGGAGGGGAATGAGTATCGAGCTAAACCCGCAGTGTCTGCCCACGGCGCTCTGACTGTGGCGGCTTTCTAGTCTACTCTGATTTCTGGAGAGCAAATCTCTTCCCTGTTCTTATTTTTCATACTTCTCTGTCAATTCCTAAAAAAGAAGGAGGCAGAGGAAATTTGTTAGCATTCTAGCTGGAATTAAAGTGAACTTACACAGTAATTATAGAATTGACACTTTTATGAAGTTGTATCTTTCTGTCCAAGAACACGACATGTCTTCTCATTCGTACAAGTCTTGTTTTATATCTTTTAATAAGATGTTGTGGTTTTTCTCTTTCTAGGCCTTACACCTTTCTTGTTAAGTGCATTCTGAAGTACTTCATCCTTCTGGTTGCTATGATGGGATTCGACCCCCAGTTTTGTTCGCAGGTATCCATTCTAAGGGTAGAAAAACAGACTGACACTTTGCTCAACCTTTCGGGCAGCGAGTGCTCCTGCCGGGAAGGAGAAAAGGCCTGAGCAGCGGTGCACCGGCCGGTCCGCGGTGGCCAGCGCGCGGGAAAGGGGACTGACCGTCTGCAGCTGCTCTTTGTATCTCAATCTAAAGTTTTCTTTAAAAAACATAGTCTTACTTTTTATGTTTATCTTATATGCAGTCACGTTGCTCAATTCTCTTATTAATTCTAATAGTTTTTATTAGCTTGTTCTGTTTACCGAGCATACAATTTTTTAACGGTTAAAATGTGTTATCTCCTTTTCTTGAGTTTATAACAGGTATTTTATCTTCTTATCTTAATGCTCTTGCTAAACCTGGGTGGAATGCTCAGTTCAGGGAAGGAGTTGCTAATGCCTTGGGCAATGGAATAAAAACTTCACTTACCCGCCAAGCTCCAAGTCCACACTTGTGCTAACTCTCACAGCCTCACGTGAGGGATGAGGAAGGACACTCAGAAAGGTTAGGTAACTTGTTCTCATCTGCCGGTGGGGTGGTGGGGTGGGAGCGGCAGGGGGAGTGAGGAGCCCCAGGCAGGGCTGCCACCGCCTCCCCTTCTCTCCACCACCCTGCACAGGGCTCTGAACGGAGTTTGCAGCTCTCCTAAGGGAACCAGCTGCTGAGGCAACAGAGACAGCGTTACGAGTTCATCTGCAGGCTTTGCCCCTCATTCATCTGTTCACTCATTCATTCATTATCTCCTCGAACATTCTTGGAGCGCTGAGCACCTAGTCTGTGCTAGGCCCTGCTCCAGCACTGGGCACACAGGGAGGGTGAGGTCCAGTGGCTACAGAGTTTGCGTTGGCTCTGGAGGGCAGCAAGAGGAAGCACTTTCCAGGCAGAGGGAAGGGCACGCACTGAGGCCTCCAGAGCCGCAAAAAAGAGGTTTGAGTAGAGAAAAGACAGAGCCCTGGACAAGACAGAGGGTCTCAGGGCATCTGCTATGGTGCTGGCGTGTCAGGCCCATTCCCTCTTGACCCTCTGGTTCATGGTCTGCTCGGTTGTCAGATGCAGACTTGGTTCTGGGAGGAAACTTGCTCAGCATCCTCTCCATGACATATTGAGCCCAGCAGGACTTGGTGACAACAGAGAGGGCTCTGTGCAGCCTGGGCACCACGGAGGGGCTTCTGCCTGCTATGGATCTGCACCGTTGTCAAACCTGGGAGACGCTGCAGAATTCTGTGCAGATGTGTCTGACGATGGAGACCACGTCCCCCTCCCCCAGGCGTCAGTGGGAAATAGTCACATTTGCCAAGACAGCATGTGTGTTAACAGTTCTCTTGGTTTTAGGTGGGACTTTTTAGTGAATGAAAAAAAAATATTTTCTGTACTAAACGTCAAACACACCCTTAGCAATTCAGCACTCATTCTAATACAGTTAAAGCTCTTGTCAGTTTCACCCTGAAATGAAAGAAGCGCCGGACGTGACTGATGCCCTCCATACACCTAACCCCATGAACCGGTACATCTTATGCTTAATAGCAAACCAGCTAGGAAAAGAAAAACCTCAATATTCGGATCAAGATAAGCCAATCTCTTATAATGTGAGAAAGAACCTGTCTGTTGAAGCAGAAACCAAAACCAGAAAAATGCAAGGAGAAAAGGCAAATAAATGCAAACTTAAAACTATAAGGGCAACAAAAGCCTCCAGGCTCTCCAGGGCGTGTGTGAAGAATCTGGACCAAGGGTCTGGAGAAATGTTCGCTAAAGGTGAAAGCTTCCCATGGAGAAGAAAACATGGGCAGAACTTGGAATCAGCAGGTGGAGACAGTGTTTATGACCAAACAAGAGGAGCCAGGAGAGAACCAACTGATGTTGAAAAGCCCAGTGTGCAATTAAACATCTAGGATGGAGAAAAAATCAATACTACATCCACATTGCTAAAAAAGAAGACAGAAGCCCTGGTGGGTGTGGTTCAGTGGATTGAGCACCAGCCTGCGAACTGAAAGGTCGCTGGTTCAATTCCCAGTCAGGGCACATGCCTGGGTTGCTGGCCAGGTCCCCGATTGGGGGCATGTGAGAGACAACCAATGGATGTATCTCTCACACATTGCTGTTTCTCTCCCTCTCTTTCTACCTCCCTTCCCTGAAAGTAAATAAATATGATCTGTAAAATATAAAAAAATATATAAATATTTTTTTAAAAAAAAGAAAACAGAAAAGCCCACATGACAGATCATATTAAAAGTCTTCAGGCTGGGCAAACCTTGACTGAAAAAGTGCAGATCAAACTCTTCAGGGGAAAGGAAATGAAGTGACTAAACTTTGTCAAGAGAAAGAAACGGAGTCTCTTAAGAAATTATCTGTCCATTATTCCTTAGAGTAAGAGGAGGAAAGTTCGGAAGCAGATGATGAGCACACAAATGAAGAGCTGAAGACCTTCAGGGAGCAAGTCAAAGACCTTGAAGGAAAGCTAAAAAGCACAGTTACAAGTGGAGCTAAAAAGCATCTTCTCAAAACCAAATTATTTCTCTCAAATTAAAACCAAATTATTTCTCTCATGGTCATTGAACAAGAGCACAGGATGCTAAAAGACACCTCCTCATCTCAAGACAGGAGATTGCAGGCATAAAGAACAATGGAAACAGTGATTAGACTTGACCTTCTAGAAATGGATCCTTGTGCATCTGATGATCCAGTTGGAGGATTTCTTCAGGGACTCTTTGCACCCCCCTCCCCCAGTCTCCAAGCACGGATGCTGTTTCTTCTGTCTCAGTGCCCCTCACCTCCCACCCTCTCCTTGGCTGCCGGGTTCTCCTCCTCCATTTCCAGATCTGGTGTTTCCGACAGATTCAGATGGGAGATGCATGGCAAGAAGACGTCTTCTTCTTCCTTCCTGTGTTAGTCAGTGCTCTCCAGGGAGACAGAGCCAATGAAGAGAGAGAGAGAGAGAGAGAGATTGACCTAAGGAATTGGCTTATACAATTGCGGGGCTGGCTAGTCTGAAATCTGTAGGGCAGGCCAGCAGGCTAACAGTTCTCAGGCAGGGACTGAGACTCCAGTCCCCGCACCATAAACCAGGGGTGTCAAACTCATTTTCACCGGGGGCCCCACCAGCCTCGCAGTTGCCTTCAAAGGGCCAAAATAATTTTAAGACTGTATAAATGGAACTACTTCTCCACTGTTAAGGAGTTGGAATCCATTCGACCCTTTGAAGGCAACTTCCAGGCTGATGTGGCCCCTGGTGAAAATGTGTTTGACACCCCTGCTCTAGAGTCATCTTCAGGGAAATCCCAGTTTTCCTCTTAAGGCCTTTTAACTAATAAAATGATTATCAAGGATAATCTCCATCACTTCAAGTCAGCTGATTGTAGAGGTTAATTAACCACATCTACAAAATACTTCCACAGCAACACTTAGATTAGCGTTTGAGTAAATAACTAGGTACTGTAGCCTAGCCAGGCTGGCACAGAAAACTAACTTCTTCTGACCCAGGAAGCCTGGATCCACGCCTCCCAGAGGGCTTTCCACGGAGAGCCGGCTGCCTTCCTCATCCCCCTATATGGGCGGGGTTTTTCTGGACACGCCCACCGGGGAAACCGTCAGTGCTGCCTTCAGGGCTCCGGCTGAGCCTCCACCCGCCCTTCTACTTACACGCCCTTCTACTTACACTCCCGAACACTGCAGGGACCTCACATCATTTCCCTTATTTTCTTCTTCAAAATTATTTTTGAATTATCTACATTTTTAGTTTAAAACCTTTTTTTGCAGCTCAACATTAAAAATAATCTAACTAAAAAATAGACAAAAGATTACAGTAGACATTTCTCCAAAGAGGATGTGCCAATGGCTAACAAGCACATGAGAAGATGCTCAACATCATTGGTCATTAGCGAACTTAAAATTCAAAACCCCGGTGGGTGAGGTGACTTTCACCTAATAGGGGGGCCATCCCCAAACAGACAGATAATTATGAGGACTGTGGGAGAATTGGAACTCTCAGAGTTTGCTAGTGGGAATGTAAAAGGATACAGCCTCTTTGGAAAATAGTTTGACGGTCCCTCAGAAGGTTAAACATACAGTTACCACATGGCCCAGAAATATCAAAACCAAGGGAAGTGAAAACACATGTCCGCCCCAAAACAGTCTCTTCAGTGAGTGGTGTGGGGGAAACTGGACTAGTATTTCCAAAAAAAAGAAAAAGAAAGAAAGAAAATAGACCACCAACTTACACCATACACAAGAATAAACTCAAAAAGGATAAAAGACTTAAATGTAAGTCCCCGAAACCATAAAATCGTAGACAAAAACATCAAAAGGCATCAAAATCTTGGACATTGCTCATAGCAATAATTTTTTCCTGATGTGTCTCCCAGGGTAAGGAAACAGAGGAAAAATAATAAGTGGGACTACCTCAAACTAAACACTTCTGTACAGCAAGAGAAACCATCAGGAAAATGAAAAGGGAACCTCCCGTATGGGAGAATATATTTGCCAGCGATACATCTGATAAGGGTTTTATTTCCAAAATATAGAAAGAACTGATACAGCTAAATACCAGGAAGACAAACAATACAATTTAAAAAATGGGCAAAGGACCTGAGTTGACACTTCTTCAAAGAGGACATACAGATGGCCAATAGACATGAAAAATGCTCAGTGTCATCACCAGAGAGATGCAGATTAAAACCACAATAAGTTATCACCTCACACCTGTCAGAATGGCTGCCATCAATAATTCAACAGACAACAAGTGCTGGCAAGGCTGCGGAGAAAAGGGAGCCCTAGTGCACTGCTGGTGGGAATGCAGACTGGTGCAGCCACTGTGGAAAACAGTATGCAGTTTCCACAAAAACCTGACACTAGAGCCCTAGCTGTATTGGGCGTTGTCCTGCCAGTGGAATGGTAGCTGGTTTGATTCCTGGTTAGGGCACATGTTTGGGTTGCAGACTCTGTCTGTCCCCAGTTGCTGCATGTACAATGTTTCTCTCCTGTTTTTTCTCCCTCTCTTCCCCCCTCTCTGTCCAACAAAACAAAACAAAACCCTGAAAATAGAATGGCCATTTGCCCCTGCGATCTCACTTCTGACAATATATCCTAAGAATCCTGAAGCTCCAGTCAGAAAGAATATATGAACCCCTATGTTCATAGCAGCATCATTTACAATAGCCAAGATCTGAAAACAGCCCATGTGCCCATCAGTAGGTGAATGGATAAAAAAGCTGTGGTACATTTACACAATGGAATACTATGCAGCGGTAAAAAAGAAGGAACTCTTACCCTTTGTGACAGCACCAATGGACCCAGAGATTATTATGCTAAGCGAAATAAGCCAGTCAGAGAAAGACAAATACCATATGGTCTCACTCATATGTGGAATCTAGTGAACAAAATAAACTGACAAAAAAAATAAAAACAGAGGCATGGATGTATGGAACAGACTGACAGATCTCAGAGGGGAGGGGGTGGGGGGACTGGGAGATCAGCCAAAGGACATATATGCATGTATGTAAAGCCCAGGGACACAGACAGCAATGTGGTGGAGGGGGGTTGGGGGCTAGGTGGAAGAGGGCAAAGTGGGGGGAATGGGGACATCTATAATAGTGTCAACAGTTTTTGAAAAGTTCTATGTACCATAGTTACAAGAGAAACATGAAAATTACTGTTGGCTTGTTGGTCTCAGTACATTTTAGTTGATTTAAATAGACACCTCTCAAAGGCAGGACTGAGGGAGCTGGGATTCCTGCTATGCTGTTGGTCCCCACCCCCCTCCGTCAATCACACTCCTTCCACCAGGCTATACGGCTTTGGAAATTAAAAGCAAATTCAACAGTAATCATTAGGCTTCAGGAGTCTATGAACTCCCAGAAATTATATGAAAAATGTGACGTGTGTGCATTTTTTCTCCGGGCAGAGTCTACACCTTTATTAGCATCTCAAAGAGAGTCACTGACCAACATTTTAGAGCCATACACCAGGTCAGGCTGCATTTGATTCTGCAGCAGCATCTGTAGTTTTAGTATGCAAAGAATCCTTTTGCCCCTTGTTCTTGACATAGCGCCCCTTCTTTGGGAGAATGATGGAGGCGGGGCTTTTCCCCTTGAATAATTCCACATTGCTGTTGGAGAATCTTCCCTTTTCATTTGGTTGCTAAATCCAGAAAACGTAAACTAGAGCTGGGTGAGCAGTTCCCCACCTCGTCCCTCTATGAAGAAGCCAAACAGCCCTCCTTGGAGGGGAGGAGGGAGAGCCGGGTGGGGGTCTGCACCCAGATTCCCCAAGGCCAACTCCACCCTTCTCTTCCTCCCTCTCTCCTTTCCTTTCTCTCGTCCTTCTGCCCTTCTGTGGTAGGAGTGGAAATTTTAGCTTGGAGAAGGTCGGACGGTCGAGGGACGGAAAGGCACAAGGGTAGAGAACGGCGTGGTTTGGGAGAGCTGGTAACTGGGGCTGCACGGAGGGGGCGAACTCGGTGGCTAATAGGATCAGCCGAGGCGAATCCTCCAGCAAGGCACGCACAGCACGGAGGGCCGAAGCGCCGGGGTGGCTTGAGGTTAGGATTACAGACAGCCACGCGCGAGAGAAGGAAGCTTAAAGGGCCAGGCATGCAACCCAGACTGCAGTGACAGCACTATCGGCGGAGGAAGAAAACTTAGCCCTGCCCCCCCTACTCCCCCCTCTCCCCCACAAAGGGGGTTGGACCGGTCGCGCCCCCACCCCCAGCTCCCCGCCTTGGGAATTTTATCGATGCTAGACCAAGACCACCTCGGAATCACGAGTGACTTCTTCGTTATCCAGCGAACTGAAGGTGTGAAGCCGAGGTCAGTCGGGGAGGTGGGGAAAAGGACTAAAGAGTGGTGCCTGTCTCTGCCCCTTTCCCTCGCCTCCCCCTTCTGGCTCCTACTTGGTAGCACCCTCCTGATCCCCTTATCTCTAAGGCGCTCAGGGAAATGCCCCCCTGCAGGAGGCTCTTGGGAAATGCAGCCCTCGAGGCCCAGGAACCATGAGCCCCGCAGCCCCGGTAAGGAAGAGGTCTCCGGGGAAGGAGGAAGGGCCTAGGGCTGGGTGGGTGCCCTTTTCAAGCAGAGGGTTGGACCAGGAACCTTTCAGGCCCTGACAAGCCCTGTTCTCTGAATGACATCCTGGTTTTGCTTGTAGGTGGGGGTTTGTGGCTGAGCTGTTCAAAGAAATGACCCTGGAAGGGCAGACTGAGGTGGTAGATAGAGAAACAGCCTTCTTTCTCCAGTTGCTTCCCCTTCAGAGAGGTACCCTTCCAACCCACAAATCCGACCACCTGACTCCCCATCTGGAAACGCCAACCCCAAGCTGCATTCACTAGGTCATAACATCCAAGCTCTTGAGCCCATCATCCAATGCCTTCATGTTATATCCTTGCAACCCTGCAGCTTGCCCTCCGAGGCCCTCCGCACCCCTGCACTCTGCTTTCCAAACACACTGAAATTCTGCACACTCTTTTGAACTTCCTTATCAGTGCGCATACGAGTCTCTTAGCTTTCCTACTTATCCTTCAAGATCCTTTTTGGCCTCCCCTGGGAAGCCTTCCTGAACCTCCTGGGCAAAGTCAGGCTCTTCTTTCCCGTTGTAAAATCGCACCCTACGCCCCAATTGTGTGTTCACGCTGTCTCCCCAACCAGACTGGAAGTTGGGGAAGGAAGAGGGAGGCCTCGTGGGAGGCTATTTGTGCCCTCCACTGTCGCCCAGAGTAGGCCAGGTACCAATTGAGTATTCAGAAAATGTGGTAAAACTAGGAGCCTGGCTTCTCCTTGCAACTTTACTTTTTTCTAGAAAACTAATTCAAAATTCTTAGAAAAAAAGTATTTCATGATAAATTAGCGAACACATGTCTTAACAGCAAAGTTAAATTGCAGGTGCGGCCTCTCACCTGTGCTCCGGGTCAGGACAGGTCTACCACCCAGGGGCTGCGGCGTTGTGCCAGATTCTAGACCTGCAGACTACAAGTCCCAAAGGGCCTTGTGACAGCGCATCTCTCCCCGCCCCGCCCCGCCCCCTCCCGAGGGGTGAGGCGGGGCCGGAGGGCGGGGCCCCAGAGCTGCGAGTCTCCAGCGCAGTCTAGGGAGTGAAATGCCCCAGGCGCTCTGGGGCGCAAGAAGCGCAAGCGTAGCGGGTTGGGTGGCAGCAGCATCAAGTAGCGGCCGTTTTTGGCAGCGGCAGCATCTTGCAACAGGTGTAGACAGGTGGGTGCATCAAGGGGAGGTTGGAGAGGGAGTTTGCACCTGGTCTTCTTGTCTTACCTGTGTCAGGGCTTGGACATGGGAGGGAGCGGCAGGAGAAGGCAGGAGAAGCGGGGAAAAGTCTGGGCCTTTCTGCCCAGGTGTGCCAGCCCTTGCTACGCAGCAAGTGGGGGAGGGGCAGAGGCACCTACTTCCAGGTAAGTCGCCCTCAGGAACTGAGTGCTCCTAGATTCCAACCCAAGTTCCATCACATACATGGACAACTCAGTGTCTGTATCCCTCAGTTTGTGCATCTGTAAAATAGTAAATATCCTACCGATCTAACAGAGTTACAGTGGAGACAGGGTAAGGTAGTGTAGTACGCGCGGTGGTTCCCCAACTTTGCCGCACACTGAATCAGCTGGGGATCTTTAAAAATTATAGATGCTTCGTTCCCACCCCCAGACATTCTGATTTACTTTTTAATAGAGTATGACTGGGTATCGGGAGTTTTAAAAGCTCCTGCTGGTATAATGGGTAGAAGCTAGGACTGCTGGTTGTGAACCCTGGCTCCAGTGCTTACGAATTAAGTGGATCTGCCCCAGCGACTGGACCTCTCCACGCGCAGCTTCCTGGGAGTAGCAGGATTGTTGTGAAGCTTCGGGGAGCTAACCGATGAGAGCGCTGAGAAGTGTAGCTGGCATCGTGCTCAGTCAGTGATGGCTGCTGTTGAATCATTATTTTATGCATTTTGATTGTTATTTTGTATTTTATGCATTTTATAAACGGCTCAGGTGGGGTTCAAATGTGAAGGGGGCTTTTCTGATCATGAAAGTCCTGCATTTATTGCTGAAATTCTAATATTCTGTACTGCCAGCATTTTGGAACTCCAGGGTTTCTAAGATTTTATGAGTTCCCCACTCCAGCCCCCACCTTCCTCACGGACACACTTCTGCAGATCTAGAAGGAGAGGCCAGGAATAAGGGACGACGTGGCTGATGACTGAGATGGGAATGTGGCTCCTGACCCCACCCCCACTGCGGCCCAGCGGCCCTGCCCTGCTGACCCCGCAGGACAGTGCTGCCATTATCTGCCGGGAGCAGAGAATGGGGAGGAGATGGCAGGCTTGCCTTGTTTGTTTACTTACACTCCCTTAAGCTTTCCTCGGTGGCTCCCCTGGGGAGGACAGGACCGGCTGGGGGCTTCTCTCCCCAGAGCTGCCCTGGAACCGCCCACGAGGCCCGTGTGACCTGTGGCTCCCCTGACAGGTTCCGCCTGACTCCATCCTGGAAACTCCTTTTGAAGAAATGGCCCTGGTGAGGGGCGGCTGGCTGTGGAGACAGAGTGAGTGGCCCTGGGCCAAGCCCGTGTCTGACCTGTACCTTGTCCAGGGAAGGGTGGGAAGTGGCCTGTGGGGCCTGCCACAGCGAACCCTTCTCCCCAGAAACCAGGCCCTTTTTATCCTCCACTCCTTTGTCCACGCCTCTCCTGGTGCCTGGGATGTCCTTCCTATTCCTGACTGCTCAGTGAACTTCTACTTTTCTTCAAGACCCAGTTCAGAGGTCCCCTCTGTGAGGAGCCTCCTCTGACTTTTCCTCTGACCCCCAGGGGGTCCCTGGGCCTGCTGGAACACCCACCTGGGTTGGGGGCTCCCTTCTCTGATCCCCATGCCTCATCCACACTCCTGTTATACCACCAATCTCCCTACAGCTGCCTTTACCTGTGGGTCTCACCCCCTGCCCCCATGCAGGCGCCAGACTGTGAGCTCTTCAAGGGCAGACTCTGGGTTTGGTCCTCTGTGGGTCCACACCACCCCAGCCCAGGGCTGGCCGTATAGCAAGGCTCAGAACAACATGAACAATTCCTCTGTGCTTTGGAATTCATAAGTCTCTAAGAAGCTCTCTTGTGTCTTTGCCCTTTCTGTCAAGATTTCTAGTCGCAAAATATCTGAAGCTAGGGCTCGGCCTCCAGACCCACACTCTGACCGGAATCATGATCTTACCCAGAGGTCTCCTGGGCCAGGAGCCCCGCTGCCCACCGCCATGACCTATGCTCCGTTCATTCAGTCCAGCAAATACAGAGCCAGGTCCAGCTGGGGACCCCCCATGTGGTTGAAGAGGCAGATACTACATAAATGTCACAGTCACACAAGTCAGAGATAAGAGCTAAGATGGGAGCTCTTACTCTAAGAGCTCAGAGTAGGGCGATGTCTTTGCCCTTGAAGAGACCTGGGTCTTGGCCTTGGAAGCCCTCAAGAAAGGAATCGGGTCATTCATTTACCATCGCAACATTTATGGAGCCCCTACTATGTGTTAGGCCCGATGGAAGGCAATGGGTGAGCAAGACAGAAAGAGGACCTGCTGTCATTTCAGGGGACAGACAAGGAGGGGTGGTTCCGACACGGGGCGGGGGGACTGGGGGAAGGGAACCCTGGGAGCCCATCCAGGGCTCCCGCCCCCTCCCCACCCAGCAGGCTCTCCCATCAGTCTGCCTGGCGGGTCTGGAATATCTCACAGGCTCTTTCCTTCGTCGCTGGAAACGAAACTGGTTCGCCCTGTGGATGGATGGAACCCTGGGCTACTACCACGACGAGACTGCGCAGGACGAGGAGGACCGTGTGCTTATCCGCTTCAATGTTCGCAATATAAAGATTGGCCAAGAGTGCCACGGTGAGAGGCCCCTGCCCCTCTGCACTGTGACTGTGGGCCTGCCCCCCTGCGTCTGTCCCAGAATACCTGCCTGGAAGGCTCTTCGCAACTTTCAGAGGGCTTCTACAGACGTTGCTTCTAGGCCTCTGTCAGCTCCAATTCATGGGTGTGAAGTAAGAAATTAAATCACTATTGAGTTCCTACCCTGTGCTGGGCCCCGGCCTTATGCTGGGCTCACAGAGGTAAGTCCCAGTTCCTGCCCTTTAGGTGCCCTCTGGGTAAAGATGAAGGGAAATAAAGGAGGCTCAGAGACGTTAAGTGACTGGCCCGGAGTCACACTGCAGACCTCAGCAAGACTCAGACCACAGTTACAACAGGATCACTGAGAGCTAGACATACCCAGCTCAAGAAGCAGGCAAAGAAGCAGGCAAATGTGGAAGGGTTGCAAAGCTCTAGAACAGGATCCTGAAGAAAGTGTGTGGGATCAGAGGAGGTCGGCAATGGCCAATACACAGAACCCAGAGAAGTCAGTTCCCGTTCTTATTACTGGTTTTCTGGGGGTCCCTGGGCCTGTGCCCCATGGAAACCCTGTGTGTCTGCCCTTAGATGTGCAGCCCCCGGAGGGCCGGAGCCGAGATGGCCTGCTAACTGTGAGTTTTCGGGAGGGCTCCCGCCTGCACCTGTGTGCGGACACCCAGGATGACGCCATGTGAGTCGCTCCCAGGAGTGGATGGGATGGTATCTTGGGGAATGTGATCAGAAGCCTCCTCCTCATTGGGTCTTCTGGTTCCCTGGGGTTAGGAAGGGACCAGAGAGATTGGTCAGGTTGGTAGAAGCTGAAAGAGTGGAGTTGATGACTCAGGGTGGTCGGTGAGGTGTGCAGTTAACCCCTCCCATGGTCTGCACTGAGCCCAGGACTGGCGGGAGGAGTGTGCACACGGCCTCGTGCGTGGTCCTGGGTCAGTCAGTCAGGTATTTAGCAGCCTCTGAGGTGAGCCCCCACTTAGGGGTGATACAAAGGAACAGAGAGCCCTGTGACATCCTCAAAGGACCCTCTTCTGAGAAGATGTCCCGCTGGGGAGCTGAGCTGAGTGAGGGGTAGACCCTGGCCTGCCTGAGGGAGGCAGCCCACCCTGTCACGGGGACGCTCAGATCCACACTGAGGGACCGGGTGGATCTTCCTCAGGGGCCAGCTGCTCACTCACATTCTTTCCCTTCCTACCCTCTGGCAGAGAGGGTCAGTTGGCCTTTGCGTTGCAGAGAGTGATTGAGATGGGATGTGTGGGAGTGGGGGAAAGCTGAGCTCTGGGTAGACAAAGCACAGAGCCGCCTTGTCCACCCCAGACAGGTGCCATGGCAACCAACAAAAGCCCAATTGTCCTGTGTCTGCTGGGCCTTTCCAGGGCTCTGGGGTCAGAGTGTTGGGGAACTGTTTATAGGTTTTGGATGGGGTTGGGGCGGGGGGCACTGCAGCTAGAGAACCAGCCCAGGCCTGTCCAAATCTGAAGCCCAAAGAGACTCCCCAGGCCCAGCTGCCCTATTGTCTAGATGGGGAAACCGGACCTCCCTGGAGGGTAATAACTATGAATTAAATGAATTACGTGGTTCCAGGTCAACTGAGGGCTCCATCCATGTGACTGAGCCAGGGGAGGAGGTCACCTGTGTATACTCAAAAGACCTCCCCCTTTGCAAGAGCCTGGGGTTGGAGGCTGGTTGAGGGAGTTAAATCTCAACTGTAGGGGCCCATCTTCCAAACTGCCCCCTCATGGTCTGGTGGGGTTTGCTTTGCAGAGCGTGGAAGACAGCACTGCTGGAGGCGAATTCCACCCCGGTGAGCCCCTGCTCCCTCCCTCTCTCCTTCCCACCCCTACCTGCCATGGAATCATGGGTGACTCAGACTCGGTCTCCCCCAGCCTGGAGTTCTCGGTTTCCACATATGTGAATGAATAGACTTGTGCAGACTCAGATGCCCTGAGTCCCAAATAGAAAAGGACAGAAGACAGGCCACTGGTGCTTGGAGGGGGAAGAGGGAGGCCTCCAGGAAGGGGATGGCATGTGAGCTGGGGGGAAAGGAACTATCTTTTATCGAGCAGCTTTTACGTGCCAGGTGTGGTCCAGGTGCAATTCTATATCACTGTTCCTCAAGATAGTCCTGTGAGGTTGGGGTTATTGTTCCCTCTCTGCAGATGATAAGACTGAGATTCATTCATCCACACACAAATTTTTACTTACTTTCTACTACATGCCAGGCATTGTGCCAAGGGCAGGGATCAGAGCTGAGCTAAGGATATGTGGGCCCTGCCCTCCTGGACTCAGGGTGGTGGGAAGCCAGACGTGAAGCAACTAATTACACAGTTTTTATTCCACTGCAATGGTGGTAACTGCTCTGACAGAGACGTGCAGTGTGTACCCACTGGGTGACCACCTTGATGGCCTGATTCAGGCGGGAGTTCAGACAAGGCTTAAAATGAGGCCTGAAGGATAAACGGGTAGACTGGGTAAAAGGGGCGGGGTGGGATGAATGCTACTGCTTTCCAGACTGAGACAACTGCACGTGCAAAGGCTCTGAGAGGCGTTAAGACTTTGGCAAATTGAACAAAGGGAAGGCTGGGGGTGGGGGGCTGGAGCTCTGGGAGGGAGAGGGCTGTGGGGAGGGAGGGCTGGCAGGGCCGGCAGGACAGGCTGTGTGAAGGGTGCTGGTTTCTCTTAAGAGCACCTGGAGGTCACTGAAAGTTTTTAAGCAGAGGGATGACATGAACAGGCCAGACTGGATTTGTATTTTTAAATTTTTTAATTGTTTTTAGAAAGACAGAATGGAACGGGGAGCGGGGAAAGAGAATCGATTTGCTGTTCCACCCATCCATGAATTTGTTGGTTGATTTCTTTCTGTACATGACTTGACCTGGGATCAAACCACAACCTTGGCTTGTTGGGATGACACTCTAACCAACTGAGCTACCCGACCAGGGCTCAGATTTGTATTTTTAAAAAGAGAGTCTGGCCAGTAGGTGGGAATGGGTTACAGAGGGTACAAGTGGATGCTGGGACAGAGTCCAGGTGACCGGCTGGAGGTCGGGAGGAAGGCCTCGCTGGCGGAGACAAGCCGACGAGGATAAGACAAGTTTAGGAGGTAGAGCCAACAGAGCTCAGTGACTGATGGAGGTGTGGGTTTGAGGAGCTGCCTGAAGCCCCCAGCTCAAGGGTGGCCGAACTTGGCCTTGACCCCATCTGCCTGTCTCCAGATTCCATGCTTGCTCCTTCTGTCTCTGGCACAGTGCAGCCCTACTCATCTAGAGACAAAGTCTGCTGGGAAGGAGTAGGAAAAACTGGGATGCTTTTAGAAACCCCCTCAAGCATCCACCTGAGGGCCTGGCACGGTGACGAGCACCTATCATCTGTTATGTCACGTAATCTTCCAACAACTCTGGCAGTGGTTGGTGTTTTTAGTCCCGTTTTACAGAGAGAGAACCTGAGGTTCGGAGGGGAGGTGATTTACCCAAAGTCTCATGGTTTTTAGTCAGTGAAAAATCCTGCGTTGGAATCCAGGTCAGTGTGAGACTTCAAGGGGAACTGCAAGAGCAGGGGCCGGGAGGTGACAGGTGTATGTGAGCGCACAGGTGTGTGTCAGGGCCAGGAGCCTGGCCTGGCTGGAGGGTGATGCGTGGGAGGAAGGAGACGGGAAAGACGACCTCTGTTGAGCTACGTCACAAAGGGCCGGAACTTTATCCTGAGGGTTTTGGGGAACAGTAGAGGTCATTAAGCAGGAAGAGCTGTGGCCAGACTTTGGGGAGCAGACTCAGGCTTCTGGGTGGAGCCTGGATTAGAGGAAACGGAAGAGTGAGGAGGCTGGGGCAGTGGTCAGAGGGACCACCGGCCGGGCTAAACTGGCTCTGAGCTCCAAATCCCCCTCATGCAGGGCCAGTCAGGCCCGCCCAGGAGAGGCGGAATCAAAGGCGGTGAGGGCTGACCGTTCTGCACTCTGTGACTCTATGAAGCTGCTGTCCCTCCTCTCCCTGTCCGCCTTCCTGCCGCTCTGCTCTCCACACCTCTCCGCTCTGACCCTCTACTCCACCTCCCGCTGCTCTGCACACACCCGCCTGTGGTCCCAGGGCTTGCTCCAGCGGGGTGAGTTTGTGCCTCTGTGTACCGGTGCCTGTCTGCCTCTGAGTGTTCGTGTCCTAGTGGTCAAGCCTGTGGGCTTCTCTCTGACTTGTACCTATGTAGGGGCGACCTGTGCTTTGTGTCTTCACATCCTGCAGGTTTATGCCCAACTCTGGGTGGAGGCTCCAGGAGCCCCTGACCCCAGCTATTCCAGGGAACACAGGGCTGGGGCTCAGCCAGGGACAAGACTGGGGGTTCAGTGAAGGGGGCAGGTGGCTGGGAGGGCAGATCAGAGCTGTTCTGTCCTCTCTGGAGACTGGGAGCCTCAGCAGCTTGAAACAGGTGAAGGTGGGCTAATTCTAGAGAGACGCTACTGACCCTTCTTCTCTGAGTAAGTTTGGCAAAATCACCACCCCCTCTGAGCCCCATTACCATGGGCCGAGGAGGAAGGAGACACCCCCAGCCCCAGCCCCAGTCCAGCTGGCTCTGGTAGGGACTATTAAGAGCTCTGAGTCCCTCCAGATGCAGAGGGCCGCTGACACCTGCCCCCCTCCCTCCCCCTTCTTGGGTTTCTATGGCTTGAGCAGGCCCCAGCTGGAGCCACGGTCCCTCCCAGAAGCCGCCGGGTTTGCCCCAAGGTCAGGTGTGTGACCCGCTCGTGGAGCCCCTGTAACTTTGAAAGGCGAATCTGGGTAAGTGCTGACTTAGCCCTCCCGGCCTCCATCCTGGCCACCAGGATGTGCCTCCAAAATTGGGCCTGGTCACTTCCCTTCCCTGCTCACAAACATTCCATAGCTCCCCATCACCCATGGGACACCAGCCACGACCCTGCCCTCCGGTCTCCCACACCTGCCCCCAGTCTCGCCGGCCACAGGCCCCTCATGCCCTGTGCTCTAGCTGCTTTGCTGTTCGCTCTGTCCCAGCTGCTCTAGATCTGTTCCCTCTTCCCAGCCTTTACACATGCTGTTCTCTCAGCTGCGAAAACCCTGTGTCCATATTCACTTCACATACCGCCTCCGGGAGGACTTCTCAGACCTCCGGCAGGGTCACGCCCTCCCACTGCACTAATCCTTGGTACTGTTTGCATTCTGCCTGGTTTCAAACCTGTTTGTTTCTGTCTCTGTTCTCCCGGGAGACCCACAGCTTCCTCCAAGGCAAGGACCAGGTCTGATGGGCTCTGCCCCTGTGCAGAGCTGGGCCTGCAGAAGGAGGTCAATGACAACTTAGTGATGGGGACAGTCTAGCTCGACCCTCCTTATTCCTGGTGCTCGAGGGTCAGGCATGAATAGACCTCAGGCAGTGTTCACTGAATGAGCAAACAAGTGAATGAATAAAGGAAGGAAGGAGGAAGTGGCAAACTTCTGTTATGGCATCACTATTGCTTATTAAAATGTATTCCCTGTCTCCCTGCCTACCCCCCAGTGTTTCTGGAAAGCAAGACGGTTTCTGGATTTGGGATGAATCCTCTCTCGGTCCACAGTGCTCAGCCTTAGAGAACCTGCCGTCTTATGGTCAACTGTGAATGCCTTTGCTAGCCCAATGGTGCTTGGTGTGGTCGAGCATTAGAATTGCTTAAGGACTTTAAAAAAATGCAAATGTTCAGATTCTGAATGCTCTGATGTCATAGGTTTGGCTTTGGAAATCTGTGGTTTAGAAAATTTCTCCTGGTGATTCTGATGTTCAAGAACCACTGAGCCCAGAAGTATTAGGACCACCCAGTTGCTCAGACATGGCTCTGCTGGATTCTCCCTGTGCCTCGGGCATGGGCTGTACCTCTTTACAGATGAGAAAACCGAAGCTGTGAGAGGCCATAACTTGACCAGGTCACTTAATTCAGTAGCAGCTCTGGGACTTCCAGCCCAGCATTATAAGGTATCCCTCATGCCCAAACCATGATTCAAGTTTGTTTACAGTGGGGATTCCTCAAAACAGGATTTAAAAGGCGATAAACCTTTAAAATGTTGTAAGGACAGAACAATTTTTCAGAAGGAAGGGATCTATTTGTATGTGACCTCCTGAGTCACATGACCCTGTTCGCACTCACAGAAGGGGCTGGGTCTGTGGAGAGGGAGAGGACTAGGAATCAAGTCTTCGGTTCTTTTCCTGAGGTCTCCGGGGCATCCTCTGTGCCGTTGCCAGGTGACCCACATGACTTTACCTCTGAGCCTCCCAGATCTGCAGGGTAGACGCAGGCGCCCTGCAGGGACATGAGGTGGTGTTTTCCATTCTCTTCAGGGCCTGACGGGGCCACCGGCTCCCTGTGCAGCTGCAGGGGTGTATGCTCTGGACCTCAGCTTTCCTACTGGTAAAACTGGGGATCTGTGCTTAGATCTATCTAGCACCTCCTGGTGCTCAGGAGCTCAGATCCTGGCCACCCCCACCAGAAATCCCTATTGTCCCACGCTTGTGGAAGAAGCACAGTGAAGGAAGTCATCTGAGACTGAACTTTGTTTGTCTGAACATCCTGCATGGCTCTGGGACTGGTCATTGCCCCTAACTTGAAACTGGACTTAGAGCTGGGTGACCTTAGTACAGTCTGGCCCTGTATTTGATTCACTTGAGATAAATTCAATAGGCTAGGTACCTACCACGTTCCAGCGAGGCCTGGTTAGACCCAGGTCCTGCCCTTGGTGGCAGCGATGATGGGGGCGTCTCCACATCTGCTGAGAGAGGGGCACTCCCACAGGGACACAGGCAGTGACACTGCAGGGGGGCTGGTGCTTTGCTGTGGTGAGGAAAGCCTAAGGGCAGTGGGTGCCCAGATGGGACTCCAGCAGAACCTGAGGGTCAGGGAGAGTCATACTTGAGTTGACTCCCAAAGACGAGTTAGGTAGTTGGATAAGAAAAGGTGGAAAAGGCATCCCCATCACAGGGAAATGGCGTGGAGATCTGCAGTCACGGGTGTGCTTGAGAAGTCCTTTGCAGCCAACTTCCTGAAAGAGATGTTAGGACATGTTGGGTCCATCCCTCAGCCCTCAGCTGTTCCTCAATCCCCTGGAGTCGGCCGCCTTTCCCCATCGCTCTTCTGAGAAGTGTTTTCCCAAGGTCACCCACAGCTTCCAAGTTGCTAAAACCAATGGCTGCTTCTCTTGGCGCTGGCCAAGAGAGTGGACAGAAGAGCATATTTAGAAGATAAAGTCATGAGATCTGGTGGCTCTGATGTGGAAGATGAGTGTGTGAAGGCAAGGGTGCCAGCGTGGCTTGGTATGAGTGAATGGTGGTGGCATTTAGAGAACAGGATTTACTGAAGAGCAGGTTTGAGGGGATGGCAGGATGCTGAAATCACTTTAAGACCCCTGGACTTCAAAGGGGAGTCAGTCCATTCAGGTGTAAAGCCGTTAGAATGAGATACAGGGTGGAAGGGGGCTAAGGAGGAGCTAGGAGAGAAGGGGACCCTGCCCCTCTCCAGGTCTGCTCTCCTGTAGGTAAAATGAGGCGCTTGGATTAGGAGGTTCCACTTAATTCAGCATATATTTATTGCTGTTATTCAGTAGACCCTTCCGGTGACACAAATGAATCAGTCATTGCCTCCAGGTGGCTCGCATTTGGGGTACAGGCAGGAAAGGAGAGGAATGACAGGCACAAGTGTAGCCCACAGAGAACTCAGGAAGGCCGACTCTTCCTGAGCCCGGAAGGGTTTCCTGGAGTGGGTGATTCTGAGGTAATCTCTGAGGGGTTAGTAAAAATCTAATGGGAAGAGAGGGGACAGCGAGCGCATTCTGTCCTCCAGAGAGAACACTGATGTTCTCTGCGCCTCCCTCTCCAGCTCCCAGGTAATGTGGAGACCCTAATGCCTGTGGTAAGGAAAGGGGGGTAACGATGTGGACACCTCCCTCAGGACCTGCGACATGGTGGATGCTCGATAACACTTTAGTTATTCTTTCTCTCCCAGATCAACCCCCTTCCCTCCTTTACTTCCTTGGCCTGGGGCTTGGCCATGTCTCCCTCGTTGTGACTAGGAGAGTAAAGAAATCCATGGGGTTTCTCCAAATGAAGCCACTGGAGAGCTGCTAGTGAACATTAGACTAAGAAAAAAGTTGGAAGCCATGGACTTTTTTTTTTAATTTAAGCGTTTTATTATTTCTAATGGAGTGAACATTTTGAAGTTGTGAAATCTATCATAATTTCAAACCCTGCTTGAGAATTGAAATAGTCTTCATAATTTAGTGTTTTTTGTTTTGTACAGACCCTCCCTGGCCATGTTGTTGTTCGCCTTGGAGAATTTTTGGTTAGGGGCAGACTAGGTAGGAGGTCAGGACAGGAAAATGGCACCACTGAAAGCTGTTTACAGCAGCTGAGCTTTAGACGAGGAGGAGGACCGTGGACCTCGTGGGTAGGCAGGGCTTTTCTTCAGGAGAGTGCTGGTGCCTGGGGACCCATTAGAAACTTGGGGAGGCATCTCCGTGGGCCCAGAGTGGGGAGAGATGGATGTAGTGGGTAGGGGACCAAACTTCAGCCAGGGAATTTCCAGGCAGCTAACCCGGCAGGACTCCCCAGGTGCGTGTCTACAGCCCGTACCAGGACTACTATGAGGTGGTGTCCCCCAATGCGCACGAAGCCACTTACGTTCGCAGCTACTACGGACCACCCTATGCAGGTAAGTGTCCCAGAGCCAGGCCCCGCCCATGGTCCTTCAGTCCCCAGAAAGCTCCACCGTTTCAGTGACCACGCATTTTCCCAGGCAGGATCCTCTACCAGCCCCTCCCCTTTCCAAGACCCCATAAAGCTCTAGGACCTGAGCTCCTCCTTATGCCAGAGCTGACCTCACCTCTCCAGTTCTCTCAGATACCCGTTCCTGAGCTGGTAGTGACCCCTGGTGGCTAATGCGGGAATAGCTGCCGCCTCCCGCTCCATTGTGGCCTGGAGGTTCTTAGAGATCCTTGGGTCTCCCCGCCTTCCCACCCTAGTCCCTGGTCCCAGAACCGCCGTCCGTGGCAGATCCAAGTCCTGGAAGCCTTGGGGACGGGCGCACTTCCTTCCTGTGTTAAGACCTGTCTCTGGGGAACAGGACAGTAGGCTCAGCGCTTTACTTTGGGTTGGGCTGGAGTCTAGCAGGAGGAGAGGAGTGAAGATTGCTCTGCTCCTTCTTTTGAATTTCCTGGCTCTCTCTGCAGGCCCTGGCGTAACGCACGTGGTAGTGCGGGAGGACCCCTGCTACAGCGCGGGCGCCCCGCTGGCCATGGGCATGCTCGCGGGGGCCGCCACAGGCGCAGCGCTCGGCTCGCTCATGTGGTCGCCCTGTTGGTTCTGAGCCCTGAGACTCAGCGCGCGGACCCTGCGCATAAAACGACCGACCTCTTTTCCACCTTGACCACGCCCTCCACCCCAAGCCCTGCCCAACTTTTGCCTCTTCTCTGTTAGCCATTCAGAGCTTGGCTCATACCCTCCCACTCCCCACCCTCGCCCTCAACATAGGAAGAAGTTACCATCCCAGGCACAAACGTTTACTCAAAATTCTTGCATCTATTGCCAGACACCCCAGAAATCCATTATAAACACATATGGATGTTTGCCCCAAACACATCAGGACACAGAACAACTGATGTGGCTTCAAGTTCCCCAGAAGCTGGAGACACGGGAGCCAGGTTCTTCCCTCACGTGGCTCCAGGTTTGGGGAAAACAGGAGTAAACATTTGACAAGGCAGTTATCAGTCCTTTGGCAGCACAGGGGAGAGAGGAAGATAAGCTCGAAGCAGCAAGAGTGCAGAGCCCTCCCTCCCACCATGGCATATCAAAGAAATTAGAGGGGTGCTTAATTGGGCTGGGGTGAGGTTAGGGGTCAGATGGTTCTGCCCCTCCAGGTTAAGAAACTTGGCTGGGCAAAGAGGCAGATACGAGCTTTTGGGGAGTGAGGTTTTATAATGAATATATTTCCTGTTTTGTTAACAGACACATACCAAAACCCGTAACACTACATTTAGCCCCATCCTTCCCACTACCAGCTTACTGGGTCCCATTCCTTCAGTGCTCAGAAAGCATCTGTTTCGCATGTCAGGGTGCCTGGGGCAGCAACTGAGCTGAACCAAGGGTTCCCTTGCTTTGGTGGGGGAGGGGGCAGGAGAGATCTGTTTGGGACCTCCACCACAGGACCGTGCCTCCATCAGGAAACGTATTTCTGCTCCCCAGAAGCCTGGCCCTATGCCCATAACTGTGCCTGTCACCATCTTAGGCGTTGTATCTCTTCTTCATTCAGGGGCAGATGGCAGTGTTCAGTTCTGGGGTCTGACCCACCTTTGTCTCAGCCCAGAAGGCCCCCCATGTGTCTCCCTGCAGGTGCCCCAGGAGTCTCCCCGTTTGGTCCCCTTTCAGTCTCCTCCCACAGCCTGTCCCAACTACCACGGAAATGCTAATATCCCTGCCCTGTAGCTAGAGTAGCCTGCTAAAGTACCCCTGTATATTATAGGGGCTCCAGTGGCCCTGCTGCAGAGATTAATAAAGGTGTGGTTGGCTCTAGCCTTGCCTCTGGCTTTGTTTGTTCTCTGGGCCCTCTCTCCCTAGGCTATCGCTGTGACTCAGCTCCTACCAGTGTCTTTTGGTATAGCGAGAAGAGTGGATTCTGGGGCCAGATAGAAATGGTGACAGCATGTTAGCTGAGCATTTTGGAGCAAATCACTTAACCTTTCTGCATCTTGCTTCCCCCACACATAAGGCAGCAGGTTGAACTTGGCCATCCCTGAGGGCTCGAGAGAGAGGCTATTAGGGTCTCTTGTTACTTGAGCTAATGGGTGAGCCTGCCATCTTGAGAGTTCTGTGATGTTGGGGTCTTCCCCAGGACATTCCCGTTCTTCTACAGTTGAATCAGGGAGCTGGTCTCAGACCAGGTGGTGAAGGAAGGAAACAGCCTCAGGCCTTTGAGGCTGCCGGTGATCTGGGGAAGATGTTCTAAAACAGGGCTTTGAGCAGGGATGGGGTGGTGCCCAAAAGGGAATTTAGGTATCCACCTCAGCCATATTCCAGAGACACCAACTTAAAGGGCGACATAAACAAACAGCAGTGATTCAATGAGGTAAGAGAGGAACACGGTGCCTCTGAGGAAGTACCCAACTCTGCTAAGGGAACTGGGGAGAGCTTTCCACACAGAACAAATGAGAGAAATGACATGAGCAAAGGCCTTAGAATTTGGCCTCTAGAGCACTATCAAGTTCAGAAAACAGTGTGATGTCACAGCAGGTCATATGGTGAGAAGGGGCGGTGAATGGGGTCAGGTTATAAAGAACCTCCCACAGCTGGGTTAAGGGCTTTTTGCTTCGTGCCTCTATAGCTTCAGGGCTACCTTTTGCCAGGTCCTGATGACACCATAGTTCTTTTAACTCACCCCACTGAATAGGGCAAGAGGGATGTAGATGAATGCTCCAAATGCAGTATGCTTCGAAATCTCTCCACTAGTAATATTGCAGCATAAATTTTTAATCTTCCAGCTGTCCATCAGACAGTTATAATATTCACACACAGCTGAAAAGAAACATTTACCCTCACAGGCGACAGTCTAATCTGGAGGTGCCCCATGGAACACATCTGGCTCACACATTTGCTTGGTCAGCACAGTGTTTTTACCGAGTTTTAAATTAAAATCTGATACCACTACACACCCACCAAAATGGCTAGAGGTGAAAAAGACAACATAAGTAATGATCTGGAGCTGGAAATCTGTATAAACTGGTATAATTGCTTTGGAAACTGGTCAGTACAGCCAAACATAGGCACACCTGATAATCCATCAGTTCTACTAGGGTACACCCGAAATAAATGTGTACATATCTTCTCACACACACACACAGAGTACCAAAGTGTCATAGAGGCACTGGAAAAACTCAAAGTCTAGAATGGGTCCACTGACATACCCCATTCACAAAGTGAATACTATTCAAAGAGAATTAATTATCCACAGGAATAAGCAGAATTATGGGTAAAGCAAGAAAATAAGAGAAGATAAGGGAGTGAGGGGAAGGTGGGACAACAGAGTTACACTAAGGCAAGTTTCCTGGACCTTACGTAAAGTAGTACCATGTGCTGCGTACAGGTAACTTACCCATATGCTGGTAAGTCAAAGATGCACAGTGGAATCCCTAACGCAATCACTGAAAACAGAATGCAAAGAGGTTAAGCTTAAAAAGCCAATAGAGGAATTTAAAAACAGGTATGGTGAATAGAAAACAAACACCAAAATGGCAGACATAAATCCAAATATATTAATAATTACATTAAATGTAATTGAATGAAAAGCACAAATTAGGACAGATTGTCAGGATGAATGAACAAACAAGACCCAACTATATGCTGTGTACAAAAGACATTCTTTAAAATAAAAAAAGGGGTTCACAGAACAAACTATACCATATAAAGAGTAAAAAAGCTGGAGTAGCTACTTAAAATTTTTTTAACATAATGTTTAATGCTGATTATACCTCAATAAAAAATTTTTTTTATCCTTATCAGAGGACACTTTTTTTTTCATTGCTTTTAGAAAGACAGGGAGAGAGGGAGAAACGCTGATGTGAGACACATCAAATGGTTGCCTCCCATACGCGCCTGGACAGGGGATGACAACCCATGACTTAGGCATGTGCCCTTACTTGGAAACAAACCTCCAGCCTTTTGGTGTACAGGACGGTGTTCCAACCAACTGAGCCACACTGGCCAGGGCTGGAGTAGCTTCTTCTTCTTCTTCTTTCTTTTTAAAAGATTTTTTAAATTTATTTTTAAAGAGAGGGGAAGGGAAGGAGACAGAGAGGGAGAGAAACATTGTGTGAGAATGAAAAATTGCCTCAGACATGTGCCCTGACCAGGGGGAATCAAACCAGATTACCTCTCGATTCGCAGGCTGGTTCTCAATCCACCGAGCCACACCAGCCAGGGCTGGTGTAGATAATTTAATATCAGACAAAGCAAACATCAAGGCAAAAATTACTAGAAATAAAAAGGGGCATTTCCTAAGGGTCAGTTGATGTATCAGTAAGATAGCAGCAGTGCTACGAGATACTTATAGCTGTAAATCTACTCTAAGGAGTAGATGTAGTATAATTCTTAAGGACCCTAGGAGTTTCAGATGGACAATGAGCACAGGCTTCAACTCAAAGTCACCAGCTGCATTAGCTCCTAACAAGAGAGGAGTTAGTCTGTCCCTTGACGCCAGACATTGACTTCTCATCTCCAGCTGTGAAAGTCCTTGAAGGCATCTTCTTTCAGAAGAATACTGTTTCCACTACATTGAAAATCTGTTCGGTGTAGCCACCTTCATTCTTTATCTTAGATCTTCTGGATAATTTGCTGCAGCTTCTACATCAGCACCTGCCGCTTCATCTTGCACTTTTATGTTATAGAGACAGTTTCTTCTCTTAAACCTCATGGACCAACTTCTGCTAGCTTCAGACTTTTCTGCTGCAGCCTCCTCACCTCGCTCAGCCTTCACAGCAGTGAAGAGCATTAGGACTCTGAGTCAGGCTTCGGCTTAGGGTAATGCTGTGGCTGGTATCCAAACCACTGAAACTTTCTCCACTGCAGCAATAAGGCTGTTTCACTTTCTTGTCATTTGTGTGTTCACTGGAATAGCACTTTTAATTTTCTTCAGGAACGTTTTCCTTTGCATTCACAACTCAATTAATTGTTTGGCATAAGAGGCCTAACTTGTGTCCTCTATTTCTGCTTTTGATGTGCTTTCCTCACTAAGTTTAACCTTGCATTCGACTGAAAGTGAGAGAGATGTGACTTTCTTTCACTTGAACACTTAAGAAGCCATTGCAGGGATTAACTGGCTTAATTTCAATATTGTTGTCTCAGGGGCAGGGAGGCCCCAGAAGAGGGAGAGAAATGGAGTGATTAATGGTCAGTCAGTGCAGTAGTCTGAACACACACACACCATTTATAATTAAGTTTGCCATGTTATATGAGCATGGTTTGTGGTGCCCCAAAACAATTAAAAGAGTAATATTAAAGATCACCGATTACAGATCACCATAACAAACATAATAATAGAAAATTTGAAATATTACCAAAATATGACCCAGAGATAAAAAATGAGCAAATACTGTTGGAAAAATGGGGCTGATAGACTTGCTCGATTCAGGGTTGCCAAAAACCTTCAATTTGTAAAACCACAGTGTCTGTGATGTGCAATAAAACAAGGCTTGCCTCTATAAAGCTACAGTAATCAAAACTTCGGTACTGGCATAACAGAGATACAGACCAATGAAATGGAACAGACAAACCAGAAATATATCCTCACATATATGGCCATCAACTGATTTTCAACAAGTGTGCCAAGATAATTCAATGGGGAAAGAACAGTCTTTTCAGTAAATGTTGCTGGGAAAACAAAAATACACACATGCAAAAGAATGAAGTTGGACTCTTACCTTATACTAGATACGAAATTAACTAAAAATGAATCAAAGACCTAAACTTAAGAGCTAAAATTATAAAACTCTTAGAATAAAACAGAGAAAATCTTCATAGCATTGGATTTGGCAACAATTTCTTGGACACGATACCAAAAGCACAGGCGGAAAAAAGATAATTTGGTTTGATCAAAACTTAAAACTTTTTTTAAGGTTTTATTTCTTTATTTTTACAGAGATGGAGAAGGGAGGGAGAAAGAGAGGAAGTGAAACATCAATGTGTGGTTGCCTCTAGCACACCCCATACTGGGGACCTGGCCTGCAACCCAGGCATGTGCCCTGACTGGGAATCAAACCAGCGATGCTTTGGTTCGCAGGCCTGTGCTCAATCCACTGAGCTACACCAGCCAGGCAAAACTTAAAACTTTTGTAAATTAAAGGACACTGTTAAGAGAGTGAAAAGACAATCCACAGAATGGGAGGAAATATTTGTAAATCCATATATCTGTTAAGGGATTAATATCTAAAATATGTAAAGAGCTGTAACTCAACAACAACAACAACAAAATAAACAACTCAACTTAAGCCCAGCTGGTGTGGCTCAGTGGACGAAGTGCTGGCCTGTGAACCCAGAGGTCACCAGTTCAATTTCTGGTCAGGGCACATGCCTGGGTTGCAGGCGAGGTCCTCTGTAGGGGACGCTCGAGAGGCAACCACACACTTATGTTTTTCTCCCTCTCGGCCTCCTTTCCCCTGTCTAAAAATAAATAAGTAAAATCTTTTAAAAAGTAAAAAGCTGAACTTAAAAATAGGTAAAGGACTTGAACAGACATTTCTTCAAAGAAGATATACAAATGGCCAGTAAGCAAGAGGTTCAACATCAATGATCATTAAGGTAATGCAAAAATCAAAACCACAATGAGACAGATACCACTACTGTTGCATTAGGATGGCTACTATAAAAAATCAGAACATAAAAGGTGTCAATGAGGAGAAATCAGAACCCTCATACATTGCTGGCAGGAATGTAAAAATGGTATAGCTACCTTGAAAAGCAGTTTGGAATGTCTTCAAAAGTTTAACAGTTAAACATAGAATTATCATATAATTCAGCAATTCTACTCCCACATATATACTAAAAAATAACTGAAACCAGTAACTCAAGCAGACACTTGTATACCACTGTTCAGAGCAGCATACTTAAAGTAGCCAGAAGGGACAAATGTCAGTGTCCATCAACAGATGAATTGATAAACAAAATGTGATATATACATACAATGGAGTATTATTCAGCCATAAATAGGAGAGAAGTTCTGGTACACGGAACAACATGGATGAACACTGAAAACATTATGCTAAGAAAAAGAAGCCTTTAAATCCAGTTTAGGAAAAAGCAGTTCTTACAGGAGGCACCCTCCCTAGATTACAGTCCACTAACTGATATTTTAAACAGGAAAAGGTAGAGGGTACTAAAAGGCATTCCTGGCAAGCAGGTCATTTCATCGACTCCTCTCTCAGCAGGGACTTTATACTGCCCCAATATTACCGCTGTGGACACCTGCACCAGTAGTCTGGCCTGTGGCTGCAGTTTTCTACAGTAAAGAGGACAGCTACGGTCTGTACCAAGGCAGGGCTCAGCCCTTCTTCTGTAAAGGGCCAGAGAGTAAATACTTTTAGCTTTTTGGGTTATAAGGTCTGTCACAACTGTTCTACTCTGCCTTTGTAGTGAGAAAGTATGGCTGAGTTCCAATAAAACTTAATTTTTAACCCTCACCCAAAAACATGTTTTTGTTGACTTGAGAGAGAAACATCTATGTGAGAAGCACTGGTTGCTTCCTGTACACATCCCAACCAGGGACCGAACACACAGCCTAGGTATGTGCCCTCACTGGGAATCGAACCTGCAATCTTTTTGGTGTATGGGACAATGCTCCAACCAAATGAGCCACCTGGCCAGGGCCAAAAAAAACTTAAATTAAAAAACAGGTAGCAGTCTGGATTTGGATTTGGTGGGAGGGGAGTAGTTTACTGTCCTTGTCCCAAGGCACAGGTGGGGTTAGGATGAGGAGGCAAAAGCCTAGTTTAAACTACTTTTTTAAAATTCTCTCCTGAGGACATTTTTTCATTGCTTTTAGAGAAAGAGAGTGAGTAAGGGAGAGAGGGAGGGAGACGGAGAAACATCGATGTGAAAAAGGAGCACTGGTTGCCTCCTACACACGCCTGGACCGAGGATCAGGGATCAAACCTGCAACCTAGGCATGTGCCCTGAATGGAGACTGAACCCACAACCCTTTTGCCATTGCGACGCTCCAACCAACTGAGCCACATGGGCCAGAACCTAAACTACTTTTCTTTTAAGACTTTATCTATTTATTTTTTAGAGAGAGGGGAAGGAACGGAGAAAGAGAGGGAGAGAAACTTCAATGTGCAAGAGAAACACAGACTGACTGCCTCTCGCAAGACCCCAGCCGAGGACCTGGCCCACAAAGCTACTTTTCTTAATACATCCTGTTACTGCCTCCACCAGGAGCCCTGTTTTTCAAGCTGCAGCCATTCTCCTTCACTTTTGACAGCTGAAAAGTATTCTGACTCCCCAGGGGCTTCTCACTTTTTAGTTGTTTTATTTTTCAGGATTCTATGTCCTCCCTTATAGGTCTAGAGAGGAAGTAAGGAGCACAGGCTAATTTACCACTTTGGCAGCAATGGGAAATCAAGTCAATAATTGTTTTCTTTTGTGTTTTATTTATATGTTTTTAGCAGCAAAATTTTATTTATTAAGAAAATCTGGTCTGTGAAGACACTTCACTGCTTCAGTTGAAGAACCCCAAGCTAAATAAAAATACCAATATTAAAAGCAGCATAACTGGTTACTACTGTCTTAAAGATACATGAAAAGAATCAAATCAAATGCTACAGTGTAGGAAGTCAATCACCCCTTGTCAGAAATCACAACTTTTTCCAAATAAAGAATATGACCCATTTGCCATATTGAATTGATATTTATTTTAGGACATGCCATGTCAAAATAAAACAAAAGAGTCAACCCTTGCCTTTAACAATAATATTGTATTATAAAAGCACTTTACAACCCCACTCCATCTTTGAGTATAAGTTACTGGTATGTGGGCTAATGATTATCTTAAAACATTTCACTATTCAGTCTCATTATCCAAGTGCTCTCTCTGAATATTAGAAGGTGATAATAAATGGGAAGTGGAGGAGAAAGAGGAAAGAGAGGGGGATAAGGTTCTCCTAGGTAAGGGTTTTGTTGCAATGAGGGAATGAAGAAGTATGAAGATATTTTTGTTGTCTTTTCATCTTTATACTGTGTTAAGTAACGCTTACAACATAAATTCAGCAGGCTTTTCCTGAGCTGTAACTCAGAAAATTTCTTCCTGCAAATAATGTATTTACACAAATGTGTTTATTAACTTACACAGCAATCTCACAATAACTAGTAAAGATTAAAATGGTGCACTTCTAGTATATTTGTTTGCAGTGTTTTAAGGAAAATACATATTGCCATGGTGATGAAGCTCTAAATAGATTAAACATCTAAAAATTAAAAGTAGTTTTAAAAAGGCAAAGAAATAAATACCACCAAAGAAAAAGGTTAATTGTAGCTTTTTAAATATAAAACTAAATACTAGTTAATTAACCAAACTATACAGATCTAATAAAAAGCAAAACCAGCCTGAAAGACCCAACATTTAAAAAAAGCTAAAAAATAAGGCATAAATCTGCATAATATTGAGTTTTATTTCCATTCCCTCCTTACCCTCTTCTATGTATGCATTTTCAGATCTGCCTCTACAGGCTTACAGGAAAACTTGCCGTTTTCATTCTGACCTCAAATATCCTGAGCAAAGTATTTGCTAGTTTGTTGAGGAGTCTTTTGTTGGTAAGCTTTAGATATCATTGTTTCTAATGGGTATAGTAGTTTTGATCAAGGTGGCAAATTTAAATTCTTCCACTGGTTCTTCTCAAAGGAATTTGGTTTCTACAGTGCCTTGCCTGCAGAGCTTTAAAAAACAAAACAAAACAAAACAAAAAACCAGGAGAAATCTATTGCTTAAAAATGTTTTTGTTTTTTCTTTTTAAACAAGCAGAATAACTCTTTTAAAATCTTGGGAGAGATAGTTCATTAGAAGAATTAAATATTAAAAACCTGTTCTGGAGTACTTTCACTTTTCTCTCCCAGAGTCTAACATGTGAAAGGGTCATTTGTTTTGGTCAAAAATACATTTTTGTTCATTACTTGAAAGTACTGTGTTCATTACGACTCATTTTAAAGATGCACCAGAACACTTCAAGCACTGCCTACCATGATAGTTGAGTTTTGACCTCAAATAAGGTCTACGTAATTTATATCAGTGCTCAAGAATAATTTTGGACATCTTGACTCAAGGCCTAGAGCAAGTATCACTAAAACTGAAGGATAATTCCAATGTGCTTGGTCTGACTGCTTCTTTGCCACCTCTTGTTTGCTCTGAGGGAGGGAGAGTAATAAGAGTTTGGGCTGGGGTAAGGGAGAGGTGAAAAAAGCAGGGAGAGGTCAAGTAGGTAAGCAAGTGCTGGCGTGAACAACTGTTCCTTAACCAAGCCACATACTGTTGAGAATTCCATCATTTTGAAGTGCATTATCATAACATTAAAAAGGAAAAAAAAGTTAAGAAAATGTATCTAATTTTTAAAGTTATCACTGGAATATGCTGGAATCATTTGACTTTTTGTAAAATATAAATAATAAAGACACTGACTTTTTTGTGCTTGTGAAGCTAATAGATCATCTCCACGAGACAGGCAGCAATGATGAATTGCAATACGTTATTACCGAAGGGAAAAGGTTCAAGCCAATATTCACACTGCAGTCAATGAAAGAGTAAGGGGGCCAAAGCAATGAGCTTCTGGAGAAAAGCTGAAGATGCCAAGAGGGATTAGCAGGAACAGCCTCCTTCGTTGACTGGTTGCTCCTGAGGCTTTTCCAGTTTTATGTCAATCACTGAAACAAAAGTTAAGGAGCTATAAATGGGAAAGTACAATTCCAATTCTGAACACTGACATCTCTGGCAAGTCCCTCCCATTCCTATTAAGAGCTACTATTCTCTATATAGCTAGCTCACCATACAACAAGGTACTCAAGTGGAAAAAACGTGCTTGTATCTACTATATGCAGGATGGTCAGAATAAGGTTAACCTCTCTCTATTCATGGGAATCTATCCTAAGGAAGTTATTCTACAGGAGCAAGAAACCATATAAAGATGATGTTCCTTTTATTATAGATAATTATGGAATTACCTATAATAAAAATCTGAAAATAGCCTACAAGAGTTCTAAGAACAGGGAGAGAATTTAATAAATGATGGGACTCAACTCTGTGGAACAACACATTATGCTATTAAAATAAAGGCTTAGAAAACGTAAAACATTTAGAAGTGGGAAGAGCTGAATACAAAGTGCTATAAATTCTGTGGCTTAATAAAAATGCCTGCATATGGGAAAACAGTAGAAGACAAATATACAACAATGAAAGTATAAACATTCAAAATCCATTGAAATAATATTAGATGTGCTTCATTCTGTTCCGTTCTGAAAGGAGAAGCCACAATAACGCTCCAGACTGAGTTATTTCCTTCCTATGCCAAGTAGAGCTTGACTATTAGAAAAAGTAGGGGAAGAAAACATGATACACATTGTGGGGAAAATGTACAGAGTCAACAGGACTCAAAATTAAGAAGACTGGGACTCTAAGAGTTTCCTGCTCATTAAAAATCAAGCAAGCAAACAAACATGAATTCCCTCATTGATTGATTGTAGAGAGTAGCAGGGTGCAGAGTGTGCCCTTGGATGACCAGATCTCACTTGTTGTAGAAAAAACCTTGGAGCTTCTATGCTCCTAAGCCATCAATTCCTGACTGTAAAAGGTAATGACATAATATTCCTCAGTCAACCAAGTGGGGCTCTAAAGACTAGTGATAACATTTTCTGGTGAAACAGAAAGGATACTGTCTTCTCTGCTTCTGTCCTGTGTGCTTTCCATTCCAGGCAAAGCTGCTGCAACACGTCGGAAGAGCTGTGGAGAAGAGAGAAATGGGGTAATGGGGGAAGAACACTTAGCAAATAAAGGTGGATGACCATTGCATGCTGTGTTCAAGGATATAGCTCCTAGGTTATTCCTTATTTAGACCTTACCATAATGAAAGCATCTTAAAATGTCTACTTATTCTGCGCATTCTAATTAAATAAAATACTGTATGAAAAGCAGTATGCCAAATACAAAGAGGTATGAAGATACGGTCCTTGCTTTCTAACTGGTGATATTAGACACGAATGAATAAGGAAGAAATAAGCAGCAAAAATGTCATTTGAGTCATTAAAAACTAAGTACCATAGAAACTCAGAGTAAGGACATATTATTCATTTAGTAAAAATGTATAGTGGCATTCCTATCTTTTATAAAGGGTGAGGTTCTAAGTTGGTGTATATATAGTGAAAGACACTCTAGTCAAAAATACTCTTGATTATTCTTTAAGAAAGCGCTATGTTAGAGACCAGCATACCACCTCTTAAGCTAAACACAGCTGGGTTTTCCTCTGTCACTGGAAAGAGCACCATTGGAAATGGCTGGCTTGTGTTTGAGGTATGATGTAATGAAAAATATCTTCAGAAGGAGAATCATGCTCAAGCCTGGTGGGATGTTCACTAGAGGCATGTGGGAACAGAAAGGACTAATGACAGAAAAAACAGCAGATTCATACCTATTTTGTCCTGAAACCTAAGGCATATGCTCATTGGGTAGAATGGCACATAAAACTGCTGGATTATTTCAGTCATGTCTTTGTTAGGCATGCAGTGTAAAATTCCTATAAATTAAATTCACAGGTGATGTAACTCCCTCGTACTAAGCATCTGTTACTTGAGGTACTGTCTCAAGTTCTCTAAAAACACAGAAATGAACAAGATGTAATTTTTTTAATTCAAGGAGCTCACAGTCTGGCAAAGGAGACATACTCAAACAATTCCTTATGTTACAATGTGATAAACCCTATAAACCAAGGAAATACAAAATGATATAGGAATACAGATGAAAGAAAGCCCTTCTAGGAGATGGGGAAAAATCTTTAGGTGGTAACATGTGAGTTGGGATTTAAAGGCAGTTTTAAAATGTCGCCTGGCTGAAAAACACACTTCGTGAAGTGCTCAGAGTTTAAGTCCTCCGAATTTAAGTGTTCCATAAGTGTTGCTGAATTAAAATGAGCAGGAAACAGAAAGAACAAAGTCCAGAGATTAAAGAATGAGGTTGTGCCTGGCTGGTGTAGCTCAGTGGATTGAGCACGGGCCTGTGAACCAAGAGATCACGGTTCGATTCCCAGTCAGGGCACATGCCTGGGTTGCAGGCCAGTTCCCAGCAGGGAATGCACAGGAAGCAACCATACATTGATATTTCTCTCCCTCTCTCCTTCCCTTCCCCTCTGAAGATAAATAAATAAAATCTTTAAAAAAAAAAAGATATTTTATAGAAATAAAAAAGTCTAAAAAAATTTATTCCCCTATGACCATCAGCTGAAAATCACCATCCATTTAGTACTGCAAATAGGCAGTAAGTATAGTGACTACAGAAATAATCTAGCAGCTAACAGATCAAAACTTGTATCCCAGAAATTCATTCTGTAATGATGATATTCAGTCTTGGTCTCAATGCTTTTAATACTTGGTCATTTAGCCAAATGCAGAGTCAGCATATTTCTAATTTAACTAGAGATGAGGGCAAGGGAAAAGAAGTGTGAAAATTTTGAGAGGCAAGAACTGCCTGAATAAAATGTTGAGAGGTAGAAAAATAACAGGGCATATTCAAGAATGGTTAGGTACTCCCAACTGGCTAGAGCACAGACTACATAAAAGAATTATGATGGCCCTGGCTGGTGTAGTTCAGGCTTGAGCGCAGGCTGCGAACCAAAGCATCGTAGGCTCGATTCCCAGTCAGGGCACATGCCTGGCTTGCGGGCCAAGTCCCCAGTGGGGACCACATGAGAGGCAACCACACATTGATGTTTCTCTCTCTCTCCTTCTCCCTCCCTTCCCCTCTCTAAAAATAAATAAATAAAATCTTTTAAAAAAAAGAATTATGATGAAACTATATACTGAAGGACAGACTAAGACAGACCTGGCAAGAATATAGACTCTGTCCTGTGGACAAAGAGAAGGCACTAAAAAAGAAGTTTGTATGAAGACTCCTATTATTGATTCCAGTGTCTTACTATGGCTATAAAGATATGTATCTTTGCCATACATATATGGCTATGGATACGTATCACATATTGAAAGTGATAGTAGGTGAGATGGCAGAAGCTAAAAACTAAAATTCAAAGTGGATTTAACATTCTGTATAGGCCACTTAGGTGACAGGTCTTCATTGTGTCCCTCAGTTTTCTCATCTGTAAAATGGATTTAAAATAACAATACACTTAACTGACTAGATTACTGTGAAGCTCAAGGGAAATCACATTATGTTATGCTAACTGCTTAGGTTGATCTGTTATTTAGAAAGTCTTTAATAAACAGTACCTGTATTTCTACCAGAGACAAGTCACAATAACTCATGGTCCCATAGGGTACATTTTCTAAATGTTATGATATTCTCCAGTGGATTCCAGTCCTACAGCAAAACACCAACAGGGACAAACTTCTGCTTTAAGAAATAATGTAAAACTTCTGGAAAAGGTATGGAGGTTGGGAGAGACCTTCTGAAAATACTAGAGCAGAACTGAAATGTTCTTACTTAGAAATATCTAGAAATCATTCCAAGATCTCATAGTTTGTTTCTGACATGAAATACATATTAAACTACTTATTTGTTCAAGATAAATACCCCCATTATTATAGCCTTTTTACTTCAAGGAGAATTAATTTCTCTAATCCTTCTTTAGATTTCTTCTAATAAAAAGAGGGACATAATTGTGAGGTGCAAAGGACATAATGATGCTGCTTCTTGGAACAGCCTCCTCACTGCTCCCAGCCCAATCTGTCTAGCTGACACTGATCTTTCAGGATCCCTGGTAATTCCTTAGAAAACTTCCATAACTCATTCACCGATTCCTCCAACTCCATCATTCTCCTATCTAATAAAACTTCCATATACTCTAATAGCACTCTGTATTTCTTCTTTTGGAGCTTTTACTACATTAATTGTAATGGCCTATTCACCTCCCTGTCTTTCCCTGTAAATTTTAAACTTCTGGAGGGAAAAGCTCATATTTCATCTCTTTGTTATCCTAGTACCTGACATGTAGTAGGTATTTTTTACATGTTAGTTGAAAGAATGACTAATGGGTGTGAAAACATATTAGAAAACATAGAGTGCAGTACATACAGTTGATTACTGCCTTTAGCCGATGGCTTTTTTGGGTTCACCTGCATCTGAATTACCATTTAACTCCTTAGGAATGACTATCCATAATACTATTTAGCAGATGATCACAGATCTGAGAAAGGCCATTCTTTTATCATGTGAAGTAAAAACTAGCAAGCCTTAGGCCCACTGAATCCTCCTGACTCCTTCCCCCAAAACGGACAACAAAAGAAATCAATTTACTTAGTTCCTTGCAGAAAAAGGAAGTATAAAAGGGATTTCAAATTTATATGCAGAGAGTGACAGTGAAGGAAAACTCTGATAAACTTACAAGCTGATGGAAAACAAATGCTGTTGAATAATATCTTCAATCAAACACAAAAAGGATTCAATCAAAACATGCAAATATAACGGGAGGTAATGACATATTTGCCATACACCAAAGAAGTAGCTGAGGTTAGATTCCAAAGTTCACATTCTTTCTACTACTTCATGTTACCTATAAATGGAAGATCTTTCTATATGAAAAGCATTGTGAAAAGGGCTGTGTGAAGAAATAGCTTAAAATCCTGAGTAAGAATAATCTGATTTGTGAAATACAATTACACACAAATCATAAATATAAAAACTTAATCCATTTTCTATAACTAAACATTTTATCTATAGTGTTAACCAATGTATTTCTAAAACTTGGTGCTGTTTCAAAATATTTCAATTAAATTAAAAGAATCAATGTCACTCACCTGTACTCAACTCAGAACATCCCAAAATGAGCCAAGAAAATGCTTTACAAAAGCCAAGTTCTATCCTTACAAAAATATGTGACAGGAAAGAAAACATTCTAGGGGTTTAAGTTGTTTTAAACAATCATTAAAGGAAAATCCATTTCTTAAATGCCAATGATACACTAACAGAAGCTTCTGTTATATCAGGAATCACAAATGACAAAATATGGAGTCAGTAAAATTGGTAATTAAAAAATTTTTTTATATGCATTCTAAGGCATCCTTGCCAGCATGCTTCTCAGAATATTTTCTTTTCTGGAAAAAGGGTATTAATTCCACCCTGACCTTCTGTTGTATGGTATTTTACTTGTAATTTCTTGAGGGAAATAGGCATATTTAAATTCCAGTGACAGCCCTGACAGGTGTGGCCTGGTTGACTGAGTGTTGTCCTGCAAAGTGAAAGATTGCTGGTTTGATTCCTGGTCAGGGCACACGCCCACTGGGTTGCAGGCTGGTCCCTGGTTAGGGCACCTGCAAGATCAATGTTTCTTTCCCTCTCCTCCCCTCTCTCTAAAAATACATAAATAAAATCTTTTAAAAAATTGCAGTGACAACTATGGGAATTAGCCCTGGAGATAATGATAAGCTGAATATAGCTCTCTATAAAAATTTTCAAGTTGAGTATTTTGGACTATATTTTTAGATATTTGATTTTAAGGAATAAATTGAAGAAGGAAATATCAAAGTAAAATCACTGTTGCCACAAGTTTTTATCTTTACTATAAAATTAATGAAGTATTTTATTTATTTATGATGAAGTATTTTTTAATTTACTGATTTTAGAGAAAGAAGGGGGGAGAGAGAGAGATATCAATTTTTGTTGTGCCAATTATTGAAGCATCCATTGGTTGATTCTTATATGTGCCCTGACTGAGGATTGAACCCCCAACCATGGTGTTTTGGGACAACACTCTAACCGACTGGGCTATCCACTTGGACAGGGCTTAATCAAGGGCAGTCATACCTTGGTACTCGCTAGCTTCAGAATTCGTCAAATCCTGTACTCATCACATTTTGACTAGAAAAAAATGTTTCAGCACTCAGCCCTGGCTCAGGACTTGTTGCACTTGTTAGAACTTGTATGAGTCAGGATGCCGGCCCACAAGAGAAAAACGCTTCATCATTTGATACTCAGCGGTTTCGGCACTTGTCATGAGTTCCGGAACAAATTAAGTGACAAGTACTGAGGTACTGTATTTTATAAGCAAGAAGAAATTCCATTCCACCCTTCAAAGAGCAAGCTAAGCTAATCAGTTCCATCAACTTACAGAAAAATTTCCATTATGAAAATAAAAGTTGTAAGGGTACAGAGTATTTTATACGCCATTGTAATTCTCGTATGATGAGTGCTCAGTGTTAGCTGACTTTGAATTTTTGCTAGATTTCTATTTTAGTTTTGCTAGCCTATCATTTCTTAAATGAAGGATTATTTTAATACTTTTGTTTTTCAATTTTAACATGTCTTCTTGCTTCCACCCTTATCCTCTACAGTCTATTTTTTACAGAACAGCCAGTGATTTCTTTTAAGTACTAAATCTCATGTCAAATCTCTGATTAAAAACTTTAGACAGCTTCCTACCTTACTCTGAATAAAAGTCTAAGTCCTTACTATAGCCTACATGGACTAAGTTAGACTTCCGCCCCCTAAAACTATCCTCAATTTCTATCATTTGCAATTTCTATCAATATGCAATACCACTCTAGGTTCTTTGGAGATTTTCTTGCTTATTGAAGCTACCTGATACCCGTGGATTAAGGTACACAATAAAAGTACCAGATTAAGACCTGCTATGAGTCAAGAACTGTGGTAGATATGGGAAATGGTGCTGTGGGAAAGACACCATCACTACCAATACTTAAAGTGCATATGCTATCTCAGCAGGTATAAAAAAACTTTCACACACACACACGCACATGCAACTCCACTTTGAATATGTACACAAGCTTTCACTGACCTATTAGCACTGATGCCCATTAGCTATCACTAATTTCTCACAAAGGTCTCCCATTTCTTTGAAATAAATCTTTTTTCTTCTGACAAGCAGTGATAGTTTAAGTTAAAGATGAAAGAGTGTGTCTGTTCCTTTTCCATTTTCCAGTAATGTAAAATTAGAGACCATAGTAAGAAAGGTGACACCCATACAGTTAACACTTTATTAAAATAATATACTACCATATTTTACAGACTATAAGACACAGCCCCCCAAATTTGGGAGGAATAATGGTTGTTAATGCTGCTGTTGAGTTCTGTTTACATTTACACTGTTGTAATATTTTGTTATTAAATATTTTACCACAGTTTTTGCTTCAAAATTTTTTTCCTATTTCCCTCTAAAAGGTAGGTGCGTCTTATGGTCCGAAAAACACGGTAATTCTCAGATGAAAAGTCAATTGGAGCCTTAAATAATCTCCTTACCATTACCATTTTCTCCAGCAATTTAAATACCATAATACCTAAAAAAAAGGCAATATTGCTACATTTTTAAAAACAGAATTAGAAAAATAATGGTTAAATATTTTTTCTTAGGCTATGTTTTTAGGAAATATTGAAGGTAATAAAAAGCACTATTTAAATATCCTATATAACATAAATGACCATGTTAGATATTATTTATTCTAGTTCTAGCCCTGATAGTTTTTATTTAAAAACTACAACAATATTCTTTAAAACAGAAACAGGGCTTTAGAGTTAAGTGCATAAACCAGATGAAGGGTTAAGCACAGAATACTTTTAAATAAGAAAAGCAGTCACATTGGGTAGGAATAAATTTTTTATTTTAAGCCAAAGTTCTCAGGCACTAAGGCCCAGTTGAATCAGTTGAACCATAGTCAGATATTAAATGATGCATTCATGACCTCTCTCCTGAAACTGTTTAAAAACGAAACAGAGAAATCCCATTTTAAGCTTTTATTATATGTACTATAATTCAGTACATGAGGGAGTAGGAAGAATCTAGTTATCAGAAAGCTAGAAAACACCTTTATACACGGAAAGTACAACTAGATGGTACTTTTAGTATTGATAAACATCTTTTATACTTCTTGTGTACCTTTCAGTGAAAAAGCATGATTCTGTCAAATAAAATGAGTATAATGCACAACCACCAAAAGTAACTGCTTTGCAAAAACACACATGGCTAAACAAACATATGCAATGCTTACTTACGATGAGTGTGATTCCCAATGGTTTTCGAGACCGTGACTGGACTATGAAATTTACCTGATACATTTCTGAATACTCACAGCATTTCTGAATTGTGATTGACCTACAACAAATACTTGGAGGGGGTCTGAGATTATTTCTTCATAATTACTTCTGCTGATATGTGTTACTCACTGACCAAATAATTTAACTCAAAATTTCATTTAAGTTGATATTAGATAAACAATAACATGCAGAATTCAAGAATAAACTGGCCTTCCATGTTAAAATAAAACTAAGTATGTAATGATAGTCTACTCTATAAGTTCAGTATAGTCTTCAGTTTTGGTAACAGAAGAGTAGTTTATACAGGAATAACAATCTTGCAGATAACAATTTTTAACTGGACAAAATATAATAAACAGCTATTTGAAGGATCAGAAGAGCACCAAGGGAGATTTCAATCCTGGGAAGAAGAAAACCCACATTCACTGGGTGAGATCCATGTTTATTCAGGTTTTCCCAAGAGCCATTCCTAGCCTGTGAATTATGGAGTGGCTAGAACTCAGGCAGAAAACTAGAGTTTTAGAGGTATGAGGTCTCAGTGGACTGACTATAAGTGTGACTGAAAATAACAAAAGGGGAAGAGATAAGAGGAGAAGCCCTAAAATCTACATATATTTCCTTCAACTCCTCAGTTGATTCTTTAATGGCACATAGGTAAGAGGGACTCCAAGAAGCCCATGTGAAAGCAAAAGTGAGAGGCTGGAGAAAAAAAAAAAGAGCTTATTTCAGCTACTGCTTGTTTTAGGGATAGAGCTTAGAGTTTTAATTCCACCAAGACAAAAAAGCTTGATAAACATCTGAGGCATTCTTCAGATCCACCTGAACAAGGCATAACACCAAGAATCCACGAGTTTAAGGTGATAAGCTAGCAATATAACATGCCACAATAAAAGCCAGAACTTTGCCCAAAAAATAACAGAAAGCACTGAGTATGGCAAAAACATAAGGGAAGAAATGAAGGCTATACTAAGTGAAATAAAGAAAAACCCACAGGGGAGCAACAGTAAAGGGAAAGAACCGGGATTCAAATCAACAATTTGGAACATACAGAAGAAATAAACATTCAACCAGAACAGAATGAAGAAACATGAATTCAAAAAACAAGCAGAGAATAAGAACACTCTAGGACATCTCTAAAAGTGCCAGCATGTGAATCACAGGGATGTCAGAAGTAGAAGAGGAAGAGCAAGAAATTGAAAATTTATTTAACAAATAATGAAAGATAACTTCCCTAATTTGGCAAAGGAAATAGACATACAAATCCAGAAAGCACAGAGAGCCCCAAACAAGTTGGACCCAAAGAGGACCACACCAAGACACATCATAGTTAAAATGCCAAAGGTTAAAGGTAGAGAATCTTAAAAACAGCAAGAGAAAAGCAGAGTTACATACAAAGGAGTTCCCATAAGACTATCAGCTCAAAAGATACTTTGCAGGCTAGAAGGGACTGGCAAGAAGTATTCAAAGTGATGAAAAGCAAGGACCTACAATCAAGATTAATCTATCCAGAAAAGCTATCATTTAGAATGGAAGGGCAGATCAAGTGCTTCCCAGACAAGGTAAAGCAAAAGGAGCTCATCATTACCAAGCCATTATTGCATGAAAATGGACTTATTTAAGAAAAAGAGCCCTGGCTGGCGTAGCTTAGTGGATTGAGCGCGGGCCTGTAAACCAAGAGATCACGGTTCGATTCCCAGTCAGGGCACATGCCTGGGTTGCAGACCAGTTCCCAGCAGAGAATGCACAGGAAGCAACCATACATTGATATTTCTCTCCCTCTCTCCTTCCCTTCCCCTCTAAAGATAAATAAATAAAATCTTTAAAAAAAAAAAAAAAGAAAGAAAAATACTCCCATTAATAAAAAAAAAAAAGAAAAAAGAAAAAGATCACCCGGGGTGGTGTGGCTCAGCAGACTGAGTGCCATCAGGGCACATGCCTGGGTTGTGGGTCTGGTCCCAGTACAGGGTATGCGAGAGGCAACTACACCATGATGTTTTTCTCCCTCTCTACCTCCCTTCCCCTCTGTTTAAATAAATAAATAAATAAAATCTTAAAAAAAAAAAAGATCAATACTATGAACATTAAAATGAGAACAAACTTACAACTATCAACAACTGAATTAAAAAAACCCAAACAAACTAAGCAAAGAACTAGAACAGGAACAGAATCATAGATATGGAGATCATCTGAAGGGTTATCAACTGGGAGGAGGGGGGGAGAATGGGAGAAAAAGTACAGGGATTAAGAAGTATAAATGGTTAAGTACAACATAGACAAGGGGATGTTAAGTACAGTATAAGAAATGGAGAAGCCAAAGAATTTATGTGCACAGCCCATGGACATGAACTAAAGAGGGGGATTGCTGGAGGGAAGGAAACTACTGGGCGGAGTGAGGGAAAGGAGAAAAATTGGGACAACTGTAATAGTATAATCAATAAAATATACTTTAAAAAAATCTAACCTCAAAACATGTACATTTTTAGTTAACCCACACATTCAGACAATACATTTAGCTGAAGGATGAAAAAAAAGGAAAAAAGAAAATAGAGTAGGAAAAATACTTTAAAAGAACATATTACATACAGAGAATGATATAAATTAATGTTCACTTCTCATTAGAAACAATGGAAGCCAGAAGACAACTGACTGGCATATTTAAAGTAATGGAGGAAAAGAAAAATCTCTCAACCTCAATTTCAATAACTAGCAAAAACATTTTTCAAAATTATTCTCAAATGGCCTTTGAGCTAAGTTAAAGTTGAGAGAATTCATCACCAGGAGACCTCTATAAGAAACAATGAAGAAAGTTATTTTGGCTAAAGAGAAACAATAACAGATGTAACTAAGATCTTTTAAGAAGAAATGAAGAACATTGTAAATGGTAAATATACTGGGTTGGCCAAAAAGTCCACTTAGTTTTTTCCATAAAATAAAAGACACACTTTTCATTTTCACCAATAACCTTATCGATTTAGACATTTTAAGTATGCCGGCTATCTCCTGCTATTGGCTTCTAGTGGATAGAGGCCAGGGGGTGCAGCTAAATATCTTCCAATGTATAAGACAGTCCCACAGCAAAGAATTATTTGGCCAAAATGTCAATAGCACCAAGAAACTTCGTAAACCACTTTTGACGCATTCAATCAGTCACAGAATCTTCTCCATACACTGCACAAATCTTGTTTTGCATTTCAGTTGCATTTTTACCTTTCTTGAAATAATAAAGCCTAATATGCCAAAAATGTTGCATATTTTCTTCCATCTTCAATATTAAAATGGCTGCACAAAAATTCACCAATTTTAATTGTTTTTTTTAATGCACACTGATATGACAGCTGTCACAATACAACTTAACCAAATTGTTTTGAATGAAGTTAAAGACAACCAAGTACTACCAGAGTCATCATATGGAAAAAACTAAACAAACTTTTGGCCAACCCAATATAACTAAACAGAAAAGATTGGTTTACTTTCCCTTCTCTTAATTACTTATTTTTTAAAAAGATTTTATTCATTTTTAGAAAAAGGGGAAGGGAGGGAGAAAGAGAGGAAGAGAAACATCAATGTGCAAGAGAAACATCAATTGGTTGCCTCTTGTCTCCAACCAGGGACCTGGCCTGCAACCCAGGCATGTACCCTGACCAGGAATCGAACCCGTAACCTTTCAGTTTGTGGAACAATGCCCAACACACTGAGCCACACCAGTCAAGGTTTTTAATTACTGTTTAAAGGAAAGGTTGAAACATTTATTATGGGGTTCGAATGTATGTGATGACAGTAACACAAAGGACGAGCACATAATTCCACATAAAATGATATATAGTAAAAAAGAAATGATACACAGTAATATTAGCTAGTTTAATCCCTAGAGCACCACTAAAAGAGTTATGAAAAAATTAAGCTAAAAATCAAGAGAAATTAAAATACAGAGATATTTGATTACATCAAAAATGACAGAGGGACAGGTAGAAAACAAACAGCAAATGGTAGCCAAAAACCAACTATATTAATGATTTCATTCAATCTAAATAAAACTAAAACTCAAAAGGCACAGATTTTCACACCGAATTACAAAAAAAGTGAGATCTGACACCTATACCATCTGCAAGAAATTCACTTTACAAAGAAAAAGATATACCAAACAAACCATAAGCAGTAAGACAGCTGGTGTGACTACAGTTAACATCAGTAAAGATGGAGACAAAAGTGTATCAGAGATAAAGAGGGACATTTCTTAACATTAAAAAGACCACAGCTATCATAAATAAGTATGCACCTGAAAACAGAACTTCAAAACACATGAAGTAAAAGCTAAAAGAACTAAATGACAACACAGGAAAATACAAACATTGTTGTAGATATTAATGCTCCCTTCTCAGTAACTGATAGAACTACACACATAAAAAAAATCAGTAATACTATATAAGATTTGAACAATGCTATCAAGTATCTTGACCTAAAATATTCTTTTCCAGTGCACATACAACTGAGAAAGGCCATATGTTAGGCCATAAAACAAATTTATGTACATTTATCAAAATTCACCTAATTAGCCCTGACCAGTGTGGCTCAGTTGGTTGGGCGTCATCCTACAGAAGCAAAAAGTCACCTGTTTGATTCCTGTTTGGGGCACCTGGGTTGCGGGTTCAGTCCCCGATCTGGGTGCAGGAAAGAGGTAACTGATGGATGTTTCTTTCACATCAATGTTTCCCTCCCTCTTTCTCCCTCCCATTCCCTCTAAAAATAAATAAAATCTTATGTAAAAATTCACCTAATTGTAAACTTAAGATGTGTACCTTTTACTGTATATACATGTTTACGTTAATAAAAAATAATAGAAAAAAGTTAAAGGGAATTTATCTGCTTATAGGCAGATAAGGGGGTGCAACAGAACAATTCTGTGTCTGTTGACGCTTCGTTTCCTTCAGCTAAAAATTATCCTTATGCCAAAGTGACATACTTGAGGGTGGCATATTAAGATCTCCTTCAAATGGAAAGCAAAGAGTGTTACAGAGGATACATGGGTGAATTATTTCCATAGTTTCTTCTTTTGTATCTTTCTTTTGTACAAGTCCTACTGGCACATATACTCTTGCTTTTATTTTTACTGCATTCCACTGAATTCTTTTTTTTTTTTTTTTAATGTTCATTGATTTTAGAGAGAGAAGAAGATAGGCAGAGAGACAGACAGACAGACATCGACTGGTTGCCTCCCATATGCACCAGGACCAGGGATTGAACCTACAACCTAGGGATGTGCCCTGACTGGGAATTAAACCCCCAACCTTTTAGTGTACAGGAGGGGCGACACTCCAAAGGAGCCACACCAGCAAGGGCCATTAAATTCTTTATTAAATGATTAAAAGTAAGATTAGCCCTGGTTGGTGTAGCTCAGTGGATTGAGCACAGGCCTGCAAACCAAAGGGTCACTGGTTCAAATCCCAATCAGGGCACATGCCTGGATTGCGGGTCAGGCCCCCAGTAGAGGGCATGCTGAAAGGCAACCACACCTTGATGTTTCTCTCCCTCTATTTCTCCTTCCTTCCCCCTCTCTCTAAAAATAAATAAAATCTTAAAAAAAAAATGAAAGTAATTAAGATTCTATAAAATATATTTATCAAAAAAAGGGGAGGCAATTCATCCATATCCTACTATTAAAAACTGTTTTCGCAAAAAAGTGAAATGTTAGTTCAGCTGAACTCAAAGACACTCAAGATATATGAGTATCTATATCTAAGTCTGAATCAAAATACTGAACAACGTACAATTCCCCATGTAACCCTGGCTTCTCTAAGCTTCTTCAGTCTAGCTTAGAAAGTTAAGACAGAGTCAAACTCAATAAATTAATTTTATTCTTATGGTAAAACATGGCAGCACTCAGTACCTGCTAAAAAAAATACAGCATATCAGTCCTTCATTCAATGAACATTTATTAAATTCAGGCTAGTAGGAGGCAGAATTGACAAAAAAACTTCTATATTAAAAGTAAGAAGGGGCCCTGGCTGGTGTTGCTCAGAGGTTTGAGTGCTAGCTTTCAAACCAAAGCGTCCCCGGTTCGCTTCCCAGTCAGGGCACATGCCTGGGCTGCAGGCCAGGTCCCCAGTAGGGGGCGCGTGAGAGGCAACCACATGTGGATGTTTCTCTCCCTCTTTCTCCTTCCCTCCCCTCTCTAAAAAATAAATAAAATCTTTAAAAAAAAAAAAAAAGTAAGAAGGGGTGCTACTGCAATAATTAGGAAAGATATTTTAAATCTCTTTTTTGAATTGAGTTTTTAGTTACAAATGACAGGAAAGAAAGTATTTTAGGAAGAGGGGCAATAACTTACAACAGAACTATGAAAACAAGGTAAACTTGGGGCACTTTAAGCAGTGTCATATGGGTATATAGTGCCCAGAGATCAGTATAGTATTATATGCAGAAGCCATCTCAAAGATTTTGAACTTCAGAACACTGCATACTAAGGAGTCTGCTTAAAATTTAGCATAAAATTCATAGATGTAATTTGAAAGTGGAACAAGGCTGGGAGCAGACATCAGTTAATAAGCTATGGTAGCAGGCAAGGCAATAGACTGCTATTTTCAACCAGTGTACCACAAGACTTTTTAAAACATGAAATACCCAATTAGTCAGGGGCACTGACTTCTTTGCCATTAGATTATCAAATAAAAAAATGTGACGGCCAAAGTCAACAATAGTCATCCACTGTGAATGAATCAAAATTATACCTATATATTTTTGTCAAATTGGCAAAAAAAATTTTTTTTGATGTGCTGCAGAATTTCACTAATTAGTTTATGCATGCCATGAGATGAAAAAGGTTGAAATAGCTTCAACAGACAATGAGGGCCTTAGTACTGCAGTGGGAAAAGTAGAATGAACAATACTAGGTACTGAAATGACTGGTACGAATACAAATTAGTCAAAAGACCCTCTAGATTTCACTAGATTTGTTCTCCTACTTCATGAAGACACATTTTAACACTTGGATACATAATATTTAATTCCTTATGAATCAATTTGGTTTCCACAAAAGACTGAGCTGTTGAGTGTAGAAAGCTCAACTTCTGTATCTAGCCCAGGTAGGGAATTAATGCTTGCTCAAAAAATTATCACACTGAAGAGATCTGACATACTTGCTGAGCCATTTCTATGGCTTTATACAACTTTTTACAAGACACAGTTTGCATGAGAAATCTCCTGGGATTCTTGTTAAAAATATAAATTTTAGTATACTACCATAGACTCATTGAATCAAAATCTAGATGTAGTGCCCAGTAGTGCACATTAAAGTTTAGAACCATTAAAGAATTCTCTAATCCAAGGACAGCTTCCTAGGGACAATTTGCTATTCTACAATCTCTTTTCCCTCTTACCTTTGATTGGATATCAGGTATACTAGGGCAGAAGAAAAATACATTACTGGCCTCACTGGTAAACTGTACGGGTTTCAATATTCTGTCTTAGAGAAAACTTTTGTCATTCACTTTTTTTCTATTGCTCAAGCATCCAACAGCATGGTAACCATTAGATTTGCAAGAATAAGCACTGCACTTCAACCACACAAGGTGAATGTGGTCCAAAGTCAGAAACTGGACAATGGTTATTTGGCAGATTTGATTTAGATTTCACTTAGGAAAATGTGAATTGTTCTATACAGCTAATATATCAAGTGGTATCAAAGGCTATGCTTGTTTTTTTTTTTTTTTTTAACATTGGGGTGATTTGAAGTGTACAAGAAAAAGACAGTTTTTTAATGACACCCTGTTATTTGATTAGTTATTCTAAAAATGTTTTAATTTTTTTAATTTGTTGATTTCAGAAAGCATGGAAAGAAGAGAGAAAGAGAGAGACTGATTTGTTGTTCCATTTATTTATGCATTCATTGGTTGGTTCTTGTACATGCCCTGACTAGAGATCGAACCTGCAACCTTGGCAAATTGGGACAATGCTCTAACCAACTGAGCTACCCTACACCAAGGCTAATTTGTTCTTAAGCTCCATTACAGAAACTAATTCAAGCAATACACAACCCATAAAAAACCAGGTGATGTATTTCTTAGCTAATATTTAAAATCAACTAGTAATTTCAATGTATGACAGAAATATATTCTATATAATTAATCACTAAAGTTAAAGGGGGAAGATTTTAACCTATTATTTAAATGTGCTTATTAACATAAACTTTTATTTATTTATTTTGTTTCGTTAACTCATTTGGGAGTTGGGGGTCCTGAATTTTTTTCTTCCTTAACTAAATTATATGAGCTGACAAAGCATGGGTCTCTAAATATTGAAATAAAATTCTAATATATTGTGATATAAAATGAAAAGTAATGGTATTTTTGAGTTAAGAAGGAAGCTACAAAAAAATTAAAATTTGAAAACAGTAAATTAGGTCATATTTATATTTAAAAGATAATAAAAATCAAGTCCCCAAAGAATCAGGAACTTCAGCAAAATCATATATTCAAATATAGCAACTACATAAGAAGAAATAATAAAGTAGCAAATGGGTTTTGAATTCAGTATAAGATTGTTTTGCAACATATTTGCCAATGATACCTCAGATAAGGGTTTAATCTCCAAAATACATAAAGAACTTACACGACTCCACTCTAAGAAGACAAGCAACCCAATTAAAAAATGGGCAAAGGACTTGAACAGACACTTCTCCAAGGAGGACATAAAGAGGATCCAGAGACACAAGAAAAGATGCTC